>SEMN01000036.1:1375433-2063150 GCA_005408345.1 Macquaria australasica | reverse complement strand
CCTATGACCCATTTTCAGTGAATCTAAGCTGTGCAGTTTGGTGTTTTACACTGATAGACTAGCTAATGATTCTAAAGTAATATTCTAACAACATAATCATGACTGAAAAACTAAATTATATATGATAATATACAGTTATACATTTATACAATGATATGTAAATACAGTTAAAGGGGCCTACTACAAGTACTTACGACCTATTTTTAACGTAAAAAATAATTTTTAATACTTCTTCCACCACAGCTAAAAGCAGTCGAAAGTCTAGTGATTTTGTCAGTGATGTAATACTAAATCCCTCAAGACGCTGCTATGAGTAAGCAGGTGTTGTGAATCTGTTTTCCGTTTTTACTGGCCATCTTCCAGTTGAGGTGACAGAACTCATCTAAAGTGAAAATAACATTCAGCGTTTGTTCAAGGAGACTTTAGCAGGACAGTGACCTAAACTTCTATGCAGAACTATGCAGAGATCTAAAACATTGATCTCTAATTCATTTGATTCCCACAAGGTCTATGACCAACAGTTAACATGTCTGACTTGACATTTGCAGTCAAGCATTTACAGAAAGGTTCTTAACAAATTCTGTGAGAGGTGAGAAATGGTGGTGGAGTGGGCGAAAAAAGGCCACAAGTGCACAGATTGTCCTAAAGGGGTTAACTGCTGGAGACACATGCTTTATGAAACTTATCAATGTGGAACACAGCTTGGTGATACTGTCAAGGCCTTTTGAATTTGTGCCATATATTTCATAACCCATCAAAGTCTAAAATACAGGTCACATGTTCCACAGTTTACGGACCCTGCAAGAGAAACCAACCCCTTTACATACACACATGCTGTACATAACAATCTCAATATGCTGTATACTAAGTTGACAGTGTCAGGATTCATATTTGAAACTAAATTCAAAGATATTTGTGAAATAAATATCTAAACAAATAAAGTCAGTAAGGAAACAGACTGGGCCAGTATTAGCATTAGTCCAATAGTTAGTATTATAACAACTATTGGACAGATTTCCATGACATTTTGGACAGACATTCATGGTCTCAACAGGGTGAAACCTACCAACTTTGGTGATCACCTGACCTTTCCTCTAGCGCCAACAGCAGGTCAAAGTTTTCACCTATCTACTAGATGGATTGACCCAAAATTTGGTGCAGACATTCATGGTTCCCAGAGGATGAATCCTAATGACTTTGTTGATCCCCTGACCTTTCCTCTAGCGCCACCATGAGGTTGACATTTGTTGCTTTGAGTGAAATATCTCAACTGTTGGATGGATAGCATGAAATCTGGTACAGACGTCATTCATTTTGGTGATTCCTTCACTTTTCATTTAGCGCCACCATCAGGTCAAAATTAAATAATAAATCATTTGTCCACTACTTTAGTGTTAAACTAATGAGATTCCCATCACCTTCAGTTGTACTTTGTATTTTGTGCTAATTAGAAATCATGCTAACACGCTAAACTAAAATGGTGAATATGGTAAACATTATACCTGCTAAACATCAGCATGTTAGCGGTATTAATATTTAAGATTTTTAGAACAACTCAAATGCTGCATCGTGTGGTCTAAATAGAACTTTTTCCTTGTAGGACTCAGTCACATTCCCCAGTAAATGAAGTTAAAATTGTGTTTCAGTTGAGGCCTCCTTATGAAATAGAGAGCATGAAATGAAGACATAGACTTGTGATACTAGTTCCTCCTTACACCTAAAAGCACAAAAGGTAGACAACATTGTACTTTGATGATAAAAGCTCACTGTGAACACGTCCGTTGGTGGGCTTTACCACTTCAGCGCAGTCATGTCATCTTCTCATCACAGGAACTAAGAGAGAGGCGAGGCACTGCCTACATGTTACAGAAATGAGAGATGGGTTTAAACAACCTATTTTAATCTGTCCTTGCTTTGAAATTACAAATACCACTGATTTATTTTGATTAAACTGATATTTCTCATGTACATGATAATCAACTATCTGTAATAATGAATTTGGGAAGAATTACTAACTTTCCTTGATCTGTAATGGAGGAAAGCATGTGAGAGTGGAAGATCAAAGTGTTTACTCTGCTCTGTAATTTCAAATTACACTTAACCTGTCATGTATACACGGTAGTTGGCATTTAAGTAGATAAATGTAAAGCCTTAATGGCTGCGTGAGGCAGAACTTTCAATATGCTGTCAGCTGAGTGAAATGTGTAACTGAGCCTGGATTAAAGTGAAACAGTGGCCGAGTATACCCCAAACTGTTTTCATTTACAGATACATTGTTCCAAACTGTTGTGAATATGTGCAAAGACAAGGCAAACAGCGGCGCAGTGCAGTTGAAAGATATTTAAATTAATGCAAAATAAACCCACATTATTTTGCCACAACAGCACAAAATGTAAAACCTGGCATATTTCATCCTGTTCTTCCTTGTGTGAGAAGTACCAACGAAAAGGCATTGGGTAAATAAGCACAAGAGAGATTAGTGGCTTCCTGTAGGTGCAATAGAATACTGTAGAGAGCATTTACTTTTGGATGGAAACATAATATCCTATTGTTTCTAACAATAGATATTCATGTGTAAGTATTCAAAAATCAGGCCTTCAACCTTTTTGGTTTCGCAGCACTGTGGTATTTGCACGTCAGCGTCTATGAAACAACAAGCGAAGCCACATGCAGCAGCTGAGCAGTGAGATGTAGGCTGTGGCTGGCCATTTCTGTGCTTTTCACAGACCGCCAAGCATGTTTACTGAGAATGTACATGACTTTGGGCATCAACAGGATATGTAGCTAGGGTACAAGAAGCCTCCGCAGGCTAAATTTAGCAAAGACAGTTAACCTGATAGTTCTGAGTTCTGCTTTCCTGGATGTGCACTTGTTTAGTTCAATCATTGTCTAAAAAATAAATACCTAATCACTCAGCCCAATTCAACCACAACTGTTTTTAAATAGTAGATTGTAAATAATTTTCTAACCTTGGTTGGTATTTAAAAAAAATAATAATTTGAACCAAGTTCAGTATCACAATGTTTTGTAACATTTAAGGTTTATGTGATCAAAGTCCTAAATTGGAGGTCAAATTAAAACTCTGTGTGGATTCAAAGACATCACGTGTTTAACCAACATTTTACATGATGAGATAGCAACGACTGATTGATTCACTATCAGGTTTGCAGAGCACCAGATGTTTGTCTTGTGTGTGGTTGACCGGGTAAGGAAGGGGACAAGACCACATACTACCAACCAAGCTGAATACTGGCCTGTTTCATCAGTGGTGGGTGTGGGCCACTAAAAAAACAATCTTCAAACCGATCAAACCAGACTTTTGGTTTGACTGAACAACTTTTGATCATGACAAGTGTCACAAGTAAGTTTCATAGACTTACAGTATTTAATTCAGTTCATCATAAAAGCAGGAACATTTTTCATGACTATCATGACTAGGTTCTGTGCCAAAGCTCGTGTACCTTTCTAGGACATTAAAATGGGTTCCCCGAATTAATATTGGAAAATTTAATGGCTTCAAATGGGGGCAGTTTAACCTTTGTATTAAAGGAATATTTTGACATTTTGGGTAATACACTGTGTGTTCTTGCGGACCAACTGTGGACAGTGGTCCATTTTTTATTGCCCCGCAGAAAATCCTAAAAATAGAATGGAATATGGCCCACACATGAAACTTGCACTTGACTGTATTGTACTTCTTAGTTTAAACACTAGGTGGAGCTACTGTTCAACAAGGCAGCTTATCCACTAAACAAAGGGAAGAAAAAATTTGTCACAAATTACCAAGAATGGCAGAATCAAAGAAACGCAAGATAGAAAGTGAGTGCAGGAAATTTCAGACACGGTGGAAAAATGAATACTTCTTCCTGGAAGTAAAGGGGAAGTGTGTCTGTTTGATTTGCAATGAAACTGTTGCAATGATGAAAGAGTATAATGTACGACGACACTATGAAACCAAACATCAGACCTACAGGTCCTACACAGGTGCCGAGCGAGAAGAGAAAGTTAAGCAAATGGCAGCAAGCCTGGTAGCTCAACAACAGTATTTTGTCCGTGCTAACAAAACACAAGAAAATGCCACAGTAGCCAGCTGCGAGGAATATGCAGGAATAATGTGCCCGGAGAAGATGCAGGAATTCAACAACGTGAGCTTGTCAAGAACAGATAACTTGTCAAGATAACTTTTGCATTACGGAGGAGCTGCTTGATCTTAGGAGTCTAAAGGGCACAACAACAGGTAAGGACATTTTTGAAGCTGTGGTAGATGCAGTTGACAAGATGGAACTTAAATGGGACAAGCTGTGTGGAGTTCCAGCTATGACAGGCGAGTGCAAAGGAATGGCCTCTGTGGTGTGCGCCAAGGTGCAAGAGAGTGGAGGTGAGGCTGTTAAAATGCATTGCATCATCCACCAAGAAGCCCTCTGTGCCAAGACGGTCACATATACATCACCTCTAGTGAGTGGCCCAGCCTTTAGTATAGTTTTCTGTATGTGGCCCTCAGTGAAAAAAGTTTGGACACCCCTAACGAGACTGTTATAAATCTTCTCATTGAACTCTCTGCAAAAAGCAAATAAGTATATTTCCAAAAATATACAGATTATTACTATAACTATTTCTTTAATGTCTTCATATTATCGCTGCAACTTTAATACTAGTAATAAGTAGTAGTGTAACTACTCTTATATTTAGATTCATTTCAGTATACAAATTAGTAAGGCCTGCAGGTGTCATTTTTGCAGACACATAGAGGAGGGTTGAGTAAAGGTGAACTTACAGGTCACAGAAAAAGGCGTGAGCAGAAGATCAGTGTGAGTTCAGCTGCACCGGTCACAAAGATGTAGTTGGGACCAGCGACTGAGCAGCACTCTGTCTTCTCTCAATAACTAAAGAAGAAGAGAACCACATCCCCCAACTACAGCAGTGGAAACACTCAACGTGGTATCACAGCCCAGGTGTGTGTGTGTGTGTGCGCGCATGTGTGTGTGTGTTTATTCCTACAAGCTTCTGTTGTCAAAAAAACCCAACAACAATGTAGTCTTATTCCTCTTACTTCAAGTGTTTGCTTACTGCTCTGAAACTAAAAGCTAGACAAGAAAGAAAAAATAGCCCCTATGGATTGACACCTCATTCTCACCACACAACCACACTGCCACTGAATTTTCCGTGCATCGTTTGTCACTGTGTGTGTGTGTGTGTGTGTGTGTGTGTGTGTGTGTGTGTGAGAGAGAGAGAGAGAGAGAGAGGGAGAGATTCTGTTATATCAGTTCATCCTATCCCTTTTTTCTTTTGAACATTGATTACAGAGAGACAGGAAGTCGAACGGGGAGTCGATGTGATGCAGCAGAAAGTATGATGTCTTAGTATGTGTCATGATTCCCCTAAACTTGTTTCTTTCCAAATTGAACACTAACTCATTCATCATTTAGTTTCATTATAAATACCATGTGTTGTGTTGGTTGTTGGGGGTCAGCTGTATCAGTGAATCTGCAGTTATTCTTGTTGTTTGAAGTTTTTATGTTAACTTTCCTAAGTTTAACACAACCATAATACCACCACAACTACTACTACAGCTATTACAAATACTACTACTATTACTACAAAAATATAGATGAATAATAGCAATGACGACTGCTGTAATTGGCTAGCCATCTTCAGTCTAACAGAGGCATAGTCAGATTAAAATTGCTATAAAAGTGTAGCAGTTGTGCAGATCTGTAGGCCTGACATATCGGACATGTTGGATCTTCTGGTAACAAATACTCTGGTGCCACCTGTTGAAACAATACGCTTTTAATTTTACTGTAGGCCTACTGTAATGTCTGAGTGTTTTTCTGTAAAAAATCACATTTCATGATGCGTTGTGTGAAAATGTTCATTTTTACAGTAACTTTTCATGTTTTTTATCAGTGTGTAGCAGGGATTATTTGGTCCACCTTAAAGGTGAGTCCACCTTAAGCCTGATTAGGCTCCAATAGGCACCAGGTGTAGCTCCTTATGCTCCCCTACATTTTATATACCAGTCTGTAAGAAGCCATTGTTCCTCATTACTTAAGCCTGTGGTGAGAGTTCATTTCATGTAATTATTTGAACTACTTTTTTAATGCATAGTTTATTGATTGTTTTAATGTTGTCTTCCCTCGCCGTTCATACATTCTCTCTAAATTTCTCCCAAACGTCCAGATTGTTACTCAGTAGGTCATAAATATTCTGTAATAACAGAATAGATACACAGTAGTTAAAAAAATAACTACAGTATAAATACAGTATAAATTCTTTGTAAAATCCTGAATTGTTACCCCCTTATTCCATAACTGTTCCCCTGTACCTACTTGGTACGTACTGTACTGGTACACTGTAAATTCAAAAGCTTACACTGTAACTCCGGAGTAATTACGCTGTACGTTGCGGGTTGTAATCTAAAGCGTTACCGGTTTTATTTATGTATTTTTATTCAGTCTTGGGTTTTAAGAGACTTGTTTTTGTCTGTACCAACCATCAACTTAATGTGTGTTTTCTTTGTTTTAAGATAGAGCTTAATTCAAACAGGGTTGTGTGTCTGCTCAAGTTGGGGCCTAGTTGTCATTGCATGGTTTTGCAACCAATTACTTCTGAAGGTAATTGGTTGCACCAGAACTTTTGAGGGCTTGATAGCAAAGGGGGTGAATACATATGCACATGCCAATTTCCAGATTTTTATTTTTAAAAATTCTTTTTTATATATATTTTTTCTCATTTCACTTCACCAACTTGGACTATTTTGTGTAGATCCATCACATAAAATTCAGATTAAAAAAACATTTAAATTACAGGTTGTAATGTAACAAAATAGGTAAAAAGCCAAGGGGGGTGAATACTTTTGCAAGGCACTGTATATAATATATCAGTCATCAGTATATTTTGCAGGTAATACTCAAGTAGGATTTTAAATGCAGGACTTTTACTCGTAGTGGAGTATTTTTACTTTGTAATGTTGGTACTTTATGTTACGTAAAAGACTACTAAAAGTACTACTCCTACTGAATGTAATTATACTGACATTGTGGCCACACAGTGAGCTCAACTTGTTTATTTTTCTAGAGTTCCTTGATAGTAAAGGCATAAACAACCAGTGGATGGGAGTTAGAGTGATGAGCCAAGGTCCTGGTAAAAATGTCATGATAAACAAAACACTCTGCATTTCAAGAATTAAAAAAAACTGTCAAAAATCAGTCAACAGTTATTTTATCATCCTTCCCTTGTAGATTTGTGCTCATCGATACCAGCAGTGGAGCCCGAGCCCAAGCCTTTATGTCCCTCGTCTGGTGACGGGTCAGTGTTACCTCTTAGGAGATGACCTGCAGGTCGGGAAGAAAGAGAGGACATGGAGGAGGGTAGTTTGTCATGGAGCATCTTTTGCAATGGACAACAAATCTGTTATTAGGAGCGCCATGAGCATACCAGTGGAAAGGTAAAACGAAACTTAAGAGCAGCATCTCAGGTGTTTGCCTAGCCATGACTGAGCTTCATTTTGTTTTTTTCGTCTTTTATTGCATTTTAAGAAACATAGACAAAGTTAAGGTTTAAAATTTTTATACAATTGCACTTTTCAACAATAAACCTTAAAGGGTAAAGGCTGGTCCTGATGGAAGGACCAGAACCAACAATACTTCAGCCCGTCTCTTAACGCTCTCCGACTTCCCCAGCTTGCTCGTGGCTCATAGCCCCAAGACCACTGGTTCCTACTGAAGATGTAAATCTTTAGAAATAATTAAAAATATATAAAAAGGCAAAATGTCCTAAAACAGGAATAAATAGTAATTTGTCCGGTGTTTTTTGCCTGAAGTGTAAGCAATATTTTATTTGACTCATTATTTCCATTATTTCTTGGTTGTTTTTGCCCACAATTACATGCATTACAACTTACATGCTAAAACATACATAAATAAAAATCCTGCATGTTTCCCAAGATAAAAAAAACTTGTTTTCCACATGATGCAGCATTTTACGTTTTGCTATTCTGTATTTTTCTCGTGATGCTGTTTAAAGGAATCGTACGAATGGAGCTCTTGGACAACCTGGACATCTACGGCGAAGATCCTCGTGAGACTGGGGATATTGACCAGTTTAACCCAAAACTCATTCCTCTCCAGAGAAACAGCTACCTGGGTCAGTTTCTAGTCTGGTCTGAGTCACTTGGGGCAGTAAGTTAGATCTTTCTTCATATATCCAAAGGTTAATAAAATACTTGGATGGAGATGTGCTTTTCAGTAGTAAGAATGCTCTTATAAGTATTTAGAGGTACCTTAAAAGTCTGTCTTTATTCCTTTGTGAGGTATAACCTCCCATAAACCGCTTTATATTCTGTCCTCCAGGATTCTCCATTGACTCTGGTATGGCCCTCATGAGGAAGGGCGAGCTGACCATCGTATCAGGAGCGCCCAGAGGAGGTTACAGCGGCCAGGTGACATTTCTTAAGGCAGACCCTGTGGCACAGAGAAATCTGTCTGTGGAGTTTGTCCTCTCTGGTCCAGGACTGGCCTCCTCCTTTGGCTACGATGTGGCAGTGGTGGATCTCAATGGTGATGGGTAGGTTTACTTTAGAACTAAGCTAAAAAAAATCTATTCAAATACTTAATTTGCTTTTTGCATGGCATAAACAGGTGCCACACTTAGGACAATCTTTATATTGGTCAGTCCATCAATCCTACACTTTGGTTCAAAGTAAAATCCCATGATATTTTTTATGGATATTAATGTTTCCTCTTAATTTATTTATTCCATGACCTTTTAAACATTGACCTTGACAACCTTTTGGTTCAAAGTCAGAAATGAATGGCCAGATTTCCATGTTTGCTGCAGATACAATTTGCAGCAGATACAATGGTCCTTAGCAGATGAATCGTAAAGTTTTGCTGACCCCATGACCTTCCATGTAGCATGACCATTTCTTGTCACTTTGCACTTTGTCGCACACAAGAAATATCCAAATTTATTGGGCAGCTTGCCATGAAATTTACTGACCACATTCATGTCCCCCAGAGGATACACCCTTTCCATTTTGGGCACTCCATTAGCTTTATTTTAGCACCACACTCCAAACAAAAAGTTTTTCACCCCAAACATCTAACGACCAGTTTGCAGTTCATGCCATTTCCTTCTGTGTGGTGTGACAATGTTATATTACTTACTTACTTACATGGGGTAAAATTATAGATAAAACATATTTCTTATAATGTTGTTCATTCCTCTTTGATATTGTGGAATAAATCTTGCCCCCTTTATAACTTGTGGTCTTAAAATACAATTATTTGTATTAAAATTCAGGGATTTGTCATGCTGGAATTGTGAATTGTACACACAGGCACACAATCTACATCACAGAACCTTTAGTACACAATTTATATCACTGCTTAATAATTCTGCCAAAACAAACATGGCAAGGGATTTATTATGAGACTGTTGTAAGTGTTACTGTTCTTGCAATGTGTTTTTTTTTTTTTTTTTTGCAGCGTACATCTATATCAACAACAAAGGAAAAAACTGGGAGAAGATTGTTCACACAACTTCTTGGACATAAAGACTCCATGTTTGGCCTCGCAGTGGAAAACATAGGAGACGTCAATCAAGATGGTTATGGAGGTTGGAACATTTTAATATAAAATATATCATGTGCTCACTGAACTCAGTTAGACAGTAAGAAAGTCTACTTGTTTTAATTTTAAATACTCAATTCTCACTTTTTCTAACAGACACTTTAAAGTGAGACTATGTAATTTTTGCTGAACAGCGGCCTCTGTGGCCACAAGTGGCAATTACAGGATAATGATAAATGCTAAAACATGATGGAACAGTAGCACAAGTAGTGAGTTATACAGGCAGTATCCATCTAAAAGTCAGCTAATATTACCCACCATAAGCTACTGGTCATACCAGACCAAGTAAGGCTTTAGTAGCAAAACCCCTGAGTGTATGTACCATGATGAGTAAAGGAGCGTTTTATGTCTGATGAATTGGACTTTTCATTTGTAAGAGGAAGGATGTCTTGTTTCTTCTCTCAAAAGTTTTATAGTTTAATTTAAAAGCTTGAAAACATCTTGAATAAAGGAAGGGCAGAACACACAAATGCTAAGTATACTGTAGTGTAGTTACGGGAAAAATAAAGACTTTTTGAAGTCTTGCATCCAAAAAACTTCTGCAGTTAGGACTTTTTTGCAAACAGACTTTAAGGAAATTTAGGATGCACTGGTAAACTACTATCTTTGTCTCCAATTTATGTTGTCGCCCCACTTTGTCTTTACCTTAATCTTTGTTGACAGATATTGCCGTGGGGGCACCATATGATGGTCCCAGTCGAGTGTACCTTTTACTATGGCTCATCAGATGGCATCGACAAAAAGCCAGCGCAGGTGAGGCTGTGGGGCTCGTTATGAAAAAGTCACCCGTTCAAATCATCTGTGGTTGGAAATATTCAGACTGCAAAAACAGACCTTAAAATTAAATTCTCATGTTTTGACTTCTTCAGGTACTCTCATCAGGATCCAAAAAAGTTACTGTTTGGATATTCTCTCTCTGGCAACTTGGATGTGGATAACAATCAGTACCCTGATTTGGCTGTGGGATCTCTTTCTGACTTTGTCTTTGTTTACAGGTATGTTTACAGCACAAACACTAAAGATAAAGGATGCATATCAGTTTGAATTGTTTTGTATTTCACGAAGTCTGTAGGTATGTTGGTGTTGATTCAAACATAATGTATAGCATGTAACCCAATACATAACCTCAGGACCACGGCTGAAAACCTCATTCTTTGGATGATTCTATGGTTTAACTCGACATGAAACTGAACAGATTTACAGATTAAAACTCTATTTTATAGACTTGGACCTTTTGTCCTTGCTTGTTTCTTGCATCTTTTCCTTTTAACTTTTTCCCCAATACGTACTTGCTTTTTATGTGTTTTAAATTATTTACATATGTATTCTTGTATTAGGCCATCTTGGGCAGCACTGTGTATATCTGTTTTTAGAAGAGCTACATTAATGAATATTATTGGTATCGCTACAATGCAATCTAATTTCACACACTGCAGGGTGTTTCATTTCAGTTTCATTTTGCTGTATCAGAGCCAAATGACATTTTTTTCCCTGTTTAACTCTTTTTCATGTTTCTTACAACTATTATGTCTTATAACACATCTCAATCCAGTGAATTTATTTGTTGTCTCTGTTACAGAGCAAGGCCAGTGGTCAGTGTCAGCAGCTCTCTGAAGGTAACACCAAATGAAATAGACATCACAAAGGAACAATGTGATAAACACACATGGTAAGAAAAACACGTACGTCAACATGAACCAACTGCAAGCTAATTGGCTTTTGATCCAACGTGTCTTTGCACAAACTTCCGTAAAGTTATTTTGCAGCTCAGGCGTGCTTTACCTACACAGCACATCCAGCATCATTGAGCCCTGAACTGAGTAAGTTTCCTTATTGAAAGTTGAGTATAAATATAAGGTTTTTCACTCCTTATATTTGGTGGCATTTACCGTCTTGCTTTTGAAAAAATAGATGGAAACAACATAGAGTTAAAGCCTACAGTGGTGCTTTGTCATAGCCAGTGTACAAGTTATATTCTTAAACAGACTAGACCATTGATTAAAAAGATACTCAATGTCAAACGTGTGTTTTAGACATACTCAAATGTAGAATTACAACACCTCAAATATTATAAACATATAGTTAATATTTGCACTAATATTAGTAGCCTTGTATTACTGGCAGTAGATGTTGAAGAAGTTTCAGAAGCTCCAGTAATAATGGTAGTAGTAGTTGATGTAATAATACTAGTAGTAGCAGTAGAACTAGTAGTAGTTTGTCACACTGTAACTGTAGCAGTAGTAGTGAGCAATATCAATAGTGGGTACAGGTATAAGTATCAGTTGATGTAATCTTACATGTTTCCTTCACAGTGCTCAACTACGCTTTTGAGGCTGATGCTGAGAGGAGAAAAGCGAGGCTTCCTCCCAGAGTGGATTTTCTGGGTTCGTCTCGAGGAAGACTGGAGCTGCCCGGACAGATGAGAGAAATCTGTACTGACACTAATCTTCGACTTCTGGTACTGTTTCATTGTGCAATGTCCCGTAAAGAGACCCATCAGACACCAGACTGTTCACATTAAACCAAAATAAAACTGTTGTGTTCCAGCGTGATATCAAAGACAGGCTGCACAGTATCCCCGTCTCTGTCACTGTCTCTGTGGAGCTCCAGTCAGACAACCAGGACAGGTGCAGATCTGCCCCACATTACACCTGTCCTCAACCTCTTCCAGCAAACGAGCACTGTCTAAGAGGTACAAATGTGTGTCTATATCAGTCTGTTCACCTTTTCGTCATTGAAACTGAGAATTAAACTCTTTAGAAATTTGTGTGAGAGCTACTAAGAGGATATTGGAAGCCAATCCAAGTTTTAAAAAGTTTCAAAAATGTAAAGAAACCATTTCTGCTCTGTTGTTTTTCCACAGATTATCTTGGTAAATAAGGGCTGTGGCAGCGACAACATTTGCCAAAGTAACCTAGAGTTACAGTACAAGTTCTGTTCCAGAAAAACACAAAATAATCAAGATGTTTTCAAATCACTGGCCAGGTAAGGCAAAAAAAGGTCAACCCAAAAACTAACCAAACTCAAAAACAAAGCTAGATGACATGTGATTGAACCCTAACTCATACTCATCTGAGGTTATGTCATGTCTTTAGAGAGGATTGTGTTGCAGTCATCACTCCCTCTGATGAAGTATTTATGCTACTTTTAAGGGTAGAATGCCACTTTCTTTGTTTAAAAGCCATTGGGAATAAATTCAGGCTGGAAAATAGTTTTAAATGCTTTGGAATGATGCATGAAAAAGTCAAAGAATATAACATTAAGTCCTATCTTTGTCAGACTAGCCAGGCCTTCTCAAGTGTCACTTGCTGAAAACTTGAAGGGTGAGAGCGCCATAAAATCAGTGGATGAAATTGGAACTCCGGTTCAGTATGAATTTAGGGTGAGCCATCATTTGTTGCTATCTTACTTTAAAATGCATTTAATTGCATTTTTTTCCACAGTCAAAGAAAACTGGTATGTCTTATTTTTCTAACGGATAACAAATTTGGGCAGACCACTGAAATCTTTTACCAATGCATCACTAAACATCTACTGGCCGAAGGAGAACTCTGCAGGAAAATGGCTTCTGTACTTGACTCAGATCAGCAGTAAAGGTGTACAGTCTGTCCCCTGCTCACCTGTAAACGAGGTCAATCCATTTAAACACGTAAAGGTAATAAATACCTCCTAACTTTTTGTTTTATTGTTCAAAATTTAAGCAATGCCTGTAATAAACACCTCTAACCTGTTAATGTTTGGTATCGAGGGTTGGCATGATCCCTCAAGGAAGAGACGTGAAGCTGAATATGAAGCCCTCTCTACTGATGGATTCCCATTTCTTCCAGAAAGAAGGAAATACAAAACCTTGGTAAGAAATAATTATGATTATTAATATTATTATTATGAAGCTCAAGGGTTTTATCAAAGAAAGAAAGGGCTGTAGCTAAATCTAGTTTGCTGTCATTGGTCTGAACCTTAACTGGCTTTGTTGCACTTTTGTATTAAATATTATATATTAAGTGTTTGTCAAGAAAGTTAAGAGGGTAGGGAAGCTCAGCGCCTTCTCATCTGTCAATCTGTTAGACCTCAAATGTCCCATGTTGTCCTCCGTTGTTTCAGACCTGCGCGGATGGACTGAAGTGTGTGGAGATACGCTGCCCTCTGCTGGGTTTGGACAGCACTGCAGTGATGGTTCTGCATTCACGCCTCTGGAACACCACTTTTACAGAGGTGTTTGATTTATGTTAAATGCCTTCCTCTCGTATGTTTGACATAATCAGCAGCTATGCATCAGTTTTGTTGCTTTAAGATTTTGTTTCCAAGAATTATTCAAACTGTCTTTTAGCTTTGAGGCTCTTTGTTGCGTGTCGCCAGCCTGTCCAACAACATCACTCAAAACTATAAAGTGCACCACCGCTCATTCACTTATTTTGCCTCTCCCTCTTAGGATTACAGCTCTTTGAACTACCTAGACGTTGTTGTGGATGCTACTCTCAGTTTAACAAACTCTCCAGAGAATTTTGGACTTAAACTGGAGAAGCCTGGGACAAAGGTAAAACCATAAAGAAGATTTTGTTAACTTACTCCCTCCCTGGCAAACATATGTTGTATTAGAGGACATATCTACCCTTTGGGCCTAGATAATAATTTAAATGTAATATTGCAGTAACTACCATCACAGTGATGTATGACAGCTCTTCTCAAGATCCTGCATTCCTCACACTGAAATCTCGATATATATAAAAAAAATATTGGTGATTCTGAGTTTGTGCATTACTCACCTGTCGATGTACCTCAATAAATTCCCCTCTTATGAAATCCTTGTCCACAGGTAAAACTGACAGTGTTCCTTGAGAGAGAGGCTGAATATTTCACCAAAGTTACCTGGTGGATAATCTTCCTGACGGTCATTGCATTGCTCCTGTTGTTGGCAGTTCTTAGCTTCTTGTTGTGGAAGGTAAAATCGCTTTATAATAGTGTTTTTGTTTTTGAGAACTGTGGTGAACTTGCTGTGGAAGAATACTGCTATTCCACGCATCCAAGTACTCAAGATAGTCGTATTTATTGAAGTTCTCTCATTTCATTGATCCAGTTGTTGTTCAAATCTGATTTTCTAATTCCTGCTTCCATGCTAAAGATTTACAGTATGCAATCATCATATTACAAGGCATTGAATAAAAGCATCCAACAAGTGATACATCAGTCTGAAATAACACAGAACTCGATGCTTTATATTCACGATCTGTTTCTTCAAAGTCTGAGGTAACTGCAGGATTTTTCTCCTTTGCAGGATAATAAAATTGAATTTCACTCTAATGAAGTACAGCTGATGTTCTAACTTGTGAATAATCTACATACAAAGTATTGTGAAATACATTGATTGCCTTGTGAGGATTTTATACATGTATTATATATATATTGAGCCATTTGTCAATAAGCATTATGAATTAATTGACTTTACTCTTTACTAACTTTTTTTCATGCATTGCCTCAGTAAACGTAGTCTGTGAATGTTTTCTATTGACTCTCTTATATTTTCTGTGATCTTCAGCGTGGATGCATCAGCTGTCTCGCTCAGAACAAGAAGCCCTCGCATGATGGAGATCCAAACACAGAGACTGCTCACCTTACAGGCTAAAAGGAAAACACAGGGGCGTCTCTAAGCCTCAGACACACAAGATGTTAAGTGGTTCGATTCTGGCTCAAATACTAGTGCAGAATTACCTGACTATACATGATGATTTGTTGGGACATCTTTGATGGAGACCTTTTATTATTTTTTTTTACTGTGCATTTTAACTCATATGTATTATAAATAAGGTACTGAAATCCAGATACTGTTTCTTTTTTAGTTACATGGTTTGACGCTTTTGTAAAAATAAAAGAAAAAAGGAAACACTTTTCTTGAGGGTTTTTTTTAATGAAGCAGAAAATATCACTCGTTTGATACCAAAAAACTGTTACAACATGAAAAAAGTTGTGCTATACTTTCACCATAAAGGAATGTGCGAGCAGTGGGAATGGATGGGAGGTTGCACTAAAGAACAATTGACCTGAAATTCAATGGAAATATTGCAGCCACCACATCCTAATCTGACTGCTGATCATCGAAAGGACATGATTACAATACTGTTGCTTTAGAAATACTGTTTTTTTCATTTGTAGTTGTGCACCATAATACTGTGTTTGTGGTGAAGTCTTGTACGTGGCCCCTACTGACTTTGAACGGTTTCATTCCAAAATTAAATATGACACAAAAACCAACTATTAGAGAGCTGGCATGAATCAGTCACCAATATTAACACCAAACTTTACACCTGTTTTACCTGCTCTTTACAGAGGAGCGCTGTTTTAGAGGATGAACTCATCCTTGTCATATGCCAAGTGATTAAAAGTAAATATTTTTGCCAAAATTTTAGAATGAAACCCTTCTCTTGCAATTTTTTTTTTGGTATTGTACAGGTGCAGTAGCCCATTTGACTAGAAGTGTACTTCTGTTACAACCAAGTGAATTTCACAATTCCTCATTCAACAAAACAAATGTCCTTTCACAGCATCTATACATTCTTTTTATATTCTCCGTCTGTATCTCTGCTCTGTTTTGGGATCCTCTCAATCGACTTTGATCGTCTTTTAAGAGGTAGTTCAACATTTTGAGAAATACGCTTATTTGCTTTCTTGCCAGGAGTTGGATCTGGAGCTAGCAGCTGGTTAGCTTAGCATAAAAACTGGACTTAGGGGGAAACGGTTCTTGTATCAGTGTTTTTTGTTTAATTTGCACAAACGTTTTATGTGCCGTGACTATTTCTTGGCAAAGACCAGGTAATTTCCTTGAGTCTGCGCTGGTTACTTGGCAACTGCTCCCATCCAAGAAGTAGTCCAGCACAAAATCCCACGTAAAGCCACAATTTGAGGTTTTTCATTTTTTTTTACAGATTAAAGGTTGGGTAGTCAGTTTTCTTTTGGTGTCATATTAACCGTGCAGCATATTGTAATTCAAGTGTAATTCAAGACCTCTACTTCAGCCCCGCCTCTTGCCTCGGTTTTCAGGCTTCAGAAAATCTAGCGGTAGACTTTAGCCAATCGCAGGTTATTCCAGAGAGACGGTGCGTTCGTATTGGCTAAGCTACAAGAGCAGATGTGTATGTGGTGAAAGCCTGATTGAATGGCAGAAAATCCTGCTGAAAATCCTGAAACTTGTGATAAATTTCCAACACCTCCTTTGCCTACAGTGGTGTATAGTACAAAACAACACATCCCGGCACCACACGGAGCTTCAGGCTCATTATGTTCGATGCCATGGCGCTCGTAACGACGAGTGGCAAAGAGGCATGATGACAAACAGTGGGGAATAACTTTTGATGGGGGACAGTGGTGTGTCTGTACTAGCCTCTCATCCCGCTGCTGGACGGCGTTGCAGCTGCCTCTGAAGCCTGGGGCGCTCTGCTCTGCGGCCACGAAGCGCTGGAGGGGCGTCTTTGAGAAAACAGGTATTGTACAGGTGCAGTAGCCCTGCACCTGCGGGAGGGAACACGGCCTCGGTGAGGCTCACGTCGTGGAGAGCGAGCCCTACAAGGGATACGGTTTCGCAAGGGAATCGAAGTTGTGGGTTTGGTGGGAGGGGTTTAGCGGAGTGATACAAGGCAGCAGAGAGAGAGGCGGAAGGTTTTGCCTAGGTTGCACAGATTTTGCCTACCCCAGCTTTAAGTGGTGAGCTTTAAAAGGTGCTGGTAGGTGGATTTTGTTACCCTTGGACAGAGCCAGGCTAGCAGTTTCCACCTATTTCAAGTCCTTAAGCTAAGCTAACCAGCAATATAGTCAATATGCGCATTTCCCAAAATGTCAAACTAATATTTCTAGTTCCCTCTCCTCATCCTCTCCGTCCATGGATGACCTCTCCTCCTTTCCGTCAACATTCAATCTAATTTTACATCACATCATAAGCTCGCTCACTGTTTTCATCATCTTTTGTTGCTTTTAGGAAAAATAAGTAGAAAAGCGCGGCATTAAAAAACATCCCAACATCTTCTCAACATGACCTCAGAACCTTGAAACCAGAACATACAACAAACAATGTCAAACCATCATACAAACACATTCACACACATTGCTCCTTAACAATCTCTGGTTAAGGCTAAAAACACCAGGAAAAAAAACTACAGCTGGTCTTGTGGCCCAATATTGTATGATAATTATTTGTTCTGATTGGTTTAACAGCAATATTTTAAAATTATTTAATTTATGATGATACAACTTGATTTTTCTTTTTTTTTAAATATACCAGAGAAAGTTAAAGAAACACTTCTTTTAAAAGATAAAAACACTCCACCCTTGCCTTAAAAATCATAACAATGAAATATATTACAAATAAATTAAAAACACCAATATATTACATTAATTAACCCCTTCTTATCACAAGTAACCGCAAATTAATTTGAGCTTTTCGGTACATTCAAAATAAGCCCCTTGTTTGGTTTCAAAAGTCATACTGTTGACTTTTTTTAATCTCCAAGCCAAAATATGGAGGATTAATTAAGCGAGTACATTGAATGTTACTTCCTCCACAAGATGAAAAATGAACAAAATGAACCACAACTGGACTGACACCAAGATCAATTAATTCAATAAACTTAATTTCATGAGAAAGGCAGCAAACAAACTCACTCAGATCGAATCAGCTGCTCATGGATACTACACTGTAATTGACTGGCATACTCATCTCCATCTCACAGACCACCAAACCATGAGACCACGAGCTTCATCGCCCAAACATGCTGCTAATTCGTTTGCTGTTGTAGTGCTTTTGTTTCTCTTTCACCCCCAAGACGTATGTGCTTCAGCAGCACTGCACACCATTCAGCATCAAGACTCCAACAGGTCAAACATCTCACGAATGGCACTATAAAAATGGCAGTACTTATTAATTAAGTATTGTTTGTAATCATCAATGCCTGGTAATGCCTCTTTGTGGCTTGGGCAGTAGGAAAAATATTCACCTTTTTTGTGTGCTGTAAACAGGTTTTTGATTATTGCTAGCCTGTTTTGTTTGTTTTTCTTCTGCTGGTGTAACCAAATGGAATGACATTTTTTTTTTCTTCATAATGTGTTTGAGACTTCAGCATGACAGAAAACCTCCACCTCCAGACTGTAATAACCAGCTATCTCCACATGGGGGCAACAGTGACCATGAAAGGCAAAGACAACAAAGGAACCAGGGAGAAAGTGAGCTGGCTGGTTGCAGATCTGACCCGTCCATGGCTGTTGTTTCTGTTCCACTTGGCCCCATTTCTTTCTCGGACTCGAGGCGGCTTTGCTGGGTTGGAGACGGGGTCACGAGGGGGTTTGTTGTAGGGGGGAGAGTAAGGCCCATAACCTGGCCAATCATCATTGTACCTTTCACCTTGATCTCCACCCCCTGAGCCACTGCCCTCCTCACCTGGAACAAAGAAAGAGATTTCTGACTGAGGAATGGAAATAAATTGCATACAAATTCAGTGGATACGTTTTATCGAAATCCTACAAATCACACATACAGGTAATGCATCGCTTAATCCTCCTTTTAGGATATACACAAATATATAAACTGACTGTCAGGAACACTCACTGTCCATGAAGTCCATGTCCTGTCCGCTCTGAGCGTGTCTCAGTTTGTTGGTCACCACCCTCAGCTCCATGATCAGCTGTCTGGTCCTCACATCCGGCTTGGCAATGTCCACTTCCACCTCGGGGTTGTTGATCTGGCTGACCAGCCCGTCGCCTGTCACATCCGGGAGGTACCTGAGTGTGCACACACAGAGGCGTTCGTGTACAAAAACGCAGACACGGATGCACACCAGCGCATGCGTTTTCAAAGCAGCGCTAGGAAACTTCACACAGTGTGGCTTCAAATGGCAGCAGGGAGTTGAAACTCAGAAACAAAATTAATGAGTATCACACCACCACAAGTGTACAAAGTATATTTTTGCAATAACCATCTTCAATGCATTAATTGGCTATGTTCACGAGGGGAGCAACTCACTGTCTGCCATTTAATTGCAGCAATGTAGGCATACTTATCTAAGCTTAAAGCACATGGTAGCTTTTTGTATTATGAACAAACATGGATTTCTTGAACTGCATGTTATTTTTTGATACGCAAACAGCATGGCTGTAAGGATGGCAATGCCAGTCAGTCACCACTTTGGTCCACACTGAAATGTCTCAACTGTTGGATGGGTTGCCATAAAATTTTGTACAGACAGACGATGAATCCTACCGAATTTGGTTATCCCCTGACTTTTCCTTTAGCGCCACAATGAGGTTGACACTTCTGGTTCAGAGTGAAATGTCTCAACCATCCAGTAGTTGTCTAGACATTCATGTCCCCCTCTGGATGAATGACTGGTTATGCATTCAATTTTCATCCAGCGCCATCATCAGGTCAAAATTTGAATTTGTTCAATATTTTGTTTTAGGGCCAAATACCTGTAAAACTAATGACATTCCCATCAGCCTCGGCTCCACTTTGTATTTAGTGCCAACCAGCAAATATTAGCATGCTAACCCACTAAACTAAGAATATGACAATGGCAAACATTATATCTGCTTAGAGCATCAGCATGTTATCATTGACATTTTGATTATGGTAGCATGCTGACATTAGCATTTAGCTCAGAGCACTGCTGTGTTTAAGTACAGTCTCACAGAGCCGATAGCATGGCTGTCGACTCCTACTCTTGTTTTTTAAATTCATAGCCTTTTTTTATACAGTGTATGCTGGAGGGCTGTCTGTTGTTTTCTTTAATTAGAAACAATGCTGTACCATATCTACATAAGAAGTTGCACCATATTTTCTTAAAATTACATGTTGGAATGTCAAAAATAAATTTTTACCAATGTTGTATAATATAAACAAGTGCCAATTATTTAAGTACTCTATCTCACTTTAGCATTGAAAAATTGTAATGGATATGATATGTTATTATGTTGGCAAAGGTAATTATAGTAGTATAAAATGTTATACCAGCACATGTCTGGCTGCAGTCCCCACACCCGCTGAGGTGGGTGTACTTACATAAAACTGTTGCCTAATGCAGCTGGAACATCATAGACACAAAATCATCCATTATACAGACTTGTTCTTCCTCTCACACACAGGACTGCACCGTGCCTCTAAAATCAGCCCAGATACATGGTGTCAGGCTATATCTGTGTGCACAAAGGCAAGCAGACCCACGCAGAGAGCATGTGGGTGACTGGTGGTGGCAAAATTAAATAAACTCAGTTCCATCTGTTGCATCCTGCCACCGCTGCACCATCACTCACTCACTCCTCCTCCACCACCTCTACCGAACCCCTCCCTCCACCCCTCCGCTCTGATCTCGCTCACCTCCCCCGGGTCTGCCCGTTCCAGCAGCGGTCCTCATTAGTGACGTCTGTAGCCATCTTCTCATCGTTGCAGATGGTGTGTGGGAGGGACACCCAGAAGCCACGCATGGGCCGCAGTCGCTCCTTCAGCTCGGTAACCTGCACGGAGGCAGAAAGAAATTGGTTATGACTCAGAACTGGTTTTAAAGCATCCTTGTTTGGTATGGCTGTCTGGAGGATGCATGTTGAAGCTGCAGTGCTGACATGACACTGTTTCTTGGTCAGTTCTTAAACCACGTCTTTCATGTTTTATAAATAGATATGAATACATACTATCCTATTTCTCTCTCCTCTGCTCTTGGCTTCATTTATTTTCCAGCACTTCGATCTTGCAAGACCAGTCTGTGGTCAGAGAAATGCTGTCTGGGCTCTGACCGAAGTTTTCAGTGAAAAAGCTCTAAAAATCCACTGTACGCTACTTGCCCGGCAACAAATGGCAGACAGCCAAAGTTAGCTGGTGAACAAAGCGGAGCATTTAGCAGCCAAAAGACAAATATTTCCCTCATTTTGATGGAGTCCAACAGAGAACTAAAAAATAGAGTGAATACTTGTCTTACATTCACCAACTGGCCAGAAACATGATTTCAAGTTCGCCATAACATCTTTAGAAGATGACAATATGTCAGTGTTGTGTAAACTGTTTTAAATTCACTATATTAAAAAATATTAATGGACGAGTAGCTACTACACCCAGGTTACACAGGTATGTTTCCTCCTCACCAGTCGGTCCAGGTTAGTGCCTGCAGCAGTGGTGGGTTTCTCCTCAGGGCTGTAGGTGCGGAAGGGCCTCCTGTTGCCCCCTGACTCTTTGGGTGAGCGTTTGGACCGTCCTGGAGCTGGCCTGGGGCTTCCACAACCTTGGAACACCTGAGGTAAACAACAACAACAAAGCAATACCAATGTAAACAGCTTTTTAACGAGCATTTTTATCATTTTAATAGACCATCATTTTCTGCTATGTGATAATTTAAGGAAATGGCCACCCTTGGATATTCTTGCACAGATATTCTCTAGTCTCCAGAACATAGTTTGTGATAAAGTGTTGTAAACTAACTTCTTTATTGCACTCACTCTCCTTCAACCTGCCTTGGTACCTTCTACTTTATTATTTAATTTGGGGCACCCCCAAATTATGGCTTAGGGGTTAAGGCGCTTACTATGAACCACAACGTGTTGCATGTCATTCCCCATCGCTCTCTCCTCATTTCCTGTCGTCTCTCAACTGTCAAAATATCTAAGAAAGGTATAAAAATAACCCCCCCAAAAATATGTGAAATTTTAACATTTCTCTGAATGGCCTTGGACAAAATCCCAAGAAGTGGTCTACAAAATGTTTTAATCTTGATGTTACAATATGTTCTCCATGACACCACCAAACAGCAAAAAAAAAAAAAAAAAAAGCCCCAAAATGTAAGGCTGTTTTTTTAAGCTAACCTTAGTGTTAGTGTGGAAAATCAAAGCTAAGGAAGGCGCTCAGTGGGGTTTCTGAAGCATAACCTAGCAAAGAAAACCTCCATAACCTCCACGATCACACTCTGTTGGTGAAAGGCAGCAAACAAATAAAGCTGAGCTGTAAAGAAAAGAGCTGCCTGTTGCTTAAAGCACTGCTACTACAAACCAGGAGCTTTTCTGTTTCTAACGAGATGTGGGTGTCTCTCTGGTGGATTAACTACTGGGATGCCTGCCATGTTTTAATCATACCGTCAGGCTGTCGTGCTCTCTGTGTATAATTCCTTTCATTTTTACTGCATGCAGTCTCATTAAGAAGATTAAAATTAAAATTAAAGAATAGTCAAGATTATAGCTTTGACTTGTAAGAGTGATTTTTTTTTTAAAGACGGTAGACGATCTTTATGCACTCACAATGGTTCAATAAATACTAGAAGTGCACTGTTTTGGTGGAAGAACAGCTACTCTGCAAAATCCTGGGAAAGCAATAAAAAAAATACACCAATGTCCATTTTATTTCCCCATCATCTGCTTGTGCCCTGTTCCTTGCCTTAGTGGAGATGCTGACGCTGTTTTCCTGCATGTGCATGATGGCCTCCGACACTTTTACAGAGATGGAGTCGGCTGCTAACTCCATGTTGAACGGCCCCTCCAGCTTTTCTGAAACCTGGTACAGAGCATCTGATAGAGGACAGAGGGAGACACAGAAATAGAGATGGCAGGGTGATAAAGTTTGCTATGACTACATTCAGCCAGGTTCTCATTGTCTGGTATTCACCTCTCTGTTGGTAGCCTATTCTAGACCCTGATAAACATCAAGACAATGCTTCCCTGTGTCTGGAATCTCTCACTGGCTAACCAGCTAAAAAGATCTGATGGTCATCTGTGTATGAGGTGTTCAGCTTACAGGACTCAAGATTAGGAAGAAAGCCTACATCATACAAAGAGAACTGAAAAACAGGGAGGAGAATGGCGGTTGGAGAAAAGGGTACATGAGGGTAAAGTGGATTTGGGTGCAGTACACATGGATTGAGCGATGAAAGGTAAGAGGAAGCCCTGCACATGAAAAGGGGGAAAAAAAGGAAGGAACATATGGGCTTGATGAAAGGGGAAAGGAAACATAGGAAGACAGATCAATTGTGAAGGAGCAGAGAAGCATGAATGATTAATGGAGGAGGAATTCATTAGGGGGAAAGGAAGTGAAAGTAAATGAGTGACAGGAGCCATAAAAGGAGTCTACTTTTAGGTATGATCGATTTAATAATGATAATTCAAAATGCTTTAAAATATCATTTTGAGCCATGATGTTTTTTTCTTAAGGATCGAATATCATTTAAACCAAAGAGCTCTTTGAAATATGAGAGCTTCAGCTGAAATACATAATATACCTAATCCAAATTTTATTATTAAGAGGTAAGCTTAATAATAAAATTATGTGTCATGCACCAGACCCTAAACCCATGTCAACAACAACAGCATATTATGATGTATTGTTCATCCTACCCTCACCCACCAATGAAATTGTTCCATTCGGTGTCCAAGTCGGCCTGATTGGCTAAGCAGCCCTTCATCACGTTAAGACACAGGGAGTGGCAGGGCCGCAGGGAGGGCATGCCTCGGCACAGTGGGCAGTACCACTGACGCATAAGCCCGCGCACACACTCTGAATCTGCAGTCAACTGAATAACAAAGCAGTGTGAGTCGAAGCATTAGGACAAGAAGAATAAATACAACGTTAACATTATTAACTTCACATGTTGGCGGCTACAAGAGTCTGTTGGAGAACTTTGACCGTTTTAGCAACATATTCTGTAAGTTGTTGATACTAAAAAGGGACAAGAGAGACAAATGTAGAGCTGAAATGATTAGTCGATCAACAGAAAATTAATCTGCAACTGTTTTGATAATTGAATAATCATTTTAGATAATTTTTCTAGCAAAAAATGCCAAATATTTCCTGGTTCCAGCTTCTCAAACATGAGGATTTGAGGCTTTTTTTTGTCATATATGATAGTAATGTGAATATCCTTTGGGTTTTGGACTGTTGGTAAGATTGAACAAGCCATTTGAATATGTCACCTTGGCCTCTGGGAAACTATAATGGGCATTTTTCACTGCTTTCTGGCATTTTATAGACAAAACAATTAAGCCGAAAAATAATCGATGATGAAAATCGTTAGATGCAGTCTTAGATAAATTATCTAATTGCAGTGAGTCCATCTTTTACTGAATAAAGCACTCACTCATTGCTGGTTATAGACTTCTGTTTTTGAGTTGTACAGTCTTCTATTAACCAACTTCATAATTGATTGAGCAAATAAGGTGAATTTACAGGCTTTTATGTTTCTTGGTTGTGAATCCCTCTCCAACTTAGTTTTGAGAAGGGCTATATAAATAAAGATATATATCATTACAAAGCAAAACTTGAATTTTGAGGCTTCACTTTTAGATTCAGGCTAGAGAGGGTATAATTCTTTACATACAAATATTGCCAGTGCAGTTTTAACAGCAGAACAGACAACAGTACAAGGAACAACTGACCTTTGTGGCTTTGTTAACAATATCCCGACCAGTAGCCAAACCCTGAGATAGTGCTCTGGCTGCAATGAAAGCCCTCGACACCTGAATTTAATAGGAAAGAGAACACAATAAGATTAGTCAATTGATCATAAACATGTCTGCATAACTGGAAATCAAAGCCAATTGTTTTTTCAACGTATTTCATCACAAGACACATACTTGTACGCGCAGTTTGCGGGGCACATCCCCAAATGGCTGCAGCTGTTCTGCGTGTTTGCTGACACACTCCAGGTAGTCCTCACTAAACTGATACTGGGGGTTGACCAGAGAGAAGACTCGCTCCACCAGTCTGGACCAGAAGTCGGAGAGAACCTCTGACAGACTTACACTGCCCCCTGTGGACACAAGAGCAACCATGAGCAGCATACAGCATCTGCAATCTGACAAAAATCACGTTCCTGAAGTGGTTTCTGAAAGAAAGAGCATCGTGTTAGGGGGCATTTCAGCAGAGTGGATGCATGTTGCTCCGGAGGCCTGAAGTGGGCTTTTCATCTAAAGCACTATATCTTTATGCATTGTGCTACTTTGATGTTCATTGGGCCAGGTTAAAGATCTAGCATGCAGTGCCTCCTGCCTGAGATAACAATGAGACTCATTTACCTGACATTTGTTATACAGCGTAATTGTTAACTACACACACTGCACAAGCTTTTTGGAGAACTTGATGGACGTAGTATTAGATATTCCATTAAAGGCTTTGCTGTGAAAAGATAGCCAAGTTAACTTCAATTGTTTGGGAAAAGGCTGAGATGTAGTTAACTATGGGGACTAACCACATTTACCAGTCCAACCAGCCAGTCCTGCACATTTTGACTGACATAAGGGGGGTACCAATTATGTTTAAATTTTAATTTTTGGGTGAACTCTCTCTTTATCAATACAAAGTAATTGTACCTTGTGCACAGCAGTACTACTCTCCCAGGTACAGGCTGGCACAGGATATTGTAATCAAATAAAGTAAAAATATAGATATATATTTTTGCTCCTTTGATGTCTATATTGTCTGTTAAACACACTGCACTTGCATAATACGTTGTGTTCAGTGCACTGTCCTCATTAATTTCTTCCTTTAAATGTGTTTGGGTGCTTGTCAGTCTGTGCATTAGTCAACTGGCAGACAGATTCTGAACATGCGACTCTCCAATCTGTAGTCTACTATACAGCCTCAAATTAGCCATACATGCTGTTTGACAGACAAAGAGAGGTTGACTAAGCAGCAACAGCCTGCAGACAGACTTGCCAGTGAGCGTCCGTCGTGCCAAAACGGAGCGATTCGAAACAGAAATAGAAACAGTCATCCGTGGGATTCCAATCCTCTCTCTATGTTTTTTCTCTAACTCTCCTTGGCATTTCACTTCTCCTCAAAAGACAATACTGCCTCTTTTCTGCTGTCCAAAGCAGCTGTGGATTTACCACAAGAGGGATGTGGACTGATAAAACTACACTAAACTGCCAATGCAACAAGGAATCATCACAGCTTACCTCTTAACCAGAGTACTTTACCATTTTTACCAACTTTCACCAGACTACTTCTATGCATTTATTCATTCCTCATGGTGGTGGTGGAGGCCGATGTAGACTACAGAAGTCAGGTCGCTTGCCTGAATAATTTGATTGATTTGGTTTAATTAATTAATTTGGTGTGAAATTTGAGTGTTAGCATTTCATTTTAACAGAATGCAAAAAAGACTGATAGGGTTTATTTCATCATGTCAATTGAGATAGTGTCTGATGACTAAAATGTCCAGAGCTCATTTCATTTTTTAAATTATTTTTTGGGCATTTTGCATTATTTGAAAGTTCAGAGTAGAGATAGAGAGCAGAGGGGGTGCATGCAAAAAAGGTCAGCAGCCATAATTGAGGCCGTTGCCATTTCATGATATACGTCTTAGACCACTAAACCACCAGGACGCCCCCTCAAAGACCATGAGACCATCTGAATACATAAGATCAAGGTGAAGTGGATAAAGTGATAAAACTAACCAGAATAATATCTGCGCAGCTCCACAAATAGCTCCTGGAAGACGTGAGCATTCTGGGTGAAGAGCCGGCCATAGGTCTTGGTAAACATCTGATTCATCGACTTCTCTGACAAGTCTATAAGCTCTCTGAAGAACTCTGCAGAGAGACAGGAAAAGATATTAGATATAAATCAGTCAAACACCTTCTTTTCATCTAATATCTCAGTACATATCTCTATGTACGTAGGTACGTAGGCCAGGTTTCTATGTACGCAGGTACATAGAAACCTGGCTGAGATATTAGATTCAGTCACCCCCTCACCTCCACGATCAACAGCTCATGGGGACAGTTACATCAGATCCTGCACATTGGTAAATTAGTGTAACAACATGTACTCTATTTAGGACTTCAGGACTCATATGCAGTCTCCCACTCCTTCAGCGTCTTTAAATGATTCATTGCATACATTATATAAAAGGATGAAGAGGGAAAAAAAGGTGATAGCAGTCCACAGCAGGTAGGAGGAGAAAGTGTAAATTCAGTTCTAAGCTGTGGTTGCTACAAACCTGCAGCCATACATACTGAATTTGAGACAGCGTGGGCTGAATTCTCTGAAATGCAGCCACTAAGGCTGTCTAGGAAGGTTCCCACACTGGCCACTTGTTTAAAGGGGCACTTCTCCACCGATTTTACGCATGAAGTTCAGTTTACTGGCCATGTTTAATCCTACTCAGCCTGTGAAAACTGTTATAGTGTCGTCTGTGGCTCTGGAGAAGGCGCTCAAAAGTCTGTGAAGATAAAACTGATGATGTCATCAGGGTTACCTCAGCCAGGCTTAGCGACTACAAATTTATGACAGAAAGTCTGTGTTACAAACTGGAGGTGTGGAGTTTAAAAAATGTGGGCATTTACCAGGTAGAAAGGCTCCAATTAAAGATGCTATCGAGTTGCATTATGGGAAACGTAGGATCCAATGTTTCTGGAGCTACAAGTCAGGATCTGTACCTCTGCTGCTTCAGTTGTGACCATTATTTTTATAATCTGTCTTTTGTGAGTCCCCAAACTTTATGAAGGTGCAATACTAAAATTACTGGAGTACGTCTTTAATTTCAGCAGTTCTTACGTGTTGATTAAACATAAATAAGAACCATGCTAGAATCTCTGCAATATCTATGCATTGCTGTGCTTTTAACTTCCAAAGTCAATTTTGTAGTTTATAATCAGCTGTCACTCATCGCCACTAACTCGGTAGATAGGGAGAGTGAGACGAGGAGAAGCTGAGTGCAGTTTTTTTCCTTCAAATGTACCCACTGTGGCTACATGAAAAAGGGTTTTTAACCATTTTCAAACCAGATAATGTTCCCAAACATGATTAAGAACTGTACAAGACTCTGAGTCAGCCTCTCACCATCAAACCTGCGGTGTCTCTGGGTAAAAGTAGTCAAAAGGAACTGGCTGTTCTCTTCGACGGCTTTGAGGAAGTCCCTCTCGCTCTGGAGGGCCAGCGTCTCCTCCATCTGACTGGAGCAGCAGGTGTAGTCCTGAGGACAGAGCCGCAGGTGCTCACCTGGAAGACCGAAGGTAAAACCAGGTCAGAAGAGGAAGAAAGGTCAGGGTCGATCACACATGTTCATAAACTTATGCGGAGAAATTTGATTATTTTGGTTTAATTATAACATAATGTATATGCTTTTGCTTTGCTTAATACCTCAACAAAAACCAAAGCCTATCTCGATAACGTCAGTAGGTCTATTATCAGGTCAAAGCAGATACTTTTAGTGAGAAAGTCAATTCCTCCACTCATCAGTCTGTTCAGCTACTGTGGGGAAATCTTATCAAAGATAAGGGTGTGATAGAAAATTGTAATTTCCCTGCATGAATTATTCAGCTTCAATCTGTCTTTCTTTGTCAGCTCAGGTTGGGTCTTTGATATGTCAGAGGTAATGATATGCAAACGACAACCAGGGGAGAAGGAAAAACCCCATAGCACTCTGAATGTGGAAAAGGTTTGAATTCTTTGTTTTTATAATTTTACATCTAACATGAATATTACTGCTGTTAATACAGTGGAAAGTCTCATTCCCAACTCCACCCTCGCTGATGTTCCCCTCTGCCTCTTTTGTTCTCTCTGTGTCTCACTATTAGCCCTCTCTCATCCCTCTATTTCCATTTCTAAACTGCCTCTCTTCATCCTTCGCTCTCCCGGCCATCTGCTCCCCTGGCCCACGGGACAGTGAGCCAAGACTCAGGCAGTGATAGCCCAACACACACACACACAATAAATCAATATTGCAGTTGTCTCAGTGACTCACACACAGAGCCAAATTGCCACAAAATAAATCCTCACACACTAGAGAACTGCATGGTCTGCAATTTTGCAAACATACATTTGACTCATAAATTTTACTTTTTTTAAGTGGAAGCTTCCAGGTCTGTCTGGGGGTAACACACACACACACACACACACACACACACACACACACACACACACACACACACACACACACACACACACACACACACACACACACACACACACACACACACACACACACACACGCTCACTGATTTACATGCAAAGCTGAACCTCCAAGAGGTAGGCTACATTTTCAGACACTCAAGTGCTCCATCATTTGCTCCCAACACTTTGTCAGACATTCACGTTTAAACAAATTTCCACCTAAAATCTCCTCCCCCTCTCGCCCCCTCTCCTCTATCCCACTCTCTCACCAACACAAATTATCCAAAATCCAACTGTTTGTAATCCATAGAAAATCTTTTCATTAAGCAGATAAGATTATCACCAGTGAACAGAGCCTACGGGCATATGCAGGGATTTAACAGTGGGCCAGTAGGCAAAGACTAATTAGGGGCGAGGTTCTTTGTTGCACCGGTGTTGGCAATTTGCTCATCCCCTTAATCATCCTATTTAAACAGCACAGACGGGAGAAGGGGGCGGGTGTAATTTGTTTTAAACCACCCGGCATTATTTCTCTTGAGAAAACCTCATCATGATATTCCTACATTATGCCTCTCTCTTAGTGAGTTTTGAGCCACCTTGCACTTTCAGTTATCACTTTCCTATCGTGACTTGTAGTGCGTTTCTGTTATTTAGATGCATTTTCTGCCATAGTCGGCTATTACTAATGTTCCCATAATGACTTGTCTGTGGTGGTGAGCAGAGAGTTTACAGTGACCTTAATGTGCCTAGTGGTATTTTTATCCCTGTTGAGACAAACTAGAGCATGCTGACGCACCTACGTATCTGCTGCGGCAGCCTATCTTACATTTTATTATAAACTTGAATTAGGCACATATTTCTTAACAGATGACTGTGGGATTGTTGTGCATAATAACCAAAACCCGTTATTGTGTAGTTTATCCCCACCGCAGGGTGGATGCACCGTCTTACCGGAGATTTGAGTCAGCGGTGCGGTGCCTGTACTGTACCCCTTCTCCGCGTACACCTGCCGGGTGTCAGCGCAGCTCCTCCCCGCAGCAGCCACGGGGCTCCGGGTCTCCGACAGTGCGAAGACCGTGCAGAGCAGCACCAGCAGCGGGTACCTGGGGAAAGACAGCCGGGTATCCATCCTCACCGCAGAACTCAGAAAAAGACAACAGGGGTGCGAGTGCGGGTTTATATAAAACCAGGCGGGTGCAGCACCTTTAAAAATGAATGAATGGCCGGTTTAGGTGCACGCAAAAGTAAAAAGAGTAACAGTATCCCAAATCGTCAGTCGTTTAAAACAGTCATAGTTTTCCCCGACAAGTGCAATGAACAGATGCATCCGGGCTGGTTTTTACATCTCGCATATGTTTTCCATCGACTGTGTCCAGTTAATTTATCCTTCCTGGGAGATCCGCCGTTGTACGTCAATGCAAAGGCAGTGTGAATGGGGCGCTCCCGTCCCTCAGCCTCATCCGACAGCCACGCCGTGTCAAGTCCGCAGGAGTCAGCAGGGGAATACCGGAAAAGGGACTTGTTTTCAAAATAAAAGTAAAGGCTGCTTTGTTTGCGCTTATTTACATATATGCATGTAAAGATTCCCATATACTGTATATGTGTCTGACAGGTGCCACTGCAACGAGATAATCAACGTTCCTCCATTATGACCAGTCAGCCCAAGTTTGATGTTGCCGTTTGCATCATTGTTATAGTATAACGATGCATAGTGTTTTATTTTGAAGGTTCGGACCAGAAGTTGTGTGGTGCAGGTTTGACTCCGGTCACAGGCCGCCTAACGCGGAACAACGAGCCGTGCAGAGGAGGGACCAGCAGGGGCGGGAAGGGCGAGGAGCCTGCAGCTGAGCCGTCCAGCTCAGGGTCCTGAAAACTGGACAGACTGAAAGGTTACGCACACATACAATGCAATATAAGACAGTAAATATAGAAGCGTATTGAAGAAATATCCATAAAAAAAAAAAAATAATAATAATTAAATGCAAGGATGTAAATATTTTGCAGGTGTATTGTTTTTTCTTCTGTAGTCATATATTCAGTCTACCATTTAAAATCCACCATCTGTTTAATTGGCTAACTGTTGCTGCCCTACAAAGCAGAACCAGGTACTGACCAATGATCATCGAGTAACCTTCTGGAAGGACCAATCACCGTCTGAGCTGAGGAGGCGCTGGCCAATCGGCAGCCAGAACCAGTTTGCGCGCCCTTGAATCTCGCCAGGGTCGCGCAGGGAGAAGAATCGCGATAAGCCAAGCCTCAAGAAAGGAGCATAGTGATCAATAGTTATATTATCAGGTGGTACATTTATGCAGTTAGTTTGCTAGCGACGATTATTGATAAATTTGCGCTGTAGTAGTTAGCTGGCTGCTATCTTAAAAGCCAACTTTTTCCACATTGTTAGTCGGCTGCTAAAGCAAAGATGTCGCCCCATTTGTTTTACGATTTGTCAGATTTGTAGGTTACTGTTGTCGACAAAAAGGTAGTTAAATGTATGGTTACACGCCTGATAATGGATGTTTGTGTCTCCTCTCCCACACAGTCCGTCTCTCTTTAGGCTAACTAACCTGCAGTTCAACATCATCTTTCTGTCTGTGGCCGAAAATGGCAAGTGGCGACTCAGTTTTGGACAGGTAAAGTTAGCTAAGCCTGCCATTAAGTGGCTGTCTGAAAGTCTGAAGTCAAAGTAAAACTTGTGAAGTTGTTGAACATTTTTTGGGTATAAAGCCTGGCGTTTATCAGGCGTGACAGAAGAGAAACAGTGCTCAAAACTGAATAAGAGATGAGATAACAGACAAAACTCATCCACATATCTCAGTCCAAATTCAAAAATAAATCTATATTAAACCCATGTGGCTCATTGAGATTGTCCTGTTTATTTGCACTGCATTAGCAGCATGTGTGCATCTATAGAAGCTAAAACTAGCCAGCAAAGAGTCAAGAAGGAGTGCTGAAACAACATCCAATGTACAGTCAAAACTATGAAGAAGGGTTGAAGGCACAAGGACAAATGGAATAAATACAATAATAAACACTGGGAGCTTCTCCCTAACTGACCCAACTGTTGGTCACAGCAACAAAATACTATAATAACTTCAGGGGTACAAATTAGTAACGTGTGCTCAAATCATCAAATTTTCATCACGATACCTGACTGGGTCTGTAGTCGTGTTAGCCTTAGTAATAATAATTTGTTGATGCTTAGATTTGTCCTGATTCGGTTTTCTTATTTGTCTGTTAGTCTTGAGGAGTTGGATGACTTCTCAGATTCTGGCAGTGACTATGAGGCCACGATGAAAGCCACAAAGCGGAAAAAACTGCCTGGACCTCGGGTAAAGTATTGTTTTTTTCTCTCTTATAATAGTTCACTCTTATTTAGATACTATTCATTTAGGTTATTCACGAAGGAGTAGGGCTATGATCTTGTCTAAGTTTGGTATTTTTTATGGTATTGAGTCAAGTTGCATCATTTCTCAGTTCTTATAGAAGATAAAAAAGGCATAAACATAATAACTGCAACACTGTGGTAAGCCTACGCCTTATCTAGCCATGGCTATCACTAATTCAGTTGACAACATCAATTCACTTTAAATCTGCTGCTGAGCTGCCCTCGCGTCTCTCTTTCATCTCAAGCCACCCAAGAGACCCAGGCGTAAAGCTTCATTGAAGGTGACGTCCAGCCCCAGCAGTAGCCCCATCCCCACTCCTCCAGACCCCTCCCTGCAGCAGGTCTCCCGGGAGAGATCCAGGCAGGCCTCTCCTAGACCTGTGACGAGAGTAAATGAAGGGAACCAGGGCATCAGTGCAGAGGATATCTATGATGCTGTCCGGTCAGGAAAGAGTGCCTTGGTGGTGAGCAAACCCACAGATGATGAACATAGGGGGAAGGGGATGTAGAGATAAACACTTGACGGGAGGGAGGTGCTGAAGGAGGCATGTGTAATGAGAAGAGAAACAAGGCTCTAAGAGCCGACAATGAGAGAGATTATCATCTGCTGTCAGTGGCTGACTGATGTGACCATACAGAATTGCCTTTGATACGCGGAGAGAAAGGAGTGCTTTCACTGGGTTGTGCAGTCAATGATTGGCAGCATGCGTCCATCCCAACAATTGTTGTCCTGTGCCCAGTCTCTTCTGGTTAAAGACTAGAAAGGAAGGACTACATAACAATAGAAAGACAAAAAATTGTGGTGAGCAGAGTCTGTCACTACAGTATAGAGCAGCAACACAAAGCAGATGGTGATTCTGGGTGAAGGCCCGCTTTCATACAGTACATTCAGCAAATCTGGCAAACTGCAGTTCACAAAATTTTACTCTGCTTCGCAAAGGTTTCTCAGTTCTAGGCTAAATTTTACTCCATGCTTCTACTACATTTTGTTACACTTAACATACTTCAAACTATTATCAACACAACAGATGTTCTAAGCAGTGTCTTTTTATGTCTAATGGTGCCATGGTTGCCAAAAATGATTATGCAAATGAGATGGTGAATAAAACTGGAATTTAAAATGGGCAGAAAATATAAGCAGAGGAGAAAGTTGGGGCATACAGACCCCCCACATACGTAACTGAGAAAAACATAAAAGGCCCAAATGGTAGGAAGAAAGGTTAAAGCTGAAATCCATGATTTTATTCAAATGATATATTGTTATTATAGCCATATGCCCTTTGATCTGAGTCCAGCGTTCTCATTGGCTGCTATCGCCCTGTAAATCTCAAGACGGTGGTGGATGAGTGGCTGGACAGCTACAAGCAAAGCCGAGAGGCGGGGCTGCTGGTGCTCATCAACTTCATTGTTCAGTCCTGCGGATGCAAAGGTCAGAGGTCAAGAGGGAGCCCAAGAGATTAGGGGTGGGGAGCAAAGTTCAAGAGATTATCTTTACAATTTCAGCTCAGCAGTCAACTATTGATCTCCCAGTATGGTAATGATGCAATGTCTAGCTGCTGTGTTAGTCTTCTGTCTATTGACAACACACCATATCAATATTTTGTGAGAGTGAAATGAAAAGAAATCACACCATTTAATTTAATCTTTGGATCAAATAGAAGAACCAGAATTATTGTATTGCTACACTCATCTATGTCCAGGTGTTTATTTCACTCTAACTCCTAATGTGGAACATTGCGTTAAGGTTTCATGCTTTTGTCCAGGTGCTGTGAGCAGAGAGATGTTTGACAGCATGCAGAATGCTGAGATCATCAGCACACTAACCAAAGAGTTCAATGAGGTGAGAAAAGGAAAACACTGATTCATAAAATAGTTTAGATTTGTTGAAATAAATCCTAAAAATAAAGATTATTCTGACAGATCTGCATGTTTGAATCTAGTTCATAGTCTTTGTCATCCCTTCTCACTTCTAATAATCCTGCTGGAATTTGCTCAGAAAGTCAAACAACCTCCATATCCCAAGAGATTATTATCCAAAGGATGGAGTACAGCGTGATGGAACACACTAATTAAAATCTAATGCAGATAAATGAACACATTAATGAGTTAATCACTTTGTTTTGCCACTGATGTAATTGTCATTAGCAGAGCAAACCACAGGCTTCTGCCTGAAATAACTATACTTAGCACAGTGTAGGATGTTTCCTCCATTTCTTTTGTTTGCTGTCGTCCTCCAGGATTCGGTGAACTACCCTCTGTCCACTCCAGGCCCCCAACTCAAGCGTTTCAAAGCCGGCCTGTGCGAGTTTGCTCGGGTTCTGGTGCGCTCCTGTCGGAATAGCCTCATTTATGACGAGTACCTCTTCCCCTCTCTGCTGGCCCTTCTTACCGGCCTGTCTGACTCGCAGGTCAGAGCCTTCAGACACACCAGTACCCTGCTTGGTAAGCTCATCGTACAATACAGGTGCATAAAATAGACAAGTATACACACTGAAAACTGATTTCACAAGCAAGCTTTTAAACTATTTAACTATTATAGTATTGAGGAGAGTTACACTTTTTGATTGGTGATTATCACTTTTGTATGAACTCACTTGCTGTAGTTTTTGATTGGGGTGAAAACCTGCAATGCATGCCCTTGATACTGAAGGTTTTTCCCATGCTTTTCTGAGAGGCAGAACAAACTGCTCCATTCAGCTGACATCTGTTTTAGTTGCTCGAGAAGTTCTTTTGTTTTTCAGAATGTACTCCTCCTGTATAGCTTGCTTTTGTTGTTTCTCATTGTTTTCTTTTGAAACCTCTACTCATTCATGTGATTTCTTCCGTCCATTCATTCAAACTGCAAAATGAAATTCAGCAGCTTATCCATAATGTGATTAGGCTGGTAAGTACTGTACATTATTGGCAAGGATTTACTTTTTATACGGTAGGTAATTCAAAGGCACACAAGTCTTCAGTCAAGATGGTGCATTTAAAGTAACTATTGGAGACATGCTATTGAGGATTTCTATGGCACATCGTATTTAACCTGCTGTGAAAATGTGGACTGCGACTGTACCTATTGTGTGCAACCTTCTGCAATAAAACTGTAAAATCTGATTGAACAATGAAAAACATGTTTAGTGAAAAGGGGCAAAAGTGGCAGACTGGGGGGTGGCTTTATCCAAAGGGCGAGAGATGATGGTTTTTCTTGTTTTTTATAAGGATTCATTTAGAAACATCACCTGTCTTTCCCCCTCAGATCCACTTCTGGTTATATGTATTTCTGTCAGTTCTGTCTAGTCTTCTCAGTCTGCATCTTTTTTTCTCTGTTAGCCATGAAGTTGATGACTGGGCTGGTGGAAGTAGCTGTGATAGTGTCTGTTCAGCTGCAGACCACCCAGCGGCGATACGACATGGAGAACAGCAAGAGGGCACATGACAGATCCTCTGACAGACTGGAGGAGCTGCAGGTCTCCATCAGTGAGGTGACACTTACACACACACAGAAACACTGACATGAGTGCAGACACACAGCCACTTTCACATATTAAACATGCAGGTCAGGACATTAAAGCAGTGCAGCCACATTGGCTTTATAATAAACATATTAAAGGTATTTATTTAGTTTTCTTTTTATGGGAAAGGATACAAGGACAATGCCAAGGGCCAGTGTTTTCTAAGTGCTCAGAGTGACTGAAATATACATATTTAAGAAATGTTTACACAGCAATACACCCAACATTTTCCTTGCTTGTGGGACATGTGGTATTTTTTTATTACCACCCAAATAGATTTAGCAAATAAAATAAGTAATTTCTCCTCTTGTTCGCATGCATTGTAAGATACAGAAATAAAGACAGGTGCCTTATATCAAAAGACAACTGGTAGTGCACGCTCTAAGTGTTATTATTAAGACTGGTAAAAGAAGCATTAGGAGTAAAACAAAGGATTCTTTTGTATGATGTTTGGTGTCCATGAAAATATCATCTGTGACTATAACAATATTATCTTTACCCTCACTGATACACATGGATCACTAGAATGATATAGACTGATGTAGAAATGGTGAAATTTAATCCTTGGTCACTATAAAATCTTGAAAATATTGAATATTTGGAACATTTTAAGTGTAAGGATTGGTTGCCCACATGGTTGCCCAAGCTGAACCACAGACTGTATACAAAAGGGGTTTAACGCATGGACTGGAGTCTTAGGTGACTGGGCCACTGATTTGTTCACAGTGTTGTTTGTGCATGTTTATATGCATGTGTTTCATACATGTGTGTTGTAGCTGCGGGAGAACAGAGAGGAGGTATCCTCCATGATGAACGCCACGTTCCGTGGTGTGTTTGTGCACCGCTACCGGGACCGGCTGCCTGAGATCCGGGCGGCTTGTATTGAGGAGTTGGGCATATGGCTGAAAACGGACCCTGAAGACTTCCTGAATGATGGATGTCTTAAATACCTGGGGTGGACCCTGCATGACAAGGTAAACACATACACACAGGACTAGACAGTAGACAATACATGACAGAGTAAAGTGTTATTTTAATGTCATTTCACCACTCACCGCTGGCAACACCATGGGGCTTTCCAAATTAAGCAGCTTTTTAAATTTATGTTCATGCTTTATAGTCTTTGACAGCCTCTCACACCAGACACTATTGTAGAACATCTGCAAACAGACACAAGAAGGATCACATACACACACACTCACACAAAGAGAAATGTCCACTATGAACAGGCTCGGGTACCAGGGTGTGTTACTGTACTCTCTTCTTCTTTTCCTTAGCAAAGTCCAGTGCGTCTGCAGTGTGTGCGTGCCCTGCAGGGTCTGTACCAGGAAAATGAATTCATTGGCCGCCTGGAGCTTTTCACCAGCAGATTCAAAGTGAGGCATCCCTCTGGATTGGACTCGTACCTCATTTAATGCCTCTATTCTCCCTCCTGTCTGTCTGTTTTCCTGTCTGCCTCAACATCTCTTTAATCTATTGTTTCAGCTTATTGTATTGTTTCTGTTTTGCTGCCTGTCTATATCACTCCTCCCAGTATTTTTCCCCCTCCCCTTATGTCTTTGCCTTTTTAGTTTTTTTTTTTTTTTTTTTTTTTTTTTTTTCCACCATTCCTGTTTGTTGTAATGGGCTCTTCCTTTGTCTGGGTGTGTGTCTGGGTGCGTTAATTGCCGCCAATTACTGATGGTTAATAAGCTCTTCTCAAACACATAAAAACCCTCCTAAGCCACATGTGCTGCAGCAGATAAAGGGTTTTCATGCCATGCCTTGGTGCCTAATTAGTGGGTTTGTGTGCGTGCATGTATGTCTGTGGATGTGGGTACATTTATGCATGTCTGTGCGCACTTACATGCCTATTTGTCTGCTGCCATGGTTTTTCATTTGTCTGTGTGTGTGCCACTGCATATCTGAATTTCTGTGTGTGTGATTAGGAGAGGATGCTCAGCATGGTGCTGGACAAGGACTCAGACGTGGCAGTGCAAGTGGTCAATCTGTTGCTGCTGATCCAACAGTGAGGGGTTTCTCTGTCTCTGGTGGTTTCTCTGTGCCACTATCTGCAACATACAGTACAGGAATTTCATTTCAGTCAAAACACACCAGATATAGTACATTTTACTGAGACAATTTCAAGTGCCTTTTCCTCTTTTTTTACATATAGTTTTTAGCTTTATTTACAGAAAAGTTCTATGCAAATGCAGTTTAGAGCATCAGTAATAATGCTATTCAGTTATTTTACTCAGTTAGCCTTTGGTCTTTGAACCATATTGCTTCATATGGGCAGTGTTCCTATAAAGGTCAGAGGCTTTTGCGTCAAATCCCTGAATGATAAACTCTTCAAGACCCCTGAGTAAAACATTTTTTATCTGATGCACACTCAAACAAACAAAATTCTCACCTGAAGTGTAAGGTGAACATAACCAAATACTGCAAATATATCCTTATATAATTCCTAGTCCAGTTCTTCTCAATAATAGAAGTGTAATGGTTACTCATAACTGTGATAACACTCTTTGTCGTGAATGCTGATGACTCACAGCATGAGTCGTGATCATGTAAATGAGATGTTTTCAGGATCAATTAACAAGAGAGATGGTAAGAAGAATTCAGTCAAATATCAATTCAGATCACTTGACATGAGTGAATACTTATACATGCTTGATAACTAAGGGGTTTTTCAGCTTGTGTTTTTAATGTCACTAACTATACTGACCTTTAACTGTTTTAATGTGTGCACATATGCAGAAGGACAGAGGAAGGCCTAAGAGAAGAGGAGTGCGGCCACATCTATCCCCTGGTTTACGCTTCACACAGAGGCCTGGCGTCTGCAGCCGGCGGTTTCCTCTACAACAAGTACATTTTCATCCTTCCTTTCTGCTCGCTGTCAGACTAAGCGTTGTAGAGTCGTGTCATTAGGCGTCGTTAAGGTGCAACGTGTTTCAGTCTCTCTTTGTTGTGTGATTTCTTCATCAAAGACAGACAGAAATTTTAGTTAAATTTGTTGACAGCTTTTGTAATTCACACCAAAGCTTAGATGAATAACTGTTTTCACTTTTTGGTTAATATAATGCGAAAATGATTTTGTGTGTGTGTGTGTGCCAGGCTGAAAAGTGTGATTGCCAGTGACAAGCAGGATTCTCCTGATAAAAACGACAATGCAGCCTTCTTCCAAATCTTCATCTCCTTCTACATCCAGAGCGAGGTAGTGTTTCTTTCCGTCCCCGTCTCCCTGCTATTCCAATCTGTGTCTCTCCCTCTCCTTCAAAGTAGAATCATTTGACAACATCATAAAAATGTATATGTATTATTTTCTTTTCTTTTATGAGTTTCTTCGTCAGCAGTGGTATTTGAAAAAGAGCTCAAATATTTGGTTCCAAAGTAAATTTCTTTTTTATTTTGCTCATAGAGAATTGGATTATTTGCCATTATGTTTTCATGATTAAAGGTAGGCTAACTATAACAATATATATACTGTTCAAATTCTGTTTTATGTTGAGTTCCCTATGCAATGCTACGCTATCCACAAGACAATACAACATCCACCCAATAGCCCAAGTATCAGTGATTTTTGCTGTCTGATGATCAAATTAGTAGCTGGTTGATGCAGAGCTGGTTTTAAGTCTTTTGAACCAAGTCCATGTTACGAGTCGTAAGGCAAGTTTTTCCTGTCTATCAATGCTTAGTATGAACATTGCAAGAGCACAATGGCCAAAATTTCACCAAATACTTATTTTTTGTTTTTGTTTTCTGTGGAAAAAAGGACATTTAAAGAGGTACTGCACACTTAAACATGTGTTTTGAGCTGTAAACTAAATTATATGACTGTACTGTGATGAAACACATCAGTGCTGGTGTTAATATTGGCATTTCTTACCAAATGTGTGAAAATCATCATTTCATGTGTTGAAAATGGCTCAACACACCATCTACTGTTTTAAATCAGCCCTGAATCTGCGAGGCCAATGCTGACAGAGTCAACAGGTTGGGACCTATCTGCGTCATGAGATTTATATAAAAAAAGACTAATCCACACACTACGAGGTCACACCTCCTACAGTCGTTGTTCCCTCACTCATTGCATTTTTTAAATTTGCTGAGAGAGGGGGTTCTAGCTGAATTTGAGGGTGGAGTTACACTTTAACATCCAGTTGCAAGAAATGAATCAAAGCATCTTTATACGTCAAATAGTTAAATGAGAAAACTCAAAACGAAGGTGCAACTGTGTAAAAAGCCCCATGATGAGTTTCTGTGTGTTTGGAACATTGTGGTGTTTCTGTACATCACTGCTCCTGGTTTTGATCTTATCACATCTCTGTTTGGTCACAATGTGTGAATGTTGACTCGCTAATTATTATCTCTTTAGCTTTTCAGCAAAAGCTGTAATAATGAGGCAGCATAGTGCATGAAGGATCAGACTAGTGAAAAAACGAGTGCAAGTCATGAGGAAAACAGGCGATATGCTGTAGAGGAGGGGAAACTATTCAGCTACTTATTTATATGTTAATTTCATAACAAAAGGCTAATTTCTTTTTAGAGGTTTTTTTCCATTTTATTCTGGTGCCAGCAGCTGCAACTGAAAATCTGCATTAGGTTATGGAGACGTTGCGTCCTGGTTATGTTATTTATTATTCATTTTGGCAGAGCTCCTCAGCTTTTTGCCTTCAAGTCAAGTCGGGTCTCACAGCAGATGAGTCTCAATTCTCAAGTCTACAGCTCTGGGTTGATACATGTCACATCTTAAATTCTGTATACTGGAACTTTGATGGAGAACATGGTTTGGAAGTTTGGTTCGGAACATTAGTATAGAGTTTCAACTGTAAATCATGCATTATGTCATGGGTAAAATAAATTACTTTGTAGTCATTGTAGTTCAGAAAGACACCGGTGCTTTACAGCTCTGCAGTGAAGTTAAGTTGTAAAGTTAATATAAAGCAATTCATTCACTCTCTTGACAGTTCCATGAGCACGGGGCGTACCTGGTGGATAGTATGTGGGGTGTGGCAGGATCTGAGCTGAGAGACTGGGAGACTATGACGACATTACTGCTGCAGGAGTCTGGTGAGGAACAAGATAAGACTGTGTACACACCACAAGCAGTCTCAGCTGCGTTAGTCCATAGAGCTCAGCTTAACACCAATGCGCCATAATAATTTATGTAACTCATGTTGGTTCCTTGCTGTCCCTGCATTGTGTAGTCTCAACCATCACTCGCTCAGTTCTGCACCTGTCTGAACCTCTGTGTTGTCAGGTCTGATGTATGAGGAGGAAGGGGCTCTCATAGAGCTGATGATGTGTGTCATCAGACAGGCAGCTCAGGCAACGCCACCTGTTGGGAGAACTCAGGGCAAGAAGGTGGTAAAACACAGACAAATACATGATAATTCTCTGTAGTTTATGATTTATGGAACAGTGGAGCTTGGGGGCGAGAGAAATTCTTTGTTTTTACTTCAAATGTACCTATCGTACAAAAAGCCAGAGTTTTGATGCTAACTTCGTGACAACAGAAATGAATGAGATATACCACATCAGTCTGAATCATGTGTGCAAATGTCAGTTTTCTTTTTCTTTTTTTGATTACCTCAGTCTCGGGCTTCATCACATTTCACGCAAAGTGCTGGGCATGAACTTTTTTTTTTTTAAGACACAAAGTTGCATATTTTAGCTATAAATAGTCACAGCGTTGTGAAAAAGTGGATTATTTTATTGTTTATGTTGGCGATTTACTCACCTGTGGTCACAGAGGAAACGCGCTCTCATGATATCTGAATGCTTTTTGTCCTCGCACATGCTTGTCTACTGCTGGCCTGTGACCATTCACTGAACATACATGTGGGATTAGATCCTGAGTACGAAGGATAAGAAGGTCCAGGAACAAGACAGGAGGCGTATCACCACACACTTCATCCCCTTAATGCCACATCTGCTGGCCAAGGTACGCAGCCAAAGTTCACTTAACATGCTTTATAACACTGACATTACCGATTGTTACATTTAATGCATTGTACACAAATGGTTAAAACTGCTAAGCACTTCACTATGTGAAGTGTTGGTGAAGCATCAGAAACATTGCCACCTTAAATTCTACACTGAAGAGTCATACAGTATTACTTTCATTATACAGTATTGCTACCTCATATTACATTGAGAATGAAGGTCAAGTTATTATGCCAAGTATACAACATTTTTTTGTTTTCATTTCACGTTTTTCTCCTCCCCTCACTGACCTGCAGTACTCAGCTGACACAGGGAAGGTGAGCCTCCTTCTCAAAGCTCCTCTCTACTTTGACCTGGAGATGTACACCAGCGCTCCGCGGCTGGAGAAGGTAGGCTGAATCATTACCCCCCTCCCCATATTTTCCTCTTGTACCCACTTTAATATTCTAAAGTATATTCCTGAGATGTCCATGAGAGAAATTAAAGTAGAAAAAATAGAAGAGATTTAGCTGCTGGTGCTCAGAGAGAGACAATTTTTAATGATTTCTATCTTATTTAGGGCTTCACAGTTAATGACCTGGTATCTTCAGATTAATAACACAAAGGAACAATAAATGAAAAATGGTTATTAAGCCAAATATTAGCAAAAATGAAACAACAAAATTGAGCAAATGAAAGTCTGTCAGGTCAAAAGGAACAAAGGTGAACAATGACTAACCTACTGGTCAGGGACACTGAGGCTTCAGGTAATGAGCTCACCTGTGGCAGATTGCCTCAACCAGCAGACGCTGAACCAATGGTCATGGGGAAGGCACATAATGGACAACCAGCAAGGGTGTAAATAAGATCAAGTAGGGAGATCTGTCGTAAAGGGAAATTTGTCACCACAATACACATTTAGATACAATATAAGTGACTTAGTGGTGTTCAAGTGGTCAGTAGTACGCATGACGGCAGTGAAGTGGAGCAACGGTGAAAATACATTGCACGTCCACTTTCAATGTAACTCAAAAAGTGTACACCCTCATATACACACCCACTGGCTTCACCTTGCACCTAAATATGAGGAGCTCGGCTCTGTCTTGAGCATTTAATTAAATTTCTAATTCGATAACTAGCCCCTTCTTCAATAATCATTACTACTTATTGACACAGTCATCACAATGAATGCCGTCTGCCCTCGCTCTGAGCAAACCAATTAACTGTCTAATGCAATACATACATATTCTAATTTCCCCGTTCTGCTTCCATCTGCTGTTCTCCCTCGATCTTTCCTCCACCTCTCTTTGTCAGCACCTGGCCCTGCTGCTGTCTCAGACATGTGCTATTGTAGAGAAGCACACGGAGGTCACCGTGTTGGAGGCTTGCGCCCACCTGGCCAGCACCCTTTGCTCCGACCGCTACACTTTCTCCTCCCGCGCACACCTGGCATTCAACCAGCTGGTGGACGGCCTGATCGAGTGCTTCAGCACCTACTTGAGTGACCTGCTGCAGGTGGGGAAGCTTGCATACAGGCAAATATGGCATGTTATAAAAGGCATGCACATACTATTCTGTCCACCCCATTTATATCGATGATGATGGTAGGCTAAATGACAGAAACACCTTTGTATAATGCAGTACTGTTCAACAGCACCACAAACTGCAGAAAAGGGTAGGATTTATTGCAGGACTGTTATTTTAGACTGCATTAGTTTTAGCTAGGTGTACTTAATAAACCGGCAGGTGAGTGTATGCTCATATAGTGTTGGCAGCTGCAGTTCATGTATCTGGCCTACATTAGCAATATAAACTATTCATTCTGGTACATTATAATACAAATTAGTGTTTCCAATGTACCATATTATTGATTTCAGTTGTCCATAAAAGCATGAAGTAATTAGTTAAACTTAATAATTCTAGTACATAGAGACGTGCACACCTACTGTATGTTGTTAAACTGAAAACACAGGTTTGTGCTCCAGAACACCAAAAGAAGACAATAAAAAAAAAAGCTGCCAAATATTAAATCACAACTGTCAGGGTGTTTAACGTAAGCCCATCTTTTTAATTAATTAGTTGTTTTTAGTCAACATGTTGTTTTTGTACCAAAACAAACAAAATAACCCAGATCGGTAAGCATCTGTTCTCTCAAGAGTCTGTGTGTGTTTGTGTACCCAGGGTACTGCAGATGACGATGACGTATACAGCGCAGCCACTGCCTTGAAAAGGATTGCAGCCATGAGCAGGTAAGTGTGTGTTCTAATGGTAAACATGGCAGTAGTACAGACCGTTTCTTACTCAGAAGTTGCGTGTCTGTGTTGTCCAGTGCCAAGGACCCGACAGGCTGGAAGCTGTTCGACTCCTGTCTCGAGCTTCTGAAGGGCAGGATGGAGTCCAGAGAGCTCGACAAGGAGGTCTGTGATAAAGTCACACATTTTGATATTTGAGGAGGTGGTGCTGCTTTGTGATAATAGAGGCCATGACTTAAGGTGGTTCAAACCCTTGGAAAATCTGAGTGGATTGATTTTTTTTTTAATGATAAATGAGGACAGGGAACTCCACAATTTGCATAATGGAACTGAAAGGTTTATTGCAATATCATGTAATTTGTATTAATTGCCTTTCAAATGAGGCTTATTTTAACTGTGTCCTTTAATTGACTTCATATGTATTTATGCCACCTCTGGATTTGCTCAGTTGAAGTACAGAAAATTTTAGTTTGGGTTAAATTGTGTGTTTGGTGAATTTAGTGCAACTAGGTTCATTAAGACATTTTAATGAGAACATTTTCACCTCGAAATTTTCAATTCTTTTTTTTTAGTTTTATGTAGATATGGATCTGCTTGGAAAAGTTAAGTGGAAGATATTTTTTGTTATGTTTTTCTTTCTTTTTGTATAATTTCAGCTCATGGTGTCGGCTCTGAAGTGTGCAGGCTTTCACCTGATGTGGGCTAAAATGAATGCAGTCAACTCCACACCAGCTGAGGTGCTCGTTGGACATTATAAAACAGCTACATTCTTTTCTCCAACACTGCATACATCCTTTATTGGATGTTTAAAAATGGTTTGACTTGCCTCCTGCCTACCTGCACAAGATACTGCGACCTGCATGAAAAATACTATCTTGATGGCTATCACATCATAGTAAAACCCATGGCGGCCATGTTGGTGGCCCTCCTGTGTATTTGTGGAGCTCTTCTCATCTGTGTTGTTCAGCAGCTGCGCAGACAGCAGGCAGTTAACAATCTGTTAGTGTACATCCAAGCCCACAAAGACACTCAAACAGTTATTTCCCACTGGTCCACACTTTTTCTTACTGTTTCTCTTGATGCATTTGTTCTGTCGCGTTCTGTCTTCACTCTCTTGTTCTCTCATTTTCACTTTTTCTGCTGTTTTTTCTCTCGCTCTCTTTCACACACACGGAGCACATCATTATTACTCAGATCCAGAGAAAGTTCCAGTGAAAACTCATACAAACCCCTTCCTTGTGTTAAGTTATTTTCATGTCTTGTCTATTAGAGCTAGATTGACTGACATGTGCTCCGAAATGAAAAGGGGGTGCTTTTCCATTACGCTCCGCTCCGCTTCACGTCGACCATCTACTCTCAGATGACTGATGTTGATATAAAGGAATTCTGTAAACTTCATTTTTCGCACTTGCATTTATAGTAACATGTTAGATGTGATGATAAAAGCTTCAAGAGTCTGGAAATTTTGGGTTTAGGTACCTTGAAAGTGCTTGAAAAGTGCTAGAATTTTACTTTAAAAAAGCTGTACAAACCCTGTTAATAGCAGCACTCAAACTGGCAGGTTCCTCCTGCATTCGTACTCACACACAAACACCCATTGAAACATCCACAAGTAGGCGATGCTGCTATCTACTTTGGCAGCAGGATGGCATAGTTAACAGGCAGAGAGCACTTTAATAGCAAATAAAGGATTCCATCCCTTGAAAAGCACCCATCATCAAGAATCCGTACTGGCATCCGAGGTGGTGGTACTGTTCTTTAACTCCATATTTTGACTCTTGTTAAAGAGTAAATGTACAATTTTTACCAAACATTACTTTGATAGTTGTAGTAATCATATTTGATGGAGCCTGCCATTGTTTCTTTCAAGTCTTAAATCCCAATCGGTTGATAAATAACTTAAATATAGAGGCTGGATTACAGTTAGTTACGTCCACATCCTACACAAACAAATATACACCTTAATGATCATGTCTGAGATCTCGCTTCCTCTGCTCTTTGTCCCTCCATCACTATCTGTTCCAGGCAGAACTGAACCGTCTGAAGAAGGACGTGCGTTTGTTCTGCAGAGTCTGTCAGACCTGTCTGTCTCTGAACCAGGCTGAAATCAGAGATCAGGTAAGAACTTTGTTACAGTTAGCATCGTCCCATATGTGAACCAACAATGTGGCCATATCATTTTGAACACTAAGGCTTTATGTTAGTGGTTTATTTTAAGTTTAAAGGTTATTTTTCCTTTTTTATACTTATGTTTCTGACACCATTCATTACAGAGGAGGTCTGGTCCTTGAGACAAGTTGCCCCTGTTACCCTACGACACAAAAAGACTTCTCAGATAACTTTTCCAGCGTTGACATGCTGACAAACTCAATATTTGTAAAAGGTTACATATCTGAATTTTAATTTACAGAGATGGTAAATTATAATAAAGTATGTGTCCTTCCATCCACAGGCATTTGAGCTGCTCTGTGACTTGCTGCTCTTGTACAGTGTGAGTTCAGCTCGCTCTGAACCCGCCCTCCAAACTTTGGTCCACCTGCCGTCTGACTCCCTGCGCTCTGAGATGGCTGCTTTCCTCCTGGACTACGTCTTCTCTGACACTGAAGACACTGAGCTCAACGGTATTTTGACACCAAATGAAAAACTACACATACTCTTAATAAATGTTTGCATAAACTGTGGTACTGGAAGCACTTTCAGTCTGTGTTGATAAAGAGGCAATGCTGTGACAGATGTCATCCTCTCAATTTTTAAACCACTGAATGATGATGTTCAGAAAAGGGTTTTGTTTTCCTCGTAGATGTGTAGTGTTTTGGAAACCAGCTGCTCAATTTTAACACTGCCAAAGCTCTCCCAGAGGACCCTACCATCATTTATGCCTGCAGACATAGTTTTTGATGTCTTGTTTTGAGAATCTGCTGCTATAACAAATCCTTTTTTTTCTGTATTTCACGATGTGCTGCCAATTCCCAAGCCAAATACCAGTCGTTCTGTTTTGCCTGTATCTTATCAACACCTCCAAGTTTTCTCCCTGCCTCTCCTGTCTACATCTTTCACATAAACTGTTGGTCTCTATTCCTCCACCCCTGGCTCTCCTCTCTAGTTGAGGGTGAGGAGGAGATGAAGATAACTCTTCTCCAGAAGAAGCGCAACCACCTGGCTGGCTACTGTAAGCTGGTCATTTACGGGGTGCTGGACCTCAGCGCTGCCACTGACGTCTTCAAGCACTACAGCAAGGTCAAGATGGAGATAAGGGCTTTAAGAGGGATAGTTAAGTTTTATTAGCCTAGCATATTATATATACATTATAGGCACATATTCATATTCCCTGACTGGCTGTGTCATAATTGTGTGCATGTGTAAGCAAAATGTGTTAATAGTTAAATTGGTGAGTTTAGAAATAGTTAAATTAGACCGTCATTCTTTGGAGAAATTAATTGGGTTAGAAATACAGGAAACAAGTTTATACTAAATTACTAATGGAGAGGATGTGTAAGAAAGTGGAGGAGGGTGAGAATCTGTTTTTGGAGCAGCGAGGTGCTAAGAATGAGTCAGAGGGAAGAGTGGTGAAAGAAGCACAGATGACTAGAAGGGAGAGGATTATTTTTACATTTTTAGATATTTAGCCAGTGCTGTTAATTAAATAGACTCATGGTCATAACTCAAGTTATTTTTTCCCCCTTTTTTTTCTCCAGTACTTTAAAGACTTTGGTGACATCATCAAAGAGACTGTTAGCAAGAGCAAGCTCATCAGTCCCGTACAGAGCGCCAAGACTGTCTGTCTGAGTCTGCAGCAGGTCTGCACTTACACCTCAATTATTTCTTTCTGAGAATTTATATTGTGTAGTGTGATAGCAATGACCTTTTAATGAATACATGACATTTTAACATCTTAACAGTGAATTTGTAGTTTGAAAATTGTCATTTATTATAATACTGATACTGCATTATACTAAAAATGCACTGACAAACAACAGCTGCTTAGAACTGACATGTGGCTGTATTAAAAAAAAAAACTAAAAAAGATTATTTATATCTAAAAAGGCAATTTTACTGTTTTGTTTGTAAATGGGAATCTATTTATTTACTATTGATTTACTATATGACTAACATTTGGATGGCCAGTCACTTAAAATTATATAAAAGATATATAGAAACGTATATACATTTTTTGTAATTGTTTAGTCAATTCAGTGTTTCATGTGGCCTCTTCACCAAGCCAATTAAAACCAGCGCTTGAATTGCTTAGAAGTGTTTTTTTAACTTTAGCCAACCAGCGAACAAGTGGAACAGTCTGTCCTCATCTATAGAACTGTTTGGGCCTTTTGCGTATGTAACATGTTTATGTAAAGTCATGATTGTGTGTGTTCAGCTGTTCTCAGAGATGCTTACGGAGGACCACAGCAGGCAGGATCTCAGTGAGATTAGAGACTTAGGCAAGAGGCTTGCCATGAGCTTCGGCATCGATCTTCATCGTGTCCGCAAACCACTGGTGGCCCTGCACATGTAAGTAACACACGTGTCTCTGACAAACACGTACAGGCCAGCCCTGTCAGGTTATCACTCAGTTTATTGAGTGATAAGCAACTCCGAATTGGTAATGAATCGTCACACGACTTGAAGGGTGTAAATCAAACGTTAAGTGTGTTTTTTTTACACTATAACTGTTCTTTCTGTGTTATAGATTTGGATTTTATGTTAGAGCTATTGTGTGTGTTGTGTTTGCTCTTAGGGACGGTATACGTTTTGCGTTTCGGGACCCACAGGAGGGAGAAGAGCAGCACCCGAATGTGTCCTTCTTGGAGATCCTCAGCGAGTTCAGTTTCAAGCTGCTGCAACAGGACCGCACCCAGCTGTGAGAAGCTAAAACTCACAAACTCATCCACATCCACACAATCATGTTAACTCAAATATGACCATATTCTTTTTGTCACTTTTTCACTGAATCTTCGTACCTTAATACTAACTTAATATAAGCATTATATTATGTCATAACAAAATAACAGCGGTCATACATCTCACTTACTTGAATCCAGTGTCACAGTCAGAGGATTTTATGTGGCATTTCAGTGCATTTGCTGGCATCATTCCAGGATCACAGCAAAGCAAAACTGTTTTTTTCCCCTCAAAGAGGAAAGTTGGATTTTCTTGTCCAATGGCCACAAGCTAATGGTACAAGTAACTTTTCACTGAGTAAAAGCAATCTGACGATATTACACAGGACCTTATTTATTACAAGTGGTCTGAAAGTGTAATTGCTGTACTCCTAGCCTAAACTATGGGCTTGAGCCTATTAAATCTAAAAACAATTCTAACACAGAAAATAATGTTCATGGACTTATTCTTAAAATGTCACTTTGGTTTATGTATTTATCATTGTATTGTAGTGAATGTGATGCATCATAATTTACAGAAACCTGAAAAAACTGAATCACTAAATATTAACAGAGGTTTCTCTCTCTTTGTCCTCATCTCTCTGTCACTCTGTCATCCTCTCCCAGGGCTGCATTTCTGAAATCAGAGTGTCCCAGTGCTGCCCTCTCCTGGCCGTCAGTCAGACTGTATCAGCGTTCCTTAGAGGTCCGCTCCTCTTCTAAACCCAGAGAGCGGGAGGCTAGAGAGGATGCTGTATCCTCACATGATACCCCTGTACCTAAACGCAAGAGGACCACTGCTCAGGGTGAGATGGACACACGTGTAAAGACACACAGCATATGTTCACAGTAATACTCAAAAAGGTGCTACATGAAACTACCTCCTAAGTTGAGGGTCTGCAAAGGGACAGTGTTGTTGGAGTTAATAGTCATTTGGTGAGAGGAAGGTCTCCCTAACCCTCAAAGGCAACTTAACCAGGGCTGCAACCAATAATTATTTTCATTATTGATTCATCTTTCTAATTTTTTCTCCACTTAATCGTAAAGGAAAATATTGAAAAAAGCCCATCACAAGTTCCCCCAAGCCCAAGGTGTTGTCTTCAGATTTCTTCTTATGTCCTACCAACAGTCCAAATTTGAAGATGTTCAATTTACAAAGATATAAAACAGCGAAAAACTGCAAATGCTCACATTTGAAAAGCTGGAACCAGAGAATATTTGGAATCACTTATTAAAATCGTTGTCAGTTTTCTGTTGGTTAAATAACTAATTGGCTCTTTGGGATGTGAAGCTCTTCCCTTGTCAGTGGTAATATCTTTGTGAATCCATTGGACTGTGCAGGACCAAGTGACTGTGTGTCTATATCTTCTCTGTAGTTTGTAAAACACATAACATTAACAAAGTGTCATAGTTAATAACCTTCTGTAGTTGACTTCTGTCTCCTCCAGGTTCAAGCACAGTCAGAGGATCCTGGTTGGACAGCAGCAGTATCCACAGCAGCCTGCCCACCCCAGCCCTCACCTCCACTGTCCAGAGACAGCCAGCCAAGCAGCTGGCCTCCAAGAAACCCAGAGCCACAGAGTCTCCGATGCTTACGGAGGACCACGGCAGCGGCTTAACTGAGCCTGAGTCTGAGAATGAGTTCTCCTCAGGGTAAGTTGAGTTTTTATCATCAACACGTTTACCGTATCTAACATCTCTATTTCAGAGATTCGGAAATGACTGCCAGACACATGCCAAATGCTGGAAATTGCCATGAGTCAGTTACTTTCTATCTGTCTACCAGCCAATGGTCAGCCACTCTGTTCTGTTCTAAATTAATTTGTGTAGTGTTATTGGCAAAAAGGCTGGTCAGTTTTGGAATCAACCAGCCACTGTGGTCAGTAGTGGAAAAAGTTTCTTCCTCTGGGCACATGTTGCAGCTGCAGAGACATTTGTGACTTGACTGAAAGTCCTGCTGACAATATTTTTTTTATGTTGTTGAAATAAAGTTATATACAGTTAATTTTCCTCATCTGTTAATGTTCACATAGATGCAGATACAGTAGATAGATAGATATGTATATGGAAAGAAGGAAGGTTCCCCAGGTGCTTTGACCATTTGTACTAGCATGAGACAAAGACTTCATGGCTGCCAAAATGTACCTGCTGCTGTTCACCAGGTCCCAGATGCGAAAGGTGAAGGCCACTAAACGACGCCATATCTTCTCCAGCCAGTCTGGCCCCACTTCGGATCAGCAAGACCTGAACTCCAACCTCACCTTGTAAGACTGATCTTGGAGGAGAATACAAAATGTTTCACAACAGATTTTTTTATATGTAGAAAATGTGAATATTTGTCTAATTGTGGTGATAGCTATTAGCAGGTAAGAATAAATACATTAGAATGAACAGTGTTTTCTCTACAGGCTATCTCTGATTGAGGACGACAATGAAGAAAGAGAAGAGCCGGAGATTGAGGATTACGAAAGTGACTCTGAATGTGATTCTACATATACACTGGTAAAAAAAAAAAGGCTTGGCACATGTTGGTCATAACATTTTGGAACAAATTACACAGTCAGTTACATCAGGTATACTGTACTTACGATTAATGAGTCGGCTTTAAATTGTATATTTGTCAGTACAGTTTTGAAAGTTTGGGTATAATATACAGATTTGAATAAATGTGGGTATTTACAGCGTTCTCTCAAGTCTGTATAATCAGTTTAAGTAACACCTTATAATACACTGCTGTGCCACTATTTTGGACTATGTGAACTGAGCTACAATTGAATTAATGCCTGTAAAAGTACATTATCTTGTGATTTGTGGAGCTGACTACAGACTCATTAATGGTACATTATGGCAGCCATTCTAGTAGCAGTACAGTATAATGAATAGAGTATAAATAAAGAGAGACATGACAGGACCTCTAGTGGTATATTAATGTAGTTTGTACGTGTTTTCTGTGCTTGACATAAATCCTTTTTTATTACAAAAGAAGTAAATAAAGATTAAGGGCTACATTCCTGGCAAGCTCAAAGCTTTTTCATCCTGTTTTTGCTCTGCAGCCTTCCACGCGTTACACCTCAGCCAGTGTCCTTGAGGAGCTCTTTGAGGGCAGAGAGACCTGGACTGCCGTGGGAACAACTGTTGCTTCTGATTAATACATCTCTTCAACACTACTGCGTTTTCAGTGGGTTCAGTACATTTGCGTGTACTAAGTACTAGGGCCATCTGCTCTTCTAAATGACCAGTTACTGAGTTCACCTATCGGATCTATTCCAGTCATTAATGTTGTTGGAGGGGAAGAGAAAGGCCAGATAGTGATTATGAAGTGTGGGGACAGACGTTGTTGCCATTCACTGTTAGGAATGTTTATGTTTCAAACACGAAAAATACCGAATGTTAAAAAGAAATGTGTTGAAGTTCAGGTAGATCCCTGTATAGGCTGGCAGCAACATGAAAGTCTCTCTTCCTGTGTTCCACATTGTGAATTTAGTTTCATAATATCTTGTTGCACTGTTGTTGATGGTACCTTTTTGTTTTGAACACTTGTTAATTTAATGTTTATTAAAAGATGCTTAATTGAGCAAAGTAACACTGAAAGAGTCTTTAATAAGATCACAAGAAAAGGTGTTTACAAGTGAGCATGAAAGTGTGATGCACATACATTTCTAAATAATAAACACATACAGCACGATATTATTAGTAAATGAATAAGAGCCAATACAGTTTATGTGCCGTGTCTTTTTTTTAAATATATATACATAATTTTTTTTTGATGAATGAAGTGCACAAGATTACAATACACCAGGGGTAAGTAAATTGCAGAGTAGAGGAAATTGAAAAAATGCTTTAAAAAGAATAAAATACTAATAAAAACTTTAAACAAGATAGTTTAAGACATTAAAAGTGATACTTATTTACAGTCTTATTATTGCAAGTCTTCAAGTACTGCTCACATTCATAGAAAAAAGGCTTTTTGTTGAATTTATATATAAAAAAATGTATCTAAGCTATCTAGATTGATAATGTATGCTTTTTATTTTTTGTTATTTAAGAACTCAAATAGTGCATATTCATAAAATAAAGGAAAATCAGCCATTATATTTTCAGTAATGAACTTGGAAATACTGTATCCAGCCCCAGTGTAGTATAAGTGACAATGCCTAGAGATGAGGCACAATTTAAGGTAGTGCAGTGCAAAAGAGCAAACTAATCATTCTTGATTTTATGCAGAATTTTACAGGATACAGTTTGTTTAAATGACACCTCTTTTGTGTTATTTGTAACGAGGTATGTGTGAGGAAACGACCTACGTGACCATTTTACCTACCAGTATATTGTATATTTTTTAATGTGTATTTTCAGGTATTTTGTGTGTCACTATAATGAGTCTATTGTGAATGCTATATAATTGTGGAGGGAACCTTTAACACCTGATTGTTTGAATAGGTTTATTTCGGCCATGACTTAAATGTAATTTGTACTACAGCCTCAAGTGTCTGAGTTCACTTGTATGAAATCCAATCACCGCCTTTCGCGCCATTCCTGACTAACAGGGCGGAAGTTTGCCGAGCCACGTGACACACAGTCGCCCGCAACTTTCGCGCCACCACGAAAGCCCGCCTTTCTTTACTGAAAGAAGCGACGCGATTGGCTGCTGCAGACGTCAGAGTCGCGCCACTTCTTTGCGCCGCAGGCTGCAAGCGAATGGATTCTGGTCTCCGGTGATAGAGAAGCGACTAAACCGCGAATTTAAACTGCATTTTTGGTTCGTTTGGTACCTTCAGGAGTTTGGAGTCAAGTTATCTCACCCGAGGGTCCAACGTCTGCAGCCATGGCTCGTAAGGATTATGCGGCAGAGAAAGGTAAAGGCTTAACTTTCACAGTAACGGCATGGCAGCAACAGGTTGGCCTAAATTACTAAACGTGTTCTCCAAAATGCTGTTTGGAAACACAAGTTAGTGGATATATATATATAATGTAGTGCGTTCGGTATAAAGTCAACTCATTCATTATGTTGGTGCAGCGGAAAATAGTGTCACTCAGTCATTCATTTGTTAACGTTGCCTCCTCGTTTTCGCTCTCTGAACTAACTTAATTACCTTAAACCACAACCCTGGGAGCTATGCCGTGTGTGCTTGTGTAGTGAAATAAAGCCGGGACGCGGGGGGCTGATGTGCAACACTGAAGTTGCACAAAGTCGCTGGTAACTAGTTCAGCGGTCTCCGTGAGCTTGTGACTGCGCGGCGACCCGGATGGATCCGCTTAAACAAAGGAGCAGCACATGTCCAACAACGGCAAACCCTTAACAACGCAAACCCGTTCATCTCGAGCTCTTTCTGGGGTCGTTTCAATGCGTAACGTTGCCGCTTCTGCCCCGCAACACGACCTCGCGACGGAAGAATAGTCGTAAAACTCGTTTAAGTTAGACGTTTTTTTTTTTTTAAAGCTACTCAAGTGATGGTTTTAGACCCGGTTTTAGATAAGTCACGCCGACGTTGGTGCTAGCTAACGTTAGCGTTGATCTTGGATAAAACGATGAAACGGCGCGACAGTACGAGTAAACAAACGAATAACGTCAATGAATTAAACGGTGGTGTTCAGCCCTCTTTCCTTAACGTATCAAGACCCATAAGGGCCAATGTTAAACAGCCGTCCACCAACGGCCGCTAGCTGCCCCGACCTACACCGCGTTAACTCGGCTAGCTCTCGTTAGCCGACTGTCAGTTACACCAGTCAACGTGCCATTTTGAACGGTTTCACAAATAAAATGTCAGCTGGAGAGTCGGCTGTTAACCCCGGTGGCACGTCAAAAAGGGCTGGTTCATGTGGGGGTCTGGACTCCACGACACGTCGGGCACAAACTCCATTTGTGATTTAATTCAAATAAACAAGCTGTGCGTCGAAAATTTATACCGCGACGCAAACTGCTAATATCCGAAACTAATTGCGACACCCCAAAGCGACAGTTTGTAACCTTGCCTGACCGGGCCTTAGCTCTCAATTTTTATTACTTAACTTGGCTGAAATGGCTCTGCAACAATATTATTTTATTTGGATATTTATTTTGCCCTTTTAACTTAAAACCGACACTTCACGGTGGCCCTAGCCAGCTTCAAATCTGTGACTTCAACGGCTGCATCACACTAACTGTTAGGTTAACGTTAGAAGTTTCAACCGTCGGAAGCCTTCAGCGGTAAACATTAAGTGAGCGACCTCTCGCCGCTTAGTGATTTATGTTTAGAGCAGTAATGCTAGATAATATTGACGGAGCTGTCTGCGCTCGACACAACTCGGCTAACCCGGGCTAACGTTAGAAGATGGCTGGCCACGGTTTGAAAACAACAGCCAGGACTATTTTTAGGAGCGGAGGGGTCGCGGAGGGATATCCGAAGTGACGAGGCACAAAAGCCATGTGCTGCTTTGTTTACAATAACATCCTCGAACAGAGAAATGATAAACCACAGCGCCGGATTTTCTGCTACAGCGTCAAAGTAAGTGGAGTCGTTTCATTTTCGTGCTAGGGGTAGTTTCGTTTCTTGTAACGTGGAATTAAATATTGTTAGTAGTTGTGGCTCTAACGAGAAGTGAGAGATATTTTCTGTAAAAAAAAAAAAAAAATGGACACTGAACTGAGCGCGCCTGTTGTTGTATTTACATTCTTACCCCGGAGCTATCTGCTGCGTAATGCCAGGTATTTCTCTCGAAAACTATGCCAGTATGTGCACTCTAACGGGATTTGGTTCATGTAGTACACCAGTGGCAGTTTGTGCTCTACTGTAGGTAATAGTGACTCATCGAGATTACAGGATGCCATGTTACTCAACAAAGGGGGTCGTCGCAGGACAACAAATTAGCTCCCAGTCTCTAGGCCCGCTGGTGGTTGTGTTGTTAATCAACATTTTCAATAGCTTTTAAACTTAAAAAACAGCTTTTAATATTTAAACAAATGAAAAGGTAACGACAATGATTTCTGTGTGTGTGTGTATATAGGTAACAAACAATTCCCACCTAGTGCCTGCTGGATGTGGCCTGTGTTTTTCTGCTGTGAAATAATGCTGAAGGTGTTTGTTTTGCAGATAAATGCAAAAGGTTCCTGCAGGAGTTTTACACAGAGGATGACAATGGGAAGAAGGTGTTCAAATATGGAGCTCAACTTGTAAGTATGGTGAACAAATAGTAAATGGCTCTTATGGCCTTGAGGAATGTTGACTGAAAGATGATATTGACATACTCGCTCAAAACTGAATAAATAGATGGAAAAATAAGTGCTGATGACGGGTAGAGTATTGATGCCAATTAAAACGGATCAGCCAGTTATCTTTTGTTCTCTTTAATAATAATTCTAGCAACTCCTTGTCCTCTTGAAATGTAATTTCCGTTAGTTGTTGCTAAACCAAATCCCTTCAAATTTAAAGGTTGAAACGCCTCAAGTGGTTCCTTGCATGTTTTTGAACAAATGTATTGTTTAGTGACAACTTGGGTCACCGCTGTGCCTAGAGGGTTAAGAAGCTACCTTTGGGCTACCATACCAGGGTTACATGAACCATAATGTCCACCTTTTGTTGCACACCCCTCAGTCGTTTCCTGTCATCTTTTCACTATCGCTATCTAATAAAGGCATAAAATGCCCCAAAAATAACTTACAAAACTAACAACTTGAAGATTGCTGGTTCACACAACTGTTTTATGCTTTTCATATTTGTTAAATCTAGCGCAACTGCAAAGCTAAACTAAATATTTCCTCAATGTTCTTGAAATAATTACTTAATACAAGATAAAACACCCTCACTCCTTGTAAAATGTGTAAGCCAGTGTTCTGTTTGGATGCACTGTCACACCTGCCTAAGTTTTTTTTTTTTTTTAAAGTGTAGAGGTGTCATTGTTGTGTTATTGAGCAGTATCTGTGCAGACAAGGTCATGTAATTAAGTGGCTCGTCTAATGGCTTGTCTGTGTGTGCAGGTGGCGCTGGCCCACAGGGAGCAGGTGTCTCTCTTTGTGGAACTGGACGATGTGGCCGAAGAAGACCCCGAGCTGGTTGAGAGCATCTGTGAGAATGCAAAGCGCTACACGGGCCTGGTCGCTGACGCCGTCCACGAGCTGCTGCCAGAGTATAAAGAACGAGATGTACGTGTATATATTTGCACAGTTGATCCTGTTTTTAAATAAACAAAGTTTAAAGATTTCAGTAGAATATCAGCTGTAGTAAATGGACAGTACAAAAATTAAGTTCTTATCACAGTATCTATCAGCTTAGCATTTTCCTCCTCAGTTTTCCAATTATATGTAATGTGGTTCACCTAAAAAATAAATAAAAAATATAGTTCCTAGCAGTACTGCATCCATACCATACCTGTTTATTAAAACATAAATAATACATTTGTTATTTCCAGATTGTGGCCAGGGATTCTCTGGACGTGTACATTGAGCACAGACTGATGATGGAACAGAGGGGTCGTGACCCTGCAGACCCTCGAGACCCTCGTAACCAATACCCACCTGAACTCATGAGGAGATTGTAAGTTGAATCAGATTCAGGGTTAAAAGTTTTTATTGACCTATTAGTTATGCGGTAATGCCATTTGGGGTACTTCATGTTTAAAAATGGCTGCACTTTAGTAAATCTTGCATATGTATTTGCGTTTGAATATCTTTCTCATGGACTTTATCTTCCATCTACAGTGAGCTGTACTTCAAGCCTCCCAGCACTACTAAACCCAAAGTGGTGCGCGATGTACGAGCCGACAGCATTGGGCATCTGGTGACGGTTCGAGGCATAGTGACCCGTGCCACTGAGGTCAAACCAATGATGGCTGTCGCTACGTACACGTGTGACCAGTGTGGTGCTGAAACCTATCAACCAGTAAGATTGGTTTTAGTCCGGTAATCATTTACGTTGTGTGACGATGCATACATTTATCAGGTATCCCTCAAAGTCTTCTTGTGCTTCAGATCCAGTCTCCCTCCTTCATGCCCCTCATCATGTGTCCCAGCCAAGAGTGTGTCACCAACAAATCTGGAGGTCGACTCTACCTGCAGACCAGAGGCTCCAAATTTGTCAAGTTCCAGGAGCTGCGTATTCAGGAACATGTAAGGAACTATATACAATAAAATGCTCACTCACTGTTACTATAAATTGTATTGTTCGGTTGTGATTTTAGCAAGTTTCTGTTTTCTCATGAGCTTCTTCTTTTGTCTCACAGAGTGACCAGGTGCCAGTCGGTAATATTCCAAGGAGCATGACGGTGTATGCCCGCGGAGAAAACACTCGTCTTGCCCAGCCAGGAGACCATGTAGCCATCACCGGAGTCTTCCTCCCTCTTCTGCGCACAGGCTTTAGACAGGCTGTTCAGGTATGTGGCTTTTTACCTTTTATTTAGGATTTATCTGTTTTAACCCACATAGCACACATACCTAATCTATGGCAGGAATGACATGTTTTATTTTCTGCTGGCCAAGATCCTAAAGTACATCTCTGTCCTATCCTGATGTGGTCATTTCAGGGTCTTCTGTCAGAAACATACCTGGAGGCCCATAGCATCACACTCATGAACAAGACGGAGGACGATGAGCTCGGCAATGAGGAGCTGACTGATGAGGAGCTGCGCAGCATCACAGGTTGGAGTCTGTGTGTGTGATGGCTGGACCTAATAAAAATGAGATGATATGAATGCCAAAACCTGACAATGCTGATCATTTTCTCACTCTTTCAGCAACTGAAGCGATTGTATTATCTGTTACAGATGAAGGATTTTATGAGAAACTAGCCGGCTCAATAGCACCAGAGATCTATGGACATGAAGATGTAAAGAAGGCTCTGCTCCTGCTGCTGGTTGGAGGAGTGCAACAGGCGCCTAAAGGCATGAAAATCAGAGGTGAGCACTGACTCGAACCCCTTAATCTCGTACTGAACAGTAGACAACAACAATAATAGGTAAAGCTGATTGCATGCCTTGGAATATACCTTGTTTCCTAATGGGGCTGGGTAATAATTCCTCCTTTTTAAAAATTCTCTCTCCACTTCATCATATCATGACAAAATTCTCATGTCTAACAGTAGAGACTATTACAGTAAATAGTTTTTAAAAGTTTTGCCAAAAGCAAATCATTTTAAAAGCTTGAATTCTTTAACAATTATACTGTTAAGGATGATCACAATACTGATTTTGTGCATATCAACCTCCTGTCTCCTCTCAAAAACAAAGCATTTGCCTCAATGAAATCTTTGTAATAATCGCAACACCCGTCCTGTTTTGGCTCTTCCCCCTTAAGGCAACATAAACATCTGCCTGATGGGAGACCCAGGAGTCGCCAAGTCCCAGCTGCTGTCCTACATTGACCGCCTGGCTCCTCGAAGTGAGTACAGTCCTGTTTGTTGGACTAAAGGTCTTGTATCTGGTTTAATATTTTATCCAGTTAGGCATTTTCTTCCCATTAGGGCTGACATGGTAACATATTAACATTCGATGTGATGTTCTGAATAGAGAAGAAAAGAGTCGAAGCTGTTTTTTTATGCCATGTTTTGAACACTAGAATGATTAGAAAACCACAAAGTAGGCAAAACTATAGTTTCCACTTTGATCAACAACCTGATACCTGTATCTGAATGTCGTAGAGTGATTTTAAAAAACAAAACAAAAAATCAAACAGGAATTGTATGCAATTTTATAAAACAAAATGTATGCCACCCCGGTCTCATTTGATCGCTTTCTCTCGTCCCCACTCTGGTGTTCAGGCCAGTACACAACAGGTCGCGGTTCGTCTGGCGTCGGTCTGACTGCAGCAGTGATGCGTGACCCCCTGACTGGAGAAATGACCCTGGAAGGCGGAGCCTTGGTGCTGGCTGACCAGGGTATCTGCTGCATTGATGAGTTTGACAAGATGGCTGACGCTGACCGCACAGCCATCCACGAGGTGATGGAACAGCAGACCATCTCCATCGCTAAGGTAAAGAGAATTGCGCTTGTTATTAACATCAACTGGTGGCTTAATTAGGCTAATTAGTGAGATTTTTTTCAAATTTAATGTGTCACATCTCCACTAACGTTTTTCGCCCCTCTCCAGGCCGGCATCATGACCTCCCTCAATGCCCGTTGCTCTATTCTAGCAGCAGCCAATCCCGCCTATGGCCGCTACAATCCCCGGAAGAGCATTGAGCAGAACATCCAGCTGCCAGCTGCTCTGCTCTCCCGTTTCGACCTTCTCTGGCTGATCCAGGACAAGCCAGATGCCGATGCTGACCTGCGTCTGGCCCAGCACATAACCTACGTCCACCAGCACTGCCGCCAGCCACCCACGCACTTCACCCCCATCGACATGAAGCTGATGAGGTGATAAAAATATTTTACAGATTTACTGCTACATTAAAGTAGATCGTTATCCTACACAGTTCATGTTATAGAAAAAGAAATTAAAGAGTGGTGCATGTCAATCCTACCAACTATGTACTACGCAGTATTGTCTTAACAAAAATCTTAAATGTGAATCCCTTCAGGCGTTACATCGCTCTGTGTAAGAAGCGGCAGCCTGTGGTGCCCGAGTCACTGGCTGATTACATCACTGCTGCTTACGTAGAGATGAGGAAAGAGGCCAGAGTCAGCAAAGACACCACCTTCACCTCTGCCCGTACCCTCCTCTCTGTCCTCCGTCTGTCCACTGCCCTGGTGAGAACCACACCTCAACTCTAGTGAGCTGTGGGTGGCTGGAAACTTTCACTGGCCGCTTGCAATAATTGAAACCACAGCAGATCTATAATTTGTCAGATATGAGAAACTTGATTGACTGACTTTGTCTTTTAACTCAATTTGGATATCTTTATAAACTTTGCAGTCCTTACTGTTACATTTGAAAGGTGCTGAGATATTGATTAAGATTGATATTTTATAAGTTATTGTGAAGTTGTTAATGAAGTTAAAGTATAACGATCATCCTTGTGTCTTCATCAATAGTCCAGTGTGCGATAAAGTGCTTACAGTGCAGGTAGTGATAATAACCTGGCCTACTGCAGTGTGAGCACTTCTTTCCCACGCTGGACAAAAGACCTCCAGTCTGATCCAGTCAAACACTGGGAACATGGTCCTCATTCCTCATCATGACTCAGCAATAGCAAGTCAGATGGATAAATATATGCGTGTATGTATTGATTTGTAATGTATTTTGTTCATGGCTTTGTAAAATTAATGTTTCCTGAAATGGTCTGGTGTCATCTTGGCCTCTGGCTTTCAAAAGTGCTGTTTGTGCAGGTAGCAGTCATCCACCTACTGCAAAACCAGCACTTCAGGCAGACAAGAAGGCAATGTGCTGCACACAGATGTCCACAGGGGGGCAAACTGCAACCACCCCTGTGTGAAAGAAACCGCTTGAAGATAATCAAGAATATATTTATTTGCACCACACCTGCACATCGACTGAACTCTGCATTTGTTCAAATGTTATATCTGGATAATCGTACGAGGTGAGCTGCAGGAAAAAGGTTTGTCTGATCCTGGCCAGCTTTGCAGGGTGGGCAGTCAGCCTCTGTGCGTTAGGAGCAGCTGTGCAAACCCATGCAAAACTGACCATGGCCAGAATTGTCATCAGTATGTTCTACATAATCTTGATCTTCAAAGCATGCGGGTTCTGTTTGAGCGTTTTTGGTGTTTTTAATTTCAACCTGTGAGAGATTAGCTGGTGTTGAGAGGCGGAGACTTGGGCAATTGCCGGCCATCCCAGAGGGCATTGCACTTGTCTCGGTCTGACAGTGCCGGCACAGCGCAGCCTTCGCAATCGAGACAGATCTGCTGTCAAACTAAATTTCCACTATGATACACATTTACTTAAAATTATTTCCATCTCAATCACAATCGCCACTCATTCCTTTCTGTAGGCTCGCCTCCGCATGATGGAGACTGTGGAGAAGGAAGACGTCAACGAGGCAATGAGACTGATGGAGATGTCAAAGGATTCACTACAAGCTGACAAGTCCAGCACCGCAAGGTTAGTGTTAACACTGGAGTGCAGAACTTTTGTCTTTTCCTTCTGGCAGTGAGAGTAATTACACAAACACGGTCAACGCGTGCTCATGACGTAGGGGAGCTCGCTCAAATTTCCACAGTTCAAAGACGACAATCCATTTTTTATTCAAAATATTTTGCAAATACCAACTTGTCCAAGAGTAGTAACGTGACATACGTGTCGGTCCTCAATCGCTGCTCTTCTTTCAGCGCTCTCCAACCAATGGTTATCTGTGTTTGTCCTCGCCGTCAGTTGCTTTTATTTATTTTTATTGACTGTAATCCTTCCTCTGAACGCAGTTTCTTTTTTATCTGGAGCATCAAAGTTTTCTTGGACATTTCTTAGGGTTTTCCGCCATTCTCCTAGTTGCTGTAACTTTGTTGCTTCGGTTGCTCCCATCAGCTTTGGCAAACCAGAGCCATGTAAAGAGAACTATCTGAAGTCGATGTGAATCATGTGACGATCAAGCATTTTGAACCGTTGACGTGACACTCTGCATGGCTCTGCAGCAAACCAATCATTGCTGGGTGACATAAAATGCATTACTAACGGTGCGCCGGCGTGGAAATATCATCAGACACCAGATACAAAAACTCAGGTAAACTGCGCAATACTCAGATTTACCTGCCGGTGATGGGCTTAATCAGCGTTGTGTTAACTCATCTGGCAATGGCTTGAATGTAACAGATGTTCATTTATATGTAAAAGTGAAGCTTTAACACTGGAACCTCAGACTTGTCTTAATGATAGCATTTGTTCTGCTCCAACTGCACATAACACGAGTGAATCCTGTTTTATGAGTTTCTCATTTGCCCGTAAGAGTAGCTGCAGATCCTGGAGGAAGCTATAAAACTTCTGGGTTTTTATGGAGCTCTGTTCACACGGCAGCAAGTTCACTGAGACAGGCGTCAAGACTAGTGACACCCCTTACCATTTACTGTTCTCTAGACGGTGCTTTAAAATGCTTTTGTAACAATGGACGGGAGAGAAAAGCCATGGTTCTGCATTTAAATGGCATCAGATTGAGAAATAAGTACTTAACATTTAAAGAGAATCTTATTTTTTTCATTAAATAATTATCAATAGTTATGAATCTTATTAAAGACTGAAATCGGAGGGAAATGTCTAGCCTTGCTCTGTCCAAACGTAACAAAATCCACCTACCAGCACCTCCAAAGTTCACTAATTAACATGTTAAATCTTTTGTTGTAAAAGTGACATGTTGTGGCTTTGGGGGGAGGTTAAGTACCAGACAGGCATGAGTGGTATCAATCTTCTCATCTAACTCTCTGCAAGAAACTGAATAAGTGTATTAAGTGTCAAACTATTCCTTTAAAAGAACACTCACACTTTCTACAGGTTCCATTTTTAGCATTTAATTGACCTTTAACTCAGAATCAATGCAACAAAAAGCAAATGAGTTTTTTCGATGTTTTAAAAGTCTCAAATCATCCAATAATTCTTTCTGTTCAGGACTCAGCGTCCGGCCGACGTCATCTTCTCTCTGGTGCGTGAGCTCGCCACAGAGGGCGTGGCAGGCCGCGGTGGAGCCGGTGGGGTGGTGCGCATGTCTGAAGCGGAGCAGCGGTGCGTCTCTCGTGGCTTCACCCCCGCCCAGTTCCAGGAGGCCTTGGAGGAGTACGAGGAGCTGAACGTGTGGCAGCTCAACCAGGCCCGCACCCGCATCACCTTTGTCTGAAGAACCTGGGACATATCTTCATGCACGCTGTGTTTCAGCCACCCAGAGTGGAAAGCTCTATTGTGGGCTTTCTACAGACTTGCATTGGGGCTCTTCATTTTTCCTCCACCAGCATTTTGTAACACAAGTCAAGCAGAACCTGGACATTTCTTAAGCATGACTATTTTGCAAGAATTCCCTTCTGTTGGAAATCCATAGCTTTTTATATTCCTGTTCACCAGTAAATTGCTTGTAAATATGTGTGTCAGAACTCGGGATTGTGTAGCATCTGCAGTTTAGAGCTTAAAGTTTCTTTAACACGGAGCATTTCTGTACATTTTATACGCTGTAATGCAAATCGGGCAAGATAAATTAACCTTGAGCCTTGTATTGTGACGGATAGTTATAATAAATTGATGGTTCAATACTATGCTTTATGTCGTTCATTTGGACTCCGGTGTGCACATGAAATGGGAGGAAGAAAGTTAGTGTGCCACAATAACCCCTGAACACCTGGTTTGTTACTGGAGCAGCCTTGTCAATGTAATTGCTGCTTTCAGTAACATGTCTTGCTCGTAAAACATGCTAACATGCACGGTTGCAACTATTATTTTCATTATCGTTTGGTCTATGAAATGTTGATCATTTCCTAAAAGCCCAAGGTTATGTCTCCAAATAATAATAAAGGTTGTGGTTTAGGGCTGCAATGATTATTTTCATTGATTAATCAAAGTTATTTTTCCAGATTAATCAATCAATATTTTAGTCTAAAAGTCTTAAAAAATGCCTGTTACAAGTTCCCAGCTCACAAGTTTTTGGCTTCAAATAGCTTGTTTTGTTCGACCAACAGTCTGAACAATGAAGACGTTCAGTTTGTCACACATGACGAAGAAAAGCTGGGAACCTTCACAATTAAGGTGCAGGAACTTCATTTGTGCTTGACAAATAATTGATCAGTATATGATTCTATCAACTGATAAGTCAACCAACCAAAAAGTGGTTTACTATAATTGTGCTTGTTGCCGTTTTATAGTATATGTGTGTGAAGTCTATGTACCATCACCTCAACACTAACTGTTACTTTTCATGGGGGAAAAAGTTTCAAGGTTGGATGTGGCAACTCGGGAGCTGTTGTGGGTGAAGATGATTCAACTCAAAAACAAGCATTAAGTTTATGACATGTATGTTGGTATGACAGCATCATATAAGAATGCAGCCTCAGTCTGATTTTGAGCGCTTCAAATGTCATGGCGAACATGCATGGACAAAGAAGAGTTGATAACCAGCCTTCCAGACACAACTGTTAGAAAAGCAGGTGTTCTCTGCGTGAAAAACAGTCTTTTAGAAATCTCTAACGACTCATTATTAATGTACATATAAGGCCGTGCACATTGTCATCTATGATTTATAACTTTGTTTTTTGTTTTTTTTGGCTGAGATATTGTGTTAGTAGGCAGCATTTTCCCCCCACAGTTGCAGTCGTCCCAGCAGGTGATGCTTTCCTTCCAGACTTTAATGGGGAGTTTCCATTTGAAGTCTGTTCTCTTTATGGCTTGCTGCTAGAAGTGCAGGGGCTTTTTATTCTTAATTGGCGCCAAAGGTCCCATATTAAATGGCATTAAAAGAGAGGTGGAGACAAGATTTTTGGTCTCAAAGTCGGTGGAGCCCTATTGGACAGGAGATAATGTTTCAGGGGGTCTGACACACAGATCTGTATTTAACGCACTCAGCCCTGTTAGTGCAGAGAAGACAGCCTCCTGAGCCAGGTGAGTAAATCATGGTTGTATGATTTTCGTCATTAGGTGTTGACAGTTCTGGTTAATTTAACTAAAAACTGCATTTAATTCAGCTAAATGGTATAACTTCATCTCCTGCAGCTGCTTTGTGTTGCATTTCATACTGATCAGTGTGTATTTAGAACCAAAGTAGGACAACAGGTTTATCTGGAGACATAGAGTTAATCAGAAACATACACTTAGCAGGAGCTTCATCAAGATGAATTTCTTTCTTACAATACAGTTAAACATTAATTTTAAGATTTTTTTCTAGTCCATTTAAATTCTGGGAGAAAAGGCCTTGATTTCAGTAAGAAAATCTGATGTGAAAAGGACAAAGAAGTTACCTACATTCCATTTAAAATGAGTTTTTCATGATTGTGAGTAGTGGTGTATAAATATTGTGACTTTTGGTTCAGAAAGATTACAAATTATATTTTCTGCTTTCGTGATCAAATAGCATAGATTTTGTGAGACCTGTCTTTTCCCCCCCTAAATTGATACAAATCTATTTTTTTGCCGTGAAACACTTTCTCTCTGGATTGCAGGGGTTCGAGATGATTTCCTCATTATGGTCCGTGGGGGCACTCTGCTGTCTGATGCTGCTCCCTGGTCAGTTCTGATTCTTTATTGTACAACTGCTTAAACAAATATGAGTCAAAAACATGGTGATCAACATCCGTCAAATGATTTATCTCCTCTTCCAGGCCTGCTGGAGGCCAAATCTTTGTTAAACGCCATCAAGCAGGAAGGTAACTGCAGATCTGAAATAACTTCAGCATAAACTTAAAAAGTCTTTTAAGGGACTGAGCTTCATCTCCTCTCTTAACAGAGATGGTCCCCGTCAGTGATGTGAATATTGACTCAGAGAAAGCAAACAGCTTTCTGACTCACTCCAGACCGAAGCGTAATGTGGACCCCAGGTGGTACAGAGGAAACCCAGACTTCCAGGCTTACTACCGCTACTACAGCAGCATCGGACACACTGAGGGGGTAAGACCCTATATTATAAATCTATATTACCTGTAAAGATATGATGCTTTGTTAATGGATAAATGCACACATTCTTATTCTGGGATCAAATGCCCTTATCTGGTAGTATGACTTCCAGAATACTTCTAAAAGCAGAAATGTATCTTAAAACAGGATTCATACTGTGTTATTCCAGTTATTCTGGGCAGTAAAGTCAACATCTATAAACAGATGACTGGGTCCCTATATTGTGAAATGCCTCAGGAAGTTTTTTTAAAAATATATCATGTTCAAAAGAAATGTATTGGACTTTTGGACTTCCTGCTGTGAAGCAATAAAACATTCTTATATCCCAGTAAACCACAACACATTTTTCTGTTATTTGTTGTATTTGCTGCTGTTTAAAGCTACAAACACCCTAAAAAAACTTTTACAATTCTAACACACTGTGAAAAGACTAATTGAACTCATTTAACAACTAACCATTACAGATTACAGTCACAGACCAGCAGTGTGTTTAGTGATGGATCATGTTAAATTTGGTCCAGATTTCAATTGCAAAAGAAAATCATGAGTAATGTAACAGTTACTAGTCTGATGCTCACTTGGGAGGTGAGATTTTTTCCCCCTTCATTAGTACTTTTTTGGGGGGTGCAGGGTGGGTGGGGCATCTTTTCCTTAATTAGTAAATGAGGGGAGCGATTAGGTGGATGACACGCTACTGGACTCAAACCAAGGACGTTCGAAACCCTCCCAATGTGTTGATTTTGATTATTTTGCATAGAACATTGCAGACCCCTCTTTCTTGAATATTAGTCCTAAAATTGGGGTTATAATCTATCGTCAAATCATATTGTGTGTTGCTGGCTTTCAGGACAGACTTGTCCAAATTCACAAATGAAAATTAAGCTGTAAAATATAGGAATAATATATATATTCCACATTGATTCATCCTTATTAAAGGCTTCTATGAATTGAAAATCTGTTATGTTTTAGCAGATTGGTGTGTCTTTTAACTTGTCTTTTAATTTGTCTGTTTTTTTATTATCCACCTCTCAGCTCTATGAGATCGACAAGCTGCGGATGCTCTACCAGCAGATGAGGTACCTGGAGAACACCTATGGCCCCAACGCTTCCTATTTCCAGAGCAAACTGGGAGTGCCGATGATCATGTGTGACCCCGCTACAGACAAGAAGTGCAAAGTCGCCGCTCCTCCTCCACCTCCAATGAAAGGGGCCCCAAAGCCCACAGAGCCCCCAGCAACCCTTCCTCCTCTTCCTGCGGCTCCATCCATTTCCCAGGCTGACGTTCTCTACCTGTGCAACCGCAAGGACCCCCTCTGTAAGCCCCACATCGTCTACCTGCCCACCGGCTCTGTGCCTGTGCTCTGCGACCCCCGCTACCACCCCCACTGCACACCCCAGAAAGCTCCTCCAGCTCCAGTCGCAGTGCCTCAACCTCCTCCCCCTCCACCAAAGAAGTCCGCCCCACCTCCACCACCACCAGTCCTTGTCAAGAAGTCTCCCCCAGCCCCCATCCGCACCTTCAAGGGCATGGAGTACGACTGTGACCCCTACTGGGACCCAGACTGCCTGATTGACCACCCACCGAGGCCCATGAAGGGGAAGATCGTGGTCCCCCCGCCGCCACCCCCTCCTGTGGAGGAGGAAGAGGTACCAGTGGAGGTGCCAGCTCCCCCTGCTCCCGTTGAGAAGAAAGTAGCCCTCTACCCTTACCCTTACTACTACCCCATGCCCTACGACCCCAGGGATGATCTGTACGACCCAGTTCGCTTCCAGTACCCAGCGCCTGCTGCTGCTGCTGCTGATGAGCCAGCAGAGTCAGGCCACAGTCAGTAAAACATCCAGGATGTGCTGGAGGAAAGGTGTTTTTACTTTAAATGAAACAGACTTTGATTGAAAACATCTAAGTTGAACAATTTCATATTTTGAGGGATTTTAACATCATGCAAATGTACTGTCACAGAATACAACCTGTACTAAAAGTTGCAGTATTTGTTTAAACCTTATTAATTTGACAATTGTTAATGTATTTACCATCTCTGTCAGCAAGTAAAAAAGCAGGTTAGTCAACACAAGCATGTAATGCGAATGATTTTTGAGTAATGAAATAAAGTGTCACAAAACTGTTTCATCAGTGAATTAGTTGTATTTTGGCTTTGAATATGCTTTTAAAAAAGTGCAAGAAGAAAGAAAGGAGAGAAAATGTTTGCTCCTGCCAGCACCACATGGCAGGTAAAAGCAGACTAGTAAAATAGAAGTGCCAACTTGCAGGCTGGTGGTTCATTATGTCTAGTTCCGCTGTACATTTAATACCCATAAAAAAGCTGACTCCTGTTAGACCTCCGACTCTGCCCGTTTTCCTGCCGCGTACGCCTGTCTGTTCAAACCTCCAAAGGCAATCGAACAGCAGGAACGCAACTTCAAAAGACGAGCTAACTGCAAACACTCCCGACAATAAACCTGCAGTTACAGCAGCTCCACATAGCTGACTTTCATAGGCTAATTTCAAAGTGCAGGTCAGTTAACGAGCTGTGTGTTGCGTATTGTTACTATAATGTCTACCTTATTATAATCATTTAAGCTTGGAAAGAAGAAGAGTCAAAGTCCCATGAAAAAAATCAGCAGATCATTTATTACATACAGAAACATGAAACAACAAAACAAACGGGGTAAAATAATATAATGTTCATGTACAGTGGATTCATTTCTGTGCATACTCAAGGAAGAGTTGAGGGATTTTGTACATATCTCTTACTGATTGGCGTAATAAAGTGCATTTAGATACACTTGTGGTTGAAAATGGTAAACTGGTTTGAAAAGCTACCACTGGTTTAAGAATTTGTTTTGTTTTAGCTGACCAAAATACAAACAAACCAAAAAAAAGAACAAAACAGAGAAAGAAACTGCAGTGCTTGTTTGTCTCTGCTTTGGCTAACTGCCAGCTCAAAAGAAGAGTCCTCTCATCCTCCGGCCGATGCCCTGTCTGTCGTACAGGACGTTGAACTTGTTGATGAACTGGTTCATACTGTTGCAGGTCTTGGTGATGGTGCCTAAGTAGGCCATGAGGCCCACATCATTACATTGCTGCAGGGAAAAAAGGAGGCACAGTTATAGAAAGCACTCGCTTGGCAATACAACGAGACAGTCCGGGCTTTGCTAAAAAAGCTGCGATCACAACTGTAACAGTCTAATCTTTTATTTTTATACGTTTCTGTCTGAAGTGCAGATTCAAATCTTTCAATATGTACATATAATTGAAGAATTTACACCAAGCAGAAGTGAGGTGTTTAGTTAAACATTGACGGCAATATTCTATGTTTCTTATTGTCAATAAATCATAGGAAAGACCGACCAACAATGAATTTATCCCACTAACAAATATCGCCTGTGTATCATCTGTGTATCATCTGTGCCATAGACCTAAACTGTTGTCCCAAAATCTATTAAAGACACATCAATGACCCACACTGTAGTGCTGGGTGACATGTTACAATAAACATGGGCACTGAAGTTTATTTTGAGTCAATCCCACATACATGTGCATTGTGGCAGACCTCTCTGAATTATTAATACCTGGCTCTAAACTCTGTCCATTGAAATAGACACTGTAAGGACCATCTTTATCATTAAATGTAAACACATCACTGTACTGTCACCCCTCTTATCTCTTCCTGTCTGTGTACTGTTATGTTGTTCAATATTGGTATATTTAAAAAAAAAAAAAACAATAATCAGAGTCTTAAGAAAAAGAATATAGATTTGTGATCAGTTTTCAGGAATGAATGGTCTTGGGGCTGAGAGCCACAGACAGGCTGGGGAAGTTAAAGTGGAAATAGTGAGCAAAACTGACATTTTGATGAAAACATCACCATGTGTTAAGGGTATATAAAATTGTTTTGTGCGTGAAGGTACAGAAAAGCTTGTTTACATCATAGAAGTCCGTTTTGAATTTTGTGGTGCTGAGGACCGGCAGTCTGTGGCACAGGGCGTTCGCTTCTCGAAGGATCTCGTGGTTAAATGGCACCTCTCCTGCGGTACACGAAGACCGACAGGAAAGAGAAAAAACAAGTTAAAGCACAGTATACCAAAACAGTGAGGTAAGATGATGCTGTCAAGACAGTATCAAACAGGGCCTTGTAATTATGGAGGTGTGTCCGAGGGGCCTCCCTTAATGGTGTAAAAGTGAGGAAAGGAAACATGGCATTCAGGGACAGCTGTTTTCCAGACTTATTTGCACATTCTTTGCTCTCAAGGCCTCATTAAAGAAGCCCTGTCGTCGTCTCACCTGTTTCCACGGCTTTGACGTACTCTAGAATGATCTTCACCCGGCTGTGGAGCATCTTTATCGCACTGTGCTGGGCTATAAGGTGTTCAGCAACTAACAGAGAAGACAGAGAGAACAATGGCGTTAAAACCTCTTCAGACAGAATTCATTTTTAATGACAATGTCAAACATTAGTCAGGTCACAGGAGAGCCGCTTCCTCCACATTTCTAGAGTTCATTCAAAATCTGGTGATAGAGAATTCAGCCTGCCTGCTGTTTTGAGGTTTGTACTTTAACCATCTTCTTTTAAGAATAAATTAAAGACATATTTGTTTAGTTTAGCATGTGTTTTCTTTCTTGCACTGTTTGGTGTGTGTATGCATGCTGTTTGTATCCATGTATTTATTTTCCACTGTTTTATTACTCTAAGGAAATTAATTGCTTTTATATGAGACATCTGTACAATCACAACACATCTGTAATTGTAATGACTAATTTGCAAGAGAGAAGAGAGCCTATAATCTGCTTAAAAATTATGAAACTGAAAGGAAGTCTTCAGAGATTGATATTTTTTCTCTTACAAATATTAATTTTGGATGTTTTATATCTTTACAGTATAGAGAACTGATACCAGTATATGGCAGAAAATTCACTGAGTATGCGTTGAAGAATCAGACTTCATATAACCACAGGCAAGAGATGCCAGAATCTCCTGCACTTCCCCTACAGAAAGAAATTAATTTGCAATTGTATCCTAAATTCCTGCAGAACTGAGTCCTCTGTGTACACAGGATTATGTAAATAAGTACATCTTGAAAACAAGATAGTCCATTACAGTCCAGAGCTTAGACTAATGTACTGCTGCTCTACCAAGCCTGACTTTTTAATCTTTCATTTTGAATGCAGAGTCTCTTCATATTCTACCCGCAAATACACAGTACAAAGTAGTCAGAACATTGCTACTGATACTGAACTAATCTTAACTGTGAGAAACTCCACCAGTATCGATGCTAGTACTAGCTGGAATAGCCATTTTATTTGGACTTATCACCAGTCTGAGATTAGAGCTGAGATAACAGCTTTTATGGGTTATCGTTAAATAAATAATGCTTATAAAAGCAACTTTAAAAACAATACATGAGTGCAAACAGGTCATTGGGAGTGTATGTAAATGCACTCACTGTGTTCACCCTTCAAAGGGTAAGAACATTAATGACAGCCTCTCTTACCTGTTGAGTTTTCTCCGGTGCCGGTGGCTGTCATTCGAGCGACGTGGTCAACACCGATTCTCTCTGCTTCCTCTGTGGCCAGCGTGTACGTCAGCTCGGCAAACAACATGGTAGCCTAGATTAAAGAAAAAACATATCAGATAAAACAATTCTCTATGGGAAACTGGGTCACTGCGGCAGGAAAAGATATACAAATAATATGAAATTAAAAAGCTACCTCGCCGCTGATGATGTCAATCACAGACTCATACACACTAACAGGAAGCTGAAGGAGAAAAGGACACATTGTTTAAAATCAGTTGTATCTAAATACACAACTATGGTATTTTCTCATACTTGAAGTGAAAAGGCAGAGGAACTCACATCGGTGTGTTTGGTCATTGGGTTGAGCTTGAGGAAGAGAGGGCTCTCAATAATCTCACACACCTGGCAGAGAAAAGGGAAATAACAGTAGGAAAATGCACCGTGCACAAACTGAAATAACTATCAGACTTTAAGATGATTTCACTTGCATTACCAACAACAAAATAAAAGTCTAAATCATCCGCTTGTAATATAATGATGGCACTGCATGTAGTTTTTTTAAGTTGACAGTTGTGTTGGAATTCAGTAAACTGGCTGAATCTTTCTGCAAAATTTCTGCCTTGCTTGGAGTTTTAAAGTAGCTAACTCAGTGAGTGAGGATCTGACCATATTGCGCCTTCAACGTTTGCCTACCTGCTTGTGAATATGGATATCTGATTGGTCAGGGGGGCCGCCTGTGGTGTACCAGCCCAAGAACTCCATTTCTTTGAAGACCTGTTTGACTGAGAGACAAAAGGAAATATTACAGGAAAACCACAGCAAGCACCTGACTTTATGTATTAACCACCTTTGACTAATGAGTAATCGTTTATCAATAACTGAACCTAATGTTGCTATACCTTGGTGAAACAATCTGACACAGGTTTGTTACCCAAATCCTGACTTAAGACACTTACCATGACACATTTTATTCATTTCAGGATGTCACATCTGGACCGTTACAATAAACAATAAGCTTGTCAGAGGAGAAACAAACGTGTATGCATCTATATCTATACATCATCTAATCTGAAATGACTGAGACGTTAGTGTGTAATGTATTTTAGGAACTGATCTCACAGATGCTGGTTTTGCCAGTATCATTAATTAAGCCACTTCCTGAAACACAAGCAGGGCGCAGAAGGCAAGTAACTTTCCTTCTGTATTCTTACACCAACACGGCCCCACCGGTGAAACACTGGCTGCACTGCATTTCATAAAAATTAGTCATAAAAGGAGAAGCATGAACAGAGCTGTATTCTTGTCCTTCACACGTACAACTAACCACTTACATTGTTCCTCCTTGGTGTAGTAGTACTCCTTGTCAATATGCACGCGGTCGTCTATGGTGTGAGACAGCAACTCAAAGGAGTTCATCACCTCGATGTTTCTCCCCTCCTGCTTCCCGATCAGGGCTCCAATCACTGAGCAGGAGAAAAAACACACAATGAACAACATCCGCTGTAATAACCTGTTACAGAACAACCCAGCCGAACATGAGAGAAAGTGTACATTACGTCTTTCTTGCATAGTGTTGCGACACATACCCTGCATTGGTCGTCCCTCTTGGGAGCGGATGCGTATCCAGTGGTCAGATATGTTGAGGATAACCAGAGGGTGTAAGGCCACAGAAACGCTCCCGGTAACCCCTGAGGCCATAACACTGGGGCTGGCTACAGTCACACAGAGACACCAACAAGAGGGGCTTTAACACTGCAGCAGCTACAAGTAGTGCTGAAACAAGTAGTTGATTAATTGATCAGACGCTAGACATGAAAAATGAACCAGCCTTTCTGTTTTATATCATCATTGTGAAAATCAATAACTTTAAGATTTGGACTATTGATCAAACAAAACAAGCCATTTGAGGACGTCACCTTGGGTTTTCACTATTCCTGAATGTATAGATGACTAGTCAGTTAATCGGGAAAAATAACCAATAAACTGGCAGGCTGATGTTAGCTTATTACAGATATATCGCATAGTCATTATCAAAAAAAATTGATTGCATGCATCTTATAACTTATTATTACTAAAACTAATAATAAAACGCGATATTTCCCCTCAGTTGTTATTCTATTGCTGTATTTGACAGTTGTTCAAGTGCCACACTGCTGGACAAAAACAAATCATCAGCATAAATCCTTCATTAAGACGTCAATATACTGTAAATACTGGACGACAGAGATGTCGGTATATAGCCCTAGTTTCAGGCCGGGCTCTTCCTCGCCCCCTCCAGCCACACAGCGGGGGACTAACCGACTCCACGCCCGGAGCGACGGACCCGTGCGCGGCTTCGCGGCGGCCGTTAACCCGCTTATGTCGGCGAGCTCGGTGCCCGCCGCCCCGCAACGCCGCAACTTCGCCGCCTGCGGCCGCTCACGAACGCGGGCGTGCGCCGCACGGGGCGACGAGCTGCGAACGGCTTTCGCGTTGATACCGGGGCGGGAATCGTGAGACGAGTGAGAAATACTCGCCTGCCCCGTCCACTTCCATTCCTCCGCCATTGCTGGTCGCCATCTTGTCCGGTAAACCGCGCAGGCGCACTGGGCTGTGAACCTAACGAACGTTATCGGGATGTTTTTAGAAAATGAGCTCCACCACATAATGACTGCCCTGAATTCACCGGGCGTTTACAGAAAGCAAGGGGGTTTTAACCGAGACACACCGTACTGAGCATAAAGAAGCATGTTTGATTTAATCGGCAAACATCCGTTAGGCCCTACAGTCAACGGGCAGCTGTTTCCCGGGGATCGCTGATGTGAGCGCAACCCGTGTGCGCCGGGATATCAGTCCGTGTCGGAGGTTTGGAGAGTTTTGTTTACGAAATGGATGAATTTAAACCCTGTAACCTGGACTACTTCCCCGAAAACATCTTAATCGACGTGCTGTCCTACTTGAGCGTACGGGAGCTCGTCAGAGCCGGGAGGTAAGAGGGATCTAACTTTGCCGTCAGCATTTGACCAGTTATTTGTCTCGCGAAACAAAAGTCGCTGCCAGCTCTGCCTTTGTTGCGACTCGTGTGACATGATGAAGTTGTTTGTTGTGTCCTGCGGTGTTTTCCAGAGTGTGTAAGAGATGGAAACGCCTCGTTAAAGACCAGAGACTGTGGAGATTTGTCGACCTGACTGCATGGAAAGGGGTAAGACTGTTACTGGCAGTGTGGCTTTAGTTGCCCTTTTTCTTTTAATTTGTCTTTTCATACATGTCCACAATAAAAAAAAAATAAAAAAAACACCTATGCAATCTGGTAAAGAGAGTACTGAACACATTACTACAGTACTCTGCACTTCCTGTGTTTCACAGAATACAGGTTAAACACGTCTCAAAACACATCTGTGACCATATGAGACCCTCTTGGCCCCCCAGGTCATCTGGTACCAGTCTGCTGACTAAACATGGAGAAGCAGCATTTAGTTACTGTGCTCCACAGAGCTGGAACAGACTTCCAGAAGAGACAAGACTTGCCCTGACTTTGCACATCTTTACCTATCTACTATTTATTTCTCTAAATTCATCATTTTATTTCTTCGAAAATGGTTTCTAACATTTTAATCTGCATTCTTATTTTTTATGCTGCATGCTATTACATCTGGGTTGTGTGTGTCTGTGCTGTTATTGTCAGTAACCGTCTCTCTTTTGCCTCCTGTCCATCTTGTGTTAGGTGACATCACGCATACTTTGGCTCCTGTTGCGTCAGTACCTGGGTTGCGGACTAAGGTGCCTACGGTTGCGTGGTTTGCTGCTTTCTGCCCGAGGGGGCACCTTCCTCTCTGAGTCTTGGCTCAAAGCTTTGTCCACAAAGTGCCCTCGCCTGAGCAAGCTCTATCTTCTGCATGCAGACCTGAGAAGCCTTCCCAGTTGCCAGCTCCTGCCTCGGTCTTTGCAGGTGCTGGAGCTGCGTGGCTGTGAGCTGCCTCGTGAATTTTTCAACCAGACTCCCACTTCACCTGCTAGTTCCCAAGAAGGAGCAGAAGCCACATCCAGTGTTGGTGCTCGACAGCAAAGAAGGGATCAGAAAGGAAAAGGGCCTGGCTCTCCATCAGGGATTGGTATTGAGAGGTTAGTCCTTAACAACGTGCCCTCTTTCACAGACCAGCATCTGCAGAGTCTGACATCATGGGAGAGGCTCAGTCGACTAGAGCTGCGCGACACCTTTCGTGTGACAGCTAACGGGCTGAGGAGCTGTGCTACCAAGGACGGCGTCTGTGGTGTGGAGGGGCTTTCCAGACTCAAGTTTCTGGAAATAGGCATCACTGGGCGGCAAGGCTACCAGTTACAGATGGCTTCCCTCGGGCTGGGGGCAGGATGGCTCGGACTGGAGGAGCTGAGTCTGGGTGGTAAGGAGGTGGGGCCAGGCCTGCTCTGTGCCAGCCGTCTGAAGGACCTGAAGTGTCTGTGCCTGTGGGCCTGCACGCTCAGTGAGATGCAGATAGTGCGGAGCTGCAGGATGCTCCGTGGGCTCCGCCGGCTAGAGTTTTTAGACGTGACCTTTCAGCCTCGGCAGTGTCCACCAGTGGTGGAGGGGGAGGGTGGTGGTGGAGAAGAGCAGGACAGTGAGGAAGCTGCAGGTGGGGATAACGGCAATGATGAGAACAAGACACTAGATGTGAACGATCCCATTCCAAGTTTGCGTCGCTCACTGGCTGTCTTGCTGCCATCCTGCATGCTAGTTTTCACCAACTGCTCTGTTCAGATCAATGCAGACTAAACGCGGTCTCTACGACTGCTGTATACAAGTGGCAAATCTGGATTACATCCTCTTTCACACCGGCAAATGTAATTTTATATTGCATTATGGATATAATGAATGACTTAAGTTTTTATTGTTGTGTCATGCATATTACTAGGCTAGGATATTTTCAGACCATTTTTCTTCATGCTTGAATAAAAGCATACGTTTAATGGAGCTATATATTGTGATATAGTAAACTTTTATGGAAAATCAAATGACAAACTCTTTATGGATAAAGTGACTACACAGGAATGTCTGTTGGCTAATCCAGCAAATTAAAAATACCTGACAAATTAAGGTACTTCATCACATTGATGAAAAACATCACCTTGCCACTTGATTTGCAACACTGCCTCGGTGACCCGGACATATTAAAGTTAGAGCTGCAGCATTATAAGTGGTTTGGAAAAATCTTTGACGGTAGACAAATCTGTATCATGTAATAGTATATATCATCATATCGTCCAACCCTACTGTTTTAGGGCAGTCTCACTTCCAAATTGATTGCTTTGCATGGAGAAAAAAATCACAAGCCTGGCACATGTAGACAAAAATAAGCAGGTTTTTTAGCATAATCTTTTAAACTCAATCACAATATAAAACAAAATATGAAACTGCCACTGCTAGACTGTAAAGACATAAGCAGGTGTCAGCTACAAAGGCAGAGAACTCAAGCATACTGCTGGCGATGATCCACCTGTTTCCTGTTCCTTCACTCCTTTTTAACAATGTATACATTCAGAAAATATATCCGTTACAAGCAGGTGTCTGGTTTTGGTGTAACAGAAGAACAGCAAAACACATTTAAATTCATCTTTATCAAGTCCCAGTTGCCTGATACTTTCACAGTTTTTTTTTCCTATATGATGTTTAGAAATTATGAAATAAGAAATGGAAATTGTAGATGTCTGTTTATTGTATTAATGAGGGAAAACATGGAAGATCTGTGTCATTGACATGAATTGTGTTGCATTTAAACCAACCAGTTAAAGAAGGTTACAGTGAGAAATGAGAAATTGTTTTGAATAAACCTATTTTGAAGAGTCATTTGTCTTTGTATTTCTCTAAAAAACATCATTGTAGATCTTTGTTTTGACATGAAATCTGGTTGATCAACACGCCTGCATATCAATTCGACTCATTAAAAATACAACTTAACAGCATGTGTTTACTAATGTTAAGCTATCATGAAGCTTCATTTCAGTGTATCTTATTCACATGTCGGATCTGCAACAAAAGGTTGTAGGCTGCACTGGAACAATTAGTCGATTAATCAAATTGTTGATTGGCAGAAAAGTCATCATCTGCACTCATTGTAAATTGAACATCTTTGCATTTTGGACTGTTAATTGGACCAAAAAAAGTCATCTGAAGAAGTCACTGTGGGTTCATTATCTTTGACATTTCATTGAATGGATCATTTATTAATCGTGAACATAACCAGCAGATATTTAATAATGATAATAATTGTTACAGCCCCAGATGTTGTCCTTCATTAAAACATCACCTCCTACAAAGAAACACCAGGTTTTTGTGACTGCAACATTCAGGAAGACATAAGGACCTGCCTGATGTTCTATAAGGCTTTACAATTGCTGACGACGCCACATGCATAAACATATTTACTCAGTTGCATTAAGGGAACGTAAATGGCAATAAGATTTCGTTAATTTGTCCGTGTTTACAGAGAAAACGACAGCGACAGGGAGAGAGGGCGGGGTCGACGTCTGACTAGCGTCGGTGTACACCAATCACGCGCTTTCTCTCGCAACAATTGTGGCCAATGGGAGCCCTCGGTGTGCAGCGCGCCGACCAATCGGCGTCGCGATGGGCAGCTTTTTGAAAACGTTGGCGGCTGAGGAAGTTCGAAACAGTGAGCTGGGCTTTTCTTCGCTGAAACGTTCACACTTCAGCTCTTCACTACGATGCAGGTAAGTTTTGTTTTTCTCTAATGTTCGACGGCAAAGTAAGTCTGGGCAACAGAGGATTCATATAAGCGCAAATTACGTTGCTTACATTGCCGGGTTGTATCGCTAACTAGCTGTTTGTTAACGTTATCTTCCCGAGCTAACTCAGCGCAACGCCAAGCTATCGTTTGTTAAAACAATAAGCTGTATATATCGCGTTTAAACTAAATTAACCCGTAGTCCCTGCAGTACACCCAGCGTCAACAGTGGCCTACTGAACCTTTATCGTTTCTAAACGGAGCACAAGCTAAACTTACCCACTAATTAGACAATACAAGCCTGTAGCTGAAAACACGACAGTGCTTTGGCGTTAGAGCATAGTTAATTTAAATAATAAATGGTCTTTGGTTACCTCCCATTAAAAGGTAGTAAAACAATTACAACGACACATTTTTCAGGTCACACACACCGCCCCCGTTATTCCACGCATGGCAGGTCTTTTCCACAATGTGGTGCTGAAATGCCAGACCAGAAGAAACACTTGTACAGTCTAATACAATCCAGGACATCAGTGCAGATCACACTCATTTTGTGGGACTCGTGTGTCTTTTGATTTGAGCTAAAATTCTCTGTGCAAAAAGAAAGAAGAACAACCCAGAGGACTTGTGCCGTGCGGAGTCTTTTCAGGATTAATTGGTGCGAGCTTACTTCAACATCCTGTTTGCTGTGCATTCCTTAAACATTGTCTGAAATAAGAAACACAACAATCATAAGTCTGAATGACAAGAAAAGACACAGAAGCTCAAATATACTGTGAGCTAATGTGAGCTGTGTGTATCTATTTCTTTACAGAATAAGGAAAACTATGAGCCCAGGGGTTTCCAACGACCGGTAAGATGTAATATTTGTAAAACAAAGAGATAGGTATAGATTTGCCCAGTTGATTATCAGCAATTGTGCTGCCACCGACAAATTTTCAGAATGCCAGTATTGGCTGATATGGGTATGAAAATATTGCAATCTAGTATTGGCATAAAGAAAAACATATCAATGCATTCCTAATTGTGTGTGTTTGCTTCTGAATATCAGTTAACAACCACTAGCTTGATGGCAGGCCCACAGCGTGTTCAGGTGAAGCCACGAGCAGAGATGGACAGAGTAACAGGTAACATCACCCTCCTCACATACAGACAACAGACAGACATCTCAGGAAATGTACATGTTTTGATTGTATTATCATTTTTAGGCCCTGGGCGAGAGTGTGTTGGCTCATCCTCCAGTTCAGCCTCAAAGTAAGTATATTCCCTTGTGCTTCTGGAGTTGTGTATTGGTTGCCAGTTCAGCTTTTTGCAATGCTTTCAAACATCAAGTGATGGCCTCTACCGTTTTAATGGTTAACATGAGAATAATCCATCTATTTTCCATCAGAAAAGTCTCCATCGATGACTTTGACATCGGCCGACCGCTAGGGAAGGGCAAATTTGGTAATGTCTACCTTGCGAGGGTGAAGAAGCTGCAATCCATTGTGGCGCTGAAGGTCTTGTTCAAGTCACAGATGGAAAAGGAGGGAGTGGAGCATCAACTCAGGAGGGAGATTGAGATTCAGGCACATCTCAAGTGAGTGTCCTGAAACACATTTTCATAATCTCAACAATATACTGGCCTTCCTCAAACTTTCTGGGGAGTAAGGAGTACTTGATAGGCTTCATTCTGGGCAAAATGTTCCTTGGTACAACTTTCTCACAGGCTATTTGCTTCCATCTGCTATCGATTACAGGAACACTTATCAAACGCTCACAAGATTTATTTAGAGGTTAAATGCGCTTTAAGCTAAATGAAAACGGTAGTACATTTTTGTTGTCCTGAGCCTTTAGTGTATATTGTGATCATCTAAAAAAAAAAACCACCTGCACCAAAACAGAAATTTCATATTATGGTGATTGGGTGAAACAATCTGAAAGTTTCTGGCACACCGGTGCACTAAAACAACTCTTCAAATCCCGGTGGCAGTGCATGTGTTCAGTAACCTGAAATGCAGCTTGTGTCATTTTTGACAACTTACCAGTGACTGCAATGGAGATGGGGTTTTTTGTTTTGTTTTTAGTTAGAGAAACTCATTTAAATGCTCATGTTTTCATTGGAGTTATTGGTTTTAAGTATAGATTAGTGGTCTGTTAAAGCCTAACCGGTGTTTTAATGGTGGTGTATTTTCCACAAACATTTTGTGTTTTTGCGTTTAGTTTTGAAAATGGATAGCTTATCAGGTTGATACCAGATTAACACATTGTATGCTATGAACTTGCTGACTTTAAATTTCTTTGGCTTGCTTTTGGAAACAGTCTAAAGGCTGCCTCAAAATATAATCTGTTATCCTCAGGCATCCCAACATTTTGCGCTTCTACAATTATTTCCATGACCGAAAGAGGGTGTTCTTGGTGCTCGAGTACGCCCCACGTGGTGAAATGTACAAGGAGCTACAGAGATGTGGAAGATTTGATGACCAGCGTACTGCCACAGTAAGAGTTGTTGCTGCTTTTAAAAGGCAGAGCTTTTCATTTGTGCTATTATTGTTTGTCAGTGAACTTAGTAAATCCTTACTGTATCCTGTGTTTTTAAAGGGCAGTTTGACTAGTGGACATGATTATATCTACAATCTTGTTTTAATTATCTTGAATAGTTTCTATCATTTAAGTGTTAAAATCTTGTTGTGATGCCAAGCTCTTTACATTTCCAGTACATGGAGGAGATATCCGATGCACTGTTGTACTGCCATGAGAAGAAAGTGATTCATCGTGACATCAAGCCAGAGAATCTGCTTCTCGGCTATCGTGGAGAGCTGAAAATAGCTGATTTTGGTTGGTCTGTCCATGCACCTTCTCTAAGGTGAGGGACCACAGGGCCATTAAGGTTCCACAATGTCAACTCACCATTGTATTCTGTCAAACTGCTTGATACTGCAGCATCATGTCACATGAATCTGTTTGTTGCTGCTTCTCTGCTCACCCTTTTCTTTTAAACCTATTCAGACGTCGTACAATGTGCGGGACACTAGACTACCTCCCTCCAGAGATGATAGAGGGCCACACCCACAGTGAGAAGGTGGACCTGTGGTGCATCGGGGTCCTCTGCTACGAATGTTTGGTCGGCAACCCACCTTTTGAAACTGCCAGCCATTCAGAAACATACAAAAGAATTATGAAGGTGGGTGTTGGGTGTCTGATATACCCAAATGGACAAATGTGAATATGTTATGTAAGCTTTTTCCAAAGGAAAGTTTGGGGAAAACATCTGGCAGAACCCACTTTCATTCTACAGTACATGAGAGGAACCTTTTGGGTTGCTTGAATTTTTACACCAACCAGAATAGTCAAGGGTTTTATCTAGACATGTTGCACTGATTTCAGGAAACTGAAACTTAAAAGAAGTATTTCAATCCATGAACCCTGTAGCATACCAAACCATGAGCTGACTGTATTGTTATTCACCTGGAATTGGGCAATAGTTGTTCAATTAATCAATCCAAAGGTACTAAAAACATATAAGAAACTCCAGGGTTGTGCATCTCTAATGAATAAATGTCATAGTTTACACTGCACCTATCATTGTTCAGATTTAATTAATAAATGCTACGTTGCTGTTTACAGGTGGATTTGAAGTTCCCGAAAAACATCTCAGACGGTGCACGGGACCTGATCTCCAAGCTGCTCCGCCACAACCCCGTGGATCGTCTCTCACTACAGAGTGTCATTGACCACCCGTGGGTGCGCACCAACTCCCGCCGAGTCCTACCCCCCATCTGCCCCACCAAGAAATCCTGAGTCCACCTGGCCTGCCTTCATACTTCCCACTGAGGGGTGTTTTTATCTGTCCTTCACAACAGACTCTGGGCCAGCATGTTTTGGTTTCACTGCCATGGGCTTTAAACTGCCATTATTCTGGCACATTTTATGATGGGTATAAATGTATACCCACTATTTTATATTGTACAGTGTGATGTCACTATCTTTGTCTAGTGTGTTGTCTAGAGGTGTTTTGTGTTTTTATTGTCATTTTCTTTTCTGAAACTTGTTAAAATGGACACGGCCCTGTTTTGGATTTCTTTTACGGGGTTGACACCAAAGTACTACTGTTAGACTGCCTCAAGGTGAATATATTCTCAATAGTTTAAGATGAGGTGTTTGAGGGTTGGAGTGGAAAGCATGTTTTATTTTTCCTCAAGCCTATACTTTAAATTCCTAATAAATATCATAAAAGGATTTGTGGTCTAATGAACGATTATGCAACAGTATATCATAACATATTAGGACCTAATAACTTTAGAAAGTGTTATAAAATATACTTAGTAGCCAGTTTATTAGGTAAACCCAGCTAAAAAAATACTGCAGCTTATATATCGGCCCTCCTTTAAATTCCACCTTCAATTCACAGTGTGAATTTTTGGAGGCTGTGTTTTGTGATGCTATTTAATCATACAGAGAGCCGTTTTTAATGTTTTATAAATCAGGGTAGGCTAAATATTACGTTTAAACAAAAGCTGACCATTATTACCATCATGTATGTAGGATTTATTGCAGGGTATCAGTTTTAGTTAGAGTACCAAACAAAACAGCGAATTGTGTGTATACTCTGAAGTATGACAGTTATTAATATGTACAAGTGACCCGGATCCAAACTAAATTAAAGCTGCAAGCAGAATTGGAGGGCCCGAAGCACACCTGCGCACGTCGGGGAGCGCAGCGCACGCCGGGGAGCGCACGACCACAGCGCGCAGAGCTCACACTCCCCCACCCACACACACACGCCACCGACCGGGTACCAGGACCACCAAGTCAGAGCGCGCACGCGACCAGAGATGCCAGGGGGAGGTTGGGCCGAGCCTCCCCAAGCAGAATGAGAAGAAGATGAGAAGAAAATAACACACGCACACACACACACACACACACGCAGCAGGTCAGAGAGGCTGCAGAGGAGACAGTGAATTGACATAGTAAAACTATGTATCTCCAGCACATTGGGTTGTGAACTAAATTGAAGTGGTCTGAAGGATGATTCACCTGGGCTGAAAATTAATCCACCAAGTGGAATGACAGAATAACTGACTTCCTGTGCGTTTGTTAGCGATGTGATGAAGAGATGTATTTGTTGAAACTGTAGCTTTAGTTGTTATTTTGTTTTCTGAGTCATGTTCAAATCTGATTGAATGAGAAGAAGATGAGAAGAAAATAACACACGCACACACACACACACACACACACACACGCAGCAGGTCAGAGAGGCTGCAGAGGAGACAGTGAATTGACATAGTAAAACTATGTATCTCCAGCATATTGGGTTGTGAACTAAATTGAACTGGTCTGAAGCATGATTCACCTGGGCTGAAAATTAATCCACCAAGTGGAATGACAGAATAACTGACTTAAATAAACATGCAAACACTGACATCGACAGAGTGCAGAGTTCATTGAGCTCAAGTTTAGAAATACTGACAAAGACAAACATCACTCACTCAGAGTCAGTCCTGTCTCCTGTCCTCCTCCCTGTGTGTTCTCATGCAGGTCTATCCATTAGTAAACCAACACTGCCCTCCGGTGGAAGAATCAATTCATTACAGGAGCATTAATGACACATGACAGACATGAAAGTTGAAAGGCACGTCACGGGCACGCCGTTGTAGCAAATTGCAAGATTTCAGTATCATTGGGTGCCCAACTTGTCTAGAGGGCATAGGGCAAGTTTGAAGTGGATCCCATAAAATCTGTAGGAAGAGTTAAGATAAGAAGGAGGCATGAAAATTAACAGTTTATGAAAAATAACTGACTTCCTGTTGGGTTTAGAGTACGACTCCAAGAGGCTTTTTTGTAGGTCTGGACATGACGCATAAGCCACACGAATTTCATAATTTTACGTCAAATTTTAAGGGGGGGGCTTTGATTTTTACATGTAAATACACGGTAAATTGTGTGTACATAGGTGGCGCTATGACTTTGATTCAAAATTGACCCCTACATGTGTTCAGGCCGGGAATGTCATCCACCGTGAGGAATATGGACAAGATGTGATCATTTTCAGCCAAGTTACAGCAGTTTGAATTTTCATGATGGACCATCGACATTCGCCGCCCCGCCGAGACCAGGCTCTCCGATCAAATCGCGATTTTATTCGCTGTCCTGCATCATCAATGTCTTTTAGGCTTTAGGGGCCAATTTTGAGGTTGTTCTGCTCAACCCACTCTGAGATGCATGTCCGACTGTAAAACGTGACACTTCCTGCCGTCACTAGGTGGCGCTATGACTGTGGCTGAAAATGAGCATATAGATGTGTTCAGGGCGGGGGGGGCATGGCACGTGGTAAGTTTGGGGCCTGTAGGTCAATGTACAGTCCAGTTATAGACCACTTCCTGTTTGGCGGCCAGACACCTAACTTCCACGCCGCGTCACGGGCACACCGTTGTAGCAAATAGCAAGATTTGAGCAAGCTTGGGTGCCCAACTTGTCACGAGGGCATAGGCCAAGTTTGAAGGCGATCTGATAAAATCTGTAGGGCAAGTTCGCGAAAGTACGAGGCATGGAATTGGGGTGCTGAGGCCTAAAAATGACCACTTTATGAAAAATACCCGACTTCCTGTTGGGTTTAGAGTAGGGGTCCAAGAGGCTTATATTTAGGTATGGGCATGATACATATGCACACTCAATTTGGTGAAATTAGCTCAAAGCGAAAGTGGGGGGCATTGAGATTTTCGCAGATAGGTGGCGCTAACAATTTTTCTCCCCCCCCCCCCTGCTCCGAACCCATGTCACATTGCAATTTTCGCAATAACACACGTGCGTGCAAATTTTCCAAAAAATCGGAGCACGTTCAGGCACCCATTTTTGCCCTGAAAGACGGCAAATAATTATAATAATAATAATAATAATAATAATAATAATTCCTTGAATTTCAATAGGTCCTTGCACCGACTTTCGGTGCTTCGGGCCCTAATTACTACATAAGTACTTGGTAGAATATTTAATGTGATGGTGCGTTAATGAGCGAAGTTTCTGCCTTTAAAAAGCTACTTGACTGGAGTAGTATTTCACGGTAGCGTGGCCGAGCGGTCTAAGGCGCTGGATTAAGGCTCCAGTCTCTTCGGGGGCGTGGGTTCGAATCCCACCGCTGCCATCTCTTTATCTTTCCAGGTTCTGTCTGTTTTAAAAACATCACCGCCGTTAATCTCCACTAAAAGCTTGTGTTGTCGGAAACGGTCTGAAAGGCTGATTTGATGCCTTGTCGAGGAAGTGTAGATGTTTCTTGTTGCATTCAAGTCGCTAGAGGTCGCTAAATGAACATGTTTAATAGTGTTGCCAAACTCTTACTTTGGCACAGAAGCCCTCACTCTCGAACTTGTTCCGGTTCAGTTTTTCTTTTTTCACAGGATAAACCGTCTTTCCGGGTCAAAACCTGCTTCGGACCACAACAGAAACCGTGGCGCGTTCAAGTCGGATTTTTACCTGATGTCCTGTCAGTATTAACCATTAACCGTTTTCATTTAACCGAGTCTAACCTGCCGCTGACTACATTCAGACATGGCTGGTTTACCGCCCGGAGACCCGCAGCTGGTCTCGATGATCGTCGGTCATTTAAAAACACAGGGACTCTTCGACCAGTTCAGGAGGGACTGCCTGGCAGACGTTGACACAAAGGTAACGGCTGAAAACAAACGGCTTAAATAACGTGAAATCTTCGACTGTTGTTTAGTAATGTCGTATAAACTGATACTGCCGGTAAGTTAAACACGTCCCACAATGTTAACTCGGTGGCTCATCACTACCGTGTAGCTAGAGATTAGATTTCAGGAGAAAGGTTGGGATGAATTTTTTTTTAAGATTTAATATAAAATATAATCCTATGTCAATTAGACTCCCGGTTACACCTCTCATTAAAACAAATGGATATAAACCCCCAATAACAGAAATCCACACAGACTAACAAACAAACAGGCAAACGTTGGAAAAGGACAATGTGAGTTTGGTTGCTGATTGCATTTATGTGTTATAACACAGAACCAAAACAGTTTGCACTTTAGCCGCAGCAATAACACATCTTTTTTTAAATAGGCTACTAAAGGTGGATTAATGATGAACTGCCTATTTGAAGCTAGTAATATTCTTGCTTTTTCTCTTGCAGCCAGCTTACTTGAACCTGAAACAAAGAGTGGACAACTTTGTCTCTAATCACCTTTCTAACCACACATGGAGCCCTCATTTAAACAAGAACCAGCTCAGAAACAACATCAGACAACTCGTGTTGCAGTAAGTGACAGTGGAACAATATCTCTCTTTTCCACCTTCTGTTCAGCATCAGAAACTATTCTGTACTTTTTCAAGTAAAACAAACAAACAAAAAAAGCTGTGGTTTTTCAAACTAGTTTAATGTGCAAGGAACCCAGTGTTAAATCCAACTTTTCCTCTTAGATCTGGGATGCTGGAGCAGGGAGTGGACAGGATCGTGGCCCAGGTGGTGGATCCCAAAATCAACCACATGTTCAGGCCGCAGGTGGAGAGGGTAGTCCGTGAATTTCTGTCACCTGGCAGCTGCTCTGAGGAGCCACCGGCCCCACTGCCTTTAATAGAGACCAAACCAGACAGCTGCATTCCTGAGCAAGGTACATGGCGTTTCATCCCTTTATCAACCATGAGTGCCATGTTTGGTGTTGTGGTGTTTGTGATAATGATTTTGACCGCTGAAGGAGAAGATTTCCCTCTTTCGTCCCTTCATATGGTGGTCGGCATGCAGGTGTCTGCTTGTGGCTGGTATCTACTGAACTGCAGACAACAGCCGTCTTCTTGTTTGGATTTCCCCCAATTCTTTGCAAGTTGAAGGAATAGAAACATGCTTATTTGCTTTCTCATCTAACTCTCAGAAAGAAAACGAATAAGCATATTTCCCAAAATGTTGAACTATAGATAGAAAGCTGCCGGAAGTTGCCAGCGTCAGTTCACTTCTCCTTTCTACTAAACTTTCATTCCCTTTCATTTGTCTTTGTTCTGATGTATGTAATGCATCACTTGGCGGCTGCCTCTCACTGCACAGTGAGGCTTCAGATTTACACTCTGCTGAAATTAGATTTCAAACATATCAATAAGCATTTAGTAACTTCATTTAACTGGGTACTCTTATTGAGATCAAAACCTCTTTTTTATGAGAGATCTAAGAACAAGAAACATTAATAAACAAACAACTAATAATCAAGTGAGAAAATATAATTAATAAAAACTACCACAGTCATAAAAGTCATAAAAACATCAGATAGTCAAACTTTAAAACCTCCAAGAGGAATGAGATAATTTAGCTTGAGGGCAGGTTGCAGTTTAGTCCGTTTAAAAGGAGCAAAGTATCTGAAACTTGCTCCGCCTTGCTGAACTACCTTAGCACAAGATGCTAAAAGCTCATCAGCTCACCAGGAAAGCTGCTTTCTAGCTGGCCTTGCACTATGAGGTGCAAACAGAATGGTGAATTTCTCCTAAATGTTAAACACTGACCATAGTTAACTCATGACTTTACATTTTTACAGCCTCGTCGTCTGCTCCAGCTGCCACGTCAGCCAGCGACGCTATGTCCATCCTGGACACCATAACCTCTCTCAACCAGGAGGCTAGCGTCAGGGCCAGCTCAAGCACAGATAAAGGACGTAAAGGCCAAGCATCCGACGAGCCCATGCAGCTGGTGGAGGAGGGTGAGCAGGACATGAGTGCTGTTGACGAAGGAGACAGCCACCATGACGGGAAGACACCGGAAGAGGCAGAGGAGCTGGCATCGGAGGTCCAGGCATTAGAAGTGAAGACAGAGGACACTCAGGAACCGATGGATCTGGGAAAAGAAGGGTTAATGGAGGAGGTGAAGATGGAAGAGGAGGAGTCAGGAGCTCAGGAGCAGACGGAGGAGGAGAAAGATAAAGCTGCCAGCAAAACAACTGGAAAAGCCACAGAGGAGAAGCAGGATGATGATCTGCTGAAATCTACAAGTCAGGCCAAGCAGAAAGCCAGAGAGAGGATAAAGGAAGGTGGGCTGTTGTACCCTCTGTGTGCTTTCAGTTTTAGAGCATTCTTGATAAAACCACATGTGGCAGTTTTAAAGGGATTTGAATGCATTTTCTTATGGTAGACATGGATATAAAGATCATGCAGAATGATTAGTTGAGTAGTAGTCAAGTGACAGAAAATGAATCACTGAGGTCATCTATGAAGTGATGAAAATGACAAGAATTCTGTTTTTCAATTAGAAAAATATGTTTTGTGTCATTATAAATGTAATATCTTTAGGTTTTGGACCATTGGTTGGACAAAACAAGCAATTTGAAGATGTCACTTTGGGCTCGTGGGAGCTTGGAAGTTGTGATAGCCACTTTTTAGGATTTTTAGACAGAATTAAAATATTCAACAATTTTAAAAAAAAACATTGACAGATTAATACATAATGAATATAAATGTATTTTGCAGAACTAAAAATTATTAATGGCATGGATTCTGACCTTATGAATCCTTAGAATTTGTATGCTGCAAATATTGGTATACCTGATGTTATACATATTCAGGTTACTGCACTTCAGTTACATTACAATTACAGGTGGATTTGTCAATGTATGAAATCAAATATTGTTGTTTTTTCTTTGTGGATATTTGATCCACTGTTTCTGTTATCTTGGTAACAACTGATCTTGGTTATTACACCAGAAACAGAATACATGTGTAAGACACATGTTGGCTTTCATATGTTTGGTTTTCTTTAAGTAGTCATTTTAAATAGACTAAAAGAAAGAAAATATTAAGTTTAAATACTGATGTGTCTCCCTGCAGAATACTTTTTGGAGGACTCGGACCTGGACGGCCTCAGCGACATCACAGTGAGCTCCGTCCACACCAGCGACCTGTCGTCATTCGAGGGAGAAAGCGAAGATGAGGAGCTGCTGTCTGACTCCTCTGAAGAGGGGGAGCTTCCACCAGATGGTCTCTACTTTTTATTCCTGCCTGAGTTTTCAAACACATTTTGAGCAGTTTGCTGTGTCACAAAGTGTTAAACATGGTCTCTACCACTGCAGGTGTTTCATTTTGAGCTCTACTCTCTGTGTTGGGTTGTAATGTTTTCCTGTGTGTGTTTTTCTGTCACCAGATCAAGATGAGATGGCAGAAAAGAAACAAGCCAGTGAAGACGCAGGAGAAGAAGATCGTAAACCTCGCCGCAAGGCCTACGTTCACAAGCCCTTCCTCTACTCCCGTTACTATAGCGACTCGGATGATGAAATCACTGTGGAGGAACGTAGGAGATCTGTGGTGAGTTGTGTTAATGTTAACGATAAAGGCACAGCAAGAGCATCTTTGCTTTAATTCTACTTACAGCTAAATCAAAGGCTTTACTTGGCAAATGAGTTGATCACAAACTGTAAAACCACACAGATTTTTATGGTCCATTGGTTTAATTATTAGTTTCTGTCATTGCTGTCTCTCTCATAGGCGAAGGACAAAGAGGAAAGGCTGCTCAATAGACAACAGAACAGAGAGCGAATGGAAGAGAAGCGTAAACAAAAAGCTGCGCAGGTTGAAGAACAAGGTATTTCTGTCTAAATACTATATATTATAAATATAATGTATGTATGTTGTGTGTGTTTTCATGGTTGTGGGCTTGAATTTGGCTTCAGAGTTTCTTGTCATCCCATGTTTTATAACCTCGTCTCTTCTGCTATTTTTCATCTTCCTCCCCACTACGTACTACATAAGAGTGGGGACATGTTACATGACATTTTGGCCGAGTACAGCAACCAAAAATGTCTCTATGAGATTAGATTAGTGAAAGTTTATATCTAAATGTGTAATGTTCTGCTGTGTGGGCTTAAAGTCTCTCTCCTTGGTCCATTTGGGAGCATCACAATTATTTCAAACCTGTTTGAATTTTAGCGTAAAAGCTGGAGTTTCCACAAGATTTTTGGGTTGCATGGTGTGAGAACTAATGTGTACTCACTTAAATGTGTCTAAATGTTCTCTTCAAGTGTTTTCCCACTTTACCTCACAAAATCTCTAAATTGCAGTGTGTGATGTCCTGTTTGTTTAGTCACTCTGCATGTTCTCATTGCTCCCATCTAAAAAATCGAACATGTCCTCAAAATAGCTTTGTGCACTCTGAACTGTCCTGTCATTTACCAGGCTTTATTTCCTAAATAGATCACAAAAAACAAAAGAGTGGAGACTCTGCTGGGCTGGAGGGCCCCAGAGCCAAACAAGCTCGCAAAGAACGGAAAGTTCTGGAGAAAAAAATGGCTCTCAACAGGAAGAGGAAGCTAGACTCAAGGTATGTCTTAAAAATCTCAGACGAATTTTCAAATAGCAGCTTGTATCGTGCACTATGTAAATGCATTCATCAATTTCACCCATCAGGAAAGAGGGAGATGTTTCGAGCAAAAAGAAAGGAGATACAGAAGGAGCCAAGAAAGCGGTACATGAAATCCGTCATGAATAAATCAGATTTCATCAAAGGTAACAGGTTTGTCCTTGGATTGATGAGCTGTAACAAGCATTTTTGTGTTTTGTTATTTTAAAATTAGGAAGTGAAATCCACAGCCCCAAAGACTCCACAACCAAAATTGATAAGAAATCTGTCAGAATCTGCGTCATCTGATGAGAGGCACAGAAGGATGAGCGGCAGTGTCTCTGAAGATTCCAGTGAAGCCAAAAAGCAGCCTGACAAAGGCCGGACTCACTCCTTCATCCTGGAGTTGGAGCAGGGTTCCCAAGAGGCTCTCAAACAACGTTCAGTTGGGAAGTTTGATAGGTTGTCCCGCAAAGAACTTCACTCTAAAGAACGCAGAGAGAAAGAACGCAGCTTGTCAGATGAACATGCCAAGCTGAAACAAAAGCAGGAGAAAAAATCAGAGCATCAGGCAGATGAATCTCAGCAGAAGGAAGGTGCTGCTGTTAAAGTGTCGTCTGAAGAGAAAGGTGAGAAGAAGCCGAAGATTAAAAGTGAGAAGAAAATGGCAGGAACCACAAAAGAAGGAAAGTTGTCCGTGTCAGAAGGTGTGGCAGACGAGAGTCCTAAAGATGCTACTGTCAAAAAGGCAAAAGCTCTGTCTGTGGAGACTGTCAAAGCAGAGAAGGACAAGGAGAAAGAGAAGGACAAAATTAGGGAAAAGGAGAAAGATAAGGATAAGAGCAAAGAAAAGGAAAAGGCCAAAGGAGAGAAAACTTCAGCTAAAAGTGATTTCAAGCAGCTGCTCCGCCCAGATTCTGCTGGCTCTTCTGAGGATCGGTCTGACATGGAGCCCGGGTCCGACAGCAGCAAGAAGAAAGATAAACACTCCAAGGAAGTCCTGAAAAGGTCAAGGAGCCACACTGAGGACAGACCAGGAGACAAACCCAAATCGAAAACAGATAGTAAAGACACCGAGAAGGAAAAGACTAAAGCAGATCAAGACAGCCAGAAATCAAACAAGTCCGGCTCTGAAATTGACAAAGATCCCAAAAGGGTCAAGCCAACGGAAAAAGGAAGAAACGTGGAAAAATCAAAATCAAAATCCAAAGAGGAAATCAAGACTCTATTGTTATCAAAGGCCGATAATAAAGTTCAGAGTTCAGAAGTCAAAAGTACAGGAGGTGCACCCATCAGCAAACCTGAGACAACAAAGGAGAAGAAAAAAGAGGGAAGTGCAAAGGAACAGCGGAAAGTCTCAGACGAACCTCTCCATGAGAAATCAGAAATTAAGAGCGCAAAGAAAAAACTGGAGAAGGATAAAGTTCCAGAAAAGAAAGATGATAGCCAAGAAGAGAAGAAAGCACCCAGAGAAGACAAATTGGAAATGTCTGATAAATCTTCAAAGTCTTCAGTGTCCTCGCTCAGTCTCGATGTAGAGGAGCAGCCGACGAAACGCTCTGTTCTCCAAGACACGAGCACAGACTCAGATCCCGTCACCACCACTGTCACCACCTCCTTCTCAGACGACACCTGCGATGCTTTAAGCGACATCACCCCTGAGCCACCCGAAGGCGAAACAGAGTCCCAGCTCAGCGAGATGCCAGCTGTGCCGGCTGAGGCCGATGCTCTGCTGGCTCTCATGGACGTTTGCGCCTCAGCAGAGGCGAGACTGCTGCCCGAGAGCAGTCGAGAGGACGCGACACCCGAGATGACCCTTCAGGACGCTGATATGAAGATGAAAGAAGCAGCTCTGACTCTGCTCTCCATGGATCCTGACAGTACAGTGTCCTCCACCTTAATTTGCCAAGATCCCAGGGAAGAGCCGGTGGTGAATCAGACTGCCCCACCACCGATGGAAACCACTGCAGCTGAACACGAAGAGCAGCATCCTCCCATGGATGTGCAAACAGCTGCTGAAACTGAGTTTACAGCCACTGAGCCGTCACCAGTTGCATCTCAACAAACTGCTGAGCTTGTTGATGAAAAACCAAACACTGCAGGTACATGAAACACATGGCAGAATGTATTACTGGCTACATAAACATGTCAGAATGTTTCCCTAAATACAAATATGTATCTCTATTATAGATGTGTCTGAAAATTCAGAGAAAGAGATGGATGTGGCAAGGGTGGAAATGTCGGAGTCGCTTGCTCCACAGGTAAAAAATACATGTCACATTTGTAAAATCAAATTGCCTCTGTCCTGTGTGGCTTTTTATTTAGCCTTTTTGGACTACTTCACTACTCCCTCTGAGCTTCTTTTGTATCAAAAATATACTTTAAACGGATGGAAAATGTCTTGGGAGTAGCATTTTTTCTAAGGGGTTATTCTGCTGTGGAAAATCATTCTTCTGTCTTCTACACAGGAGGACAACACTACCTCAAATGAATGCCAGGCTCCTTTAAATGAGGATGAAGCCAAAGGTTCAGAAATTGCTCCTCAAACGGAGCCAGAGGGAAAAATGGCACCAGCAGCAGCTGGCAACGACGGTAAACTTTCTTATCTCCTATTTTAGCTTAAATTCAAATCTTGCTTCTTGTGTTTTGATCTGTGCAACTAATATTCTCTCGTGATTTCTAATGTGAAGTTTGATGAAAGACATTTTTACTGAACAAGCATTGTCTGTGCATCAGCCTCGTGGTGCTCATTTATTTTTTGTTTTGTTTTTTACTTTCTACAATATTTCAGCTGCTGATGCTGTGACTGAAACAGAAGATGTCAGAGGAACCACAAAGGGAAGCACAGTTGTTTCTGATACCACTGAACAAGCCTCAGAAACTTCCAGTAAACAAGGTGAGTGCTTGAAAACATTCTGGTTGAAAAGAACAAGCTGATTTTCTTTGGTTGGCTATTAACTTTAGCATCTTATCGTTACTTTAGAGCAAACTGAGCCAGATGTTGCAGACACAAAGACAAACCCCAAGGTGAGGTACCATTCATGGTTTACGCATTTTAATTGTTCTTAAAATTTTCATATGAGACTAAAATTCCAAGTCATCTCTCTGAAACAACAGGCAGAAGAAGTGGTAGCTGAGGACAATCAGGCCAAGATGGACACAGATAATAGTAAGTCTCTTATCTAACTTTAAACATTAAAATCTTTCTAAATACTGTAATTGTATCTGGTGGATATTTTAAGTGAATTCATCAAAAGCTGTAAAATAGGCAACATTTTAAACCCTACTTCTGTTCACCACTAGGTGAAGCTGAGAGTAAGACAGTGGAGGAAGAAACTGTTGCAACAGAGACGAGGGAGCCACAAACTGTAAGTGTTCCACCTCAGTCATGCACACTTACGCTTTGTTCAGATGTAAATGGCCTGTAACATTTGCACCACACGTTATTTTAACGTTTTTATCTAATCTGTATCTCCTGTCTGTCTGCTGTCTATGTATTCTATTCCTTTTGTTGATCTGTGTGTCTTTTTATAAATTATGTTCAGATGGAGCACAGTGTCCCGGAGAAGACTGAGGACATCAGAGAGAGTGAACTCGAGAGTCCGTCCAAACTGGTCAAACAAATCAGTGAGTCATGTGACTTTTAAAAAATCCCCCTCATGTTGTGATCTTTCTCAATTGTTGCTGCTGTATTTCCACTGCCCAGTGAGTCTTAAGAGTGACCTTCAGGAAGCTGAAACTGGAACTGAATACTGATCTTCATGTTGTTGTTTTTTTCTTATTCCGCCACTATAGACATCGGCTCTTTAACAGTTAATCTCAGGCGTTTCTATTTGTTTGTAATTTTCAGGTAATGTCTCCAGCACAGACAGCCAGGGAGACGAGAAGGGATCAGACCTGTCAGAAAAGGTAACGCCAAACAGTTTGTTTGAAATTCTGCTCATACTTATGCAATAAATGTAAAAATCCTATCCTCTGTGCTAACGCTTTTTTTGTCATGCAGGAAGAGAAGACGGAGGGAAGAGGAAGACGTAAACGAAAGCTGTCCAGTCAGAAAGTTGCAGCAGTGAAGGAATCTGGTACAGCAGCTGAGATTGTCTTTCCACACCAAACTTCAAGATTATAAGAATTTGATTTGTCCAAGTTTGTGACAATAGAAAGACTTATAAAACACATATTAATATATTAATCATTTATGGATGAACGGATTCCACTGAAGAGCTCCCCTCTAGCAGCTTAACTGCCTTTGAAGTGAGTTTTGACAAATTATTATTTTTATTAATTTTATGAAATGTGGTGTTTGCTTATGTTCTTGTAACTGATCAGGTGACGAGAGGGATGAAAAGGAAAGTAAAGTGCAACCGTCTGCTGAGGTAAATACAGCCTTTTATATCACCTCTATCACAGAATAACCATGCAATTGCAAGATGGTTGCTTTGTGTGTTCTTGTAGGCGACAGTGGGGAAATGACACTCCTTGGTACATGGTTTTTATCTGACATCTGAATTTGTTTGCTCATGACTGATTTGCTCATGGACACTTTTTTTATCTCCAGGAAACGGATCAGGAGAAGGTTGTGGAAGTCAGAACGCCACGCAGGGGTCGATCATCTAAAACCACCGATGAGGCGGAGAAGGACCAACCTAAAGAACCTGAGAAAGTGGAGGAGACTCCGAGCCGCGGGGGGAGACGTTCAGGAGCTGCAGCCAAAGAAGCCACTGCTGGTAAGATTATCATTTAAACTTAGCCAACGAGGATGTTGTTGAAGCCTGAAATAAGTTTTGATAATCTTCCAATTATGAGAAGAATTGTGATTTGCAGAGGTATATATTGTGGAGATGATTGTTTAGGCCTGAAACTCGTGTTATGTGCTTTATTATTTGGGAATTTTTAACTCTACATTTCATCATAGTTGTCATATCGTCCTGCTAACAGTTAAAGTTGCACTCCAAGCTCTCATGGCTCACCATTGAGCAAAGGGTTTCCTCAAGCATGGCCACATTGTTCAGCTGTACCATTAACTCAAAGATGCCAACATTTCTATTTGACCAAATCGTTTACTGCAATAACACACAGAACCACAACACCAGATTTGCTGGTAACGGTCACATTGTGTTACCTAGCCCAAGGACTAACTCGTTGAAAACAACGGTCATTTACAGAGTCATAATGAATTGGAATAATTTACCCCTTAATATCTGTTTAATAAAAAATAAACCATCCTTTAAAAAGAATAGTCAGAGGCATTTATTGGCATGCAGATGACATACAGTAGGAGGTATAACTTTGCTGTTGTGCTAGTATTTCAATATTTTGTTTCACGAGTTGTATAATTTTTATTCTTTTTAAATATCATCTATATGTTTATTTTTAATTAGTATTCTACCTAAATGTGTGCACAGTGTTTATTGGTTTTAATGTATATTGATGTAATTTTATGTATATTAATGCAATTAGTGTTCATCACTTAATGTGTTATGTATTGTATGTCAAGTGTGGACCGCAGGAAGACTAATGGAGATCATTTAAATAAATAAATAATTAGATTATATTGTGCGCCAGCCAAAATATTCAAATAAAGTCAAGATATTAAGACCGAAAAATGGAATTAAATGTTTAACATAGAAATAGTTTATTGAGACTGCAATTAATTCATCAGATATTTGTCTTTAAAGTTTTCAGTTTTATTGTACTTGAATGAACAAGTTGTCCTCCTCACAGCTAGCCAATAAGACACTGATGAGAGTTGCAGTTTATAGAATAAAAGAAGAGTCTTGACTCTGTTTTCTGTGATGTTTCTATCGTTTCTTTTAATCTCAGATACTCAGAAGAAGGATGAGAGTAAAGATGAGGAGAGCGCCGATAAAACTTCACCAAGGAAACCAGCTGAGCGAGAAGAGGTACGTTAACAAACATGCAGCATATACATAAATGTTAGATACTTCACATTACCACGTTTATTACTACAAGTCCATATTTCTGCACATGTGACCTTGTGAGCTAGCTGGTTAACATCAGTCACTACACACGGTGATTGGAGCCCGTCATCAGACAACAATGAATAATATTTTGTAGAGGACAAAAGCATTGACTGCATTTTACTGTACCTTATCTTTTATAGTGTTTTTTAACAATATTTTTCCAATCTGTAGAGAACTGAAGAGGAAAGTGGACCAAAGAAAACTGGACGGCAAGGAAGTCAGGTCAATCTGCCGTCTCCTGTTGAAGAAGACACTGAAGCTGCAGGAAGCTCCGACTCCAAAGAGACCACTGACCCGCGTACGTTTTTTAAATTCAAGTCATATGTTTGCACTTTCCTTCTTGTTTTTTTGTTTCCTGAAAGAACTGCATCCAGTGTCTTTGTACTTGTGTACAAGCATGTTATAAATGGCAAAAACATTACTTGAACTGTATGGAGAGGTGTGGCTACATGTCTGCCAGAGCATTACCAACTCAGAGAATAAGTGAGCCAAACCTCAACATCTAATTTGTGCATTTCGTAGCATGGTGTTGTGAGTTAAACAAGTTTTATTTTGCTGTCATCGCTGTTAACAAGCTGTAAAACAGTATGAATGAGTAATTTGGCGATGATAGCTGACGTGAGGGAAGGCTGGCAGCTTTGCTACGAGTTAAAACTTTACACAATGTTTTCTGGCTGGTCCTTGTATGTAAAAGAGATGATGGGATGCATCTATCATGTTTCCCTTCCAGGTAAACCAGCAGTGAAGAGGAAGAGGTCAGAGGAATCTGTGGAGGTGAGATTTGTTGTCTTTGTGGATTCAAACATTCTCAGCGATTCCTCCATCTAAATCTGTATTCACGTCTCTATTTATTTATGTGTCTTGATGTGGATTCAAATTATAATTTTTTACAGGAAACCCCGGCTGAAGAGGAGGTAAAGAAGGACAACAGTCAACAGGAACAAAGTGAGCAACAACCTGAAAAAGACAGTGGTGAGAAAGCACGCGCACACACACTTTAAACACTTTTTCTTCAATGAAATAATTTATATAACTCTGCAATCTTGCATTCTGTATCTAAACCACACAGCTTATGGCCTAGATACTGACTGTATAGACAAAACATGACAAAAGTTTCTGGAAAATGAGTTACCTTGATCATCATAGTGTCTGTATTGTACATTGATCTTTTTCCAGGTTGTTCCCCGTCAGTGAGCCCGGCAGAGGGTCAAGAGGAGGTCAAAGAGGAGGTCTGCAGCGAGAAACAACCAGACGATGTATGTTGGCAGTACAATTAAGAAATAACAGTTGTTCTGTATGTTGTAAACACTGTATGTGGATCCATCCCTTTTGCTGTACTGTCTCTATTGTCTGTGTAAAGACTTATAACACGTTTAACCTAAGTATTATCCTTTGTCTCGTCTTTGTCTCTGTACATCGATTATTCGCCATCTTATTTAAAGTCTCATCAGACTTAGGGACTTAAATATTTGTTGTTATCTCTCCAGGCCGAGGAGGAGCAAATCCAAGAGGACCAAGAGACGACTCCAAAGAGACCCGGTCGGAGGGGACGGCCGTCGAAGGCAGCAGCAGCCACAGAGGACGCAGGTAAGGAAATTTAAAGCTTGATCTAAACCAGAAACGTTCTGTTACGAAGCATCTAAGCTTGAGCAAAGTTCACTGACAGATTAGTGCAAAATGAATGAAACTTTGTATTGATTGTTAATTGAAGGTCAAATGATTATTTTTAAGCTTTAAACTGCTGTTTGGCAAGTACATAGGTAATATGGTGGTGAGAGATAAGACTGTTTCCCATCTCAGTGATTAAGGTTTGGCCATTTGACTGGATGAGTCATAGTTTTTCTGAAGTTTTTAAAATATACTTTTTTAAAAAGTGGGTTTTTTCATACAGTATAGCTCCAGTGAAGTGTCTTAGGGAAACCGATCGATGGAGTTTGAATATCAAACCCATGATGACCTTTTATCATCTTTCCCAAAGATAAAAAGGACAAAAAGGCAGAAGAAAGTGAGCAGAATGATGATGAGGAGGAGGAGGAGGAGGAGGAGGAGGAGGATGGTGAGAAAGACGAGGAAGAAAAAGGAACCGCAACCAGAGCGACCACACGGTCAGCATCTCGCCTGGAGGCTGAGAGGTAATTTAACAACTCATGGAATCAAATGAACCATAATAACAACAATAATATTAATGAAATTCAAACTTTATTGGAACTTCAATATTTGTTAACGGGATTGGATTGTTGGTAAAAACCTGTAGTAAAAGCAAGTAATTAAAATGTAATAAAACCAATAAAATCTTAAAAAGAGGGTTGATCTAAACATATCACCAGAGCACCTGCAGATAAAATCAGACAGGTATGAGACACTGTATCATCTAAAGTCAGTGGTGATGAATGAGCCTCTGATTGTTTTAGTGCTGAATGTTTGCACTCTGAAGCACCCAGCAGGCATCATCACTGTCACATCCTATTAAATGAAAGCAGGGGAAGATTTAGTACTAAAGCAACAACTGTTGTTTCATATTTGTTTTTATTGCTCCTCAGAAACAAGCCAAGTAAACCATCCACCCGGGCAAGGCGACAGAACGGTAAAGAGGAGACCGCAGCTGGCACGCGGTGAGTTTGTCTCATTGAGGTTCAGCAGAACGAACAAAACTGACTGCTAGGTCGCCGCTCTGTGAAAGAGAACATTTTACCAAAGGTTTTCCTGGAATTTCAAGATGTTTTTGAGTTCCCAAAATAAAAAGTAACAAATCATTTTGCATGAAGCTGTTTTTAAAGGAAGGTATATCAAACATCTGGAATTACACTACAGGTACAGGATCACTGTCTATAAATATATATGTAAACTTGTGAGTAATTTGATTTGACAATATACTGTTTTTCTTTATTTTGAGAGTATTTTAGGTGAGAGACTTTGTGTACTCAATATGCTTTTATGTCTAAATCCACAGGTCCTTAAATAGTCTGAAAAAATGATGATAAATGATCAAAATGTACTACATTTAATTAAGTAGTCTCACTTTTTCCATCGTGGTTTTTATGCACTGCATGTCCACTCTTAAATGTGTTCAGAACAGGGTTACTACCAAAATATGAGTCTATCAAAAAAACACAACTCTTCTCCAGTACATCATGCTTAATTATTTGCACCAAACGTTTTTGGCTATCTTGCCTTCTTCAAGGTGGAGTTTTTTTTTTGGTGTCCTTATTTAGACTATATATACGCTGTACACTTATAGATCATTATTTTTTTAAATTAAAATACAATACTTACTCTCAGGGAATACAGAAATTTAGAAAATATATGATATGACAAACGAATATAAATATTCTTTAGCAAATACAATTCTTTACAAAAACACAACTTTTATCTTAACCCATCATTGAGTTTGAAAAGTGGATATTCAACCTTTTAACCATTTTTCAAAATACAGCAGCTTTCTAAATCTTATCAACAAACATACCTTATCAATTCCTATGTATTTAAGGGAAGCAACAAAATTATTAATTTTCGTTACTACAGTATGCAAATGTTTTTTTAATCATATCTGAGAGAAAATGTATTTGGACTGTCTCTCAATGTTTTTCTGGGGTTTTGTTTGTTTCTGCCAGATTCTATAGTTTCCGAGCAGATTTTGTCAGAAATGTTCCTTTATTTTGCTTTTGAACTGAAATTAAATTCAAGTTAATATTACAAAAGTCAAGTTAAATGGGTCTTTTAGAAATCTGTCTTGTCTCTACTAAAGGGGAATGTGGACACACCAGGGTGCACTTATAAAGGAGTGCTGGTTATTGCAACACTTTTCATGAATAACTCTTGAATTAATAATAATATATAATTACAGCACCTAAACATGACACTGTAGACAAACAGACTGACACTTGCTCCTTGTTTCCCTCCTGCAGCGGGACGAGGGGCCAGGCAGCGGCAGCGAAGGGGGGCCGTAAGCGGGAGGCCAGCCCCCCTGCGGTGCGAACGCGGGGAGGACAGAAATCAGAGGAGCCCCCTTCCAAGAGAGCCAAACGCTAAAACCTCTGACAGCGGTGGACTGGTTTGCCCCAGCAGTGTTTTCTCTGCACTCCATATCCAAGTCAGTTTTGTTGTCGGGGGTCAGAGAGCCTCCACAGTCAGTTAGCACGTAAAGCTGTTTCTGCTTCATTGACTGTAGATATTGAAAAGCTCTGGATAGTATTATACACTCTCCTCTGATAGTTGAGTGTAAACCTGAGGATCTGTGTAGGAATCCGCCAGAATACCTTCTACTGCACTACGCCCATATGGTTTGGATCAGACTTCATCATTCCTCCGTTTATTCAGTAATGCCCAGTGAACCAGAGTATTTCAGGCCAATCAAAGGCCTAATGTGCAGCCGAGTCGTGCTTTGAGATAAAGAGGGTGAATTGAAATTAGCTGTCAGTCAGAGTCAGACTGTTTCACCTCCACAGACATCACTGTGACACATTCACATGTTGTAAATCCAAACACTGGTACATAGAAATCACTGTGAAGCTTCTTAGCGTTCATTGTGAATTTTATTATTCAATATTCATTCTGTGAATGAAAGGAGAGTTTTCCTCCCACGTTTTTTTTTTTAAAGTTTTTGTTTTTATACTTAATATTCAGAAGGTAAGGGATGTTTTTTTCAGCAGTATTAGTCACAGTCAGGAAAAACACGACATGAACAGTTTCTCTGTAAACTGAATCTTCTTCATAACAACACCTGCTGCAGACTAAATGGAGGTAATCTAGTTATTTGTGTTGTTTTAGAGTTAACTGTATAACAATATAACAGTGTTAGATATCTTGCCTACCTGTCAATGTAAAGACATTTGTTTCATAAATGTAAAAATACTGAATATTGCTTCCTTTTTCCTTCATTGTTTCAAAGCAAGTATAAATCACTTCAGGTTCTTACTTGTGGTACGAATTTCTATTTTTATATCACTAGAAGGAAATGAAAACGACTTTTCGACTTATTTATTTTAGACTCTGGTGGTTAAAAAGATATTTTCATAGATTTATACTTTTTCCAAAAAAAACCACAAAAAAAAAAACAGCTATACAACTTCTGAAGAAAACCTAAACTGTGTTGCTTCTGTTTTTTCAAAACTCAGCACGTTTGAGAATCTGAAATCTTTGTTTATGAAAAGATAAAATAGTGCACGGAGCAGAATATACAGATTTTTATTAATTGACCCCTATTATGTCTCAAACATGATCTCCTCTGTGTTTCCTTAAATGGATGTGCTGTCTGTAACGTGTAAATAGCCAAAGACGTTAACCAATCACCTCGGAGCAGAGAAGAGGAGAGGACATTCCTGCCTGCTAATGGGGGATAAAACTGACAAACTCAGAATGAAATATTCCACCATCATTAACACGTTAGGAGGCTTTAATCGCTGCACCTGAACTTACGGGATCCAAAAAGCACGGAGGGAGGTTACGGAAAGCCCTCTGGTTATAGTTTTCCAACCATTCCTGCGGATTACTAAATTTGATTCCTTAAAGGTGTACCTCTCCCAGGTATTTCCTGGTGCTGCAATCCAAGCCTTAAAATATTAGCCCAACAGCTCTCATTTAAAGGTTTGGATCGGCTTTCATTTAGCCACCGGGTCTGGCAGACAAACAGCGGTCCTTTCACTTACTGATGCCATTGGAGCGACTTGAGACGTCATTTTATTATAGTCGTTTGCATTGTAGTCCAAAATGATTTTTGAATTTGCCAAGCAGGTTTCTACTGCTGAGAATCAGCAGTTTGAGGCACATTAGACGGATTTATAGGCAGCGTGTTTTATGTATGAGATGGAGGACTGCTTAGCCGCTGAACTGGTTTCAGCTCAGCAGGGACCTCACATCAAGAGTGAGATTCTTAGAGAGGCAGAGAAAGCAGCAGCAAAAGATATTAATCTAAATCTACTGGTTTAACTACAGCTGCACAAATCTGGGCAGATGCTGACCTGCTTTTAGGTGCTTCAGTCTACTCTACCTGAAAGTATTTCTCCACATACTGTAAGAAAAGGAGTGTCGGCTCTTAATTACAAACAAGTCAAAATTTTACTCTATTCCCTCATTTTTACTCGTCTGACATAATCTATAATGTATCAGATACTCAGTTTCTGACTTTGAGAACGAGGTGGAGGCCAGTGTGAGCTTCAAGTCCAAACACATCGTTAAAAACGCACAACTCCAGCACACCCTGTTTTATTCACCAAATGTTTCAGGATGGTGTCACAGGTTGTTTCTAATTTGCTCGTATACAGTCTATTGATCAGTCATGTTACTTATAGATCTATAAAAACTATACAAAAATATTACCATCATGTTTTATATAATAGTTTTTTTTTTTTCAAAATAAAATATGTACTCAGAGAAATATAAATGACCATAGATACAAAACATACCAATACTACTAGAGCTTAAAAGATTAATTATCAGCAACTATTTTGAGAAACGATTATTCGTTTCAGTCATTTTTTTACACAAAAATTCCCAATTTGCTGTTTCCAGAGGATTTTTCTTTTTTTTTTTTTTGTCAGATATGGTTTTGGACTGTTTTGAAGATTTTGCGATGGTCCCCAAGAAAGAAACTGTGATTGGCATTTTTTTCACATCTTTTCCCTTTTTTCTTTGCATTTCACAGACAAATCGATAAATCGAGCAAATACTCGACAGATTAATTGATAATGGAAATAATCAATGGTTGCAGCCGTTCATATTACAACCAATTTTTCACAACATTCTTTAGCAAGTACAATGGTTCAGTGTTTCATCTTAATCCATCATTGGGTAAAAAAGGAAATTAGGATTATCCACAAACATTAAGAGATGGAAGAGCAAAATAAGGACTACAGCTTTTTACCCGCTGATTCATAGTTAAGATGAAACACTGTATTTGGCATTATTATTATTTTTATCCTCTACTAGTGTATATTTTATTTAGTAAAAGCTATTTTGAAAAGATGGTGGTAATGTTAGTACTATTGGAGGTCTATAAGTCACATGACTAATCATTGGACTGATGGAAGAAGTACTCAGATCTAGTGTACAAATATGTAATGTATATGTAAAAGTCCTGCATTCAACCTACGTTAAAGTACATAAGTGTTAGCATCAAAATATACTCAAAGTTGCAAAAGTATATGTGCAGAATGGCCCATTTCATTCACATCCATTTGGATTATAACTGGATATAAAGTAAAGGTGGAACTAATTGTAGCTACTTTATATGCTGATAATAACCTAATGTATAATATTACATCATAATTTATTAGTTATTTTGTATTCATACAATCTGCGAAGTAACTAAAGCTGTCCGACAAATGTAGTAGAGTGAAAAGTACAATATTTGCCTCCAAAATGTAGTAGGGTAGAAGTATTAAGAAGCATTAAATGGAAATACTCAACTAAAGTACCTCAAAATTGTACTTAAGTAGCTACAGTACTTGAGTAAATGTATGTAGTTATTTACCACGATGCTGGAAACAATGAGACTGATCCTGATGAAGGCAAGATAGCTGAAACGTGTTTTGACTCAGTGTTGTAGTTTATTTGTTGTGATAAGCACGAATTACGTAATCTTGCATTTAAAGTACAGTTTTGGACTCTTCATAATGGGTGGTGCACGTTATTTGGACGCACTACAGCGGCCTCACTTCAGCGCTGGAATCTAAATGTGAAAAAAATGTGACTGCGATACGAGACACCAGCAACATAAGCTGCCTCAAACCTCCTCACATCTCCTTGCTTTGCCTCTTAAGGCGGCCTGCTGGTGGGCAGCGGTGCAGTTTATCCAGCAGAGAGCTTGTGGAAAGATGGTGGTTTCACACAGCTGTCAACTGGAATAGAGGTAACTGTTGGTTTTGAGCCGAGGGGATCCTCGCAGGCTGCAGGGATAAGGGGGCTCACTCACTCACTGCTGCTGCCTCTCTGCACTGGGAGTGGTCTTTCCTCTACTGGGGATTTGGCCAGGCCGACTAGCACTGAACATAATGCTCCCTCATTCAGCCACTCCTCTCACAAGACATAAAAGTTAACAGGTGTTTAACGTCAGAAGTGTTTCATATGAGAGTCGTAGAAATAGTCAGCGACAGGCAGCAGGGTGGGGTGGTGGCTTAGAGACTTAAAGTTTTGGGGTTTTTTTTCATTCTTTTGCAGTATTGGAATAGTTCTGCAGTTGAGTCGAGATTTGGATCGACTTCTGGCATCTGAGGCTGCAACAAACACACACCAGAGTGCAGGAATATTTCTAAAATGTGTGTTTACTGACCATCGTTTGGCTGTCAAATTGAGTGGTTGCAGTGCGCCAGCATTGTGTGAAGTTAAAAAGCATCACATGTTTGGTCTTGTGTAATACATAATTTTCTTTTTAACCTTGATTCTTAGCTTTACAGTGCAAAGTACATAATTTGTAGGCTGTTGCATTTTATACTTCTGCTGCAATGTTTGAAATGTGAGCTTACTCCCATTTACTTTTTTAAATTACAATAACCTATGGATGGTAGCAGTCTGCTTCCAAAATGCAACACTTAAAAAAAAGAAAGAAAAAATGTATATATAACTATTACAAAGTTGATAGATGCAACATTTTCAAGCTGGGTAATCTAAAGCCCCAACATTAAATATTTATAATTTAAAGCAACAGTCAAAGTTAAAGTTCAGAAAAAAAAACATCTTTTAGATATAATTTGTCAAAAATCTAACACTCAAAAACTCTGCTTCACCTGGACTATGTGTAGAGCTGCAACTATTAGTCGAAAATGAATAGACAACTATTTTGGTAATCAGTTAATCGTTTTTGTTCTTTTTCAAGCAAAAATACCAAAATATTTACTGGTTCCAGCTTCTCAAATGTGAGGATTTGATGCTTGGACTGTCGAAAATTATAACAGTAACATTTATAACAATTATAGCATTAAACATTTTTCACACAAAAAAAACAATTAATTGATTAATCGAGAAAATAATAGGCAGTTTAATGATGCAGCCCTAACTGTGTGGGTGTGGTTTGACAGATTTGATTGACAAACAACACAACGACTGTCACCAGATTTTGATTCAAATGTCGCTAAACTCTGATTGGTGCACGGAAGTATATGACATCACCTTTTTCCAACTAATTGGTTAAGGCTTCTGTATAGTGTTGAACTGATTAGTCGATTAATCGATTAGTCAGTGGACAAAGCGAATCACCAACAATTTTGATAATCGATTTAATCATTTAAATCATTTTATCAAGCAAAAAGGCAAAACATTTACTGGTTCCAGCTTCTCACATTTGAGGATTTTCTGCTTTTCTCCATATTATATCATCAAAAATTGATGATCTTTGTGTTTTGGACTGTCGGTCGGACAAAACAAGACATTCGAGGATGTTACTTTGAAAGCTGTGATGGTCATTTTTCTGGCATTTCATAGACTAAATGATTAATCGATTTATCCAAAACAAATCCATAGATGAACAGATAAAAAAATAATCGATAGTTGCAGCCCTACTTCTGCACTCTAAACTATAAACACCTGTCAGACGTAAATCTGTTATCTGCAAACATCCAAAAAGCAGCGTTTGTCTTCATGAACCAGAAGCTGCAGCTGCAGTCTGACACCCACTTCAACCGTCTGAAAAGAAAAGGCCCCAGAATATCTCAAGAATTTCTAAATGGTCCTTGAAGTTTTCATAACTACATCAACTCGTATGTTCAAAAGTGGTATTTCACATGTGACATGAAACCACTGAAAGGGGTCCGCTGCTTTGAAGGACGTCTTTATTTAGGCGTGAGCGGAGGAGAAAAGAGCCGGCCACAGGGCCCTGAGCTGGCAGCGAAAGGCCCTTCAGACCTGAGAAGCCTTTCATGATGTGCTTGAGCTGCTTGCATTATCTGTTGCGTGCCAGAGGCGGATGGGAGCTCGTTTGTCAGCACAGCAGAGCCACAAAATAAACTATAAATCACGTCTGCACTATCTACACACATTAATTGGACTGTAACAGCCAGCTACACACACACACACACACACACACACACACACACACACACTTCTGCTCCTGTGTCTGCTGTAATGCAGCCATTGCGGAGATGTTTTGAATAGCTTCCAGGAGACGGAGGAACTTCTCCCTGCTTGTCTCTTGGTTCCATTTACTGTATTAAGTGTTCTGTCCCAAGGGCTCCTCCATTTAGTGCTCCATCGCATGCAAGGATAGTTTTTCTTTGGGAAAGAGGGTTCAATCGTAACTTAGGCGACTAAAAGCATACTTAAAGCTGGCAGTAACCCCCCCCTTCCCTTCCCTTTTCGTCCACTTTCCAATGTTGAGGTTGATTAAGGGTGCTATCATAGTGGATCTGATATTTGGTGAGAAATCTAGAGGGCATTTGGGGAGCATTTACTGCAAATGACTCTTGGCAGTGCCCTCTCATGTATTGCTCCATCTGAATACAATTTGGCAGCTATTCTCACATTGGGGGGGGGGGGGTTGTATGGTGTGCTGTGAGCCTCCTCCTTCATACCAGCACGCAAGAAAAACATTCAAGACCTGTCATAAACACACCCTGGAGAGGAGGGGAAACAGAGACGTTGCCACGGCGACTGGCATGTTGCTGCATCAGGCGAGATTTGTGTTTAAAACACTAGATTAAAGTTACAAGAAGAGGCAGGAAAAAAAGGGTTGGGGGCTGGTGGGCGGAGGCAAATGTAATAGTCTAATGTGCCATTAAAGTTTATTTCTTTACTGGAAAGGTGGTGGGAATTTCACCCTGGTGTTAAAGTAGAAGAGAGCAGACAAAGAGTCTGGGGATATTAAGGAATCGTGTCATTGTAGAGAGAAAAAGAAGGCAAAATATACCTTTTCCCGGCATGGCTATTAGGCAGTGAACGTCTCATCTTTCCATATCACCTTTTTCCACGCCGGCAGGTTCTCGTCCTCACCAGCAGAGGGAGCCATCCTGTCCAGACACAGCAAACCAGTTTCCGCTTTATGTTAACTATAAACACACAAAAAGGGTTTTATATAAACAGCAAAGTGTCTTTTTCATGTTGATTTTTCATTTTTTGTTCACCCGTTATCAGTGCTGAAACAATTAATCCATTAGTCTGCAACAATTTTTATAAATGATTAACCATTTAGGTCATGTATCAAGCAAAAATACCAAACACTCACTGGTTTCAATTATTCAAATGTGAGGATTTGCTGCTTTTCTCTGTTTTGTATCATTGTAAACTAGTATTTTGGGTTCTGAACTGTTGGTTGGACAAAATAAGACATTTGAAGGCACCACCGAAGGCTTTAAGGTCATGTAATGGGAATTCTTTCTTCTATTTTCTGACAGTATTATAGACTAAATGAGAGTTAATAACAAACATAATTGACTTCTTAATCAGTAATGAAAATGATCATTAGTTGCAACCTTATGTATCTTTCCATTAATATATATGCTGTATATTATTACATTTTTGCCAAATCTAATTTGACATTTACTAACAATCAAACATCACAGGAGTAGAAATATGGGATTTGCTGCAATAAAATTACAATTTTCTACTTTTACTGCCACTATTACTTATATCCTCCTCCTAATACTGATGATAATAATAATAATGATAGCATTCATAATAATAAAAATGCACTATATTCAGAATGCTACAGCTCATGTTATATCGGTCCAACTCAAAGTCTCCACATTTTGAGGTCCTTGCTCTGGACTTGAGTATTTCCATTTTATATTTTATGCTACTTTATACTTGTACTTCACTACATTTGGACACTATTTGATAGTTGCAGTTACTGGTAACTTTAATAAATTAAGATTTTACATTAAAAAAACATGTGATCAGCTTATAAAATATTATGAAGTAGTTAAAATGAGCTCCACCTTGACCAACTACAACATTAAAGTACATCTTACATATTTCTACAATAGCTCTGTAATAATGACCCAATAATATAATAGTACACTGAGAGGGGCCATTCTGCATAATGAGTACTTTTGATACTTCAAGTACATTTTGTTGCTAATACTTTATTGTGTGGTAATCCAGAAATATTGTGCAAAGCTATTCTTAATTTACTTTATTTCGAGTTGTTACATATGAGTTGTTATATAGAAACAATAATAATTTGTTTTCTCATGATTTTGGAGTTTTTCAGATAGATGCAATTAGATGCAGTTTCACAACAGTATTTAAATATATACATATAATATAAATAAGTACATTTTCAGTTGCTCAGATGATCAACTTAACTGTACTCAATCCCAACAAACCAGCTGTGTATCTATTTTAAATGCCCCAGCAGTTGTCTGAATGAAAACCAAGCTGCCGTTGGTGCTGCTGTTTACATTTCCTGCCACTTACAGCTACTTACTGCTTATTACTCTTCCTCGCAGTGTGGTTACCAAAACACAGAGTAACCCGTGGAGCTCTGCTTGACATCACATTGATAGGCACACACTGACTCACTTTGTTGGAGAATTGGCAGACAGTTTGATTTATTTTCCATTTTTCCCAGGGTAAAGCCCTGTGTACGGGTCAGTAAGGCTGCTTTTAGGACAAAAGACAACAGTATTTATTTAAAAAATGCATGGGGGACAGAGAAAAACGTGTAGCTCTACAATACAAGAGAAAAAAACAACAATGCGATGTACCACTTGTGTATTGGCCTTGGGTGGAATGAGTAGTTTCTAAAAGAACAAGGGCAGGGTGGGTGAAAATATCCAGACGGTGTCAGTGGTTTGTGCTTTTCCCTTTTCCAGTTGTGTTTTCATTGCTTGCGGTGACACAGGCAAGGTCACATCCAGCCCCGAGACAATGCCACATAATTTCACAATTCATTTTCACAGAGCAGGATGATGCAGTTAAACCCAGTCAGTGTGAAAGTGGTTTATAGAAGTTTTTTTTATAAAGAAGCATTGGCCTTTGCAGCAGTAAATAATTTCTTCTCATGTCTTAATATCCAGTAAGGCTCTTGTTAACAGTGCTATAGCTAATGCAGAGTGAAGCTGAGTCTGTTTTCTGAGCTGACCCCAAAGGTACAAGATGTCAAAAAGTCAAGATGAAGAGCTATTTTCGGTGGCCACTAGATGGTATAATATATGCATGCAACGGGTTTGCACGGGGTGACAGCAGCACTGAACTCAGATGAATATTATGACAGTTTTCTTTTCTTTATTATTTTCATAATAAAAGTTCTAACAAAATTAACTTAATGAGCTTAATGATTTATACATAACGTGTTTTTAGGGCGTTTTAATATTACAAATCAAGTGATGTGGAGGAGAGAAATTATTTATCATTTATTATATATATATATATATATATATATAAAACCCAATGATTTAATCCGCCTTTTCACAGACTTGTACCGGCAGACGCCATTTGAATGAGGCCTCGGGGAAACAGGAATAATAGCAAAGCTTCAGAGATTTAAAAAAAATAAATCTTTCCAAAGTCATTAATGTTGAAAGTCAGTGCGCGCGCTCAGTCGTACAGAAAATACACCAAAATCCCCAAAACACTAATGCAAATTAAAATGACCGAAACAACAGAGAGATAATCAGTTTCACTCTTTTCAGCAGCTGATCTGCTGTCAGCGTCATCGTTCATCTTCTGCACTGAAGGCGTTTGAGCTTTTTTTGACTTTTCGATTTTAATATGTTTTTATGATCAGCTGTGACGTTTTTACTTTAAATGATCAAGTAGCGAACAGGTTAACAGTAATGAGATTCTTCTTATTATTATCATTATTATTAGGCCTATTATTATCAAATTTACATGATGCTGTTAATTAATTAATGTCTCATTTTATTAAACAATACTTTTATCGGTGCAGCACTGAGGTCATCAGGACACTTTAGTTCATATTATTTATGACTATGCTTGATCAGTTTCATTTAATACTCTACTTTTTCATACATTAAATAATTAACAGTCTGAAGGTTTCAGGGTGATTTATGAAGGCTGATTAAATAAAGGAAGACTGATAAACCGGATGTAACAATGCAACAGAAACACCTAATTATAAAATTTAAAAATAAAGTTTACTAGCCTGCAGTATATGATATGAAGATATGGATGCCTCAAAGCCTCCACACTTTTATTTATATATATATATATATGCTACAGGCTCAACATGGCAGAAGTGTTATCAATGAAATAATAGCTGCGTTATATCAACTTAATAAAATATCTCTCCTCGCACGTTTATCCGAGAAAATAATCTAATTGTTTATGCTATTTATCAAAATATAATGTTAAGTATTTGTATTTTTATTGGTTGATAAATGAAAGCAGTAGAAAAGCTGTGAGATCTGCTCTGTAGACCGGCGACGTGAAAAACGGCAGAGGTCACGATCCGGATCTGCAGCGACAGATGTTTGTCCACTTAAACCCTGAGGCAGAGCTGGTTTCCACACTACATGTTTAATAAAAAAGAATGCTTCTACTTAAAAATGCTCATTCAGAGCTGGGATATATAATCAGAGGAGCAACATCGGGTAAAAAACAAACACACCAGCTGTCATTTTACGCTGCAGAAAATGGCTGATGTCTGAGAATTATTCTCAAATAGATTTTTTAACGAGTCAAATATTCTGCTAATAAAACGGGATCATTTCAGTTGTTGTTTCTTGTGTCACTTATTTTAGAATTTGTCAGAAATAGACCAGTGTTTATGGGACGTTACACGAGCTGACTGATACTGAAACGAATAGCCTATTATCACATATTTAGTTGAATGAAACACGGTTGTATGTGTATATACTGTACATACAGACTATATACAGAGTCAACAGGTCACGTTACTTTTGAACTCATATTTATACAGTGCAAGAATTTGGTTTGCGCACAAGCTGAGGCCTACCTGGCCATGGCGACTCATGATGCAGGCTGCCAAGGAGGTGACAAAAACGAGCCCTTCGATGACTTTAAAGGTTTAAGAAAACGTTGACAGAGTGAATCGGTAACAACCTGACACACGTTGGTCGGTGCCCAAAATGTCACCAAAGGGAAAAAGAACCCCGTCGCATTAGGCGTTACGCACCGGACTCCCAACAGACCTGTTTTGGGTGATGAAGGGTTAAGTTTTAAAAAGATGACATATTCCTACGAATTTATTGTCCTGGTGCTGCATTCAGGTGGAGCAGGGAAAATGGGAGACACGACTTTCCCGTTTTATTTTCGACTGGTGTTGCTGCTGAAATCTGCTTTCTTGTGATCTTAGACTCTTACGCACGGGACTTTTTCTGGCTGCGTGAATTTAAAACATTACCATTACAGAAAACTCTGCACTTTAGCTACATTAATCCTAAACCATTAATCAAAATCAATAAGCTATTTTGCTATCACAAGCCATGCAGAGATACAGTCTGCTCTCCTGTTTTGGATGAAGTTTCAGCTGAAATACATGTGTGTGGTTGCAACCTGCATGTCAGTTTAGCCTCCTGTGAAAAGCTTCGACCAAACTTTTCTTGAACTTTTTCCCACCCGGTTGAAAGCAGCATGACGTCGTTTACAGTGGCCAATCGTGAAACGGCTTTCCTCCTCTTCGGGCCAATAGGAGGGGACGAGGAGTGCCTGTCAGTCACAGGTGAGGGTGGATGGTAAAAAAAATTGGGTGAAAAGGGCCGGAGACTGGAGTGAGCCCGGGCTGATGGCAGAGCTATGCGGAGGAGAAGCATCGTGCCTGCGGATGTAGCAGAAACTTTCCACGGCTTCTCCCGCAGGGATGCGACCAGGAACCAAGACTAGAGGGAAGAAAGTTAAGCGACAGCAGTGCTCCACGGAGGGAGTAGCCTAAAATGTGGATGATCTGACATTTACTCCACTATCCGGACCGGTTAATTACTCAACTTGAAGAACCGCGAACAAACTTAGCTTTTTTTGAAAATGGCCGTTCGTGGCAACTCGCTGATGCCTTTCTCAATCCAAGCCATCCTGAACAAAAAGGACGACAGCAGACACTTGCCAGATTTGGACATGTGCTTCTCCAAGACGGCGTGCTGGAAAATATTTGGGGAGATGAACGGCGGCTCTCGGAGGGATGATGGGGAGGCTTGTGAGCCGACGGACCAGAAAAGCTACGACTCGGACTCGGGACTCAGCGATGACAACGACAGCAAGACTCCGGCCGTGTGCAAGTCGGAGAAGGACGGAGACCCCGCGTCGGATGTGCGTGAGGAAAGTTTGCAGGAGGAGACGGACCACGAGTCTGCAGCTGCGGAAAACGCAAAGAGTGACAGTGAGCCCAATAACGCTACGGGTAAGTAGGACAGAAAGACTTGCAACTGTACACAAAACCAAAATAAAGTGTGGCTCTCTGATTTTCATAAAACTATAACGACTCAACGCCACTTCTGGCTTTAAAACAGACAAGTCTGACAAGAGCCTAGAACCCTTTTAACACTGTTTAATGCTGCTGGTAGTTTTTCAGAATCATAACGAGTGCTCTGTTATTGTAGGATATCAGGCCTATTTGCAAGATCTCTCCGCATCCTGCCAACTTTTACGCACGGATTGTCCTAGTTTTACGCACGATTATTAAAGGATACTCTGGTTCATAGTCAGACTTTGTTACTATAGCACTAATTGTTATGTCATTTGCGTTCTCGGGGTTTTAAGTTAATTTATTCTGTCTTGGCACGATTTAACTTTGGACAAAAGTTATAAACGACAGCAAACAGGCGGTTCATTGAAGCCTATTTTAAGGAAATAAACTCCAACTCATACTAAATAAATATCTGCACACTAGCTGTGATGTTTAGGCCTTGAATGAAAACTCTAATCAGACATTTTCCACTTTAATTTGAAAACTACAGCATCCAGCGACCTTAGATAAATGCATGGCTGTTCATTTCTAACAACTTGCTAAAACAGAAAAGGGAAAGGCTGTAAGTGTGCACACTTCTTTGAATTTGAATTTTTACTTTCTGTTTTAATCAGTCACGTCCAGAAACACACACACCAAGCTCCCCTGAAATCAGCACACGTGATTCCAGCTGTTTTAAAATAACGAAACAAATACAGGAATCCACTTGCATGTTGCATCTGCGTGTCCCCCTCTCCCAGACTCCAGCACCCTGGACGAGAAGAGCCTGGACCAGCCCAAACAGCGGAAAAAGCGCTCCAGGGCCGCCTTCTCTCATGCGCAGGTCTTCGAGCTGGAGCGCCGCTTCAACCACCAGCGGTACCTGTCCGGGCCGGAGCGGGCGGACCTGGCTGCCTCTCTGAAGCTCACAGAGACTCAGGTCAAGATCTGGTTCCAGAACCGCCGGTACAAGACGAAACGCCGCCAGATGGCCGCCGACCTGATGGCGTCGACCCCGGCGGCCAAGAAGGTGGCGGTGAAAGTTTTGGTGCGGGACGACCAGAGACAGTACAGCCCGGGAGAGATCCTGCGGCCCCCGCTGCTCTCCCTGCAGCCGTCCTACTATTACCCCTACGCCTACTGCCTCCCTGCATGGACACTCTCTGCATGTGCGGGGAATCAGTGAGAACTCGGTGACTGTATTTATTCATTTTTGTTTTTATTACTTTGCTCCCAGGAAATCAAACTAACTATATATTTTTATGACAAGAGGAGGAGACCCGAGGGGACTGTTAATCTGCTCAGCGTCTCTGATTGAACTGCCTCATCGTGTTGTCCAGGCCAGACTGGGGGTTCCCAAACTTTTTCATGTCTTTTTTTACCCCATCCTCAAACAAACAAAACGAGTCAAAAACGACTCCTTTTTTCATGTAGTAAGAGTCTGTGCCGAGGAACCCCGTTAAAGAAGATATTTCTCATGATTTTGGCTATGCAATCATAACTGTCTGAACTCTGTAGGTGAGCGGGGAGACTGGACCTCCTTATAAAATGTCAGTGTGTTAACCTCTGAGGAGTGACACAGTCATAACATTAAAGTATTCCTCTCTTTGCTCGGGAGCCCCACAAGGACCTCTGAAGCCACCCGGACCCCACTTTGGGTACCGGCGGCCTAAATAGACTGATAATGTCACCTTATGTTGGTTTATATTTTACATGCGCCTTCCTACCTCTGCAGTGATTGGAAATAGGCATATTCCATTGACTTTTCATATAACTGTCTCTGTTACAGGTTGTGTTTTTTTTTTCTTGCTGTGTTTGTAAAGGTAAGATATTTCAGCACTTTTGAGCATATACGTTACATTATTTCAATGTCAAAATGCATTATAGTGTGGGCAGGTACAGTGTCAGACTGAAAAGAGGCGGTTTCTTGTGTCATTGGCCTGAAAGCGATCGTGTGGCAGGAAGCAGGCTAAAACACACCAACTTCTAACTGAACTGTACATGTGTTGTTTTTGTTAAATGACTGTTTAGATCGAAAAACATTAAAACATATCAGGCATTACCATCATTTGGATGCAATTTTATTTAAAGGTTTTTATATTAAGTGTAACATTGGGACAGGGACATTTTTATATTTGAACAACTATAACAGCTGATTTTACTAATAATTATAAGAATGAATAACAAGTTTACTATTTAAGGATGCACTGGTTTACAAATTAACTTTAATTTGATAACTCAGTGACTCATTGGCTAGAAAAATAACCCCATGAAAATACACATTAACTATTACTTAGTGCTTAAAATTGTAACACTGCTACAACCTATACTATAATTAAAACTGGCCTATATATTAGACTGAAATGGCTTATAAATACCTTAATTGTCCTTTTGTCATTAGCAGACCGGTTTAGGACAGTCTTTTGTGTTTTGGGAGCACAAACAAATAAAAATGTAATTAAACAGGAACGATCAATTATGGAACAAATAGAAACGTGTTTATCCATCCATTATTTTTCTATACCAGCTTTTTACTGCGCGTTGTCGCGGGTGAAACGGGTTTATTTTTTATCGAAATTGCCTTAAGCTTTTTCTCCATAAAGACCTAAACTTCCCCATGATGTTAGTGCTAGATGTCATCTGGGCCACTATGACTTTCTTCTCAAACACACCTGTCAAACAATGATGAATAGCTCTGTGATTCCCGGACAGGGCAAACTGACAGCTACCTTTGGAGCTGCATGTCAACACAAGGAGAGGAGGGTTAAGGAGGCCCATGTCACTGCGCCTAAATTTAAGTCAAAGAAGAAAAAAGTTCTCATATTGGGGTTGTTGGCAGATAGCAAACCATATCTTGTTTTTCAAACAGTTAAATACTTTAGGCCTAATACTGGAATTGAAGTATTACGGGAGTACTATTAGCTGTTATTCTGTCTCCAGTAACAGCCTGAATGTTAAGTCGGGGTCAGAAGGGAGCTGCCGAGCATCAGCCATCCATCCTTGGCCTTTTAAACACCTACATCCCTTGCAGACACGTGTACAGCCTGTGAGATGCTGTATATCAGAAATAAAAAAGGTGTTATGTGTAGTTGACACTGACAGCTGAGACTGACAGATCAAACAAAAAAAAACAACAAAAAAAAAGAAGAAGACAGATGTCCAATCACTAGATCTAGATCCAAGTATGTATGTGGACACAAACAGGGAACATCTGTATTTTAGCACTGGCAGAACTGTGCAGTGACACTGCGCTTTTACGCGCGTATATGCACCAACACCCGGGTATATGTAGGGTTTTGGTTGATCAGTGCCCCATCTTCTTTAACCCTATATGGTAAAAACAGAACGGCGCCTACATGTCCTAAAATCTGATCTCCTTGATGCAGGTATACACGCCACCCGAGGCCATCTCCAGCGGCAATGATGCTCCTCATTGGCTGCTGTGAGGCTTTAAGGACAGAGAGGGATACTGAGGAGAGGACCGTCCCACATAACTTCCTTTCATACCTGCATGTGGAGATATCTGATATAGAGGGACATATTGCGGCTTTTTTTTCCTTTCAACCTGCGATCGTTGAAATGCAAACACCCCCATCGGTGCACAGGAACCCCACCCCAGCGTCTCCCCGTTATTTTTTTTTTTTTCATACTTTACGTTTAGTGCGTTGGAAATATACTTACTGTATTTCTTAATTAGGCTGTGACTGTAAACTTTATGTTGACTGAGTTTTTTTCCGAGAAAAAAAAATCTAATTTAAAGGGGAGAGGACCCCCAGAATATGTATTTTATTTGCACCCTATTACATCTACTAAATCAGTTACGCACGTCAAGGAAGTTTACGCACAAGTAACCGATTGCTGTCAATATTATTCAACAGAAAGTAACTCTGTCTAGATTATTTTTAATCTTCTTACGCACAGTCTTTTCTGTACTTGGAGCAAAGCGTGGAGTTTGGGGAATTTTGATTTCGAAAAAAACAAACAAACTCTGGAATTATGATTTTCCCAACAGAAATTTTCATACATCTCCATATGATTTCTTTGTTATTTGATTTCAGTTGTTGAAATTACACCCACAAGCTCTTCTTTTCTGGCCTAAACCGATCTTAGACATTGTTGGACACGTTGTAAAGAGCCGAGTTATGCTCTGAAGGTTATTTACAATGATGGCTTCAATAATACGGCTGATTATGAAGAGCCACTACTTCTTGTCGAGGTCCTTGTACATAACGGGTTGTATTTGCAGAGAGACGCAACCTTGAGAAAGTTAATGGAAATGTAAAATGCCCTGATGTCTCCCTTAAATGTCACCGGAGTTAACGGTTTACTACCAAATTACACTGCAAAAAATGTCAATTTGACAATTTGACGTTAAATCTAAATCTCATTTCTTCAAATAACGTAGAGCACAACTGGTTTTGATTGTCTAACTGTTTCTGAATTAACCTTTGTTAAAAACTCTTGTTTTTTTTATTGAAACAATCCGTCCAATTAAAAGATTCACACTTAGGCTACGAGAACACCCGAGGCTGAAAATCCACGGAACAAGTGCAACTGTAAACAAGTGACACGATCAGTCACAGGGTGTTTTTATTTGTTAAAACAAATTAAATAGCCTAAAGATAATTGTTTCATTCTCCTAAATCGAGAATAGATTATTTCTCTCTCTGCAATTTCAGATAAGATATGCCTTTATAACCCATGTAGGCCTAATAACGTTTCATCAACCTGGTTGTGTGTAATAAATTAACAAATCAAACAAGGTTTTAAAGTTAAAAAATAGAAATAGACAGATATGTAAAATGTGTATAAATGTGTGCCCACAGCTCGGTTTTCATGTTTGAACAACGTTGTTTATTTTGCACCACAACTTACAAATTGTACATGTTGAATAGTGTTTTACTTTTCAGTCAACTATTTATTGGGCTACTAAGCCCATATGGTCTTTATCTGCATAAATGCTATTCATCAATATTTTAAGGACTAGCCATGCAAACTGAAAAACCCCTATTGGTGAATTAAAAATATCTGGCATTGTCTCAAATATTGATAATTTTACCATAGACATGATCAGAAGCAACTGTAGGCTATCCATTAAACAACCACCAGAAATCACAAATTGATGATGAATTGAATGATTTTTGTATTTTCGGTTCTTTTTGGTGGAACAATTGATCCTAACATAGAAAACAGGGCAATTATGACAGGGCAAATGGTTTGACACTTGCTTCCTTCCTTCCTCGTGAATTCATTAATGTGTGTTTAATCTATTTGGCCCTATAGCTTTCAAATTCCTCGCTCCTGAAGGGATCAAATACACTCTCCATTTAGGCGATAAGGTTACACTAACTCGCAGAACAAAATGAAAAGGAAGTAATTGACAGAATCTTTCAAACTGCTGTCTCTCCTCCACAGCGGCTTGGTCTTTCTGCCTACACCCTTTTAAAAACAATTAGGTTTAATTTTTCCCTCAAAAGCTTCCCATCAGGCTGGGAAGCTGTCAATCACACACCCTCATAAGCAGTTTGGAGTACACTGACCTGACAGTCACTGCCACCTGCTTCAAAGTGGCCCAGGTGCAAATTCCTCTTCATCCCTCATGTTGCAGCAACATGCTCCCCCTGCAGTGAAAAGCAAGTGTGAAAGACGAGGACCGTGATTCAACCTCTGGCTTGTAAAACACCACAGCTCACATGTTACAGAAATATTACAAAACATATACAGTAACATGAAGACGCCAATTAGTGACAAATACCTTTTATTAAACACTATGACAGAGTGGACTTTGGGGCATTTGAAGTGAAATGGGTTTTTTTTCTGCATATATGTAGATCTTGGTCGACATTGTGTTTATAAATTGCTCAACATCCCACTTCAGCTCCCACAGTTGAGAAAAAGTTGCATAGAGTGATATATTCTTCTTGGAAATGCCTTTGTGTCCAGTTCCACAGGTTGTATATAATAACTTTTTATGGTAAAATGATTGCACAAAATCCTTTTTATGTCCTAATCTTCCTCTTTGATAGATTCATGTTTATTAAGACTATAAGTGGCTTGAGTTAAAGGTCACTGACACAAAGGTTTATCCTTGTAATTCCTAATGAATTATTTTATTTTTCACTTTACTGAATAGTTTTGGTGTATATCTTTGAAGGGTACTTTTTGGTGCAATGTATGTTTAATCTTATGGACTCCAAACTAAAAAAAACATGCACAAAAATTTAAGAATTAGAATAAAGTTCCGGTTTGGCAACAGCTCATGCAGAAACATTAAATTAATTCTTGAATCATGATTCTTTAACTACATTTTCCCCAGTGTGGCTACATTTTGTTCATGTTTATAATAAGTCTTGAACTAATCTGGAATAATTTACAAATACACTGGAGAGAAATGTCACAAAAGAATTGTCTTAAAATGTTATATTTTGTCACTTTTATCCATGACTGGTGTTAAATTTGTCAATAATAGTCATACTTCATTTGGTAAATACATCAGTGTGTCATCTGGAGCAGCTGTTAAGATATTCCTCTAAACTGAGGCAAACTGGGAGACTATTCAGCTGTGAATTTAGCAGTGGAAAAATGAAATAGGTCTGTCTATCTGCGAACAGGATGCCCCGGGAATAACGTTAACCTCTGAAAAGTTGATTAACACTGCAGAGTCTATGACAGTTTGGTGGCTTTAAGTGTTTGTCAGCCCTCTTCAGACTTTACACTGTTTCACAGCTGAGATCTGTGTTTTCATTCAGGTGAACCTAAATCATATATGTATTTTTTTTTTTTTTTACAGTTTGTACATGTATGTGCGTGTGTGGGAGATGAACGACAGCCCATAAGATGACGAGGTTGGAAGTACATTATAAATCTTCTATATTACAGATATCTACTACAGTCAAAATGAGTTCCCAGAAAATAGCCATAACAGTATAATATCAATATATAATTATAGTAATATTTTATTAAATAGATTTATGTCTGCAAGTCTATTTGAAGAACTGCATTGCTTTTAAAGTGAGAATTTTCAGATAATGCACTGAACATATTATATACATGTGTTTGAATAAAAGAAGCACACAGTGTGAGAGGGTGTGTGTGTGTGTGTGTGTGTGTGTGTGTGTGAGAGAGTGAGAGAGAGAGAGAGAGAGAGAAGGAAGGAAGGAAAACAGAGGGAGAGGAAGAATAAATAATCAATTATTTAAAAGAATAATGTTCCTTTAAATCTTAAATAAGACATATGTTGTGGAAATATTCAGATCCTTTACTCAAATACAAGAAGCAACGCCACACTAATCTATAAAAATACTCCATTACATTGTGACAGGATGTCATATATATTACTGAATTATTCATGAACGTGTGAGCAGCATTTTAATGTTGTGAGTGGTCGAGGTGGAGCTTTGAACTGCTTGATGTACTGTTTGGTTGTTTATTGTGTAGCAATGCATCATATTTCATAAGCCGATCATATGTTTTGTGCTTAAAGTAACTACAGCTGTCAAAAATTAAAAAGGCAGTAGTGGAGTCAAAAGTACAATATTTCCCTAGAAATTGTAGTGGAGTAGGAGTGTAAAGTAGCAGAAAGTGGAAACACTCAAGTAAAGTACAAGTACATCAAAAATGTACCCAAGTAGTAGGCTACTTAAGTAAATAGTTACCTTGTTCTTGTTGTTGTTGTTTTTTGTTGTGCTTTCACGTTGTTACGCTCACAGGTTGACCTTTGTTACCGTGGCAACGGCAACGCGTCACGCACAAGGACGCGACCACTCCGCCGGCGACTGGGTTTCCGGTTCTGGTCGTTTCCTGCGAGGGCAAAGGGCTTCGCGGCGCCACTGAAAACATTTGCAAACTGAAACTGAAACCGGGTTGGTTTTCGGTAGCCGTTATCCGCGTTTTAACCGAAAATCAGTACGCACGTCGAGTGGGCGGCGCGCGTGAGTGGACCATGCCGAGCAGAGCGGCAGCGTTGGTAGAGTCAAAATGGCGTCCGCTCGCCCGCTCCACGGCCGTTTAATCCGTCTGTGATTACCCCGACGACCAGATTCAGCAACCTGTGACTAAATATCAGTGCTCCGGGTTTTTCCACAGACACAGTCGGAGTCACATCCCAGCGTCATGTCGGACTCGGAGGAGGACAGCCAGGACAGGCAGCTTAAAATTGTAGTGATTGGAGACGGTGCGTGTGGGAAGGTGAGACCACACACACACACATTAATGAACTCACACACACACTCGGCGTTACCGAAGAGGACAGAGACGTTCAGGTCCAGGTTCTCCACAGCCGACGGCGCCTCGTTGTCGGTTGAACGACGGGTTTTAGTCGGTGTGCTGCCGTTTACCGCGGCTCATCCCGCCGCTGCGCCGTCCTCCCGGTCACCATGGCGACCGACGCTAACGTGGCTGGCTACCAACTAACGTCCGTGGCTTACAATCGCAGCAGGGCAACACGAGTGGGACATAAATAAATAAGGCCGTAGTCGTCGTTTTAGGGTTATGGCTTACAGCGTAGACACTGACTTACCTTCTACGTGTTTGGCTTTGTGTTTGGCTTTGTTGTTTTAAAAGGGAAAGTCCACACTAAAATAGAGCTCATGTACGTTGTCTCTGAAGTATAAAACAAAATTTAAATGCAACATCTCAACTCAAATGCTCTCTGGCTCCACGAATGAGTCACTAATTCAGTGCCAGCGGACCACAATATTACCAGATGACAATATTAATGTATGTCTTGATGCTCAGATATGCAGCTTTGGGACTGACGTTGAGTACAATATAAAACACATTTTATAGTAAATGTTCCCTTTTAGGACTCCAAGTTCCTCACTATCAGTAGTTCAACATACTTGAACTGTGATGCTTGCCTAACACACCAATACTATTTTGTTATTTGTTTATTTTTTAACTGAACATTACTCTGCAGTGCAGTTACCCCTGCTTAAAAGTTACTCATTAGCATTGGAAACGTTATGGGGAATAGTATTACAGTTGATAATAGCTCTGGGGATTGGCAGGGAGCGGTTGACAGTATTTGTTTTGTAAATATACATTTTTTTGTAATATATATATTTTGTACAGATAGATGTAAAGAATTGTTCGAAGGGCTTCCTGTCTTGTTGACCTCATGTAATTTAACAGGTTGGTTGGTTATTTCAGCTGTAACCTACAGGAGGAGACACCCAGACTCAAGAAGGTTTGTGAGGAAAAAGTCCATATGGTGGATGGACGTTGATAAGATTTCAGCTGGGAAGTCGCAGCTCACTTGATGTCAGTATAGTTTGCAGTGAGAGACATGGAAGGGTAGAGATTCTGAAAGCAGGCAGCAAACTTGGTATTATTAATATTTTTATTGTCTAACCTTACCTTTACTGCAGCTAAGAAGCCATTTTCTTTATATAAGATTAAGGACTGTAACAAAAGTAGTTAACAACTAAACTGGTAAATCTTTGGCAGCCAATGTTACTACTAACAACATCATACAGAAACTCTGTGATGGTTTCATGACAAGAAGTCTGGCATTATGCTTGAGCACAAGCTTGAGCTGATAGTAAGTCTCCCAAAACTGATAAGATGTACATTAATATATTACATAATGAGTTTTTTTTTAGGTTGCCCATCCACACAGATCTCGAGTTGAGGATGAGAGTGTCCGTCCCAGTTGGAGCTTGATAGGGGAGAGTACTGTATGAGAAAACCTAAATGCTAGATAATGGACATGGAGGAATAATGTTTCTAAAATAGCAATGTGGACTGAAAATAGCAACTTCAGTAACTCAGTATTAATCACAGATTGTAATGACTGCATGGTAAAGTAAAGATAAATGTTGGGATTAGCAGACAAACAAACAGCAGCGCAGGAACTGCTCTCAGTCTAATTGAAAATGTACAAGTGTACACAGTGTTTCTGTAGTGTGAACTGTAGAAAAAAAGTCTCAACCGTAAAAACAAAAAAACATTTTTCTCACTTTTATTTGTCTATCTTGAAAATCTATTGGCCTGTTTTACAAAGTTGATGGATGGACATCTGTAGTTTTGATTATGTCTCAAAGGTACTGTAGCGTTATGGATTTAAATCTGGCACAAATCTGTTGTTCTAAAGCTATTAAGTCTACCCAGCCCTTAATCCACATCGCATGTGCCTTTTGAATGTAGTTGAAGGCTATGTGCCTGTGGTGCTGTGTTTTATAGTAACTGAGCCAATAGGCTTACACTGTGAGTAAATTGTATGTTGTTGTATTGTTATGCTTTTATCTGCCATTTTAATTTTGGTAACTCACCAAAAGGGGCCTATTTAAATCATTGGTGTGGAGCCTTTATAAGCTTACGGCTAAGGCTTATTATAACAGGTAGGCTCGTCATACTGGGTTTCAATATCTTGCCCTAGCCCTACCTCTTGCTGCCCCACCATACATTTGTTAATCAGCCAACTAAATTCACCACCAATGTATAGCCTGCTATTAAATTTTACGAGACGTATGTGCGCAAATTAAACAGACAGTGAGTAACATCTTTCAGGACAATGCATAACATCAACTTAAATGTTCCCCTTTTTAGAATAGCTTGTTTAAATAAAATGCTCCTTATAATTGTTTTGAATAGGAAGTATAGCTAGATGATGAGTTTTCCCTACATTTGTCGTACACTTTGTGGCTGCAGCTACTGCTCAGTGAACTCTGGGTAAAACACTGCACTGTACAGTATTACACAGAGTATGACAGTTGCTTAGCCTGGCTCTTGCAGCTGGTGGTTGTTTTCTGTCAGTGTACCTCTATTTTCCTGGCCAAGGACCCCCGTATGCATTTGGCTTCAGAGTGAGGCCCCATTTAAGAAAATTATGTCTGGACAGCCCATGTGAGAAATGTTTCTGTTTTTTCGTTTGATAGAATAAAATAACAATGGAACAGAGTCAACAATATACCTTTTGTCAGTGCATTGTCTCTCTCTTTGCTAAATCTACACAAGCTTTAGGACTTCTGTTAGTCCCGGTTCCCTTTCAAAACTACTGGACTAAATAATTCAGTATGTTCATTAAAATCATTTCAAAGATGTAGATTAAAAAGGCCTCACTTACAATCAGCAACAGGGGAATTTTTTCCTAGTCACACCAAACAATTATTTGCAGCAAAGCAAGGAGGTTGTCATGACAATTCAGCTGTTTCCTCTTCACTGCGTCTCAAAACCCCAAATGAATGAGTGTGAATGTAAGGCAGGGACGTCAAGTGCTTTTCAGCTACACATCCCCTTTCGCAACTAATCTCTCCTTCCTCTGGGAGAAAGAAAATGAATGTAGCAGTAATGGTGAGATCCAATGAGAAAAATGAATGTTCTCATTCTGGAAAGTAGACATTTTCTTTTGGGGGAGGAGGGGCAGAGAACACACACAACTCAGTTCCCAGTAGATACGCTACATTAATAACCCTCCTCACACTGCTGCCAGGTGTCAGCTCGTCACTGTCTGAATGACTTACCTGCTTGTCTGTTTTGGGCAGAAAACAGGAGCCCTGCCCCCCATTTTGAGCAGGCACCACTGACTGACATCTTGAATGCCGTTTCCCCCCTTATTAATGTCAATTTGCTCAGCAAATTGCAATCGGATCAGTTTTTCTTGGACAGCACTTTCGGTGGTATTTTTGCTTGTGGTTGGTTGTCCATTCAGAAATATAGGGAGATGTGGGAAGGCTTGTCCACCTGAGCAAGATGTTTTAAAAATATGGAGTCTCACATTTAGCTGGGCTCTTAAGGTGCTGGGCCTAACTTACACACAGGTCTATTTTTCAACCTGAGTTAAAAGCCACTCAGTTTTTCTGAATATGTGCTGTTCTCCTACCCAGAGGGTGAAAAGGAGCTTTAGGTACAGGTCCTGTACATTAATGTGTACTGCATCCCAGCAGTGTTATTTACAGTCAAACTCTTCACCAGAATACCAACAGTTATATCTGTCTTAACTGTTTAAGGAGAATAAAGAGCCACTTTTGATACAATGCTGCAAAAATGCACTACATCTCTCATATGAGTTGCATCACATGGACATAGTCAGCTTGCCATATTTTTTTCCCCTCTCTCCCAGTTTCTTGTTTCAGTAGAACTTCCCCCATTTCCCGGCATTGGTATCATTGGTGACCCTGTGCTGTTCTCTGTTGGAGTGTCAGGATTACGCCAGCTTTTACATTCGCTGGTTAGTTCCAATTGTACGTTGGAAAAAAAGGACTACGTTGAGGGAGGAGAGCCAAGCTACTGGAATGCCAAGACAAATGGCCGACTAGGCCAACGCGAGCATGTGGAATAAATTTTTGCTGTCCGAGCTTGTTATTCCTGTGTTGTCAGTGATTGTTTGGGCTACTTAAATGGCCGATTTTCTCCTTGTTGCGTCAGTCACCTCTAGTAATTTTTCAGTCACTCTTGAGCCCGTGACATGCTCTGCAGGCTGAGACTAAAAAAGTCTGTAGGTGTGAACTTTTAAAAGAATTGGGTGGATAAAAGTTTATTCTGCGCCTCCAAGGAAGCCATTGGGAAAGGTCAGGATTATACATTCACTAGGTTTAATTAAAATATTTCATTTAAAAATCCAAGCTGGGATAAACATAAATGTTTGACATTAAAGGTGGCATCCGCAATGACAAATCAGTACCTAGAAAGCCAAATAGACTTTTGTTTACTTGAAGAAGATTTGGGTAAACCATGATAAGGGTTTTCCTAATTATATTACATTGTGTCTTCCCTGGAGTAATTCTTATTTGAAACCTTATTTGGCTAAACCTAAACCTTCTGAGCATGAATGGAGGTAGATAAGGGCATAGGCTCAAGTGAAAGCGTAGTGGATTGAAAGAAAGAATTTAGTTTTAAATCCTCTAACCCTCAGTGATTGTCAAGTACCACATTAAAATGCATGTGCTGCCACATGAACACTCAGGGAATCCCATTGCTTCACTTCTCTGTTGTGTTTATGTAAGCACACTGCTCTAAAGATAGCTAATAGACATTCAGCACTTCATTTTTTTCCCCCCTATCCTCATCCATCAAAATGAATTAAACTTGGCATGTCAAGCCTGCGCTATGAATTCCCATGGATTTCAGGAGAGCCCCTAACATGCAATTTTTTTTCCTCCTCAAACACAACAGTGACAGTGATGGAGGTTTTATAATTTGTGGCAATTATTAAGTCTGCAGTCTCTAGACATGACACATACTCCGACACCTGTTTTTGTAATTCACGTTGATTTTCAGTGTCAGAACCGTGGCTGAGTAGTGAGACGGCAGAGGAGGAGGCAGACAATTACATCAGCGCACCTTTCAGTCAATCACAACGTTTTTGAAGGTGCTTAAAATGGATTTGTAATAATGAAATTAATGTCCTACAGCAGCACATACTTCACGGTTGCATCGCCTAAGAATTATGGCTGCACGCTTGTGGCAAAGAATCACATAGAAGTGCTGTGATAAGATAAATTATACCTTTGTATTTTTAGAAATATTAGAAAATGAAATATTGTTAAAAGCTTACTTTGGCATTTCGTGAGTGTGAATGAAATCAAAGTTTCTCTGCTTCTCACCACCAAAATATCACTTTTTCAGGAAGTTCTTTAATATACTGTATGTTTTCTCTGGAAGCAGTTTTGCAGCATCTTGCATTTTGCCCAGAGCCATGCTGTGATTTTGACTTGGTTTTGATGTTATGCATATATATGTGTGAATTTTGTTTGTTAGGCAAATACTTCACCTTTATCCTGAAAGCATTTTCTTTTTAAAACACTTAACTGCTTTAAATGACATATTTTTAGTCCCGTCAATTGCTGCAGAGGTGTTATGGCACTCATTCTCCGTGTCTCTCCCTTTGTCTCTCTGTTTCAGACATCACTCACCACCAGGTTTGCACAGGAGGCCTTTGGGAAGCAGTACAAACAAACCATCGGCCTGGATTTCTTTCTGAAGAGAATAAGCCTTCCAGGTGAGACACCTTCCTAATCTTTTGGGAGCGCTCGCTTGTTCGGAGACTCAGCACAAACACTCGTGTTGCGCAAGCACGTAGTGGCCGACTGGAGACTTGTTAATTCAATAAAATACTGAGGATATTCAATTCAGTTTTTATTTATATAGCGCCATATCATAACAAAGTTATCTCAGGGCACTATGTATTTGGCAAGACTGTACTTAGACAGACTGGCTTAACTGTTAGTGGTTGTTAGCAATACTGTATCGACCTTAAAGTTTTGGATGTTTGTGTGTACTTATCATTATCAGTGTTAAAACGATCCAGAATATTAACAAAGAGGCCGGTTGTTCCACCATCACTTTCTGTCATATTTTCTGGTACTGTTCATATTTTCTTACCCTACCCTTTCCAGGCAGAGTTTGTTCTTCAGGTTAACTCAGGAGCTGAATGTGTCTTTTCTGGTAGCTCCTCATTGTAGAGTGTCTGCCACTTCTCAGGCTTATTCACTCTGAAAGCTCTTCTCTCCAGAGCAAACAGCACACTTTTTTTTTTGACTCTACAAGGCCAATGGACAGCTTATGTCCAAATGGGCGAGCCATGCTCATAATTCTGTGGGCACAGTACAGAGTAAATACATTAACATTTTATATCCATATCGCTGATCCCCAAGTTCAACTGATCTTTGTCCTGCACCACATAAAACATTCATGTTCTTGTTTGTTTATGTTGAACCCGCAGAAATAAAGCCACACTCTGTGTGCCCTTTAGATCTGTAAAATAAATGTTTATTGACTAATGCTATATTTAGACGAAAGCACTCCATTTTTACTTCCTACCATGTGAAATGGGGATTTTCAGCATTTCTAAAACTCTGCCAAGGCCTAAGCTCCAGAAATCTGTAAAGTGCCTCCATTCTTTCATTACTAATAAAACAACATTAAGCAAGGGCAAATTAAGTGCTAAAAGTAAAAGTTATGCTGATTTGTGAGTTGGCTGAAGGATTCTATTTTGATTTTGTGTCAGTTTCAGCTTATGAGACTTATGAGAACTAAACCCCCAAAAATGTTGCGGTGGAGTCGGGATGAAAAGAGCCAACCATAAGCACAGGCTGGGCTCAACTCCTTAATGCGAACTCGAACAAATGCTGTTAATCGTTCGACTTCTCTTTCCACTAAGTTTCTTTCCTGAAACAATCACTGATCTCTCGAGTGTGAAACAACTTTTGTTTGAATAGAGTTGTACATATGTCTGCATCACTGGGGCAGCAACAACACTGGGTCCAACACCGGAGTTGTTAAATGGCCCATTTTCTGGGGAATTGGGTGTTGATGAGCTGATGAAGAGGAGGGTGGCTCTGCGAGCTGGGTGGTCCCAAACGTCATTAGGACCCCCACCCTGCCTTGTATTGGAGAGGTTGTGTGGCTGTCCGGGTCTCTATGGGGCTGTAAGGGTCTTTTGCAGCAGGGGAGAGAGTAGCCTATAGCCAGCGTTGGCCCCTCTCACCATGAAGGCCCAGCTTGTCAAACTTAATGTACATTTTCCAACGCAGGGAGAGGTGAGGCGAGGCCGACTGGCACACAACAGCCTCCTCTGTGTGTGCTTTTTATAACAATACCTCTTCCAGATGTCTCTGCCAAACCAATGAGGTATAGGCGGTGAAGGGGTTTGACTAGAGGTGAAATTTACTTGATAAATTCTGTCAAACTCTTTTGGAAGCTGCTTTGTCTGTGTCCTCTTCACATCACACTAAGAGGACACTTATCAACTTGCCCTTTTTTTTCTGACCTTGTTATCAGTTGTAAGGTTTGTCTGTTGGGCTCATAATCGCAGTTTCTACTTCTTGAAAAGCATAAGCAGAAAAAAATGTCAGCTCTGTTGAGTCAGTGTGAATCTTTGAAACATAAATAAAGCTAGTGTCCAAGCATGGTGGATGGGTGGGGATGGCTCTTAAAACACCAAGGAACCGTTATTCATTGCACTCCTCAATGTGGCTTTACATTGACACTGTATAGTCTAGATGTAGAGACTGTGAACCTCAGCGTTTCCTTCCCTCGTTTTAAAAAGGGGACTTATGAAGGGGTTGAGTCGTCCAGCCGTGTCCACAGTGTACGCTCTGCTCCCCATCGCCGCTCCAGCCCAGCGCAGGGCCCTCATCACACCAACATAAACTCCTCGCTGTCTGGTCCTCCCTCCTCCTCTTTTTTTGACTTTTTTTTTTCAACCACCCCTTTCATTTTCCAGAGGAAGAAAATATTCATTTGGTTTTTGTGCCTGTCTTTCTCTCTTCTCCCTCTCATTCACTGCTTCTTTCTCTTTCCACAGGCACAAGGACAAGAGTCTTCTTTTCCTCTTATTTTGTGTTTAATTATTGCTATTTTCCTTAACAGCACATAATTCACCTCACTTTCCTAACTTGGCAGGATATGGCACAATGCAAACAGCTCTTCCCCGGCTAATAAGAAGTAATTCTTTTTACTGCCAGGGTATTGAGAATGTTTAAATTAGAGGGTAAGCGTACCTATTCATCCCCCTCAATCTCTGGGCTGGATATTCTTGGATGTGAGGTGTGGGTGACCTGCCAGGCAAGAGCGCTTAGCATGAAGGATTAATCGCTGATTTATTGTTTCCATTATGTACACCAACAACGTTGACTTTTATTATAGAAATCGCTCACCCAAAACACAGGCTCCAGTTACAGCTGACTCGTTATTTCCTCAGGATTATGAGCTTTGTTAAAACCAACAAGTTCATGATTAAAAAGGATAAAAACATCCGGAATGGAAACCCACAAATTGCAGCATTATCACTTTTTAATTTTATTTAAGTGATTAGCAGACAAAAGCATTTTTAAGAAAAGAAAGTGGCAATCTAAACTCTGAAACATCTATGGCCCTTTATTAGAGCTGATTTGTGCACATTAAAATGTCAGCCCTGTTTGATATTGGAGGTATTTCTGTCTCTTTTCTCCGCTGCAGGCAATTTGAACGTGACCCTGCAGGTGTGGGACATCGGAGGCCAAACGTTAGGAGGGAAAATGCTGGATAAATATGTATACGGAGCTCATGTAAGGTCACACACAAATACACACCAAATCCTCTGTTGCCACTTTTTATTCTGCCTAACAATCATATATGCTGCATCTCTGGTTTGTGCTGCAGCTTCCTCTTCTGCTTTCTGAACGTTAGTCTTTTATTCCTCCAACATGAAGCAAAAAGACGTTGACTCCAGTAGCCCCAGGAAGGACAGGAAATGTGTAAATGTACAAACCAACTGCTGTAGATGTTTGTGAAAAGGTAATAGGAAGCACAGGAAGAATTACTTTCCAATTCCTTAATAGTCCTGTATTGGTGACTCTGCTCATGCTTATTATTACAGCCTCCGCAGCTTCATTCAGGGCCTGCCACTCCCTCCCTCTGGAGCCAAATCATAATAAACTGTCATTTGGATTCACAGTGAGCGTAGCAGGTCAATAGAGCTTTATGAATCAGCGTATCTCTCCTTTTTACAGAGTTGTTGCAGTTTGATGTTTTGTGTCAGACTGAACAAATGTTGATAATAGTGCACACTGTAGGTCAATACTGTGAGCAATAAAAACATTTCAAAAACTACATTCTTAAACATGTATATGTATCCTAGTTTGACTGAACTTTAAAGCCATTTAAACTGAAATTATTAAAAGTAATGCCCATAACTTGATAGTACTCCGCTCATACATGAAGGAGCATAGGGAAAAACAGGCCACTAATTGATATATTTACTCTCATCTAATGCTTGTCCTGTGGAAAACTCAACAATGTGTTAATTAAAATGACAGCTGAGCTCTCTGCAAACACTGCAGTGTGCGTACTAGTTTGTACATGTGCCAGCAACATCAGCGTCCACAGGTAGCCGTGTTGCTATAGATGAGTGCTATATGTCACTGCCAGAATGTCTCTTGTTTTAAGAGGCCTGCTTAAAGACCATGCTTTGTCTAATCCGAGATCCATACTGCAGCACAAGGCAGGAAACTTGTCACCATATTCCAGCTATATGCAAGCACACTTTTGTAATGTTTGTCTATAGAAGCTAGACAAACATTAGTTGGAGGTTCTTTTCCATTGCATGAATGTACCTGGCTTTAAATGTTTTCCTTTTTTTTTTACATTTTCTGTGCCCTAATAGTGTGTGCTGTATATTATCCATGTCTGCAGTACTTCCTTTACTGTCTCTCCCCTTCACAGGCAAAATTTTGTACATCATTGACACATTGCGACACTTTGCTTAGGGAGTTTCTGTCAGCGCTGTATGCAACTTTCACACCTATTGTTCAGCACTGTGCGTCCTGTAATCAATCATGGCTGTTCGGAGTGACTCACGGTAATTGTTAGAGGCCTAAGCTGTCGTCACTGACCTTGCGTGTTGTGACAGTGCGTGTCTGCCGAACAAAAAGCAACAGACACCCCTTCAGTCATGTTGCATCATGCAGTAAAACTAGAGACATTTACCTTGGCTCGCATTAATTTCCAGAAAAAGTTTAAGCAGTGATAGCGGAAAGTTGAGCTATGTGATTATTTGTCTTGAATCGCGCCAACAGCTCTCATATCTGTGTTTCCTCTTTGATTAATTAATGTGTTCACGTAAACAGCCTCTTCTGGCCCGAGTGTTTGCTCAAACGTGGCTCTGGTGTTGTTGCACAAGTGTTTCGGCAGTCAAGATTACATCGGGAGGAGGAAAATGTCTTTAGGCAGACAGTTTTCATTCATTAGCTCAGATAGTGGATAACCAACTCTCACCTCTATTCTGCACTGTGCTTACAAAACTGGGAACTGTTAATGTACAAACCACAACTTTCATTTTAAAACGGATCCAAATGAATTCCAACAGTCTTACTTAGATCACAATAGTACCGAACCTACCTCAGATTATGTGTGAATGTGTGTCCCCTTCTATGTGAGTCTGTCCCTTACTCTAAGAAGAGGAGCAGTGCCACCTACTGTTCCCTCGCTCCCTCAATATTACTCATGTTAATATGAGTGACTATGAAATTAAGCCGTGTACTCACATCCAGTATCTTCAAGTGAGGGAGTTTAAAGGTGAGCTGTTCAAATCAAAGTCTGAGGACTGTGTCAACATTGTTCCTTTATGTTTTCCCAACGCAGGGGCTTCTCCTGGTTTACGATATCACTAACTACCAGAGCTTTGAGAATCTGGAGGATTGGTTCAGCATGGTGAAGAAGGCCAACGAAGAATCCGACATCCAGCCTGTTGTCTCCCTGGTTGGGAACAAAAGTGAGAATTTCCCACACATAAACTCACAAACACACATAAACTCCTTTTTTTTTCAGCAGGGAAGAAGCATTATAGTAAAACTTAGTTGTATTGTCTGTCAAGTTTGGAAATCGCTTATTTTCATTTCTGCTAAGTAGGTGCAAATGAAATTAGGTTATCTTACATTTATTGGACTGAGTTTTTCTCTTTTCATTTTACCTCCTCATTCCACCTATTCATTTGACACATTTTTCATTTTGCGTGTCTGTGTTTGTGCGTGGAGGAGTGAGTGTTTGATGGTAGCAGACGTGTTTGTTAGAGCACCAGATAACTGATCGGTGTGATAAGCCAGTTGATAAGAGAGTGAGGTTTTTGGAGCGATGGGAATGCTGATGTTTGTGAACTCTGGGGAGTGACTGACGATGATTTAAGATCCCCGGGCCAACAGACCTAGGGCACCGCTTATCTGTGCCCCCCCTTCCCTCCCAGTCAGTACCCGCCTGGCCCCCCAGCCCGAGCCTGCGCTCCTGTCCCGAGTCGTTGGTTAAGGAGAAGAACTCGACGTTAACCAGACGGCTCTCCTCCTATCAGCCTGCACCCATCCACCCATCTCCAAAATAAAGAGTAATAATGATGACTCTTTTTAAACATCCCCTTGACAGATGTGGAGTCATGGCTGCCGCCGTGTTATTGTAAAGAGGGGCGTCAGTGTGTGTGTGTGTGTGTGTGTGTGTAATGGTGACTGTCCACCTTCTCGGGCAATGATGAACGGTCAACAGAGTGGTGCCTGCACACAGGAAGCTCGCGCTAATGTTACTCAACGGGGGACCACAGGTCACGGTTTAATTCGCCTGTCTAGAGCAGATTCTCTTGTCTTTGCATCCGTTGCATCTCCTAATGTGCCGGCTTTAACGGTGGGCGCCTCTGTATTTAGGCTAGGTTTTGGGTTGTGTGGGTGAGTGTGTGTGTACTGTAATATTTAAGCAGTCGTCATCCCACTGTCAGGCTCCTCACCCCCACACCCTCACACTCGCACACTCATTCTCCCCCTAATGGCTCTATTGCTGAGAATGGCCCATGTGTGTTTTTTCTGTTCCTACAGGCTGAAAACAAGAAAAACAAAATCCCACACAGACTGCCCCACTAGGAGCAATCAATTACCTTGCTAGACTTTATGAATCCCTGAACCCTCCCATGGACTTTTATTTTTTTCTTCAGGGAGCTTGAAGAGAGTTAGTCTAGCTATCTAGCTGGAAATGTCCACACCTACATTTTTGTTTTACTTTTACGTCTCCCCACACCTATCTGAGTTTTTTTTCCCTCTTTTTTTTTTGCTGAAGAGCTTCTAACCTTTTTAAGTATTGTAGCATTTTTGTGTTTTCTCCAACTTGAATACTTGGCACACATCAACAATAAGGCGAACATGTGAATACACAGCGTTCTTTCGGGAGTGGAGTTTAGATTTCTTTTAAATGGTTCCCATGATGTTGGACTGAGTGAGGCAACATGTTTGTTACAACCGAAATAGAAGTACAGACATAACAAGGAGCTTATAAAAACACTACAGATTTATGTCTCAGTGAGGGCTTGTCTTAGGGGAGATTGTGGTGTTTCACCACTCAGATTTTTTTTAGTGTTTCCCCTTAGATAAACTTAAGGTGAACTGTAGATGTCATGTGCATAGTTGCTGTAGTTGCTGGTTTTGAGCAGAAAGAGTTATACATATGCAGCGGAAAGGTTTTTTTTAACATTTACTAAAAGACCTGTTACAGTATTATAAAATTTTAGGTGTTGTTTTTAACATAGAGTCAACATGGAGGCTACAATCAAATGCGACTCTGTTTGGCTTACTTAACAGTACATGAGCTACCGTATACATTAAGCTTAAATTTCCTGAATTACCCCGTGCCTGCCGTCTAGTTTAATTTGAACACTGTCTTCTTTACCCAGTGTGCGGTAATGGAGCCTATGGACCAGACTGGTTCATTAATGATGCTGTCCCCTCCTCTCCTTACCCTGGCCTGACTGCCCTCCTGTGCCATGTCACTGCTGGGGAACAACCTTTCCTTTCTTCGGCTTAGCATGGCCGGCTGGGGTTAAGTATGCTTGTTAAGCACCAGCATGCTGCACCCCCATGCCCTCTACATGCTGCCCAAAGCCTTGTGTTAAATAATGGCACCACTTGTAACAATTCAGAGAGGAAGCCAATGAAATGTTTTACTGAGGGCACACATATGCGCACACAATTAAACTTGCACGCACAGACACTCACAGAGAAACATGCACAAAAGCGACACACTTGTGGAGTTCCTGGGAACACATGGGTAATGGAAGAATGCTAAGCTCTTGGTCTGTCTAAACATACTATAACTGTTTATTACAGCGCAGCCCAGTGTAACACCGTATGGTACACAGGAACCTCTCAAGAGAAATGTTGGCTAGTTGCACAGTCATCTCGTCCACCACTTGAGTGTTTCATTTTTAGTAGACTAATAAGTGCTGTGTGTTTTGAAAGAGCTCCAAACGATAAATTCTGTTGCTCTTTGCTTAACAACAGCTGCATCTGGCCTGTTCGTGACTGTTTGCCTTTTAGACCATGGATTGTCTGAAAGTCACTGATATAAAAAATATGGCACACTGTTAGCAGTCCTAATCCATATTTTGCATGTTTTTTTATGTTGCTACTTACACATAGTATCATTGAATGGGACCATCACCATTTTAAAATGGATTATGTTACTGTTAGAAATTAGAACACATATTTCTTTGCAGACATTAAGCCTGTGTCGTTTATCAAACCAATTTGTTTTTATTAAGTGGGGATCACAAGACCCCTGCTCGCTCCCCACCCATCACCCTTCCCATTGCTAGCGCTCTCTCCCTCAGGAACTCCAGAGCATCCATCATGGGCTTGTACAGCCCTTATTTGGGTGACTTAAATGGGTTCAGTTCTCTTAACCCCTCCTCATCACTCATGGCTTTTTGCTCAGAGGTTCTAACACTGTTCACTGCCGATCCACTCAGGCCTGCCATGGGAAACGTTCCCTTCTGTAGGGAGATAAAGTCCCCGCATGAGGAGAATTTGTACACTCAATTACGTCTCACCTGTCTTTCTCTTCTGCTCCGTTTCTTTTTTCCCCTTTGTTTCTTATCCAAGTTTCTATGTTACGCCATCTCTCAAACACACTTGCACATTCATTTTCATCCCTGTGCAAACATTAACTCTTTCAATCACACACTTAGACCTACTCTTAACGCTTATCTCTCACATGTGTCGACTAACACTTCTGCTGTAGCTGCTTTCACTTTACAGTAATGTCTTTTCATTGGCTCCGTGTCTCTGTTGTGTTAAACAACATGCGTGTGTTTGCTTTCTGCACGCTACGGCAGATCTCGCCGCATACCATTATCCGTCGCACTTCTCTCTCCCCAGTTTTCCATCCAGCCATATGAAAGTTAAAGCAAAACATGGATCTCCCCTAACTCTTGATTCTCGTGAAGCATGACCTTGCCACCAACATTGTTGGTCTTGAGTTGTTTCACCTCTTGGCAAGGCCTCAGGTGCAGTTGAAGCCTTCCCCCTCCCCAGCTCTCTCACCCCCGTCACCTCCCTGCCCCTGTAAAGCTGCCACAGTTCCTGTCTGTTCAGTGCAGGCCTGCACATTTCTTAATAGAGAGATGCTCAGAAGTCCAGGAGCGCAGAGGAGCTCAATGCGCTTCTGTTTTTGGTTTAGCTCAAAAATGTTTTTCCTGGCTCAACCCACTCGTACTTAGGTCCTCTTACAACAAACTAAAAGGTCGTAATTGCCCCCAAGGGAAAGGTTTAGCCACAATAGACATGTGGTGGGACAAAAGCCCAGTACTCTTACCCGGCACCCTCACCCCTCCCCAGATAGAAGGGATGAACACGTCAGCAGTGTCTGTTTTGCACTGTGGGTAGTGCGACCACAGGTTCGACACTGTAAAACATTATATATACAGTATGTAGACCCAGTAAGGCACGGTGTATGGTTGGGTAAAGATCTGGAATGTTTACAGTTTACAGCAAATCCAGTGTTTCCTGTTTCCCTTCACATTTTATTAAAGGTAAAGGGTCAGAACAGGCGTGTGTATCAAATTGTCTCAGTAACCACACTGACTGTAGCCTGCTGTCTTTCTGTAAGTCTGGAAAAGATGGGAAATAGGGATTCAGGTTACAACAAGGATTCGGAGGGATGATTGAAGAATTACAGCTGTATTACACTGCGGCTGATAAGTTGGTGTAAAATCACAGCTGCAGATGCTGAGACATGTGTCCAGCAGTGATGAAGAAATACTTTCTAGGGTTTGTTTAAGCCTACTCAGGTGGCTGATAGGTGGTCCTTCCCACACAGAGCAATGCAAGTGCCAATCTGGTGCTCTGATGCTAATTGAACTAAATGCTGAGATTTAATTGTAACAACTGTTTGACCCAGCTCAGGTCCCTACACTCATCTCTCTTGACTCTCATGCCTGTCGAAACATGGAAAGTCCTCATTCATTTTAGCCATCCATAAAGCAAATATTGTTGCACATGCAGCAGATGATCAGTCTTCGCATACCTTCTTGTGTGGTAAGTCACGGGCCATTTGAGTTGCACAGCACAGCTTAGCCACCTGACCTGAGTGCAGCCTGGAACCCTCATCACGCTCAGGCTGTACTTTATTTCTCCGCTGCTTCACAACATTGATATGGAGGAATTCCTGGAAGGGGCCTTGCTGACACAGGGTTGGGTAAATAACCGATTGATCTGGATCCACAGGCATATATTATAAATGTATGTGAAATATCAACATAGTTTTTCCCTCCTTTTTTGCTAAATCTACTTTTTTGTGGCGTGAGATATTACATCACTGTGTTTGCACCCAGCTCCTGCTTCAGGTTTTTAACTTGGGCGATGTTTGCTCAGGCAGTTGTGAGCAGAACACACTTTTCCATGTAAAAGTTCACTGCTGTGGCTTGAAGTTAAATATGAAGGCCCGTCCAACGCATCATTGCTCATAGGAAGACTTTATAATTATGCATAGACTTATAGTGATGCGATGCGTACAATTACGAAGGCTCCCCTGTTCTCCCTGTAATTATTATAGGTCATAGTTACGCTGCCGGCTCACAGAGGCATGTATTACTGCTATCCCATAAAAGACCACTTAGTTTAACAGCGACAGGAGAGCTTGGAGGACATGGCCAGTGAAACCCCGGGCAGCGTCTTGTGCGGTCAGCTCAGAACTGGGCCTTTTGTTCACTTTTCACGAGTCCTGGGAGCCCGTTAACCCAGCCTGCAAGGCCCTCGGCCCCATGTTTTACTGTAGCAGTGACAGCCCGGCACTCAAGCTCTCTCCCTGCCTGTAGAGCTACTGCTGGACACTCTCTGTTTTACATTCCCTGACCGGGGAGGAAGAACACATTGTTTTACTAGCCGCTGTGGAGTATCTGATTATGTTTTAAAGTGTGAATGCATGTGTGTATACGAGCGTGTGCTTGCACGTGTGTGTCTGCACATCATTTCATGATGAACGATCAAATGACAAGATGAGCTGTGATCAATGAGCTGTCGACAGAACACTTCTGACCTAGTGGAAAGCGAGTCCCCTGACGGTCCCGGCCCGTTTCAGGCCACCGGGGCAGGGGCGCCGCAGCACAAAGAGCGCTCTGTCTCTGTCAGGATCCCCCCGAGGACTCCTGCATGGGCCCCGCTCACCTCGACAACACCAGGCTACTAACAGCACTTCATCTGTCTGTACTCACTCAGAAAAGTCATGATAATATTATTAACTTACCTTCAAGTTTTAATATGCTGAATATTTCAAATTATTCCAGCACAAGTTGAATTCTCATAGATCAGGTTATGCAATGTCCAAAGTCATCAATAGCAGTATAGAATTGGCTACAGATTGCTGGAATATTATGCAGCTGTACTGATGCAGGAATTATGATTTCCTCAATTGTAAGGTTCTGTTAAAGCCAAGCGTAATATTAAAATAATTCTCAGTTTCAGGTACTTTTGCATAAAATTTAGGTGTTCCAGTCCTCCGAAAATAAACATTGCCTCCTGTAAACAATACCTACACTGTTAAGGTCTAATGAAATGTGCCATTTTCATAGTCCTGGGCTTCTGAATGACTGCATAGTGTCTTAAGAGTAAAGAAAACACAACTTTTTCTGTGACACCTCTGTATGATACTGTATTTCTGAGAAAAAAAATGAAACTGGGAACAAATTACTTTTTTGAAGAGGAAAAGTAGTTATTGTTTGCATTTACATTATGTTGTCCATATTTTAATACAGGTAGAGACTTATCATGTCCTTCATATTTCAAAATGCTCCATTTTTATGAGCTCTCTCCATGTCATGTAAACCAGTTGGACCCAATCATTTAAATGCTTCACATAAATTCCACTAGTCATTTTGTTTTACTAGGCACTTGTGCTGTGAAAGTTAAATCAATGTCTAATTCAATCAGGCATCACACAGAATGATTCATTATACTTTTACTGACTTTTTAAGCTAGTAAAAGTTTGGCTGTATCTTGTACCAGAAAATTTAAGGGTAAATAAAATGTCACTTGCAATTAATCTTTCCTGTTCGCTATCAGACTTTGAGGTAAAATGATTCTGCTGCTATTCCACAGACTCCTGCAGTTTAATATTAACTTGGATGATAATGTGTTGAGTTTTTTAGTAGTTCAGGTTGGTGGTGGTGGGATATATGACTCTGTTTTGTAAGACAACTTAACCACACTGAGAAATATGTTACTCAGCGTTTTTGACTGAATGCTTCACTGTAATGTGAGTGACTTGGACCTTAAAGTTTGTGGCCACTGGTGGCGCTGGTGAGCATTGTTTTTAAGGACAGGTCATCGGATTATTTATATCTTCTGTCTACCAGCACATGGATGAGGACGCATATTAGTGCCACAAGCTCGGGCAAAGCGAGGGTGGTGTTACTGCATATTGGTGGCAGTAATGTGCCTTAAAAGGTGGCAGTGTGCTAATAAAGGAAGACGTGATGTGAACAATGCAGGTTTCCAAATATTCAAAAAGGTTTTGCAAATATTTGAAGGAAGGAAAGGGCATTCACCATGTTTGAAAAGCCTAAAGGATACACACAATGTGTAGATGAGAAACAAATTTTGCAGTGTACTTTTTAAATAGAAAACACTTTATTTTGGGGGATATTAAAGCAGTATTATACAAAAAAATTAGTTTTGAAATACAAAAATTATTGTACAGATCCATACATAATAACCTGACTAAAATGAGCTAAGAACAGAGACAATGAATAAAGGAGTCATTTACTGTACCATAGAATTCACAATAGCCTTGAAACCAGCCAGAGATATCAAATTCCTCAATTTAAATTCCTTTTGCAGACTACTGTATTTGCTGGAGCAGGAAACACGAAGGCCTTCTTTCCCATCTTAGACCGTACGTTAGGGATAGACAGCAGATGATGTTTTGTGATCTGAGATAATGATTTCAAGATGAACTCTCAAATAAGTTTGCAGAGATGTGACGGATGTTTGCTCAGAATGGCGTTAGATCAAAAATATACCAACAACTCTGTCTATGTATGGACAGAGATGGCCGGCCAACTCTGGAATAAAGAGCAGTGGTTTTAATTTGGTAACAAATCTCAGTGTTATGATAAATAGAGTCCAACATGTGAAGACATTGTGCTGATGCATTCATGTAAAAGGCTGACACCACTGTTCTTATGTCATTTGACTTTTAAAGCAGAGCGTAGCAGCAGCAGAGACTCACAAAACCCCCACTGAATGTCCGAGCTGCAGAAAAGTTCTGTTTTAAAACTTAGTGGTGCCTGGTGAACAATGTGCTCAGACAGTTGTAAGTCATTTCATTAGGAGTTGGACTTGGTTTGATAATCCTTGCCCTCACTAGACAGTCTGAATTGGTTCATGGTCGTAATTGAGGGGAAACTGAGGCAAACCCTCTTAACAGGGTCTTAAAGGCATAGTGTGAGGTAATGTTGGAAGTGATAGGTTCTCCCCTGGGGTTGATTAGGCTCAACCCTGTAACTTTCACTTAATGTGATATGACCCCTCAGAGCCCAAAGTCTCTGACAACACACACACACACACGCCCCACCATTACTACCACACACAGACACACACACACACACAGTTCACACATTCCACCCTCAGCCCTCAAACTCCCCACTGCACCAACTGCTGTTTAGTTTAAAACAAGGCTGCCGGCAATTAACTGTGTTATGTCAAGCTTATTCTCTGGCTGTTGCTCAGTGGGTAAACTGTTCCAATTGGTCCCCAGCAGCCGACTCGGTAGAACAGTAAGTAGGTGTCTCTGTTATCACAGCGTGGTTTTAAAAAGCCCACTGAGGATCACACAGTGCAGTGTAGGATTTCAGGGCTGGTTAGCCAACGTAGAGCTGTTAGCTTGTTGTTTTGTCTTGGCAACATGTGTTGGTGAACGCTAAAGGAACAATCCATCCTCGAATTCTCACATTGTCCACATTTGGCCTGTTACTGTATAACAATAACTTAATGTGTCATTGCCAGGTTTTGGTTCTGGTGTGAATTTTCCCCTTTAAAGCGTGTGTAACTTTTTAAACAAGAAATAAGACAAATCTTCAAATGAAAAGTTTTTTTATTCATCAATAAAACCAGGAGCTTATGGTGGACAATGTTAGCAAACTTTAGATACTGCCCTATAACGGACATTCTTCTTACTTTATTCATTTTCTGTACTTGCTGCTGTTATGCTGTGTTTTAGCACTAGCATTATCCAGTAATTGTCACATGTGGCCACAGTAGCAGATGTTTAGCTAAAGTTATGAAACAGGTCTGTTACTTTACCTCACATAAAGCAAGCCTAAGTGACAATTACAGGATAAAAGAGTCATACAGTCAGCAAACTGACTCAGTAAAGTCAGTTACAAAGCAATATCTAGCTAAAGTTTGCTAACACTAGCATTAGCCACCATAATCTGCTGGTTATATCAGACCAAGTAAGGCTGTCGCACCACCCGCCACTGTTGAAATGATCAAGGGTGCGTTTCCATTTTTAATAGGAAGGGTGTGTTATTTCTTCCTTCAAAAGTTACATAGAGTACGTTTACATGCACATTAGTATCTCCAGGTTAGTCTTATCCTGGTTTTGATCTTATTTGGGATATGACGTTTACATGGAACATGAGAAACCTGGTTAAACAGTATTCAGGTTTCTGATCATGTGTGTGCAGGTGTGTCTTGTTTTCTCAACACCTCAGCCTCTGATTTCTCTACCAACAGAGAAACCTGGATAAGCTGTTCACATGACACAGTATCCCGGTTTCTATCGGAGTACTCCAGCTAGCATATCCAGGTTTCTCAAAACTGGGATAAGATATTTATATGTGCAACACATAACCAGGATACTCGTGTGCATGTAAACGTCTCTGTATAGTCTCTCTTAGTCCAATAATGATCATGTTAATTTATTGTTAATGGTTTTTAAGTTATTTTAAGTTATCTTCTTTTTAGGGAAGTTGATCAAGCAAGGAAATTGGTTTAAAAGCATGCTCTAGGCAGATCCATCCAACCAAAATCCAACCTCCTGACTAATTTCAAGTTTTTTAGTGACATAAAAAACCTCTCCAAGTCTGTCTGGTTTCAGGATAATCAGGTCTGCCAGTGAGAGGATTCTTTCCATGAAGGAGCTGAGCTGACATCCCCACAGACACTAACTTGTGGAGAGGAACATCCATATTTTCTTCTCATTTGATTGTGTTCCCATTTATGTAATAGGTCACCGCAATAACAAACCAGTTATTTACGGTAAAAGCCTAATTTATCCGCCAGATATTAATCTCTAAGTGTTGTCTTGTAATTCACCGCAATGACAGGCAGACCTTTTAAATAAATACTGATGGTGACCAGAGCGAGGGAGGGCCATCGCTCTTGACGAGTGATGATCCCCTCCACTATCTCTATGCGCTCGGAGGCCTAAACAGTTTATTTCGTGTTTGCAGTCACTTCCTAGGGGTTGTTAAGCTGATGTACAGTTTGACAGAAACAGAGGGAAACCAGATCATCGTAGGAAGATTGTTTTGACCTGATAAGTAGAAATGGGTACATTAGGGAGAAAAATGGAGCAAAACACTAAAACTGTGGGATTAGTCTTGTATTCAGTTTACTCAGACAGATGCCACATGCTGCAAAATTCTTTTGTGTGAGAATGTGGGCCCACCTACAGTATTATGCTGTGACTAAAAGGAGCTACGTACTTGTTCACAAATCATGAACTGTACCAAGGACATGTACAAAATTAAGGATTGTCTTTTTATGCATATTGGTGTAGATAATTTTTTTCTGAGCACTTAAACCTTAAAGTGTTCAGGAGAAAATGGAAATTTGGAAGATGGAGATTGGACTGGAGATGGAAAGTAACGAAATATGCAGCCTCTGCACATCAACTGACACTTCAGTTCATTTTTACTCTTCAGCTGATATTTCAACTGCTGTCACTGCTTACTTAACAACCAACAATTATTTACTGTGCGTACACTTGCACACAACTATCTCTGGCACTTCAACTTTAACTGAAAATTCAAACGGAAATTCAAATCATTGAAAATTCAACTGCTTTCAGCACTCTTCAACTTGTTAGTTCTACATTCAGTGCTTTTAAACTGAAAATTCAACTGCTGCGCAGTGCTTAAACTTGAAACTAAAATGTCAAATGCCTTCAGCAATTACACTGCGACACCTCATACTCTGTTAGTGCTTCAACTGACTCTTCAACTGCTTGAAGTGTTTCAACTTAAACTGCAACTGCCATATGACACCTCGTGTGCAAACAATTAACATTAAAACTATTAACTTGTTTACAGGGTTTGTACCTGCATTTTTCAGCGTAAGCGAGCACACTTACACTTACTTATTTGAATTTTCCCCGTGGCCTACTTCTAAATTTCTCCTCCCCTTGATGCACATACCCACAGGCAGGCAGGTTTCAGAAACCCCACTCACTTGTACATCTTTTTTTACTTACAGTAACGTGCCTTCCTCAGCTCCTGAGCCACTCTGTTAACGTTGGCTAATCTGACTGTGACACATGATTGATAACCTTTCCCAAGTGTGCAGGATCCAAAGGATTAGCACTGTTTACTTCTAGTAGCATGCTGGGTACCTCCGCTGTTAATGACTGGAATTAATAACCTGCTGACGCCTATGAGACAGCTATGTTTATGCACGGGCAGAGACATGACAGTCTGCCCTGGACATTGAGTAGTTGTAAAAGTGTCTGCCCTTGCCTAGAAAGGTTTGTGTTTATATGTCACTTATGATGATGGTAATATTCGTTTTAGTCTAAAATGATTCTTTCCAAATGTTTTGGGGTTTTTTTTGACGCTGTGGATTGGCCTTTAACATTTTTGGGTCATATGACTTACTGAGATATTAATAATACAGGATTAGTGCAGTGTTTACATTTCTTCCTCGCTATGTATTTGTCTCTCTCTTTCTCTGCTTCTGGCCTCCCCCGCCCCACCCCACCACCACCACCACCACCACCACCACCACCACCTCAGACACACACACACACACACACACACCAAGGGGCATGAGAACAGGGTAAATCCTTGACAACTTCAATGAAATCTCACACAATGACTAAAACTCGGGGGGACGAGAGAAATGTAACACCGTACAGTAGCCTGACCTCCTCCAGCTACCACAGACATGTATGCACCAGATACCGGGCGTGGCCGTCTTTCTGCACAAAGCCAGAAATAAAGAGCGAAGCTATTGCTTTCAGTAGCAAGACCCCCAGGTGACCTTCCTCATCGTCCCCAGCATGACCCCATAGTGAGGAAGGAGAGAAGCAAAGCGCCCGGTATCACTGCACAGGAGTCGAATGCACATCACAATAGCTAAAAAGGAAGGCGCTGTCATTGTGTGCTCACAGTAAATCAGAATGAAGGTGACAGTCCCAGTTCTTGCGCCTGTGTGCCCACCTTAAAGACACTCATAAGTCAAACTGTTTTCCATCTACACTCTCACTGTGAGTGTAGCCCGAAGACTTCGGTCAGACACGTATTGTTTCTTAAGCATTTCTCCACAGCTGGGCTGGTTTGTCTGTTTCGGGTCAAATAGAGGTTCAGTAGCTTCGGGGTCCAACTGTACTAGGTTTACACTGAGGAATGTGTCGCATCAAGCTTTAATACCAGCTGGCAACGGAAGCTCGGGGCTACTGAAGTTATCATTTCCACTCTCAAACCCCCTGAAATGACTCCCTCTATGAATTAAAAGATACAACAATCAGTGGACTCTGCAGCTGGGTTTGAAAGAAACATAACAATTGAATTATGCTTTGTTTTCACAGGCCTTTATGTGCACTACCCTTGTACACTAGGCAGATCCCCTTCCATCTTAACTCAAGTGTAAACAGTTATCTTTTCTGTTTATGTTCAGATACGTGACAGTTAACCCTGCGAGAGTGCTGTATAACTACCGTATAAATCTATCTACCTATCATTTGTAAGTTTTCTCACATGCCACGCTGCGTTTCGTCCACAGTCGACCTGGAGCACACGAGGACAGTGAAGGCTGACAAACACCAGCGTTTCTGCCAAGAGAACGGCCTCATCAGTCAGTTTGTATCAGCCAAGACGGGAGACTCGGTTAGTACCAGCTGATTCAATAAGTCACAATAAAAGTGTGGAGTACAGAGTGACTTTGATAAAACTTACCATGTCCTATTTTTCTTTTTATCTCTTTCTCCAGGTGTTCCTTTGTTTCCAGAGAGTGGCTGCGGAGATTCTTGGTGTAAAGCTAAACAAAGCAGAAATAGAGCAGTCCCAGGTGAGCCATAATGGCATCAAGGTCTTTCTTTCAAATTTCACCAAAATGTTATATGCAGCTGCCTCTTAAGACACATTTTAAATGGCTTATTTGCTCCAAACTAGGAACGAAAATGTACACTTTGTTTCCCTGCTTAACCAGCCACTGTTGAGAGATCACTCTGCTCTTAAATGTATAATTGAATGGCAAAAGAGTGAAAGTAGTTGGTGATTTTTCCGGGTTCCTCTCTCCTAGCATTACGTCTAATGTTATGCCTGAACTTAAGGGAGGTCACAGTGAGTGTGTTAGGTCAAAGGAGGTCACCACACACTGTAAAGGACCTTTTGTTATGTAAACATGAGTTTGTTACGTCTGCCTCCTGTGATGGTCTACCTGACACTGCCCATCTGTAAATAGACCCACATTGACCACATTAACGTGTGAAGTCAGAGGTCAAAGGTAGGCAGTTGTAGGGGTGAGGAGGTTAGGATTGGCTGTCTGATTTATTTGGTTTATCTCCCACTGTTTTGGGCCCAAACAGGGCCTCAGCTTACCAGCCAGACCAAGGTGCCCAGTGGTGGCAGCTGTAGGATTTACAAGGTCACCTCCCCCAGAGGCATTAATCCTGGGTCTGATATGACCGGTTGGAGCCACACTGGCTGGGTAGTGGTTGATGAGCCTGGGGGCTACAGAAAGGTCAGGACCCTCAGAGAAGGGAGAGCATGTAAGGGAAGGACTGGTCAAATTCTCAAGCCCCTCTCCCATCACCACTGCTGCTGACTAACTGAAAATGAACATCGACTAATGGAGCTGTCTATCTACTTTCTTCTTCCTCCCCTCCCTTGATAGCTCTGTCAATAAAGCAAAGTGCTTTAATCCAGGCTAATCAAGCAGGGTGAGTGGCTGGATCCAATTCGCTCCTCATGGAAAACTGCAAGACTAGAAACACACAAAACTTGACAGTGTGATGCAGTTTCATAAGAAAACTACAATTGTAACAGTAAGGTAATGACCTCATTATGTTGGCAATAGCTCATAGCAGAATAAGGAAGAAAAAATACTTTTTTGTGCACCAGCTAAAGTGTCTAATAGACTCTAAAATATGTATGACATCAAGACTGAGTGTACAATGCCTACACATTTGTAAAATGTGATTAGCTGGCAGTATTTCATTTTCACAACAGTGTGAGCGAGAGATTGACTTTTTTTGCTTATCAATATATTTTTGTCAACAAAAAAGAAAAAAATGTTTCCAGGAATCTCAAAAGCAAATTTCGTTTTATAATGTTTGAGAAGTGAAGGAATGACGCACCGAGTTTGTATCATGGATATAGAGATGAGGCTTTGAGCAGGTCATGGCTCCGGGTCTAGCTGTGGGGCCAGCGAAGCCTCATTATCAGCTGTCAGCTTTAGAGAGCTGAACATGCGGGTCACAACCCCTGACAGTATTATATCTGCCTGGCAGCCCTCTCCGTCATGGTCCTCTGTCTGCTGGATCAGATAGCGAGGCCATGGATCACTCAATGACTCCGACACCAGGCTTCGGCAGCTCGTTAATCAGACAGTCAACCAGGGCCTGCTATTCAGCCATGTGGTCTGTTCGTCGGTGGTTATGCGGCAAAGAGTCCAGCAGCCTGTTGCACCATTAAGATCAAATGTAGACTGATTTGAACTTGAATTCCCACTAAAGCCCAATCTTGCGTATTCCTAAAATTGAACAGCTGCCCCAGTAGAATGTAGGTATAAGTCAAAACTTACAAAGTATAGCTTCAAAATACTTTACAAGGTGTAAGGATTTCCATAAAATAGTTAGAGACATTTTAGTCAGAAAAATGGGATAAAGTGGCTAAAAGACCCAGATGTTTTTTTTTTGCCTTTTCCATCCTTTTAATGATAAAGGATCTACATCAGGCATAACTTATTACATATACTTATTGTTACATACTATCAAATGTGAACAATTTACTGCATTGCCAAAACAATTAGCCGATTAACGGATGCGTAGATCGATAGAATATGTATCACCAATCGTTTTATTTATTTTTATATATATATATATATACATTTTTCTTTTTTTTGTGGATTCTACTTGTCAAAAGTGATTTTTCCTTTTATGATAAACTGATTATCTTTTGGAGTGTTGATTGGACAAAACCATCACATCTGGGAAATTGTGATGGCCATTTTTCATGATTTTCTTAATTCTATCGACTTAACGATTAATTGAAAAACATATTAGATGATAATGAAAATATTTGTTAGTTACAAAATTCCTTTTGTTTCTCGAGTTCAACGTCAGATTTTTGGGTAATGTTTTGATTTTTAATTGGAAAATTGAAGTCAGTAATTCTGACTTAAAGATGTAATTTTTCCTGTTGGCTTGGCTGTGTTTGCTATCTGTACACATTGATGTCATGCTTCAGATTTTGTTGTTTCTTGTTAATTTCTCTCACTCTGTGACCTCCTCCTCATCCTTTCCTATTCATTGTCCTCACCCTACTTGGCTTTGGTCTCCATTCTTCTCACTCTTCATCCTTTCATCCTCCTCTCCCATGCCTTGGTCCTTTGTCCTTTTGCTTTCTTCCATCTCTCCGCTGCTCTGACGTGTTGAACCTGCTCAGAGGATTGTGAAGGCTGAGCTGGTGGACTACCCACAGGATGAAGGCCCAATTAGACAAGAGAACAACCAGCAAAGCAAAATATGTTCTGTTCAATAGTTGAAAGTATGTCTCCACAGTTACGCAGATATAATAACAGTTGCTTTGTAGCTGTAGTAAATATCGCAGTCATGGTGGATGTATTTGGTGCCTGTGGTAGAGAATGTAGAGAAACCCATCAGACTAATAGAGCCTAATCACACCTCCTCTGTTGTTATGTTGTGTTATCATAGAGTTGACAGTATTTTGCCAAAGTGTCTTAGGAATCTAAGCTATGTGTGTTTCGCTGAGTTGGTTGAGAGTGATGTAGTGAGAAAAACCTTTGTGTCTCCAGTTTGACCCCCAACTGCCTCCTGACCAGTTTGGGGCGGGGGTGCACAAATATTCTGACCAGTGTCTTAAATTATTGCATGGATTTTGAGTGACGTACAAAGAAATGTTAAAGGAATAGTTTTATTGCCATGAGTTTGATGAGAAGACCGATGTCACTCTCATGTCTGTACGTTACATATGAAGCTACAGCCAGCAGTTGGTTGCAGTTGGTATCAATCTTCTCATCTAACTCTCTGCAAGAAAGCAAAGAAGTGTATTTCCCAAGATGTCCATTAATGAAACTATTGATTCAGTGTAACTAACAGCTAATCTCATTTATAGAATATTTTCTCACTCTCTAGAGGTCTTTGTAAAGCTGTAAAATGTGGAGGACTTAATTTAATCTGTGGTGTGGGTGGAGGTTACTTTAACATTTAACCCTGTGATGATTTAACTCTTTGTTTGTATTGTTGTGGCAGCTTTTTAATTCCACGTGTGTTTACTTGTCTTTCCACCTTTTCAGCGTGTGGTGAAGGCAGACATTGTGAACTACAGTCAGGACACCGTGGCCAGGACAGTCAACCCCCCTCGCAGCTCCATGTGTGTGGTGCAGTGACCCCCTCCAACACACACACACACACACACACACACACACACACACACACACACACACACACACACTCTCACACTTAAAATTGTAGAATTGTCTTCAGTCAGTATTCCTCTTTCAGGATCTTTGGGGTGACTGGATGAAATGTGAGCGTGTTCTCTGTATTCTTGTGTGTCAGTTGTACGGATGAGATGAAGAACAGACTGTGCAGTTTCGAGGCCTTGGCCTGTAGTTCGGATATTTAGCAGGAATGATTTCTTGGGTGGTTCACCAAAAAGGAAATGGGACCTCCATTTTTTTTTCAAGTTTACACGCAGCTATCATTTTATTTCTATGATTTATCTTAAATATATATAACAAAAGACTCTTTAAGCGAATAACTTGATTTATGTCTTAGTATGAAGCAGGTTGTTTAAAAGAGAAAGACAACTACTGTAATCAGTCACTCTGGTAATTGAAAATATTTTTATATATAAGTATATTTTCCTCTGCCATTGCTATTAGGGACATTTGTTTCAATGATTAGATGTGCTGCAGTATATTTCTAAAGATAACACCATCAACACCTGAAATCCCTCTCTGTCTCCCACGACTGCAAAGTGGATTCGGTGTAAGAGTTAAACAGGGAGGTGAAACCAAATGCTCTCTCATGATATTTTGTGATGTTCTTTTCTGTCTGTGGTGCTCCTCAGTTGAACAGGAGGGAAATAGGTGTTAAAATGCTGTAGTGGACTGAAATGAATCACTGCTTTCAATTTGCCAATTAGGGGCTTGCACTAGCAGTGCTGTGACGTGAACTGTGTACTGTTATTTTACATAGAAATATTTCAATTTTACAATCTTAAATCAACATTTACATTTTATATTCTTTATTCTTCAGATTATATCCAAATAATTTACACTTCTTAAATAGTATCTCCGTTCTCCAGATGTTTCTTGTAGAGTCTACGTTGCATTTCGATAATTTAGCTTTACATTTTCACACTATGTGACATTCCGCAGCTCATCCTGTTAAGAGGACAGTTAAGATGCTGTGTTGATAAAGCTCGATGAATATGACTCAGGAAGTACCTGAGTGTGGAGCCGAGCATGAGCTGAGCTGAAATGTACAACATTTTAGTAGAGGTCTCTACATAGCCTTATTCAACTGTCCGTTATAGAACAGAAGTTTGCATTGAAGAATGGCTATGAGGCATGAAATGCTTCACAGAATCTTCATTTTAACCACATTTTAATAGCCTGTTTGACAGTATGTGTTATATTGTTAGAGACAGCTGAGATATTGTATGTTTAACAAGTCAAAATAGTTTTTACATGATAATATGCATTGGCATGATGGGACTTAATGAGGTGTCCACCTACCGAACTATTTGCCATATGTGTAAAATATATGTTTGTACAATAAAAGCAACCTCCGCTCCATTTCAAAGCTCCTTTCATTGATTAGAAATGATCAGAATGCATCCTGTAAATTCTGATCATGTAAACAAAATGTACGCTTAAATTTTTTTTTATTAATGTACAATTTAAAGTGAATGTTTAGTTGACGTTATACACAACACAGTTTTGTGTTTCTAAATAAAAATGCTACAGAAAACAAGGAACGATTTGTGTAGTGCATCTGTGAATATATAATCTGTTTGTGATATTCTTTTTGGAGTAATTCATTTCTATAAATTACAGTATCTGCAGGTCTTGAAAAGTCTTAAAAAGCATTAAAACAAATAGACGCCTTAGAAGCTCATTGTCTTATAATGGGAGAGTTTTGATATTAGCAAAAACTTAAATAAACCTAAATAAATTAATCATTTGCAATTGGTTAATCCATCCATCCATCCATTGTCTGAGGCTTATACAGGTCCAGGTTGCGTTAATTTAATTAATTAATCATCATCAGGGAATTATTCTTCTATACTGCTGGGAAGTACTGATAAACCTGATATAATAAATAATTCAAGGCCATATCGTCCCTACTGGTTTCCCATCAGACTTTCATACTTTGGCCGGTATTACTGTGAAACATGTATTAAATTAAATTGCATTCTATGTGGTATTGAACTTCAATTTGGTGAACACTGCAGAAAGCCTGAATTAGCAAATGATGTTAGTTTGAACAGTATAGTTTTACCAAAATACGAGCTCGATGAATGTGTACAGGCCTTCTCATTACTCAGCCTTTGTTCGCGTGTTACCACATTGAATGGTTTCATTGCAATTTTTCACTCCGTGTTCAACACAAACCAATAGGAACAAGCCCGGAGGCGCTCACGTGCTCACACGGCACAGGATGGGACCTGGACTGTGAGGGTATTACAGATTAAGGATCCATGTGTTGAAATTTAAGCATAAGGAATGAAACTTGACCACCCCAGAGATCCCCCACTATACAGACTAACCTAAGTCTCTGGTAGCTAATGAGCCACCTGGTCTTTGTTCAGTAAATCTTCACTGAAACAGCCTCTAATTCCACTCTGGACAGATGATACAAACGGCTTTATAAATGGTTGTAAGCTGTATTAATTAATCACTTAAATAGTCAGCCTTTTGTTACTGTCACACAACTGTAAGAGGGTTCTGGTTTTGGGTTTAGCCTTTTATTTTTTATTTTTTGCTGAGTCAGTGTCACTGAAACCGCCAGTGTATTTAGAAGGATTAATTGCATTCGAAACCACAGAGACAAACGAAACAAAGACTGTATCTTTATGGGAATAACATTTTACATTCTTCTAGGTGTTGTTAAATGTCATTGTCTGTCTGTTGCAGAGCTACTACAAACAACACTGAGACTTAATGGAGAGCGAGGCAGCTAGGGTAATTCCAGCACACAGTGCATTGTTTCGCTTGAGTTGACGTCTTAGGAATTGTCTCTGCTGAATTTTTGTCAAGAGCTGTCACCAACGCTGACAGGCGAGACTTGCCCTTGGCTTTGCTGCTGTTTAGACAGGTGTTTTTGCAAAGAAAACAACTGCAGCCCATTTCCAGCTTAGACGCTCACAACAGTGACGTCCCTCTAAAGACGGAAGGAAAGAATATCACCATGCAGATAATGCCTGGGAAGGGTGAGGCTTTTGACAGATTGGCAAAAGTCAAAGGCGATTTGCGTCAAAATGAATTTGTCTACCTGTTTCCTCAGCAGCTCCTTGTGAATCACTTTGTGTGTGTTAGTTGGTTTTGGTGTTTGCTCACTCTCCATTTGGGTACACATACCCGCGAAGATGCAGAAGTAAACAGACAAACTGTATGATGTATTTGTTCATATTTAGTCAACCACAGTGACACATTAAGTTTGCTCACAACTTTGTAGTCTCGGAATAAGTTTTGGTCCACCATGAAACCAAAACACTTCTTCCCTCTGAAGGTCTTTGCCTCTTCTCTGAGCTTTCAGCCTGTATTTACTTAAATTCAGTGGGCACAACTCCTGCTTTTTTGTATTTCTCTTTCCTCTTCCTCTCTGTCTGTGTTTCTCATTGCTGAAACTCTGTGATGACAGTCTCAAAAAACCACACACGACAAGCTGGTAAGAGGGCCATAGTTGTGGGTTGGGCTTTTTTTTGTGTGTGGGCAGAACGGGGCCAACACCCTCGTGATTACCCACTCACCCTCTTCCGTTTTCCACCTGTGCAGAGTGCCAGACCCACAGCGTTGAGGGAGTAGGCAGGACTGAGTCAACCCCAGCTCTGATGAGCTCCAGTCCCCCCGGTCCCCACACTGGCTCCTATTCTCTGTTACAGCGCTTTGGGCCAGCTAGCAGCAAGAGGAGTGACAGGCAAGGCAAGGCAAGGCAGGGCCTGCGCTGGGCCAGAGCTGGCATCCAGTTATCCAGAGACCCGAGGTGAGCCAGCAGTGCTTAGTTCCCAGGGTACTTCAGAGCGTTTCTCTCCCCTGTTGTCTGTGGGTGTCCCTAAGTGTGTGTGTGTGTGTGAGAGGATGTGTGTTGGTACAGATTGTGATCTGAGAACTCTGCTTGTCTCGTTTGCAGCTTGTATAGACAGACGGGACTGTCCTGGTAGGTGCCGTGTGTCTGCTCCAGCTGAAAGGCACATGATTTATTTTAGGGGCAAAGGATGTGGGCATTCAGAGGGGTCATATTTATAGTCCGTTGGTCTGGTGAAAAGACCTGCCAGTAAAAGCACAGATTCTGAAAAAGAGGCACGGGGACAGAAAACTGAAAGTCTTTCTCTCTTTAGAGGCCATGGATGAATGCTATTTTCAGTGGGCTGTAATGAATAGCACTTAAAACTAAATAGCTCTTGTATCAGATTTTAGATGCAGAGGGGAGGGGAGCGATGAGAGAGCAATAACAGAGCAAGAGTCTCTTTACAGGACGTCATATTCTTTTAATCTAACAAAAAACACAAAAATCAGATAGTGTTGAGGTTAGACTACAATCTAGCATCAAAAAATGTGGATTTTGCAATACCAGATTGATTACCCTTGATCCCCAGTTAAAGGAATAGGCCGCTGAAAATCTTTTGATTATCAAATACCCACTGCTTTTAGGCTTGGAAGGTGGCTCTGAAAAGTTGGTAGTTTGCTAAATTCACAACAGCTCTAATCGATTCCACTGGTGACCCAAAGTCAAAACACCAACAGTTGTTGCTCCGACTGTCAATAAATCCGCTACTTCTGGGGCAGCTTCAGAGCTATGAGGAAGTAGTGTATTTAGCCATGATGTGGAAAAACGATCAGTGTTTGAAATAGAGCTGAAATTATTATTATTATTATTTATATTATTATTATAAATTATTATTTGATTATTTACTGATTGTAATTTTTCAAGAAAAAATGACAAACATTCTGATCAAATGTGAGGATCTTCTGCTTTTCTTCGTAATGCATGATGGTAAACTGAATACCTTTGTGTTTTGAACTGATGGTCGGGTAAAACAAATAATTTGAAGAAGCCAACTCTCAAAATGTCACTTATTTTATAGATTTGATATTTCATAGACTTATAGAAGTTTTCTATGGATATTTTGAAAATCGTCTGCAACGTACTACATCTGCCGTCCTCTGTGAAGGAGCAAGCTGCAAACTTTTCAGAGCTGCTTTCAAGCCTGCAGGTGATGAGTATTTGATACTCAAATGACAGATTTGTGGTGGGGTATTCTGTGTGTCACAATTGTTATGACCCTCCCTCTTTGCCTGCAGTGTTTCATCTGCCTTAACCTACTGTACCTACAATAGTCATGCAATTGCTAATGAGTTAACAAAAACATTTGTATTTTGTGTTTTAAACAGAGAAACAGAGCTCCTTCTGGAAAGATAATCTTAATGTTTTGCAATCTGCAATACACTATTATTTTCTAATTTTGTGGCTTGTGTGTGTTTTTTTTCTCCTTATGTGAGAGATATGACCCGATTTTAAAACAATCTGAGCTCAGTCTTACTGAGATACTGCGGCACCGGCAGACATGAAATGTCAGAGTCCGTCTCACTCATGAGAAACAGACGATGAATGAACTTGGCCTTTTTAGAGCTGATCATTGAGACCTCTTCTGACTCGCAGGTATAGATCACGTGTTTGATAAAGGATCTGCTCTGTTAGAAGAAGACACAATGATCTCATCATGAAAAAATGACAGTAATGATCCAACACTTGAGCACTTACCCTCTTCTCCAGCAGACTGTGCCCTCCTTCAACAAAGGGACGGTTACTGGGTGGGACCAGAGTTGGGTGTCACTACTTACCGCATCTGTTGGAAGATAAACATACATAAAAGAGTTAATAAGCACGGTGAAAATATATAGCACTGAGGCAGATTACAAGGTCATTACTCAGCTCTGCTCCTCTCTGTCTCTTTTGCTTTGTGATTCCTCCCTCATTGTTCCCCAAAATACTTTGGATACAAAACCTGATACGAGAGCCATTCAGTTTTTTAAGTGCTATTCATTACAGCCCACTGAAAATAGCATTTATCCAAAGATGACACTTTGAGGCTTTTCAAAAGACTACTTAAGAGATGCTGCAGCGCTTTGAGACACTGAAAAGTGTGAATATAGATGTAGACGTTCCACTGTGGCATTTCTTGAGGTGGGAAAGTATGGCTCTGGGATTAAATAAGTGCCTCTGTGGAGAATAAATGGTCATAGCCAAAATGAATTGAGCATTATTGCTAATTACAGAGGGCATATCCCTTCTGGATTTGTGGAAGTATGCTAATTCCATGTTGATCTGTACCTCAAATTACGTCCCATTTAACGTGCGACTGAGTGGAACTTTCACTCCATATTTGACTGGAAAATTCATTCAGTGTGGAGCCTCAAAAATGAGTCAGGCCTCAGTGGAGAAACAATAGTGTGTGAAGATGTCATGTTACACAGTACAAGTCCGTGTTTATTGACATCCATGAGTGACTGCTTCAGGTGTTCGTTTCTCTCCAGGGACGGCCGCTCAAAAAGAAATATTCTGTTGAAATGTGTTGAAAATATGTGGTCTCTCTATTCTCTCTCTGTCCAACGAACAAAAGGCACAGGAATATGAATTGTTCCACCAGGTGTCTTTGGAAATGGCGTGCTTCATGATGTGTACAGAGGGTACATATCATCAGTGAACCTCCACCGTGTCAACTTTTCAGGAATCAAGAAAAACGGCTTTTATTTTTTAACTTGACGCCAATGCATTTCTCGTGTTATCCAAAGGGATTAGAAAGGGTTTCAACGGGCCGAGAGGTTGGATAATATTCTCAGCCCAAAAAAGAACAATAAATGAAACGCTACATTTATCTGAAGTGAACATGAAAATCACCAAAAGTTGGAGGTGATGAGATTGATGGATGAAGCAAATATTTTTAGGAACAAAACAAAAAAAAAAAACTTTTTGACAGTTATTAAATATAACTTGGCCAAGAGACATGGCTCATGACTACAGGCTGGACACTGGTCTATATGGTGCCAGGGATCAACTTCACTCTTCCACTTGACAGCACAAACAACGAATCTGTACGTTATGTAAATAACGGTTTTATGAATGAGAGCTAACCTGGATCCATTCATTCGAAAGGGGAGGTGGGCTCAGTTTTTTTCCTTCCCAGTCAGCAGAAAGAGGGTGAGTGTGCAGGGGGCGACACGTGTGATTAATTTGGTATAATGCTCCTGACCCAATGGTGATAGTCAAATTTTAACAGGTTCAGTGAAATGAAATAAAACAAGAAAGCCTTGTGCTTTGTGTACTTTTTATTTGTGAACACAAATAATTGGTTTAATTTACATGCTTCAGCTTCAGACTCAGATAGTGTAGATCCAGTAGCTAGGGGTTTCAAATATTTCCTGAGTTCATCTGGACAGTTATAGAGTAAATATTAGCCTATTACAAACAAAACATGTAACTGCAGAGTAGGACACTAAAATCTAGATAGCGTCAGCCATGATCAGTTAATTTAAGTTCACTGGTATTGGTCAGCGAAATTTCAGCACATTGAATGTCTTACGTTCTAGGAAGGAGCAGTTATCATCATCATAGCATCATTAGCATTAGCGTTATTGCTACTTAACTAGCTACTAACGTACATTACACACAAAACGGCATTTTAATGTTAAGACAAGATACCTTTATATTTGGCTTTCTTTTCCTACTCCTCTTTCCTACGTTTCATTACTTGAAGGCTTGAACCTTTTCATTATGAGCTAAATAATTTAGTTCATCTTGATTCTTTCATGAAAACACGATATGTGCCTCTTGACCCCTGCTCATTAGTCAGGGATTTTGGCTGTCTACAGATGCGCCTGTCAGTGTGGACAGCAGAGAACAAGTGCAGTCAGCCACAGGGCAGTCGGCCGATGAAAAATTGTGAGAAACAGTAAGCAGCTGCAGGGGTGCCGTGTGCAAAGTGTATTTCTTTCTTTATTTGTTTATTTGTTGCCGCATGCAAGGAAAATGAGGAAGGACGCCCATCGGCACATTTTCATTTATTTTCACTGGCCGCCTAGTTTGCCTATGCCAAGGGCCGGCTCTGCAGGTGAGAGTATGTAAAACGTTCTGACATGTTAATCTTAGTTTTGTTGGGACGTTGTGAGGCGTCCCAGATGCTGTGTTGGTTGCCTCCCATTGTGACACACTGAACAGAATAAAACGAGCAATTGTGGCACCCAACGCTCATTTTTCTCCCCAACGCCCCACGTCTGTTGGGCAAGGACATTATCACACTGATATCTTTTAGTCTGATAATTTAGACTGAAGAAACACCCCGGCATTGAAAAAATGCAAGGGGCTGCGTTGCAGAGGATGTGTTGCTTCAGGTACCTTTTGATGAGACAATAAATTACGATCCAGGAAGTCCAGTTTGAGTGCTAGATTCATGAGTATGGAGGCTTATCAGATGGCATAACACTATACAAGTTATTACGGCAGCGATCATTTCATCTTTCGTCACATCATTCGCGAGCTAAACAGTGGAAAAACAGTGTTCATGTTACAAAGTCAACTACCAGGATTGTGTGTTGTATGTAATTGATTGGCCAACGTAGCACCTTGCTAGTTGAGCCAGATTCAGTTTTTTAGCTGGACGACTCTGCGTTTTCTTTTTACCAGAGTCTTATGTGTCGGCACCCCGCTACCTCAATGGAGTGGTCCCATTCAAATGAATGAAGGGGCTGCGTTTTTCCACGCAGGGCTAATGTCAGTCTGGACTGCATCTCTTCAGAGCTGCATCCCGGCAGCTGGTAGGAATTCCATATCTTGCTGAAGGGCACCTCAGCAGGGTGGATTTTGGCTGTCAAGGGGAATTGAGCCCAGGCCCTCTGGCTGAAGGACCGTGACACCAATCACAACACCACCCTGCTGGTCCAGCCAACAACAATATATAGTCAAATGTGGGACTGGCACGATACAGAGCAGCACCGAGATGTTTAAATCAAGGGATTTTTCCTGAAATGTTTGAAAGAAATGTGCTGAGACAGTGCTTGGGTCATTTCTTCGTGGCAACAGACAATGTTCTCTCACTGGATTGCCAGTAACAAAAATTGTATGCTGGAAAAAGTAGCTGCCTCATATTGAGAAGCACGAAAGCATTGATATAATGCGAGGTGACGTTAGAATTCCTTTCTCTGTCCAGCACAATGTGGGCAGTGTGGAAAACCTGGATGGTGTGATTTTTTTCAGAGTATCCATCACAGCGTCACAAACCCTGCAGGTCTCACTTATAGTACACATCGCTGTTAATCAAAACCAGCCCGTTCTGGGGGCTCGAAGGTCATCAGCCAAGGAGAGGAAATTATTGATGGAAATAAAGGTGCTGGACTGCCCCAAAGGTTCACCCTTACAAACATGCTGGATGTGGAGTTTTTAGACAGGCTGCGTTATGAACAAGGCAGAGCTGTTCACATCTGATTTAAGGGCTGCTTTTGTCAAGACTTACGCCAAAGATGGGCTCATGCTTTTATTGGCTGTTTAGTCTGTTTCCATTTCTTGACCCGCATTGAAAGTCCACTAAAAGTTAATAAGTCTTTAATGTTTTCTTACTTTGAAAATTGCCTATGGACAGAGTGGAGCCTGTGATTTACTGACTTCAACCGCTTGAGCTGCACATCAAGAACATTTTTTTTTCTGTCCCGTATTATAACATATGAAATCACTTACAAGTAGCTACTAATTCACAGCGGTCTGTCAAACCATTTTAATCGAGACATGGAGTCATTACAGAATGTGATGACATTGCGTGTGTGCGTGGTATGGCAGGCCGCCATAATTTGGAAAGAGAAGTGCCGCAGAGAAAAGTGTCACAAAAGAAGAAAGGGACCCATGAGGGTCAAGTTCCCATGTGCAGGCTGTTGTGTGAAGTGTCTAGTGATTGCCAGGCTGTTCTGAGGACGCTGCTGGACAGGGAGGTGAGAGGCAGGTTAATTACTATACTGAGAGGGAAGGGTGAGGTGCTTTACATAGCCCTTTGTAGCCTGCGGTCTTGGGTTTCTGGCACAGAGAGGTTTGAGCAAAGGGTGCTGGTGAAGATGGCGCTGCACGGGCCAAGTCCATCCTAAAGTCGCCACATCGATCACTGATGACAAGAGCTGCGAGTCTCGTGTGAAAGACATTCTCATACTGTTACACCATGTGCAAACCTAGACACGCAGAACAGGACAGTGCAGGTAGCCTGATAATCGGACTGAATTTCTGTTTGAGGATGGTCCTAATCCCAATCAGTAGTGACTGACGTATCAACGCCATTTTCAATCGACACGGAAGCTGCAGTAGCAGTTAACTAAACGTTTGTCATGTCAATCGAAGAAACATGATTGATTTAAGAGTTTTTATTTCCATAAGTCAACTTAAAACAATGTGTATAACTGTGTCAGTTTCATCAGTGCTTGTTGACATTTTCATGGCGAAGATGATTTTAATCCCTCCTACAAAGATGTGATTGCCGTGGATGTTTTTCAAACCGGGGAAACATCTGTCAGTGAGCACACATTTGAATCACTTAAATAAAATTTGAGATGCGATTCAAGAGGTCAGGCTACAATGCAAAGGGAGTCTTTTAAAACAGACAGTAAAGGATCCTTGACTGGTGTCCACATGGTCTGCGTTACAGTTGTGGAACATGTGTTTGAGTTTAGATGACCTGTTTTCAAATGTGAATCATGTATCCTCATCAACAGCTGTTATGAGAGCGGTGAGAGTGACCCAGAACAGTAAAGTTGTGCCTGTTAAACCAAATGAGTGAGCTGAAACTCGCTATAAAGACTGAGAGCTGAGGGGAGCTGCAGAAATGGGTGATAATTCTCTGTGTGTGTTCGCCACTATGAGTGACCCCTTTCACATGTAAGTAGTCCTGTGATGCATTGCCAATATAAAAATATTGATTATAACAGCTTTAATGTAACCTTTCAAGAATAGATTCATTAATATGTTGTGGCCTTTGAATACTACACAACAAATGACAAAGACCTAGTGGAGCAAGCCCTTAACTGTCTGTATGGCCACATGACTACTACAGTAGGTGATTAAAAATAAGCTCCACCACATGGGATCACAGATAGGACCTTGTGTGTTCGTAAATGTATATTTGCAGAGACTCCACAACCATAAGTCTGCTCTGACTAAGTAAGGAGCACCTGCCCATTCTGCACTAAGGACCCAATCCTTCCCTGTCAATTTTTTCAGTTTTTGCCCCACTTGCACAAATTGTCATTTTCCTCACCAGCTCTGCGTCTCACTCACTTGCGCGCACACATGGAAATATCATTAATACAATCCAAATGGTTTCTTTTGGATATTTACTTTATTCCTTATTTTTGCCCCAGGCCTCATGAATCCCTTCATTATTTTTCCAGTGGACGGCCAAAGGGAGGAAACACTTGATTTACAGTCCCAGAAAGCAGCTCTAGCCTTTTTCTACAGGTAGATTAACAAAAGCATAAATGCTGATATTTACTTTTTACTATTGGAGTTCCATTAAAGGTTTGTATGTCTTGAGACCACTATGTTCTGTCTCGGTTTATTTTCTTGCCCCTGAACATAGCGCAGTGTTTTTTGGAGTTCATTGAGTAAATGAACAGGTGTTTCCCCCCTTAAGTCTTCATACACAGCTAATGAGCCAACTTAAGTGTGTTTAAATTATTAGGCAATTAGGGACGGGAAATGTAGAAAACGCTGAACACAGGAAGACATTAGGTGTGTGTACACGCACGGCTAACTCGTACAATGTGGAGTTTTCATGTGTGATTCAGGAGAAAATCAGCAAGCTGTCTTGTGTGTGTTTTCATCACTAAATGCATCATTAGTGATTATACACTTGTGAAAAATGGCAACGCTGAAAATGATGTTTGTTCTGCTCAAAGTTGACCGCAGCCTCATTCATGTTAATGAACCTCTTTATTAATGTAGAACTAATGAATAAAAATAAGCTCTCTGGGAGGGTTTTGGTAATTTGTGGAGCAAAAGTTGAGGAAAAATAAATACATTTGTGGGGAACTTAATTTTAGTTTTGTCTTCAGGTTAAATAGTTCTATTTGTCAGTGGAGTTTGGAGCCACAGAGGATGATTGTTGTAGTGATTTAAAACTTGTTATGGAAGGCTGCTGTGTCAAATGTAACTTACTATGTATACTAGTAATATTAGATATGAGGTTCTGTTTTGGAAACCAGTTCAAGAGTAACCTAATTTTGGTTTGTCTATGGCAACCTAAACTGTTATGTTATAATATATAATAATTATATTATATACAATATTACATAATAAACAAGACATAAAATAAATAATCACACACAAAAATGTGTGATATAACCATGACATTTTGAAATTAGCCAGTACCTTTTTAACCACTTTGTTTCAGACTGAAATGTCTCAACAACTATTGGATGGACTGGAAATGGACACACATTCACACATCCTAATAACTTACTGACCTCTGATTTTTCATCCAGCGCCACCATCAGATCAAAAATGTAATTTGTCCAGTACTAAAACCTAAAACCTAGAAAACAAATGACTAATGACATTCCCATCAGCTGTACTTTGTATGCTAACATGCTAAACTAGGATGGTGAGCATGGTAAACATTATACCTGCTAACCATCAGCACGTTAGCATTGACACTGTGAGCATATTAGCTGTGCTGAAGTGCAGCCCCACAAAGACACTAGCATGTCTGTAGACGTTTAGTCTTGTTTCACAATAACACAGTTTATTGCAGCTCATTTGTCATTGTTACAAAGTCTGTTTTTATTTCACAACTCCATTTTATCCCAATTACCGTTTTATTTCACTGTTCGTCTTGATGGACAGGTGAAATGAAAACAGACTTTTGAAAACGTACATTTTGAAATAAAAACAGGTGGAATTAAATAAAAATGACATGTATTTCATCTTCTGTCCTATTTATTTATTCAATATTAAACACGTTTGGGTTTCCATAGGTTTCTACTCACTACCTATATTTGTTTTATGGTTATATTTTGACAAAATAACTAAAGCTATATAAAAATAATTCAATCTTTTCTCCTACACAACTATTACCTGAAACTCTGATGAAACCTTGTGTAACCAAAAATTTTGCCCACTTAGTTCAGCCTGTAACACGACACATTTTCCGTGAAGTACTTCATTAAGCTGATTTAGTTCAAAGAAACACAAACAAAACATTTTTAACGTGCACGCTGACAGCGGACCGCTGGTTGGCACTTCATCAGCTTGCTGTGTCTCAATAATTCACCACGGCCACAGTTGGCGTATGAAAAAGAGAAACTATGTAGCGCTCTGGGAGGAAAAACCTGATCTGTCTCCTAACAAGGGGGAAGTGTGAATATGACAAAGCCTTCCCGTCTGACACCCAACCCAACAAACAGCCATCTGTCATCATTATAAGTGGCGCCTGATGTGCTGCACTTAAGAGGCACCTTGAATCTTTTATGCGCCACCGCCAATTAAGCTGGGCCAATTATCTTCTCAATTATTGACATTTAGACAAACAATCACTTATTCATAAACTGACCAATAGCTGTGTTTCATGGTCAAAGGTGGCTCTGATGGAGAAGCTGCAGAGTACCATCCAAAGTGTCTTCACTAATTCATAATTCATATATTTTGATGAGCTAATCTTGTCTTCGTGTCAGCTCACTGCCAACGTCTTCGCCCTCTAGCGACTCCAACTCTTTGGTTATTCATATTCCTGGCCTCGGACAATAACGACCTCTTCAAACTCCATAACAGGTAATCCTCTCACCGCAAAAGTCACCTGTCTCAGGTGTATGGCGGGAGAATGTCAGCTGAAACATTATCACCGTGATGGACCCTGCGAAAAATATTTTCTTCCTTTTTGTTTCGTTTGACAGGACTTGACACCACTTACAGGCTTTCTGACAGGTCCAGGAGTTGTGTTTTCCATCATTATGTTCAGGGGTGTGGAAATTAAATCATGCAGCAGGGGATTTGATGACACGTAATATTCATTTTAACAGGAGTCATTAATATCTGTGGTATCCTGTGACTAATCCCAAAACTGGCACAAAGAAGTGGGGTGGAGGGGAGTTGTAAGAGGAGTTTTCTGTGTCCATGTCATCGTCTTCACCAGAACAAATTCACAAGAGAACCGCCTGAAAGAAATTAATCCCCCCTGGGAGGAATGTGAACAAAATCCAGTAAAACAAGTTCACTATAGTCTGCAACAAATTTCATTTTCATAGGTTTAGAAATATAAAAAAAAAACCTTTTGTTTGCTCTGGCAGGTGAGCACTGATTTACCGACACCGTAAACTCTGTATTTGTCATTTCCGTTCATGAATTTCCACCATGATGGTGAAATTGTTTCCCAGCACTGCCACGACGATGTAAGGCATCTCTATGACGGCTCCCTGACATCTAGCACTATAACTGCAAGTCATAGCAATAATCTTGATTTATACAACTTTCTTTTATATCACAAAGGTGTAAAACAAAAACAAAAAAAACATAAAATCCTGAGGAAAATTAAAAAGAAAAAAGTGAAGAGAAATTTATCTGAGGAAGTCATTTGAAAGATGACACAGATACAGTTAAAAAAAAACAGCTTTTTTGCCAACAGCTGGGACAAAAGTGCACAATTATTGGCTTTTAGTGTTAGGAAAATTTAGAGCAAGAAGAAATATCAACCAGCAATGTTGGATGTGCAGCTATAGGACGGAATTGAACACAAAATAATAAAAATATCAGCAGAATGGTGCAAAGTAAAATATCAAAATAGCCTCTACTAGAGATCAGACAGTTGAGAACTGACAGGAAATGAAAGGGAAGACAGATGCACACAGTTCTCCGGCTGGAATCGAACCGAAGACCGAAGTTGCAATTACATGACCAGCATCTTAAACCCCCGTGGCCACCAGGGCGCACCCCCATTATTTAGCTTCTCATTTCTTTTCTTTCTTTTTTTTCATGTTGTAGTTGTAGTGATTTGAAGAAATCAGCACTAATAGCTCAGACAACAAACAAGTGAAAAATCTACAACACAAAAAAAGAAAAAAGAACTACATGAGCAATGAAATCACAGAATCAAAGTGACTATTTTATATACATGAAACTGTAAATAGTCATTTATTTCCTGCTGCATTTCTACTACTACAAAAGTAGACTGGATATTCTTCAGTGAGATTTATGACTATTATTTTTGCTGACATGAAATATATATATTTTTTGCGGGTAGCACAATAACTGGAGAACTTTCTGCCGTTTTCTCACATGGTGTATTTACAGTTGCAGCATCATCTTGTGACTCCACCAAACACCACAGAGTTTACCGCCTGCACCGTCAGCCGATCCAACACCAGCAACCCACCAGCTGTGAAAAGTGTTACCCCGATGACTGACAGCAGGTTTAATATTTGATGAGGGACTTGGGATGAACCAAAGGCTGGTCTCTCAGAGTGTGTGATGCAGGGAACACCCAAACCTCCGCTATTGTTACCCCCCCCCCTCCGTCCTGCCCTGCTATTCATAGAGCGGAGGATAGGGTTCTGCACTCCCACTCTGAGAGTTTCACCGAAGAGAGAAACACAATGAAGTCACAGTAACAAAGGTTGCTGTGCCCTTCTCATCACTATCATGTGAGCTCCTCCATAACGGGATTGCAGAGTGATGGACAGTTTAAATGGAGGAGAGGGCTCGGCTAAGTTTTCTGCGGATATCACACTCCTCATACAGCTCAATTTACATATATTTATATACCCCTTAAAAGCTATCTTTAAAGACATCTTAAAGCCACATTATTCAACTATTTTACCTTAATATAACAGCTTCATAATCATTTTGATGATACACTGACTTATAATAGGGAGAATGGCGCCACACAAAAATGTGTGATACATTGTGTGAGAATGGCGCCTCTTTCATTCCCACTCGCGCCCTGAACACCTGTTCTTGCACTATGTAAGTTGGGTTGAGCAGATACGATCTCCCGTGAGAAGTGTGTAACTCTTTTACAGCACTACGTCACACATGGGTCAAGCTTGGTATTCTCAGTACAGACAGTATGGCAGCGGTGAAGAGAAGAAAGAAAGAAAAAAGAGAGAGTGACCGAGAAGAGGCCAGACGAGTAAATCTCGGACTGGCTTTTAGTCGTTAAAGGCTGCAAGACAGATGGCGAGTCGGCCTTCTTGCTCTTGGACTAGTAAGTAAGATTAGCTGGCTTGCTATGTCTTGTGTTGTTGCACTTGCTTGATGTTTGGCTGGCTGTGTTAGCAAAGTTGTCGACTTGCTAGTTTTTGGTCATAAGCCAAGTCAGCCCACCAAATCCAAGTCCTTCAGCTTGTCAACAAATGCGTGTGTACAGCTGTCCATGAGGGTGAATTGCACTCCAACTGTAGGGGCAGGAAGTCGCAAAAAAATAATAAGTCTTGCATGTTGCTTTTAGATTTCTTTGTTTTAGATAACAATTTTATCTCTGTGTGCTAAGAATCAAACATCACTATTGTCCGTCACTGCAGAAAGCTACATTTTGTAAAAATACTGAGTTAAAAGTTGCATCAGTTGGTGCATTTTAACCAGCTCTTATTTGAAAAAATGCACCCCAAATCAATTAAATCATCAGTAATATACAGTACAGTATATAGTACTGATGAATAAAAAAACACTCTCTGGTCATTCACTGTTGTCTTAATAAATGTATTTTAATAAATTACTGGCCAGGAAGCAAGACTACACAACAGTGGTTACAAAGGTTTTTGCTTGACGAAAAATTCTTCCAAACTGAGCTATCTTGTCTTTTGCTCTAAACACCAAAATCACGCCAGAACCAGTTAACCAAAACAAGGTCTTATAATCTTTCTGTCTGGTCAGCCTGGAACCAGTCTCACGTCAAAGAGTGCAGTGGTTACAGGTTACAGTGACCCCTTTTGAGTTATTCAGCAGGCCATAGACATACATATGCAGTCATTTTATACCTCAAGTACAGTGTGAACTGGACAAATATAGCTGAGATATTATAAGGGAAAAGCGCACACTTATTTGTGCGAGTTGCGAACACCAAAGTTACTTACTCCAAAAGAGATTATCACACGTTTTCTTGATGTTTTTTTCTCCCAAATTAATGGCATGAATTTAGGTGATTTTGTCCTCTTGTTTTGTATTTCAGGTGTCTAAAGTTGAGGTAAAACAAAAGTTCTGAGTGAGTAAACCTGCAGTTTAGTCCAGCAGTTTACAGTCTACATGTACTTATCTGTAGCCTACTTGACTGACTGTAGTTTGACCAAATATGGTGTTTTTCATAAATGTCTGCTACAATAAATTTAAATTGTTCCCCTGATTTTACTGTTCTACTCATTTTCTGTAGGTAGATATTTTAATATACGCATTATGTTTTTATGATGTAACGTCCTCGTGAAAATAACAGACTTGAGCTTAATAAAACTACATTTTGAACACAGATTTTAGTAAGCTGATTGTGAGGCTTATCTGTTACTGTAGCTTTCATTTTTTGTCTTGTCTTCAACTAGAACTCAGCTAATTCCAGATTTGTTCCAACCAACTTCACAGTGTTATCTCAACCCCCCTTTTAACCACCACCCACCTCGGGGACCCCCGACCTCTGACACGGGGCTAACAATATCACCATCACTCTGTGCCGCTGCAGGTATAACTCACAGCTCAATGTAACAAGTTCACACTCTTCTTTAAAGGTTGTTGACAGGTAATTTGGGAAAAGTAGGAAATTGACTACTGAGATAGAAGGAAATGAGGCAAGTTTGGGAGAAAATGGGTAAGTAAGTCACAGGATTCTGTCTTGAAGAACTTTTGACAGTTTTTTGGAGCATTATGAGTATCTAGAAAGTTAAATAACACAATACAACAAGGCAAACTCAGATATCTTCCATGTATGGCGGTGTTACAGTTTCAGGTGATCTGTACTTTAATAGTGCACCATGTAGAATGCAAAAGAACTAGATCTTTGTTTTTGCTGTAAGATATGACATAAATATAAGATTAAGTTAATGAACAACATTTGAGTTGATTCCACATGAAGTTTCTAGATTTTATGGACAAATTGGGGCTTTGAAAAGAAATAATATTTATATAATATCAGTTTAATTGTAAATACAGGAAGAGGTTGAAGACGTGACAGCTTAATAGAACAGCAGGATGTCACAGCACAAAACTGGGCAATGGTGCAAAATAGAATTTCTAAAATGCCGGTATACAGCTTTGTTTTTCATTATTTTATCATTTAAATGTAAAGATGATGAACATGAAAAGTTGTGTATAGTATTTCTAATGTTTTCATGGTTTATTTCAATGTTCTCCCTGAGACATGTAGCCTTTTGTGGAGGAGTAGCATGATAGAAGAGAGTGATGATGAAGTCTTTCTGGGATTTAAAGCTGAGCTAATGTGTAGTGATGGCGATGTACCTGAGCTCAAAGGCTGAGATGAAATATACAGTATCATATATCCTGCAGGTGTCTCTCTGTGGCTCAGCGTGAATCCGTGGGATTTACTGCTGGACTTAGAGGTGCACTCTCTTCATACCACCTCTGGCAGCGTGCCTGAAGGAATCAACAGCTCCAGCTTTTCTTTTTTTTTTTAAAGGACTGTCAGGACATCCATGAGGGAATTTTGGCAGGTTGGAAAGAAACATTGAAACCGATCCTCCTCTTTTTGCCTTTTTTTCTTCTCCTGCTCAGCTCTTAATCCATAAACCATCCCTGAACAGGCCCATCTGGCATCTGGTGGCCTCCTCATCGACTCCCTCAACCCCTCAACTCACAGGACGGGCAGCGAACAGACTCGGGGGGCTTTTCTTTTCTTTTCTTTTCTTTTCTCTGTGCCTGTGTTTTCACTCTGCCCGTCCATATTTTAGGGTTTTTGAGTTTCTCTTCATTTCCTCATCTCTGTATTCTCTGTTTCATTGTCATTCAAGCACAGTGGCTAAATGGGCAGTTGGGTAATGGGTGCTTGATTTTAATCTGTGTAAAACATAAATTAGTAGATGATAATTCAGCTGGGCTGAAATTAGTTTATTGCAGATATATCTGTATTAGCGTATACGTTTACTTATAAGTAACAATAAATTGCCACAAATAAATGTTTGAGGTAGTTTAGTGTCTCTATTACATAATCTGTCCATTAGAGAGCACTGACAAGTTTATTTTAATTGTAAAATGTACATAATATCTTGTTCACAATTCTTTAATAACCAAATTTAAGGTATAGTTGTTAAAAATGTTTGTTTATGTAAAAAATGAATGTTGGCTGATACATCATTATCAGATTTTTAAAGATCTCCAAAATTAATATTGATATCTGCCTGAAATATCCAGTATCAGTTGCACAAATGTGGTGTAAACCGGTCCCTTCCAATGCATTGGTATTGTTTTGAGTGAACTTTATTGCCACAACTAGAGCTGAGTATTATTTGAAGTTTTTCTATACTAATACTGATATGATACCTGAGTTTCGGGTAGTGATACCCAAACGATACTACCCTTCTGTTTCTTTCAACACAATAAGTAAAAGTTCTGAAAATAAAAGCAACCGTACAAAAACTACAAAAACTAAAATCAAAAACTAAAATAAAAAAAACAGCCAAACCTGGAGATTATGAAAGGTGAGAACTGCAAATGTTATATGTCATCCTAGATATGATAACCCTGACAGAACTATCATATGAATTTTACCTGACAAACGCCTGAGGGCAGAAACGTCATAAATAATGTGAATATAATTGATCGACAGCAGGATTCTTCTGGTTTCTTCAGTAGAGCTTTTTTTGATCAACATTGTCATTGTCAAATGCATGCATGTGATAACTGACAGAGAAACCTCCCCACACAGCACATCTTCAGGTGCCACCTATTTTCCTCATGAGCTTTTTATTTTTCCCCTCTCCTTCTCCCAGGAAACATGCTATGGTCCCTCTGCTTTCTCCTCAGCGCCCTCGCAAAGCCACAACACAAACAGCGGCGGCCATATCGGGCCCCAGCTGCCGACATGTCTGCTCAGCAGCGTATTTATTTAAACCTGCCGCTGGCCCTGGTGGTCCTGCGCAGGCCTTGCCGGGGGCCTCCCCGGCTTGTTTGAGAATCCATTCACACCTGCGCATTAAATTACTGACACTAATGTTACTAGTAATGCTTGGACCGGCTCCCATTTTGGAACCCATAAACCTGCAGAAGCAGGGAAATATTGGACATGTTGGTGAGAAAAAAGTCAGACATGATACAGGGGGTGTTTTGTTAGATAAGCACAAGCCAGTCTGTCCTGTGTTTTTATATTGTAGCTTCACAAATGTTTGTGTCTGGCCATGTTTTTGTCACTTTGGTGTGACTGAATAATATCACACGATGTCATACACGCATGGGTGTTGGCAGTTGGGTTAATATGTATATTTTCATTGTCAGCGGGTGAGGATGACGTGAATACGAGGCGCTTGGATTAGGCTCTTTAAAGCCCAGCGCTCTGACAGTAAAACAGAAGACACTGTCGCCTCAGGGTGGGGGTGGGTGACACATTGTTTGACTGTTACCTGGTTGCTAAGGGCTCAGTATGGCTTTTGAACTTGAGAGGTGTGGAGGCATGAACACCTGCGTGGCCCCCCTCTCAGAAAACGCCTGGATACCTTTCACCTTGTCTCAGCGCGCGGCACTCAGCGAGGGGCCGAGAAGAAAAGAGCTGCGCAGCGGAGAAAGGAAAGTATCCGAGAGACGTCTCCCGGGTTGTCAGTCTGGGGTCAGGGGTCAAAGGTCGGCATGGAGGGGGTATGTCAGGTGTTAAGTGGTGCAGACAAGCCAATGTAGGGCTTGTTAAATGCTTACCTGGCGACCTGCTAACCTGCGGCCAGGTGGGAACACAAAGCACCGGGCTTTAGTACAAGATTACCCAAACAGGATGGAGATCAGAGGAGACATACCTGGTGGTGAAAGATGTTATTAAGAAATAATAGCGTTAAACTAGAGATGATAGAAAACTGTTTTTTACTCAAGTACTTTACACAATTTAAAGGAAATTGTACTTTACTCAATGTTTATTTATATTCTCTATCTACTTCTACTCCACAACATTTCACAAGGAAATATTGTACTTTTTACCTCATTTATCTGACAGCTACAGTTACATTTAACTTTTCAGATTAACATTTTACATACATAACATATAATAAATGTATTAAATACAATGCATTGTCAAAGACAACGACTCCCAAACCTTTTGGCTCATGACCCCTTACAAAAAACGCTGTGTTTAGTTGGGGCCCCTTGTCACATTTAAGTTGTTACCAGTTTCACCAAAGAATAATTTCATGGTTTCATTTGAATAACTGTAAAAGTCTCCAGTATTAAACATAAAACTCCAAAATATAAATACAAATCTGTGTTTCCTGCCCCATTAATCATCTCACGACCCCTCAGATTTACTTTGTGACCCTGTGGAGGGGCCTGACCCCTAGGTTGGGAACCACTAGCTAACGGTATGTAAAGTAGTTAAAACCAGCTCCACCTCAGGCAGCTACAGCAGTAAAACTGCTTGTGCACTGATGCATCAGTATTAATCTAATAATGTCATATATAATAATATATCAGTCAAAGGGGACATTTTTCTGCAGAACAAGTACTTTTACTGTTGATACTTTAAGTACATTTAGCCGATAATACTTCTTTACTTTTACTCATGTATGCTTTTGAATACTGGACATTTACTTGTAATGGAGTATTTTTACATCACATTGGTTTTCAAACTGTTGGGACTGAAAAAACAATCAGTTTAAAGACACTACATTGGGGAAAATCTTTTTATTTCGGTCTTTTTATTTTTCAAGCTAAACAATTAATCAATCAATTGGAAAAATAATCAACATATTTGTAGGTAATGAAAATAATTGTTAGTTGAAGCCCTATCTAGAACATTAAGACAAAAAATACACAGTACGGTATAACAGGTGTTAGTGTGTAGTCAAATCATCTTAAATATGATGTTGTGAAGGATTAAAACAGCTAATAATTTATCTTAATATGGAAAAATCATGAGTTATGAGGTTGTACGTGTTTTGTTTTAAACTTGATTTATCAATACTTTGTGATATTTATTCATTCTTCTGATTATTTAAAACAACCTTTCGGGGTTGAATACTGTATGTAAAGTAGTTTTCAGGTTTGCGATGCTCAAAATCTCAAAACTCCTGACAGATACAACCTTCTTATTCTAATTCCAAGTTCACAAAAATGTAAAAATAAAAAATAAAAAATACAAGAAAGGTAAACTGGGTGTCCAGGTGGCCTAGAGGTTGAAGACACTAACCTTGTAACTGCAACGTCCCTGATTTGAGTCCGGCTCTGGACCTTTGTTGCAAATCTTCCTCATTTTCTGTCTCTAAACTGAAAAAATGCACCCAAAAATACTTTAAAAAAGTATTCAAGTAAAACAAACCTTGCCAAAACATCTGTAAAATGTATGCCACAATATTTGTCAGTCACATGGGAGCAGTCTCCAGTGTCCCTGTGCACGCTGTACTCTGAGCAGAGTTTAAATCACAAAGGAATCACATTTAAAGGTTAAACGTGGCATCGCTGCACTAATCCGCAGCGTCAGTGACACGCGATCATGTGGGTCCAATTTAATTAGAATGCAGATTAGCACAGCATGATACTGGTCACACACTGTCCTGTACTGGGACGTTAATAACTGAGAATCTGGCTGCGGCCGATGACAAGGCTTATTTGCTTTAGTGCTCTGTGTGTCTCTGTAAGCCGAGGGACAAGGCGAGACAACGTTAATGATGATCTGTGACAGACGGCTGGGGGGGGGGGGGGGGGGTGAGGTCCTCTTCAGTGAGGTGAGCATTATGTGGGGTCAGCATTCAGCTGTCTATTATTTATTGATGCCTATTCATGGTGTCTATTGTCCCGTGGGCACAGCATGGAAACATGAAGTGAGAAGGCAACACTTCGCTGCATGAAACTGTGAGTGTGTGCACATCGACAGGGAGGTTAACTACAAAGAAAAAAAAAGTCAGCCTGGCTTCAAAACGTGACAGAGAAGCTGTCGTGTTTGTTAAAAATCAAAATATCAATATTCCAGGTGAATCCACATACAGCAGATCTATAATTATGGATTCAGTTTGATTACACAGAGCAACGAGTCAACTCAGCAAACCAGTTGGTTCAGTCTCTTCGACTCTTATTAAAAACACTTTTGACAGATGGGTCAAATAATATGTGCAAACAGTTTTATGTGGTTTATTATTTTTAAGTTCTTGAGGTACCAGACTGGCAGGTTTTCAACAATGCAGCGTGCACCTGTACTTAATCCCACAAAAGGCCAGTTTATATTCATATTATTTGACTATTATTTTATGCTTTTCCTTTTTTTCCTCCAGACATAGAGTCAAATATGTATGAAAACACTTTAATTTGTTTTTAGGGACCATGTTCAACGAGTGGACATAGTATAAACAACTGTGCAACATATTGCAATATAACTCAGTAACTCTGCAAGAAATACCTTCTTTTTGAATCTTATAATGTTAAATTTCTGGTGACACTGTCAGAATGATAAATGTAACTATTGTGTTGTTGTAATTATCAATTGGCAACCAGTTATTGCTATTATTGATGGTTTTTATTGATTTGGTTGTGCTGTATTGGGATCAACTGCTTTGTTTTTTATCTATTTTAAATGTATTTATTTGTTTGTATGATGAATGTTTTATTTGGACATTTTTAATGTGTGGACTAATTAGACTAATTATGCTGATTTCATCTCTATGGTCATTTTTGAGGCCATAGTTTGTGAGGGTTTCTATTTGATTTCATCATATTGTACACTGTATGTGTTATAGGACATGTAGGGGCACATTAACAGGTACACTTTACAATAAAATGAAGTCAAACAGCACCACGAAATATTGGCTGAAATGATGATAGAGTGGAATCTACACCTCTCTAACACATCTCCATACTAAACATTATAACTTTAATGGATTTTAAGTTAAGTTTACTGTTATTGTCTTCTGCATGAGAGGCAGCTGCAGCTTGTGCTCTCCCTACTGCCATACAACACACACATATAAACGTACAGTACAAAAAAAAAACAACTTAGAGAAAGAATTGGACAAAAGATAAACAATAAATAAATAAAATACAGAAGCTCAATTAATTAAAGTAGTCGATAAAAGTGCCATAAATCAGGATTTATAAGCACCAATTTCCTGGCTGCCTCTCAAAATCTCTAAATGAAGTAGTGCAAGTCTTAATACGTGCTGTATTTACTGTGGAGCTTAAACAATTAGTTGCAAAATACTTAGATTAATTGACTATTTTGACAATCAATAATCATTTGTCATTTTTTAAGCAAAAGTGCAAAACATTCTGTAGTTCCAGCCTCACAATTAGGAGCATTTGCTTGTTTTCAGGCTCTCATGTGATTGAAAAGTGAACATTTTTAGGTTTTCGAGTGTCGGCCTGACAAAACAAGCAATATGAGGACGTCACCAGAGGCTTTAGGGGAAATAATTAATCAATAATGAAAAGAATCATTAGTCGCAGCCCTAATTTACTGTACTGCAGGACTATTGGGTTGGTATTTTTCATCATGTCTCCACACCTCATGTATTTCTCATATTATCTAAGCAGTATACAAACACTAATTCTCATTCAGCTGATTAGAAATGTCTTCAGGTGATCTGCAGGTCATCTGGTTCAGTTTTGATCCGCTGCTCTGTGTCCTGTTTCCCTAAATGTTACCAACCGTCGGATCCATACTCAGGGGGCTTTTAACTAAGTGAGCGGCTATTGTTCGTGTGATTGTGGCCCCCGCTCTTTAAGTTCTTCAAACCAGGAAATGTTTAAACGGGGCTAATTAGCCATTATTCCGTGCAGTGCGCGGCTCTGGCAGTTCTTCTCTGTGGCTGATCTGACAGGAGTCGTGCCCTCTGGGGTCCCGCGTATCAATTATGGGGCCTTTCACAGTTTGCCGTTTTGGAAACATTAGACAAACTCAATCCCAGGTTTGCCCCTTCACTGCTTTTGTGCTCGACTTTCAGCTTTGAAATCAGGTTGTGCCGCCTGTAGGAAGGTATTACACTTCATGAGAACACAAAGGACGATGGGAAAAAGAAGCACTTATTGAGTCCAAATGCAGGTGAGATTTTGAACAGAGAAGCAGCATGTGTGCACAGAGATCGTTACAGCTCATTTTGGTTCACTCAAGAAATGATACCAGCAACCAAGACTGTTTGATGCCAAACATGACCACACACACACACACACACACACACACACACACACACACACACACACACACACACACACACACACACACACACACACACACACACACACACACACACACACACACACAAAATTCCCTACAGACAGTGCTATACTCCCTCTGCTGCCTCTCCTCTGTAAACACAGCTCCCCCTGCCTGTTTTTCACCTCATTGTACACACAGAAGTCCCACTGTCAAAGTCTTTTAAAGTGAAAATTAAAACACTAATTAATGTAACACTCATTTCATTCTAAATGTCATCATTTTTATGAACTACAAGTGGAAATTTGGGCTAATAACTGATGCTATAATTGACATTTTGGGCATATAACGGACGCTAAATTCAAAATATATCCCCATTTTCTCAAAATAAAAGTCAACAAAAGTATCTTTCAGCAACTAGGAACCTCATTCTTTGATTAATCAGATATCAGAATACTGAATATATTAATTAATTAAAAGTTTAAATCTTCTATATTGAACATCAAATCCTTTTAGTGTTATGATGTTTATAGTTTTTTGTTCTTTTTTGGATCATCCTGCTGGCTTAGGGGTTTAATGTATTTGGCTTTTACCTATGTAAAAATATTAAGTAGTATTAGTACCACTAGTGCCATTTTATTCATCTAATGTTCATTTGTATAGGGTATATAAGTATATGTATATAGCCCTAACCGATGCCACATGCTGTACTACAGTTTGCATTGACGGGACGGTCATGGGCCTTTAAAAGAAGCAAAACTCAACAATCATATAAAACTCAATAACAAGCACTCATGACTACACGACCGATCCCTCTTTAAAAACTGCTTCAATTTCAGTTTAAAATGATCCCAAGTCTAGCATTAGTACTACTATTTAGTAGTACAGTAGTTTGAGGTAGCGGCACCTGGAACAGCTCCAACATTAAAATGCTGCTTACAGGTTAATGTGTCAATAATTTATAGCTCTCTGAAAGAGGCCATTCTACATAATGAGTACTTTTAAAGTACATTTTGCTGATAATACTTTGGTGCTTTTACTTAAAATGATGGAGTACTTTTATAATGTGGTATTGCTATTTTTACTTACTTTTAGTGAATACATCTTTTCCCAAACAACTGAAGTTTTGTGAACAATTTAAAATCCTTATTAATGATATCTGCAGTTGTTCAAAGCTGCCTGCAGCCTGAGCAGATAAATGTACCATTTGAAAGAACTTACGTGGCTTTGAATTATAACTTAGGACTGTGATTTTGTAGAAATGCTGGAATCAATTAGCTCCATTTTGTACGTGCAGTGCCCTCGGCTCAAGTCTAGCCAGGTACCTTTGTTACACATCATTCCCCGTCTCTCTCTGCCCTTACTTCCTGTCATCTCTTTACTACCGACTCTCTAATGAAGCCATAATATGTATATATATTTAAGGTTTTTCAGTTTTGAAGTAAAACCTGAGATACCAACTGCCTTGAGAGAGAAATAAAACCAGCACTGGTGTGAACGCAACATAGCACCCGTTATTTTTTTGCATGAAAAAAGACATTGTGCTGGGAGTTTTTCCAATTTTTATTTGTCCTTGTGAAAAAAAAAAGTGCGCCTCAAATTATCTAAAATGTAAGATAAACAAGAGTCAGACATGTGTCACCTTTTCACCAATTATCATTAATAAGGGCCGTATTTTGAGGGAGAGGCTTGAACAAAAACACTCGCCGCTGCTCCTCGTGATGAAATTAAGTTGTCATTGGAGCGTCTGCCTAAATCCTGCACGCTTACGGGAAAAATAAAGACCATTCTGAGTTCAGAGTGCCATGTAACATTCAATTACAATTTAACAGACGGGTCTCTATTAGTCGGTGTCCATTTCAGGGTTGGAGGCACGAGGTCAAGACCCGCTCCTCTGTACGTCTCAGACAGGTGCTTATGTTAGATTTGATGTTTTTAAAAGTACGACCAAACAGAAAGATTAAGTCCAATACAAAACACACCTGGCCGACACAATCTCCTCACCATCCTTTCTTGGAGTTTGTCTGTCACACAAAAACACACACACGCACACACACACTGGTGTGGAAATTCAAGCTGACAGTCAACATCTCAAATAAATATATTTCTCCGTCTTTTTGTTTTAAGATATTAAAGTAATTTCTATAATTGTTTGAAACAAGTCCACTTTTCCTAATTCCCATCTGTGTCCTTGACAACGGGGTCACAGCCGAGTCCTCTCCTGGCAGCCGCGCCAGATGGCGAAGAGGGAAAAGAGAGGCGAAAGAAAATGGGGGGGGGGGGGGGGAGAATAGAGAGGGGACTTCTGTCAATGTCAAATGGAGAATTAGAGTTATTTCCCTGCCTTTTTGAGTCGGCTGTACCTGCCCACTGCCCCCAAAATGACAAACCGATACCCTCAGACAATAAAAGGCAGCAGCGGAGGCCGGGTGAAGGGCTGGAAAAATCCCTACCTGTTAAAAAACAGTGTTTGAACTCCTAATTGTGCAGAACTCTTGGCAAATCAGGGGGTGTTAGGGAGGAGGCGTTGTCCAAACAGAGAAGAATAAGACAACTATCCTCGCTGGCTTTGCAAGAACAAGACAAATAGCAGCGATAAAGACTGATGGAAGATGGACAGAGGGAGTTGTTTGTTGCCTTTAGACACAGGCAGGTCTAGTTTGTCCTTCATTGACACTAAACAGTAGAATATATGGCACTCACACACTTAATGGGCTTTAAAACAAGTTTTTGTATGAACAGCTATTTGCAAAGAAAGTAAATTGTCACTTTTAAGTATCTGTATTGTTTTAGGGAACGAACTACTCGCCAAGCTTTCAAATGTAAAGTGAAATCTACACACTGGTACTGACTGTTACTTATATACAGCCGTTTTATTGTTTGTTTTAAAGTCTTAATTGGAAGCAGTGTAGATATTGAGTGGAATTTCCAGGTTAAATAAAGTGAGTTGAACTGAAGTAACAGAAGTCTTGTACAGCACCATTAAGTGGCTAATATATACTGTCTATTTCTGTATATTATGTGTGGTGGAAGGTGTACTTTTGTGGTACTTGCTCTTTACTTAGTAGAGTATACTGGAGTATTGCAATTTTATGGAAATGCAACCCTTGCATCCCTTACATTTCAGAGGGAAATATTGCACTTTTTTCTCCACATTTATTTCATCCCTTTCTCCTAATTGTGTTTATTTACACTACTAACTGACAGCAGTAATTACTGTCAGATATGATGCATTGCTGTACATTTAGCTACCTACAAGTATAAAGCACGTCTAGTATAGCAGTTTATTGTAGCACCAGCTGGACCAGCTTAACATACTGTAGGTTACTATAGTACAGATTAGTTTAGTATAGATAAATACTGTATATCAGTGATTTATAACAATCTGAAAGTGGCAAAGTATATTTTGCTGATTTTGAATGCAGGACTTCTAACTGTAAGGGAGTATTTTTACACTGTTTTTTTTTTTTTTTTATCTATAAATAAAAAATCTGAATATTTCTTCCACCATAGGAAACAAGTGTACCCTGATTCTTGTTGTGCCACATCCTAGCATTCATTTAAACTTTTACTGGATTGCTTCGTATATTAGATTAGATTCAACTTTATTGTCATTGCAGACTACAAGTACTGAGACAACGAAATGCAGTTTAGCATCTAACCAGTGCAAAGTGCAAAAAGCAGTAAAGTGCAGAGTAATGTACATATGTATAGAGGTAATATATAAATAACAGTGAGGTGTAGGTATGAATATATATATTGTAGTTTCCACATTTGGGGAGAAAAAGATTGAAGTTTTCTGGACAATTTCAAATGTATGCTTACAGTATTAAAAGCATGATTTCTGCAAGAGAAAATCACTGCTGTATTTGAAATAGCATTAATCTCTTTGAATTACCACTGAAGATTTACATTTAGCGGAAATGATTGCGAGGAAAATCAAGTAGTTCCATATTGAGAGCCTGGAATATATTACGCACTGAGATTTGTGTCAGCCAACTATCTGAAAATCTCACTTTTTCACACAAGTACATCTGAGCCAGACAATATAGTCCAGCACATTTTAATACAGTAACAAAGCAGCGAGACTTTGAACTGTATGTTCGATTCATTCACACTCTTGTGGACGAGACAATAGTCTTTAAGTCAGGACATAAAATGCTTTGACCTTTGATGGATATAATCTGTATATTTGTGTAAACAAGTGTACCAGTGCTTTATGTGCTTTGGCAGTAAAGATATAGGTATATTAGACCACCTAGCATCCCACTTGAGCTGCATCTTTACCATGATCCTAAAAAATGAAAAGTATCACTCAGGACAGAGTAAATGCACAGCTCAACCTGAGGGTTAATAGCAACATATGAGACTCTGTTTTCATTTACCATTTATCAACTAATTCACTTAAAAAAGAATTTTTTTTTTGAGGCAACGTGATGTGAAAACAAGACAAGAGCCAAACTTAGATCTCCTGTGTGACGCTACACTGACATTACTACTGCAGTCGAGGCAGTGGAAATATTCTCAGTGCGAATCCTCCTGTGTAACGTATTCAAGGTGCTCAATGTTGAATTAATCAATTATATTTGGAATACATTCTACTAAATAATACGGCAACGGTCACATGATGCATTGGTATGTCAGGCTGCGTGCAATGTTGTGTAATTAGCTGTAGATTATTTTGGTTGTGGAAAAATCTGTCGAAGAAATTTTCCAAAAAGTAAATGTGTAAATAATTCAGCAAAATTAATTTTGTTTGTGGTGAATTAATACAAAATATGGCAGTAAAAAGACAATACAGGAGCAACCTAATAGTATCAGACACTACTTTATGACGAAGCTCAAAATTATGTTTGAGCTTTGATTAAAAGCAGCCATTGTGGAATATCCTTTTGTTTTAGGAGGCTAATTCTCAGTTTTTTTTTTATTAGCTTGTCTGTCCCAACTGCACTGGATAAATGTGGTTTGGTCCTTGTGAAGCAGGCACCTTCAGAGGCAGCACCTGGGGACTTTACAAGAAAGGGGATGATAATGGTGTAAGTAGGTGTCAGAAAATATTCCATAAATAAACAGTGTGTGGCTAACTGGAAACATTCTCCACACACACACACACACACACTCATACTCGTTAAAATAAGGCTCTTAAAACAACACAGAGGCTGTTCGAGTCGGCCCACAGGAGAAGCAAACCAGAATAGCTCGCCCTCTCTCTCCTGTGACGAAGCACTTGAAAGGTAACATTATAGGGGCGAGCTCGCAGAGATAGAACAGACTACACAGTAAGACGTTTTTCAGCCACTCTCTCTGTCAGCGTCCTCTCACCCAGTTGCCTCTCGGGCGCTTAACAAGAGTTAAATCTGGTTCTTATCTCGCAGAAAGTCAAATGTAACCAAACAAGTGCAGGGGGAAAAAAGTGGGCACCAGTCTGCACGTGTTCGGTCCCAATAGAAGCATGAAAAAATAAGCAGACGACGGACTGACGACATCCTGAGCTCCACTGGGGATTCCTGGAAAGGTCTAAACACTCCTGCTGGGGCTTCAATGTCAAACTTAGGAAGAGGAGCTTTGAGAAATAATTTTGCTCTTTTGCTTGGTCTGAATTCAACCAGGTCAACCTCTATGAAAAGAAACTGACAGAATACATTGATCGTTATTTTTCCTTTATTGGAGAGCAATAGTGTCATTTAGATGTTTTCTAACTAAAATGTATAATTTACTTGTATTTTTTTTTTAATAGGAAGTGAATTGTGCATTTTTAACCAAGAGTCTAAGGTAATGTCTTGTTTTGTCTGACCAACAATACGAAACCCAAAAAGAAATTCTGTTTAATATCACATAGGATAAGAAAATGCAATAAAAGTTTGAGCTCTACAATGAAGTTTGAATGATGTTCTGGTCGAGACTTTTCATTCTTTTCCTCTACTGTACTTTACAGAATCTTAATGTATACATACATCTGGTAATATTCTGTATTTTACTAATTGTCAACAAATCCCATAAAAATAGAGCACCAAATGTATATATTAATCCGCAGCAGAAAGTAGTCCCTAACAAATGCACTATTTACTAGTGTTTGAGCAAAAACTGCAGTGCCCAGCTGTTTAAGGAAATTATTATTTTATATATAAAACTATATATAGTATTTGTAAAATATATTTACATCTTCAGTAGGAGTAAATGGGCTCGGGGCACAGACAGGATGTCAGAAAGTACTGAGACGCACAAATGCAGTGTTGGCTGTGGTCTTTTTATGGGATTTGTTGGCAATAAAAATAAATAAATAAAGTAACCTAACAAAGTAACAGCCTTGTCCTTTATATATTAACAATTTTAAACATTTTTTTGTATCTGTGTGTGGAAATTGCAGAAGGAAAAGAAAAATGAGTCCTTAGATTTCAAACTGCACCAATTGTGTGGAGACAAAGAGAAGAACCAAAACAACTGGCACAAACAAAACATAAAGATAATGAATTTTACACATAAGAAAGAACATCAGCACATGCTATAATATACAAGTGAGAAACTGGTACTGGAGAATTATCTGCATTTTTGCTTGAAACACTACTAAAAAGATTAAGACGATGTACTAATTGTTTCAGATCTAAATACACTGTACTGTATATATAAGATAAATATATGAAATAAAAATATGCAGTAATTCAGATGGCCTTCAATTTTCCACTTTCTCTCTCACACACACACACACACACCAACAGGCGTCAACCCTGCGACTTGTCAAACTCCATTACAGATGCAATCAGCCAACGTCTCCTCCTCAGCAGCTGGCAAAAGTCTCCTCCATTCATCACTACATCTCTTCTACTTGTAGACCTTTCCCTATTATTAGTGTTAATACAAGGCCAGAGGACATGGAGGGAAACAGGCCTGGCAGCGCTTAAAAAGCCCAAATGTCAAACTATGACATGCTGCCAGCTGCCGGCAGCTTTGATATGCCGGGGCTAGATGATGCTTATATGATCGTTTCATTAGAAAATTTGGTCTAGGTGTCAAAGAGGTTCCCTATGTCTGTGCTGCAGCTATTAGGCTCAATTATAGCTGCCAGAAAGAGGGAGAACTGAGCTGGCTCTGTGCGCCGCATTCAGAGTGGCCTTAAAGAGCCACTGAGAGAGTCACAGAAATTGCTATTCATAACACTTAATGGCTTATGAATTAAGTTTTCCCTCTAATTATTCATAATCATACATGCGTACTCAACAACAACAAAAAAAATAAAAGTCACATATTTGGCTTCAGCAGTAAACTTGGTCGACTTATCAGCCTTTCTTGTTGGGCAATTTTGATTAAAAATATTTAAACTTTGATAGCATCTACAAATAATAATCACAGATATGGTTTAATACTTATGATTGGAGCTGAAACAATCAGGCGATTCATCTATTAGTTCCCAATATGACCTCCCAAAGGGGTCACAAGATAAATCTAAGGGTTCTTGAGATGATTAACATGTAGGGCTGGATGATTTGTTTTGTCACGCTGTGTAACATGTCTACACTGTGAAATTCAAGTTATTACAACGTGCACAAAAAGCTTACTTTCAGTCAAAATGTAACGTAGATGGCAGCCGGCTACATTAGCAGGCCTGTAAACTGTGACGTGCACCCTCCGCAGTTTACGGGACCGTCGTGACTTCAGGTGGCTGGCTGGCTCTGGCTTCCTCGTAGTGAAATTAACATCCGCATCTATGAGACTGAAAAAAGACGCCGCACACTGATGTGAGGTCTCGGTTTGTGTTTGTGGACGAGGCAAGAGATGAAGCCATGGGAGTCGACTGTGTCTGCTTTGTTCAGTCTGTCTCTACCTGCTGGGCAGCTAACGCTAGCTAGCCAGGTGTCTGCGTTCTTCACAAACAGCAGGAGCAGATTAATTAGTGTACAGACTTTTCTGTTCTATCTGTGCTAAAACTACAATCTAAAACTGGGTGCTTGTGATCTATTTAGTTGCAGCATCAGTCCATGACAGTCCAGCCTTGCAGGTGTTTCAGTTCTTTTATCATTCTTGCTCAACTGTCCTGCATGTGAAGCTTTAAAGAATATGACGTTTCAATCATTAAAAATAAATTAATAGATAAAAATGTTTTTCATCATATCTACAAGCACTATTGACAGGATAGAAAAGCAGGAAAAACATTTCCGCCACACAGAATTATGCTTTTTTTTCCAGAATCATGTTCTGATCTTTGCTTTTTACTATGAAATACTGCGCATTTGCCCTTTAACAATTAAAAATAATAATAAAAATAAAAATAATCATCATCTGAGAAGGAAAAATCACTCTTTGGTTGAGCTGATTGCAACTGGTGGACTTACAATGAGGGAGTCACAATTAGACACTGCTTTGTTTTAAGGGGTCACAGGTCAAAAAGGCTGGAGTAGTTGATCAACAGAAAATTAACTGACAACAAATTTGTTATTTTTTTCAAGCAAAAATGCCAAAAACATTTGTTCCTGCTTCTCAAATGTTCGGATTTGATGCTTTTCTTTGTCATATGTGAAAGTATCTTTGGACTGCTGCTACTTGAAGCTATTTTAATACGTAACTTTGAGCTCTGGGAAATAATACATTTTAAACATCTTTACAATTTTCTAGCACTAGATTGACAAAATGATTATTTGAGAAAATAACTGGCAGACTAATCAATAATGACAATCGTTAGTTGCAGCCCTATTTATGATTAATTACAAACAAACATAAATAATACACCGTAACACAATGATATATTGCATCTAGTACAAAGAAATATTGGATAATTTCTCTGCTGAGTTTACACTATCTGTGAGGAATAACAGTCAGAGCCATATTACCATTTCATATGTCGATTTCCAAAATTGCCTGTATGACGTGTGCGCACATACATGCAGCTCCGTTTTTATTTTTTTGGAACCACTTACAGATTAGATGTAATAGACATGCCGGGAAATGTGACGCTGAAGGAATGTCGACCACATGTTCGAAAATAAATAGACCTGTGAGAATTGAAACAAGCACTCATAAGGTTAATCAAACCTAATTTTTTCATGGTTTCTCTGCTTTGGTCCACCAGCATTTTCCCTGTCATTTTATTATTTCTAGATTTCTTTCTGGGCAACAGTAATCCAGGCATAACTAGACCCTGCCACACTAAATTAGCTGCAAACAGACGTAGAACAGAGAGAGAGTGTGCGTTTCCCACCTTTTGCATAGCACTTTCGAAAAAAGGCTGCATACCAGCAACGTGTGGGGAAATTAACTAATTAGAGAATGGAGGGGCCGGCCTCGAATTACACAAAATACTTTTCTCCTCATGCTGCGTTTCTGTGGTCGATGTGGCGGCAGGGAGAAGCCTCTCTCTTCATCCTAACCTCTGATGTGATTAACGGACTGGTCAGAACAAAAGAAATGAAAGGTTAAGAGAGGAAGAAGAAGTGAGGTCTGAGCCTTTTCCCTCTCGGTTTCTTTTTTTTTTCTTCACTCGGGGTGGCGTCTCTGGCATGGCTCGGGCCCAGGCTGAAGGAGTGTTAAACCTCTCAGGCTGCGGAGAGGAGAAATGACAGGACTCCCTCAAGCTCCCCTCTGTTCTTCTAATGGACTCCTCCGTCGACATGGCGGGGTTAGAAACATCATAAGTTCATATTCCCCACATGAGACTTTTTTTTTTTGCCTTTCCCCCATTTAGCGGTGTTGCCTTTCAGATTCCTCAATGGCTCCATCTCTTTTACCCAAAGAATCAGAGTCCTATCAGTGAAATCAAAGGCGATTACACAGCTCACTAGTCATTTAGGATCTCTGTGGCTGTGGTAAGTATGTAATGCAGGCCGCAGCCCCAAAGTCTCTGTTTATTCAGTGAAAGTGCTCTGTAATTTATTTAAAATAATCTATTTTAACAAATAAAGAGGTCATTGAGTCAGTGCATTGCTGCAGGCGCACATTTAAATACCTCTTTAAGAGTTGGACTGGCTGACATGCTGTCGAGCTGGCTGGACCCAGAGGACGCAGAGGCAGGCCTCCTGCTCTGAACAAAGTGATTCACCAAAATCTGAAGAGCAACATCACATGGTTAGTGAGGGAGTACTTGCCCTCCGTTAAACTCTGAGCAATGATCAGCGCTTTTTTTTGTAAAGCCGTTTTTTCCTCCCTCTTCTTATTGAGATGTTTGATTCAGATCCAGAGGGCTTGTTTGAAGAGGGGGTGGGCTTGGGCCCTCGTGGATGTTTTGAGGGGGGGACTGGAGTAAATATGACGGATGGGATTACAAGGAAACCCTCTCTGTGATTTCGAAGGGCTTGAAATAGAGCTGGTTTTTCCTGCATACCAGTACATCTCCCCACTTGCTCTCTGAGGTGGCTTCAGCAGCTCAGGTGCACTGTATCTACGTTATGTCTGCCTGTCTGATGGGATATGACTGCACCACAGAGCTGGATGCATCAAAGGAAGTCAAAGAGAGGAGGCCAGTCCAACTGTAAGAGGCCCAGTTATATAAATGGAGCCAAAGTACTTTGCTTTATTTGGACTTGTTTGGGCTTATTTGTTTGTACACCACACAGCTTCATACTTGGCGAGATGCAGAGCAGTTTTTCCTCCCACTTTAAATGCCTACAGTATGCAACTTGTTGATGCTGGGTTATAAAACAACTTATTTCCATCATTAAATCTTATACATTATGGTTTTCTGTTATTTTAGCCAACAATAGCTTCATCAAAGACGCCATTAAACTCAATTTATGAAAGTTTTTCCATGCCATATTTTGGCAAGACCGACCTGGACTGTGAAGGCAGCACGCTGGCTGACATACCCACCAATGAATCACATACATTCAGTAGACGTGTGAGGTTCAAGGGCTAACAAAGTGGCTAATTTTTGAGCATATAAATACACTGAGGGGGGAACGAAGAAGACTGACATTTCACCAAACTTCTCTACAAAAACATCAGCGGACCATGACTGGCATCTGGTGCAGTAAGTGGTCGGTGTGTAGCGAGCCTCCTCTGTTCTGGCCAAAGAAAACCCGGTTTAGTGTAACCACCGTTTCCTCGAGCAGCCCGACGTCGAGAGCAGAAGCAGGAGAAAGGGTTCGAGAGGTTTGCAAGATGTTGTCATTCCAGTATCTAGCTTTATCCTTATGTACCACATCTCTTTGTCTGAGAAAATATGGAGGTATTAGACTTTGTTTTCTTGAGACTCCAACCGTTGTCAGTCATTTTCTGCTATCTGCGAGTTCATCCTCTCCTGATCCTGACAGATAAGGTCTGTGTTACCTTCTGAACAGTGAATAGCTCCGTCTTTATTGGCTGCCATTGTGGTTTGGGTCAGTGAGTCAGGGTTAGGCTGATGGATTACTTTACTAATGATTTTGGCCCGAGAGTGAGCTTGTTTTAAAAAGGCAGACATTCGGCGAGTCAGTTTGAGTTTCATGCGATGTTATGGATTGGTGGAGTTGTGTGTAGAGCTCTTCTTCAACGGCCAAAATCGGTGCTTGATTATTTAATGTTCTTGTTTTACAAACCGGTCTTAATCTGCAGAGCAAAGAAACAAGAAATCTAATTGGCACGGCAAATTTAAAAAAAACCGGAGAGCAGGTTAGATTTTTTTTCACAAACAAAACCTGCAGGCGCTTTCAACGTAACATAATATACTGACTCACATTTGAGATGTTTGCATGTACTGTACCACCAGTGGAAGATGTCCTCCATGGTTGAGCCCACCCAGACTGCAGTGTTGTGAGGGAGCGTGCCCCTTACCTCCCATTGGGGGCAACAAGGTCCTGTGTCCACATTTCAAGCAGGGCTGTCACTCACAGTAGGGGAGAAAGGGTTCTGTCTTGGGGTCAGCACTTATGTTCTCCAGCTAAGAAAGCAAGGCTCTCAGAGGACAGGCAGCAGTTCAACACAGCATGCTTTGTGCTGCATCTATACAGGCGAGAGTGGAGGAGCTCAGGGATGAGCAGAAGGGTTGTGAAAACTGACAGTGAAGAGAGTGAAAAGGAGTCTGTAACTTTGAAATCAAACCATAGTGAGGCCTGAAGTTTTTGCAGAATTTGTGGATACATTTGGGCAAAAAGACAAAAAAAAAAAATATCAGCACACTTATTTAATTCCCTATTCTTCTTTTAATCTACATGGACATGATAATGTTTTGACCACAAATGGTCTTTCTCAGGTAAAGGTAAGGGTTCAGTATGCTCAAACAAACCAATTAATTGTTGTCCGAGAGTGTGTCTAAAGGAAAAAGTCTCAGTACCTGTTCTGAATGACCACACTCACATCATACAAATGGGGATGACAGCGCACACTTTTGGACAGTCTGATTATGTCAACGTCCTAAAGCAAATCTCATCCAAATGATGTAACTGCAAGCTTCACTCCAAAATGAGCCAACTATCAGTCAAAATAATGAATTAGTTACCAGTTTCTGATATGGCATACTTTATAAAGGGTCTATAAGCTGTGAGTAATAGTTTTATTAATGGTTAATAAAATCAGAAATAATTGGTTTTTCCTCAGTAGACAGTTTGACCACTTACCTTCCGGAAAAGATTCCATTTATTACGACTAATTAACTTTTACACCTCCAAAAGATGTAAAATACTAAAACCTGCATTAACTGATTTTTCTGGCCACTTGGGGGCAGAGCAGCAAGCTGTAAACACAACATGGCTAACGTGTTAGCAAACAGTTGCCTATTTACACATCCAGGAGGCATGGAGCAACATTAGCGTTCATTTGGATTTGTGTTTCTGTTCGATATTCACTCTCCTTTTAGCTTTGTTTTGGTATTCACAAACTCCTGAGGAAAATATCTGTCTTTTTAGCAGATAAATGCTCCACTATGTTCACCAGCTAGTCTCTAACTGTGTCTGTCTGCCGTTCGGTGCCGAGTAGATAGCTCACAATGGGTTTTTAGAGCTGTAAGAGGGAACTAAAACAGTAAAGTTGCGGACCGTAAAACCAAAACAGTGAGCTGGAAGATGCTAAAATACTCCATAAAGCTGAGAGGAACTGCAGAGTCAGGTGATAATTCTTTGTGGGTTTGTTCCTACAAGTGACACCTTTAACATTACACATACTAATTTCATCCATTGTTAATAGTAAAATATTGATTAGAGCAGCTTTAATTAATGATTTACTATTGTTAAAGCTGCAGACCTGATGCCTCATTATAAAGCGGTTCTAACAAATGTCTTATTAATGATTTGTAATGCGTTAAAAATGGATTATTAACCATTAACAAAGCCATTAGTCACAACTCAAACATGCCTTCCTTAAAGTATGCCTTATTAGAAAGTGTTACCTGTCTTTGGATCATTTCAGGCAGGTTGCAGCTCTTCTCTGCACTTGCACTGATGATGTCATATGTGTTTCACTAAGTGTCTGGTGCCGATTTGTCCATCTTTGAACCCGTAATTGAGTTAGCCAGGATTAGCATGCGTAACAGTCCTTCTATGAGTCTCAAGGAGATAAAAGAAGAGGGGAAGAGTGAGAGACGGAGGGCGGCGGATCGACACATGTCTGGGCCGGTGTCACCTCTTAATGTAATTTGGCACATGGTGCTATGTGCTTCTTCTGGTGTAGAGTTTCTTTTAAGTGGCTAATGCCTGCGGTGGGTGAGCACCCACGGGGGACAAGAGAGGTCAGTGTTTTGGGTGGAACGTGTGGAGAAGGTGTGGGGGATCTTCCTGTCATTCACCGCTCATTCCTCTGAGCCCCGGCGACCTTTGACCCCCCCATGCAGACAAGCCAACAACCTCAACCTCATCGACTGAGCAGAGCAGCAGGCTGTGGAAGAAAACGCTCATCTTTAAACACGTCGTTGGATGTTATCTGCCAGGGGAGTGACACAGTCTAACTTGTGCTTTTCAAGATATTGTATAATGAGATCTATGTTTCATAACTTTTGAGATGAGGACATTTCAACTTAAGAGAAGGAAGAATGTAAGATGAGATTTATATTGTAGATTACCTTATTTTAATAATGTTTATTTGGATGACTGACATCATTTAATTAATGAAAACTCCATATTTTATAGTTTAAAATGTGCTTATGTTTGTGTAGATGAGGGACAGCATAACATTGTGCACACTGCCTCCAGTGTTAGTTATTGTTTGGCTTAGCGGAGTGATACACCATTAGACAGTGAAGTAATGTCTTAAACTACTGAAGGAATCTCTAAAGTGGACCAAGCTGTCCCGAAGAAGCTGCCCCCTTACCCAAGACCTGAAAGTAATAACCATCTAGTTAACAGTTAGAGTTACCAGTGTTACAATAGTATCAAAAATATCTGAGTTGACATAAGTTGCATTAGAAGTAATCACACTGTCACTTTATTTAAAAAAAAAAAATCAAGATTTTAAAACAAGATACGAGATGATTTGTTTTGTTGGACATCATTCGATCTTTATGTGTCCAGAAATGTTTGTCTCTCTTTTGTGGAGGTGAAGAATCCACGTCACCCGGACAGACGGTTCACATTAGTCATCCGAGGTACACAGGGAAGGTTAAGATAATGTCCAAAGTGGGAAAAATTGAGCCTTTAACGTCAGACTGATCCTAAACTGGACGGCCAACTATTGGTCACCTGGGGCGTCCAATGGCTGCCACTCAAACTTTCCATCTCATTTATTCCTCCTCTTTCTCCCTTCTTTCTTATAAGTACAGATGTAGTGGGAACCTTCAATCAGCTTCATGATGACACAACCTCTCCATTTTCATGCTGCTCATTCTCTGTCCAATGTACCACCACACACACACACACACACACATGCACGTGCACATACACACACTTAAATGCACTTTGCCCAACTGGCAGACATCTGTTGATAATCATTGCCCAGTCTCAGCAGAGAACTTGTGATATTTAATATTTCCTCACCACTTGAACAAATAAGCTCTAATAACTGCAAGGTACTTGACCACAGGAGGAGAGGAGATGTGCAGCATGAAAGGAACCGTGTGCACTTTGGTTGAATCTGCGTTGTTAAACTTTCCATAGTATTTTACCCTCGGCACATATATTGAAAAAAAAAAAATCAACTTGAAAACCCACCACCCACCAACCCCCATACACCCCCAAAACCACAAAAACTTAAACAGTGAACAAACATTATAAATCACTGCTTAAAAGAAGATATAAATAGTTATAAATACTCACACATACTGTACACACACATATGTGCACTCGCGCACACACACACACACACACACACACACACACACTTAAATCTGATGCGCTGCGGAGGTGTTGCAGAGCTGCAGAGCATCGAGAGACATTCACAAAACACTCATTAACTTCCTTTACAAAGCCGCCTTTGTGACCTGCCAGACCCTTGGCTAGTCTCCCCTGCTCTCTCTCTCTCTCTGACACACACACACACACACACACACACACACACACACACACACACGGATAGTTTCTGACCCAATGAGAAAGTACATAAACACTAAATGGGATTAAAGTTTAAAGTGTTACCGCTACCTGGATATTTTTTCAGGTAGGCTCCCTTGGAGTATGAAGGGCTCCATGCAGCCTTTTAAGAAAAGAAATAAACTACTTTTGCAGCAAATACACCAACTAGTGTTTGACCTAAGTCCAAGCCCACCACATAGAAGTCTGAAAAGACTTCCAACATATTATTTTTAGAACATTTCTTAAATATTAAATTGGTTTCTGTGGAGACAGTTGATGGCCAGTAACAAAGACTTGGATTCACACCTCAGCCCTCAGAGATAGCCGTGTCCCCTGAATCAACTGAGCATGTTATTTTTTTATTTCCTCATAAATCACATATTACACTAATCTAATACAAATTGTACTCTCAGTGCAAGATTCCCTTTGCAGTGGACGACAAAGAAAATAATATCCCAGTCAAGGTTTAATTTAAAATCGAGTAATAAAATGAAAAAGAACAATTAGCACCCTGAGGTGCTCCAGTGCCCTAAAATGTGGTCAAAGTAAAATATATTATATTAAAGTCAATGTGAGATTCATAGTTTGAAATGCGTCTCTGCTTCATCAGATGTCCAGGCCAAGTTTCAACACTCCAAGGTGGTTACATCAGTTCCTGTGTAGCAGTGAGTAAGATTGGTTTGTTACAACTTGGGTCTTATTTTTGTACTTTTGGCCATTATTTCTATGGGTTATGAGAACATTGTACTGACCAAAGTAATTGCTGAGATCTGGGAACGCAGCAACAATGACGTCAAACAAGGCAAGAAGCACAAATAGTCAGACAGGTTGTAAACAAGCCAAATGGAGATGATCTAAACCACTAAATAAGGTAGTCAGTCTACAAACTCCTGATGGATGTTTACAGCAACCTCGCAGTTTGTTTAAACCCTGTACGATAATCTGACTGTTTGTATTCCGTTTCTTGTCTGACGTCTTTGTCGCTGCAGTCCCAGATCCCAGTGGTATATTTTCCTGCAGCCGGCTTCACGCTAATCCTCTGATCAACAGTTGGCAGCAGTAATGGATGTAAACAACGCACAATTTAAAATATTGGTTATGCTAATGTTTTATGAGGAAGAAAATGAATTCAACATGTTTGTTAGACCTCAAGGATACTCACAGTATCTTTAGGTTTGTTTACAAGAAAACTCCACCTTGAACTTTTTAAGCAAAAATGCTTAAAAATTCACTGGTTTCAGCTTCTCAAATGTTTTGTCTTCTTCTATAGTACATTTAATATCTTTGGGTTTTGGACTGTTGGTCAGACAAAACAAACAATTTGAAGACACCAACTTGGGCTCTGAGGCATATTTTCTGACATATTATAGACAAAACAATTAATTGACTCATCAAGAAATCAATAATGACGATAATCATTAGTTGCAGCACCTAGTACAATGTTATTATAGATAGGAATGATGGCAAAAAGTATGAAAATAAAATCCAAGTTAAAATAAACCTCTATAAAATCATCATTTAAAGATGAAATTGTTTAGTTAAACAACATTTGAATCAGCAAATTCTTCACCAGCAGCAGCGTGACAAAACTGCTTTTCCACAGTAATGAATTTACCACAAGGCACTTCTTCCTGCCTGCCCTCAGATCAAAGTGAGCAACCTGCTCAGGTTACATCGGCCACGAGGAGCAGCCGAGGCCTGGTTCACTCCCAGCAGACGAGTGGAGAGGTTTGGGGAAGAGGTCAGCCGCACACCGGGGATTCCCTGACAGCAGCTTTGCCAAAGACCACCAAGGTGATTGGTAGATGAAATGACCACAATCTTATCCTCGATCCCTGAGGGCAAAGAAACGGAGAGGGTGCTGGGTGAAGGAGGATATAGGTGGCACTTCACTTTATTTTGGAGTTTGCTCTGTTTGTCTGTGTGACGGTGTGTGGAGACATCTTCATGCGCTCCGCCATTTACATTCAATACGCCCACTGTACTGAAATGAGCTAAAGAGAGGTTGGCGTCGGAGCACTAAATATTCTATAAAGGCATACTTGTTAAGTACGACTTGAAGAAAAGTGCCACGGAGTCAAGAGCGCAAAGAAGTAGAGAAACAACCTCCATGATGGATGATAGAGAAATAAGTATCTGGGCTGGGGGGGAAACTTCTAATTACGAGAAGGGAGGCACATGCTCATTCATCCCAAGGGGGGCTCTCAGAGCCTCGGCCTCATGAATTGAATAGTGTGGTGAAGAGTTTAGGGATGGACCAAAAGTGGCACCTTTGCCAACCACAGTGCACAAGCCGCCTCGACTCCTTTTACCACATGCAATTGCTCCCCTCCACGGGCCGTGAACCATCACATAATCAAGCCCTTCTCGCTGCCTCACACCAAAAAAGACACAAATCTGAATACAACCCCCCCTCTCATTTATTGCCTTATAAAAAGACTTTTGGTCAGTTTTTGCATCTCTAAAACGAGCATGCTGATTTTCCCCCCACATAGTGCTCCATTCATCATAGGCTGGTGTAGGGAGACCTACTGCTCTTACATTTCCTGTAATTGGAGTGGCAGAGGTCCAAAGGTTGGCATTAATATTAAAAGAAAGTAGCAAAAATGAATTATTTCCTGACAGTTTCTTGCCTTTGCCAACTGGTATTTGTGTAATCAGTTATGTTCCAGCATGGGGGTGTCTGCATATGTCTTTGTTTGGTTACAAACCAATTTGTCACCTTTTATACTCCTGACTTCCTCTTAGGTCAAGAGGCCCCTGTGGCGCCCTAAATGCTCTCCACAAGATTATGAGGCTTGGTGGTGAATCTGGTGCCTGTGAGGCATAACTCTCCCTGTCAAAACAGAGAGGGAAACCATGATTCCTCATCATGGAGTCCCACGCTACTCGACTCTAATAAGCCAACAGACATGAGGTCATCTTTTAGTGTTCGCTTGTTAGCGTTTATTGAACGGGACTGCATTGTTGGTTTTGAATAACTCCACATAAGTTGTTAAGAATGTGATATTTTAAACACCAGATCAGCTTTAAGTTTGTGTGTGCATGTTCAGTTTACAGTTTACATGAGCTGTAGGTGCTAAATCCTGAGGAGAAAGTTATCTCATTATCACCGCAGGGCAACTTGGTTTTGCAAGAATTTGATGTTGAACTTAAAAATGAAAACTTGGAAATGTTCCTTCCCTGCTTGACCACTTTCTCAAAGTGGGCTGTTGTCCAGCAGCTACATGTAGTCACTTCACGGTTTGTGTTACAGTACATATTGACATGTGAAGTTAATGTTTTGAAATATCAGCCAATCATATATTTTGACAAGACAAATGTGAACCTCAGTGAGTGTTTCTGTTTTTGGGTGAAATGAAAACACGATCCGATGGTCATTTACAGTAATGTTTTCTTCCAATGTGCATTGCTGAGTGTACACACTGTAGACGTGAAAATTAACTTGAAAAAGAGAGAAAAAAAGACTAAAAAGGGAGCTTTTGATAGAAAGAAATGCGCCCAGCTGTGAGCTGGACCCGACACATGTGTATAAATAAACTTGTATCTCATGCCAGGTTTTCAACAAACCACCGGCTAAATGGAAGATTTTATTTAAAATGAGAATTTCCTCGTAGATCTGGAGATATCGGACTTAATGATAATAAGAAGTGATGGGTCTTAAAATATTGTAGGTTTGATTTGATGTAGGTGTTGAATTGATTTGCTATGAACAGGGTCCTGCTTTATTAAGTGACCTGCACCTGCTGAGTGGGAGTCAACTGGTCACGATAAATATTTCATTTAATTATATATATATCAGCTATTTCTATAATGCTAAAAATGGCACGTAAACTTTAGACAGAGTGAGCTGTTTTTTTGGCTTCGTTCATGTTTTTGAGACTTTAAATGAGAAGAAACCTAGTTTTCTTCTTCTGTAGTAATAAACTTTTGATTAATGTAGCTGCAGCAGCTGAAATCATTTAAATAATTGAAGTTGTTTATATTTCTCTTACACTCTAATTATGCACTTATGCATTTACATATTTGCACGAAAAGTTCTGCGGGCAAGATAAAAGTCACATTCAAAGACCTTTTTTATTGGCAAATTGGAATAAATACCTTAACTCTTGACCATCACACGCATTAAGATGTTTTCTTTTTCTGCGCAGTCAATCATGTGCTTTGACATACAAAAATAGACCGGGACACTTAGCAAAGAAAACCTCATTTATAACACGCTTCAGTGCATATATTACACATATTTAAGAAACACTCGTGGATGTTGTGGGACTGTTTCAAGAGGCACTTGAGGCAATGTTTGCTTTAATTAATGAAATGGAAATGGCTATTAAAATTAACACTTCAATTATCTTTGGAAACAGAGCCGGCCTCATGTGGGTGAAGTTCAAGCGCTTAAAAAAAAAAATTGAAAAAAAAAAAGAAGTAGACAGCCTGGTGAAGAAATACTCCACCAACATGAAACATGAAAGGGCGTTGAGAGCATTACCCTTCGTGGTGGGGTGCGTCAAGAGACTTTTTCTCGTTTACTTTTAGCCGGCTGCCTTTTAAGAGTGATAGAACGCAGGTTTCCTCTTCCATTCATACACTGTGAGTCTTGGATGCTGCGTACAACATGAAATATTTGTGTGGGAACATCATCATGGTTCGGATATATTGGCAATGGCAACGGGGCATAAGGGCTTCCCTATTTGTGCCATAAGATGAGAGGGTGTTTCTTTCGCTGGCGCCAGAGGCCCTGCGAACTATGAGCTGATTAAATGTGTGACCTCGTGTTCGTGCTGACAGTGGCCATGTTCAAATAATGCTCTCAGTGTCGGACACAATGAGAGGTGGTTGGATTCAGTGAGAGGAAAGGATGAGAGGTTTGTGTGGAGAAGGTGGGAGTGATCATTTGTCAATTTACGTATGTCAAAGACCTCGTCATTGGTTTGGTGTTAAGAGGAACTGTTGTTCTAAGCAAGTAATTGGCACGCTGTGAGGAAACTTTAAAGGGTCAGTTCAATCAAATTACAAAAAACATATTTTCTCAATAACTTCTAGTGGTTTCTAGCCATGCGAACAGTTTTGACTTTGTTTGCACCAGTCGCTGAGACTTCTGCCTCTACCCCAATACAGTGGAGGTGAATAAAATTTCAGTTGTGGTCTCGCACCACAAACAGTGTTCCTGTTACTCCGGATGATCCATGGAACATACTGTCATGTTTTCACGGTTTTCATTGGTACTACTTTCTTTTGGGGATGGAACAATCCAATTTTTTCACTCCTGATACATATTCTGATACGTCAACTCAGGGTTTCTACCGATACCAATCCTACCTTTCCGATACCTGTGCTCTCCTTTTCCCATATTGAAAATCTGTGAACCTCACTGTGTAGAAGTCACTGGAATTATTTTTATGTAAGGTAAGATGAAGCCAGGGATTGATGAGTCAGCGGCCTGCCATGACTAAATGAATGTAACTGATATCGGCAGCAGTGAACTTTATAATGACATTGATGACAGAATCTGTATTTAATGTGGATCATTCATGTCTGGCCAATGCCTGATCCGCCTAACAAGCTCAGAATTGTCCCAGATACTCATCTGGTGGATCAACATGGTGCATCCCCACTTTCACTGGTAGAAAGTAGACTCAATACAAACTCCTTAGTCTGTGAACCAACTGTTTAATGTTAAGTAACAGCACAATGTTGATGCAGAATAATAAAATACAGAACACTCTCAGAACACTCTTTCTCCGATGTGGTTCCTTTCAAATGTTGAACAGAAACACTGATGGGTCTCTTTCGATCATATCAGCAGTTACGAGTTTTCCCATTTGTCATATAATTGCAGATGTTCAAATTTCCTTTTTTTTTCTGCACTTTAAGGACTTTTTGGTCCGAGTTTCAAAGTTCAATCACAAGTTAAAGAAAATGTCACCACGAGGTCCATTGAGTAGCATTTGTGTGTTCTGTTCTGCTTGTAATTGAGCAAATAATGACTCTCTCAGTAGCAAACATGGAAGCAGTGTGACGTTAATATGTTGCCACAAAAAGTCGAGGACGAGGTTGGGGTGGATGATTGGGCGTACAAAGCGTGTGACTACGACACTGGAGACTGTGGTTCTACCAACATTCAACATTGGTTTCTTTTAAGCATGAGGGTGATCTTTTTCCCCACCTTAACCAAGTACATTTTATTGCCTAAACTTAACCAAACCTTAACCGTAGGAGTGGCAGATCAGAAAACTCTCGTATGAGTCATTTAGGAAGGGACTGATTAACTGTTTTGTTGTTCCAGAGTGAAACATTTGAGGGTTAATCTTCAAAAATACGTCACATTCATATCCTCTGTGCCCAGCAGACATGATTTTAATCAAGACAAATGTAGGACACGTTTTGAATATTTTAAAACATTCTGACATTGTGCAGAGTTGTGTAAATCAGAATAAATCCCGATGACTCATTACACATGACAATAAATATCATGTCCTAAAGCTCTGCTGACAACCGCAGTCGTCTTCAGTCTGAACGGCGTATGATACTTATTAACCGACATCATGTTTTCCATATGCAGTGTTCAACTCTGATTCCACATCAAGCGAGCCTGTCTTTAGCGCGAGATGTCATTATAGTAACAATGTAGTCATTGTGATTTACATCTGAGGAACAGTCATGGTAGATATAACAAAGCAGAACTGACAAAACATTCCAATTGTTCTTTAAAAAGGCTGATTATCTCCTACATTAACCCTCCGTGTAACACTGAAACGTTTATGATGTCGAGCATGCGGGAAAAAAAGGAAAGGCATTCCTCTTTTGGGTGTACATCGGAGTGGGAATTCAACTTTTTCCCCACTCCATTCTGCGGTTATTTATCACCCCTGACGGTCGGGCCCTGGCCCACAGGAAGTGAAGCGTAAGTGCAACAGGAAGAGGAGAAGGTGGACGGTCTGATCCCCAGCATGTAAATCAAGCTTTTTTTATGAGAGCCGGCCACCCTGGAAGATGAAGTGCTCTTGTTGTGAGAGAAAACAGTGGAGCGGTACACATGTCATAACATTGACACCTAGGAGGGGGTCGGCTGGGATCCATCCTCAGGCCACGGCTCCCATGTGCCCTCTTGGCCTGAAACACCACCAACCCCCCAACCCCTGAAAACCCCTAAAAGCCAGTCTCTCACTGTCTCCTGCCTCCCTCGCTCCAGATCTGCCTCAATCGGTTACTTACGACATATTTAAGAGCAGTGCCCGGCTTCTGTCCACCAAAACACTTTCTCAAACAATAAACAGAGGGCTTAGGTGGTCCTGTCAGAGCTGCTGTCTTCATAGAATAACCAGCTACCACAAGAATCTCCTCCTCTGCTCTCTGTGGACGTCCTGCACACTTGTACATGCACTCATACCGTGTACTCGATTGTCAAAACCTCCTTAGGTTGTTTGGCCACAAATGTCACAGCGCAAATGACTGCTAATTGGATTTAGTCCACACATTTGAGGACGACACACACAAAATGTTACCCAGTATTAATTGTTAGGCACACTGCCAGAGGTCAGCCCCGTCTCCTAGAAATGATGTTAATATAATTTGTTTTACCAGTTATGTTACGAGCAGGGCTGGATTAACTCCCTAGCAGGCACTGGGGAGAAGAGTGAGCAGTGGGCCCCCTTTGTTCCCAAACTTAGTTTTGAGCAAATTTAAGAATATGCGCCATAAAAGCATAAAATCAACTGAGATATTAAAGACATTAAACCTAGATTTTGACACAGGGTTCCTCTTCTCGACAGCGCCTCAAGATTAGGTACAAATGCAGGATTGTCGTAAGACCCTCACAAGTTTCAGTTTATATTAATCAATGAAACAAATTAACTAATTGCCACACAGTGAACCGCAGGACTTTGGGGCTCCAGAGGGTCTGAGGTCACGCGGCAGTCGCCCACTTTACCCAGCTGGTAATCCAGCCTTGGTTATGATGGAAACAGCTTGGAATAAGTTAGGTAGGACAATCCTGGGAACAAAGTGCTACGATCTTGTAGTGCACAAAAGGTGTTTAGAGGTGGTCTGCTCTCAGGTGATGCCGGAGACCAGAGTTCACATCCTGCCTACATTTAGGCAACAAAAGCACTTTGGCTAAGTTTAGGGAAAGATCAGGTTTTCGGTTAAATGTTAATAAAGTTGTGACTCATGCTGCAAGTCACTGTTGACTTTAAAAATATCAAACCAAGACCACGATCTTTCCCTAATCTAAACCAAGTGCTTTGAGTTGCCTAAACATTATACATTTATTAACGTTTCCTCATCATGTTGATAAAAAACATAATCTGGGTGGCATTACGTCTCCTTCAAAATGTATTTGCTGTTGCAAATTAGTCGCATATAAACATAATTTGTAGGAGACAGGGTTGCAGAGGTAAGAGTTAGTTTGGAAAGGCGTTAGGTTATTTTTATTTTTGGTATTTTGTGTGTAAAGATTGTGTTTGTCCCCCTCACAGAAATCTACTCAGCTCCTTACTTGTGTGCTGAATGACCTAATGGTCACGTCAATAACATGCAAGTGTTGGTGGGAACACCTTGGTGTTTGTGTGGAAACAGTTTGTCACATTTCATTAGTTCACGTCGTCCACTTTGCAAAGTGCTTACCCAGGTTACATCTACTCTCAGTGTGGCTCTGTTGGTATTTAGACAAATATTACAGACACACTTTATCAGCTGACCTTTTCACTGCAGATGACTCGACGTCGTGCGATTGGACATCTTTGTTTTCATCGCCATTTGCTACGGAGCTGGTAAGATTTAGTGCTGTTGTTGCTGATCCAATTGCAAGAGCACCAGAAGCAGTTTGCAGGAAGCTCTGTGTTTACCTCGTGTGTGTGACAGGAGCCGAGGAGATGGCTGGTATAATGGGGTTTATTTACGTTCACACTCACTTACACTGCCCAGTGTCTGGCACTCTAACTAGGGGGACACATTCCTGCTGCGAGACGTCATCGGTGCCGCTGCACATAGAAACTGTGTTCACAAGCCGTGGGGTCAGTCAGAGGGATTTTTCAAATTGAACGACCAGGTCTTGTGAGACTGCAGTGCAACAGTTCAGATATGGCCACCACAAAGTGAACAACCAATGTAGGAGCAAGCACAGTGTGCCACTATACATTTAACCTTAGTCATTGGCTACTTTATGTATCAGGTTATATTCAAATTTCAGGATCAAAGCAGCTGCACATTAAGACTGAAGATGGCTTATAATAGTCTAATATAATATAAAGTTACACTTTATGCACCAAGAAAGAAATTAAATGTCAGTGTGAATTTATTTGTTTAGTCAAGATTAAAGGAAGCTTGAAAACTGATCCTGCTGCTTACTGAACACATTTGTAAAGATTTATGACCTCCATAAATGTTTTCTGCTTTGACTTTGTTTACATTTTTGCTCATATACATTATTCATTTTTTTTTTTTTTTGATTTTGTGTCTTAGTGACAGTTCTGAATCTTAGTGAAAGTAATCATTAGTTGCAGCCCTAAAAACGACCCTACTAAATTTCATTATTGATCTGCCGATTATTGTCTCAATCAATTAATTGTTTTACTTTATCTTTTCTTTAAATGTCGGAAAATTGTGAAAAATGCCAATAACAGTTTCCCAGATCCCAAAGCAACGTCTTCAAATTGCTTGGTTTGTCCAGCCAACTGTTCAAAACCAAACAATATTCAGTTTATTACAGAAAAGCAGCAAATTCTCACTCTTGAGAAGTTGGAACCAGCAAATATTTGACACTTGTGCTTGAAAAGCGACTCTAGCGATTAATTGATTATCAGATTAGTTGCAGATTGATTTTATGTCAGTTTACTAACTGATTAATCGTTAAATTAAACGTCGGAATGTGTAGAAGCTATTATAAGTATACAATATAGTATTACTGAGCTACAACAATATAAAAACAATAAATGTAAATGTGAAGACAAAAAGGGGCTGAGCAACAATTACGTATCACAACAATTCTGTTAAATTTAAATTTCAAGTACGGTAACAATGTTGAAAAGAGAAAAACTAATATTTTAAAGCAGCTGGAAAATTAAAAACGATGTAGTGATATCAAATGACTGATTACCATGATATTTGTATGTCCAAATGTATATGCATCATTCTAAGAATATTCAAAGACGTCACAGTAGTTTGAAATAGACTTGCACAGACGAGCAGTATTTGAATTTGAAGCGACCAGTATATTTGGAGTCACTGTATATTTATGCTGGACTGTTTAGCTTGGCATCTCTCTGCTGATAATTTATGACACATCTGGTGTCAATCTGCCATCACCTTCCTCATAAAAGGTCCCCAAATCATGAATATATTCTTTAGATGGCAAGAAATGCTCGTTATGAGCCGGGGCTTGATTTGTGGAGTCTATCTTTTTCACAGTTGACTGGATATTTGGGTAAGAATCAATGTGTCTCAGAGCGAGTAAGTGAATTTATATACTTGGGAGTGTCTCCACGGCCAGCGCTGTGGCCAAGTGTGGGACACATGTAGCACCACAACGGAAACCAGGGAAACGGCATTAATTGAGGAGGGGGGAAAAAAAGGAAAAACATCACATGTGAACTTCTTCTCCTGCAGTAATTCAGCATCATGAAATTCTATACTTCCCCTTTCCATGCAAAAATATGCCGAGGCAAGTGCTAACCAACTCAGAGGCCACAAAACAGAAAACGAAATACTCATTCTACTGCGTTTTTGATCGACTTTAACGCACATTATCTCTGTCTGTGTTGTCAAAAGAGGTTGTAATCTATACTTAACATGTTATTTGAGTTTCTTTAGCTCTGTTTTTTCCTTCTGGGGGCACCTGAAAAATTACCATTGCAGCAGGAGAGATAAGGGTGAATAATGCAGAAAGGGCAGTTTTCTCAATACTGTGGCTTACATGGTTAGTGTCACCTTACTTCAAGGAAACAAAGGCCAAATTTACAGATCTTTCTTCACTGCTTTAAAACTTTTTTTCTTCTTTACAATCACAAACACATTTAGAAAGCCCTTGGACAAAGATGCAATACAAAAACAAAGAAAAAGAGTGATCAAGTCAAGTGTTTTTCTTCTCATATCTTGCCATGTTGCTCTGGCATGGTCTAAGCTGGACGTTATAACAACTTGCAGAAAGGTTTCAGTCAGAATATGCTCCATGGAAGCGAACGAGAGAGGAGGCTGGAAAGAGGGCAGGTCAGTGAATGTTTCATTATATCTAATGTTGCCTTCCCTGAAGCGCTCTCCAAAGTAAGCGAGCTGCGTGAGCTGGGGCTCGAAACGCTCAACCCCCTTGTGACCACTTGGAGCAAAGCAACTCTCCACTTTCTTATTTTCGCCCTCAAACGAGAGCCTCTGCATGGATTATGTGTTTGAACACAGTGGTGCTTTTTATTTAACTCGATTTTCGCTCGCATGTTTGAAAGTGTAGGGTTTCGCTCCCTGAGAAGAGGGCTTGACGTGATTAGAAAAGCATTTTTAGGACGATAAACAGGCAAAGTGTAACAAATATTTTTATAAGGGACACTGCCATCTCAAACATATTTAAAGTGAATGTTTTGGAGATGATTTGATAAGACTTTTGGCTCTCTGGAGTGTATCGTTTCCATGGAAGCTCAAACTGCAGTGGGTCACTCAAACTGCAATCAAAGTTATCGGTTCATTCATTTAAGCAACATCTCAATAAATGTTGTTAAAACAGAACTGGAATTAGTTCACATGGATGTGGAAAAAACATTTGCATTATTTACTATTAAATACATGCAGCTACAGATTAGAAGTGAATGAATTTTCCACCAAAAACGACATGAGACGACATAAACAGTTGTGTTTTGTAAAAGAGAGTGCCGCTGCTTACTGATCCTCCCTCCAAAAATCAAGACTGATCTTAATTGCCTCTATCATTTCACTAAATGGTTAATGACAGTGATTTAATACACACAGAGCTGTTTGAGTGTGTGCACCCTCTAACAGCTGTGCGTGTGTTTAAGTCGTGGTGCTCAGCCGGCTGCTGGGTCTTTGCTTTGATTTCCCTGCTCCGGCATGTGCGAGGACTTAGCGGGCCGAGCTCCCAGACATCTGTTGAGTATTAGGGGCAATAACAGCTGGGCGGACCTCAAACATGGTCACCCACTTCACCTCACCGTGTCTCTGAGGATAACCCCAGCTGCCTCACACTCCAGATGACAAGTGCCCGTTCACCGGCCCGCTGAGTTCGGGGCCTGCCGACGAGCCAAGCACCCTCGCTTCCAAACAATTCATCAGAAAGCCTCTCCTCCCTCTGTTTCTTTCTCTCTCTGACTTACTCCTGCTGTGCATGGGAACAAAGTGGGTGGTATACAGTGATTTCACCGCGATAACATCCCACCGTGTTTGATTTCCCATAATGTGTCAGCTTGTTGTTGAAATAAATTCTGGCTCCACGGTGGTTGTCCGTCAACCGCTCTCCCGTGGCTTTTCTCCTTTGAAAGATTGAGAAAAAGGGAGAAAGAGGTCGGCCGTACAGGCAGATGTTGAGGACACGCTTTTATAAATTTCCAAGAAATACTTCTTCTAACTCCAGTGGCGACTGTTTCACAAATTCAACGTATGACTAAAACGAGACTATGTAACAAATAATAACACATTCTTCCTCTCACACACGCATTCATTAGCAATAAACGGCACCCTTTCTCAGTTCAATACACTCAGTGGTTTTTTAATTAGCAATACCCTAATTGGTCTGTTATGACCAGTATAATGGCTAATGTTAGCAGACTTTAGATAGATATTGTTGTGTAACTGATATTTCTGAGTCAGTTTGCTGTCTTCATGACTCCTCTCTACTTGTGCTGCTGTTACACTTTATTTTAGCATTTCCCATTGTTACCTGATAGCTTTACATAGTTAGCTTTAAGGCTGCACTAGCAACAAGCAGGAAGATAAACATGTTAACATACTACTGTCTTATCGACCAAAATTTTCTCCAAAATAAAGTTGAAATTGAAGCACAACCTGCCTTCTTAACAGAATAAGGGTTTGCCGGTCGCACCAGTTGCATGGTTATAAAGCAAGTCTTCACTAAGTGGAGATTTATACATCACTGAGTCAAGGGGCCGCACCACACAAACTACAAGACATTCCAGTAAATCACTAGTTTGAAACTAGCCAGTAGTTACTAAGAACCTGAGAATAAATTACACACAAAATTAGTAATGGATTTACAAACAGCTGGTGCAACCCGATCTTGACCTGTAGGCATTCAAGTCCAAACTTTTCTAAAAAGTTACATCTCAGCAGCTTTAAAATGGATAATAATAACTAAATCAATATCCACATTCATGTATAACTACAGTCACTTGCTGGCGTACTACCACACTTGGTCCAACGTTTTAAGACGCAGCCTCGCTGCATTCTGGGTGTCGTTATGGAGTCACATTTTATGACCTTGTGATTAGTGTTTTTATGGCGGTAGGGAGGTCTGCAGATGGTCTGTGTAAACTTGTCACACTGAGGGGCTCTTGTCTGGCAGTGAAGGAGAGAAGGCGAGCTCTGTTAAACCTACAGGAGTATAAACAGAGACGGAGTGCCCTCTTCTGGAGGCTTTTACATTGTACACTGCGGATGATAAACAGCACAGTAGCTGATGATCTTGTCAAGGAGGGATTTTAATGAGTGTGACATTTTGAAATTCCCCCGAGTGTGAATGTTACAGAAGCACGTCAGGGTTAAAGATGCGGAGAAAACATATTTGTGACAAACACTTCTTTTCTGTAGTTAACGTGAATATTAGGGCATGAATCCCTGCAGTTTGGCAGAAATGTAAATGTGCCATAGTTTATAATGAATTAGCTCTAATGAAATCTCACCATGCAGATAGTTTTGGTTTTATTTTCTAGTTATAGTTACAGATATTGTTTCTTAGATTTTGGCTGCCACCCCAAATACAATGGAGTTCAATATAATTTCATTTGATTGAGAAATTACAGTTAAAAAATGAAACAGGAACATCTGTTTTCAGATTGGTTTCTTAATTTTCAGTGTCCCTGATACTTTGGATAATTCACAGAACTATTTCTTTAAGGCTGCAACTAATGATTATTTTCATTATCAATTAAATGTCCAATTATATCCTCAATTAGTCATTTAGTTACATAAATATAACTATAAACTGTCAGAAAATAGTGAAAGATTCCCATCATAATTCGCCAAAGCCCAAGTTTAGATATTAGAAATGTTGTTCTGCTTGTTTCGTTTGACCAACAGTTTACTAATATTACTAATAGTTCGTTTACTCTCATGAAAGACTAAGAAGACCAGAAAATATTTATATCTGAGAAGCTGAAAGTAGTGAATTTTTGGCATTTGTGCTCAAAAAATGACTAGCTGACTATGAAAAGTGTTGATTAATTGACTGAGAGAAAGTAGTTACAATGAAAACTATAGTATTTTTAGGTGAAATAACCCTTTAAGATTATCTGCTGGCATATTACCAATTTCTTTTGTCTGCATTTGAATTAAGATTTCCAAAACCATATAAACACAGATATGGATACATTTATCTTTTCCAGTAACTACTTAAGTTATTGAAGCTGTGGTTATGTCAGGAGCATCCTCTTATTAAAAATCAGTCACTGAGTAAAAGAAAAAGAAAAGGCTCTTCTAAGTGTGTGTTCCCAGATCTGAAGACTAGTTTTTAACAATGCTGCTGCCCCAGCGCCTGGTATGACAGAGGTCCTGTTGTCTTGGAAATACTGATGACCCCTTACATCCTGCACAGCATGTGTTAAGCGTTTTACACATTATGTGTTAAGCGTTTTACACATTCTTCAACTTCCAGACTCTAGTTTCACCCATTTGGTCTCCGTCTCACACATGTAACAAAGCATCGTAGCGGGATGATGGTGAAGAGGAACAAAGGAGAAGCTTTTGGAGGTGGACGTTTTAAAATCACTGTATTTTTTGTTTCTTTTTTTTAAATTGGCAATTGTCTTTTAAGAACTATTATTACGCAGTAACTTAAGACTTGATATCTGCGTTGAAATCTTGAACTTTTTAACAAAATTAATGTGATTCGAGTGCAGTTCCCCATTTGTTGTATTTATTTGACTGTTATGACTTTTTTACAATTACCTGAAACAAGATGCATAATAATTTGTCTAGCCTCTCTTTTTCGCCTTTGTCTCGTCTCAGTTGTGTTGATTTGTGATGCAGCCAAGCTCTCTCCACAAACCCTGCGTCACTTAAACTCGTTGTTTTTAAGGCATCTGTCCCTACTAGAGAAAAAACTCCAGCCTTGAATTGAGCAGAATATGACTTCTGCAAATGGGTTCAAGTGGGGACGCACACAGGTGACCAGAAAAAAAGTCCCAAAGACATCATGCACCCACAGAATTTATTTTACTTTCTATATATATATATATATATATATATATATATATATATTATAATTCATAATTCATTTCTAATTAATTCTGTGACAATCAGACATGCCTTGTTTTTACGACTGCTGCTGCACTGCCTCATTTGAGGAACACAGTGGTTGTACGAGTTCATAAAACTGATATCCTGAATCAGATTTCATTTCACAAATCATTACTTTCAAGCTCCCGCTGTTTCATTTTCAGCCCGAGCAAAACATGCCGACGAAGATGTAATGAAGTTTGAGAAACGGACAGGACATGTAAAATGGAAAATATGTAACAAGTACCATGAAACTGCTCCATTGTGAGCTATATTGGGAGTGAAATACATTTCTGGATGGGGGTTTCTCTAAATGACGCACGCACACACGGAGGATTAATGGAACTTCAAACGTGTTTTTCTTTGTAATGCATCATTATGAAGCAGTGAATCTGTCAGCGAGGGGAATCTGTGCGCTTTGGTCACCGGGCTGGTCCTGCAATTATCACAGAAGCACTTCGAGTCCTTTTACTGTGGGTGGAGGGACATATGGAGAAAAGATTGACCAAATAAAACTCGGGCAGCAGGTGTTTTACTGCAGTTTTTTGACCACATTTACATGCACTTTTGGCATGTTTAAGTTCTTTTGGTTAATTTTGATGAAAGTTACCGTGATGAATATAATAATTTCATGAGATTTGTTTTAGCTTAGTTTTTTTTTTTTGCCGTACCATAATTGCTAACCCTGAGATTTAGAAAATAATATGATCAATCAAATACCAGAAACTTTAAAGGAACAGTTCAATGTGAGAGTTAGATGAGGATATCGATGCCTCTCATGTCTGTATGAAGCTACAGCCAGCAACGAGTTAGCTTAGCTTAGCATAAAGAGGGAAACAGCTAGCCTGGTCCAAAGGTAACAAAATCCATCTACCAGCACCTCTAAAGCTTTGTAACACACATTATATCTAGTATGTTTAATCTGCATAAAAACGACAACTTGCGGTCTGACAGATGTTATGTGTTTGGATTATTGCTTGGATGGGACCAGTAACTTCCTGTTAGTTAGTGAGGTTTAGAGTTGCTGGTGGGTGGATTTTGTTACCTTCTGACAGAGCAAGGCTGGCTGTTTCCACCTCACTGTAAAAATGAAGAAGTTGAGAAAAAATGTACTCAACTCTCAGCTTGTCATGTCAACTCAGTTTAAGTAGGTACACTGTTTGTTTAATCAGACTTCTGGGTTAGCACCCACTTAAAATTACTAGTCCTGTCAACTAATAGTTTTCTGTTTAGATAACTTGAATGTTTTAAAGTAGACAAACTTAAAAGAATGAAGTTAAGCAACAAATGTTTAATTATATTGTCAAGAGATGTTAGACATAATTTCCAGTTGTATTTTCTTTTGTTTTTGCTAGTAAAGCAGTTACAGGTTTGATTCGCCCATGCACCACACTATGTCATCACAGCCACAGTGAAACAAGTGTGTTTCAAAGCCGTTTCCAGTCTTTAGCGTACAGACATGAGAGTAAAATTGATTTTCTCTTGGCAAGAAAGACAATAAGCGTATTTCCCAAAATGTCAAACTTTTCCATTAAGTTGTAGGAATAATTACAGTAGTTTGGATGATGAGGATGAAGCAGCGCCTTTTGATTTCTGCCCGACAGGAAAACACAGATCCAGGTTTTTGCACAACCACAGTGCACGCTAAAATGTCTCTGTATTTAGAGAAGGTCAGATTATTCAGAAATCCGTCCATGTGCTTCTGTTTTGTGTTCGTTTATTGAGCCACTGTGGGATTTTCCTGATCTCACCAGCACTCCACTCTGCCCATTTTGGCCACATCTGAGCCCGGCTCCCTCCGTTACCCACTAAGTGCTTAAAAGAAATCTGCTCTGCTTGTCCAGCAGCTTTCAGACTGCCAATCACAGCAGCAGCTCTGAATGTGTCCAAACTAATTAATGACAGGATTAATCTCTCATAAAAGCACCATTAAGGGCTTTGTTTCAAATGTCGCTGTCATGCCACATTCTGCATATTTCCCCCCTTTTTTTTACGATCACTCTCTGTGGTAACCATCCTGTAAGAAAGACATCTTTAATTTGTTTGGATCAGCTGAAACGGAGGGATATTACATCTATATTTAACTCCGCGGTGCCTGCACTTGGACAAGCCAGCGGAGGCTAGCTTATTTTTTCAGGTGCTTGTACTTTGGAGAACAGTGAGCCACAACCTTGGAGATTTCCACTCCAGAGCGCACGGACTTCTGGGAAGGCAGTGTGTGTCTGCAGGGTTTTGGCGATGGATGGCGGATAATGATGCAACAATTAATCATGACATGGTCTGTTAATGCTGCAGGGCAGGAGAGAGTGCAGGACATGGAAGATGGCAGTATTCATATACACATGGACACATGTGTACTCCTAATTTACAGTGGCCCGTTAACACCTGTGAGCTCATCAAGTGGGGAGTTAATCATGCTGTGGATCTACTTCCTGTCATTCACTCTTACTTTCATTCATTAATATTGATTTATTACTCACACTTTTTTTTCCTTCTACTGTATTAAGCATTTTCTCTCAGCCAAAATGAGACACGAGCAAGTGAAAAACAGCAATTAATTGACAAAGTGGTGTCACACCAATTAAAACCTGCGATCTCACGGGATGCTACAGGACGTTGTCTGTAAACACTGAATGACATTAATTTATATTAAGATTCTTTCACTTTTTTCCTCCCATTTTCGCTCACATTCCCAATTCTTCTGTATAACATGTACACTTTATGAAGATAATGACGCTATATGAACATGCACACACCACATATGCTCTACACACTGGCATCATCACACATGAAAATATACATGCAAGCTCAGAAGATAAGCAAATAAACAAGACTTGAAGTCAAAAGCTCTAGTAGTGGCTCCTATAGGCAACACCCCACAATACTTTTATAATATCATAATATTATAAAATTCATATTTGTAGGCTTTTCTTTGCTACATATAAAGCAAAGAAAAGAATTGGGAATTCATTTTTGATTTCTTGTAAAAAAAAAAAAGTCATCATTTTACAGCTGATGATTGGCAGTGGCTTGCTTAAACCTGCAATAACAAATTTTAACACAACACTAACATATGTATCTCCTTTTTAGTTGATATGGCAAACTTTAAGCAAACACGGAGCAATATTATTATTTATTGTGTTTCTGGCCACCTGGTAAATTGAAGTCCAATATTTACTCTCTTTTAGCTCTATGTTTGGTCTCCACCAACTCCTGAAGGAAATATCTGGATCTTTAGCTGCTAAATGTTGCACTATGTTCACCAGCTAGTTGCTAACTGTGTCTGTCTGACAGTTGGTGCTGAGCAGGTAGTGTACAGTGGGTTTTTAGAGCTTTTTCTCTGAAAACAGCTGCCCGCTGTGGCCGAAAGCAACACTATGAGAGCGGTGAGAGTGAACCAGCAGCTAAACAATGAGCTGAAACTCACTATAAAGCTCCGTAAAGCCGAGGGGATAATTCTCTGTAGGTTCATCACTACGAGTGACACCTTTCACATTGTCATCTGATACATGTTATTATAGAAATATTGATTATAGCTGCTTTAATGGTCAGAGAAGCGGGTTTGTGACCAGAAATTAATTAGTTCAATTCCTCCTGAATTAAAATATAAGTTGGGGCAACTCTTTGTCTTTACAACAGTTGAAGCAATGGCAAAATAACAATAGATTACAGCCATACTTTTATTATTTCCTCCTGCCTTTCGTTTTTTCTGGTATAAAAACAAACACATCCTTCCAAACAAACAGCGGTGCCACCCGACTCTCCACTCCTTCAGTTTGGTAAACATCTTGACACCCATAAAAGGTTCAAGAGAAAAGCCAGACTAGCTTTCATGCAACTTTTTTGGTTTTACCTTCCTTGACATCATGCTGCTTGAGTGAGACAGAAATAAACACAATAGGATGTGGGAGGGAGGAAAGGAAGGAAGGAAAGGAAAGGAAAAAGGGAGGGAGGGAGGAAAGGAAGGAAGGAAATGAAAGGAAAGAGAAGGAGGGTAAGGAGGGAGGGAGGGAGGAAGGAAAGGAGGGAGGGAAGTACGGAGGGAGGGAGGGAAATTAAAAGAGGAAGGGAGGAAGGAAGGGAAAGGACTGGAAAAGAAAGGAAAGGATAGGAAAGGAAAGGGGGGAGGGGAGGGAGGAAAGGAAGGAAGGTAAGAGAAGGAAAGCAAATGAAAGGAAATGAGGGAGGGAGGGAAAGAAAGAAAGTGATGTGACAGATAGTGAATGGAGCAGACATACAGACAGATGGAGCAGACAGACAGATGGAGAGACAGAAGTAAAGGTGAAACAGTGATTCAGACAGAGAAAGAGAGAGCGAGGGCCGCGGTGTGGCAGCATGTTTGTACAGCTGAGCACAAGCTGAAGAAGCCCAGGCCCCTCTCTCACACTCCATTAGGCCCTAAGCTCCACGGAGTGCTGCACTCAACACATAAACAGCCTCCTGGAAAAGCTCCGGGATGTATGGGAGAGGCAGGGGGACGCCAGGCTGGACGGAGAGAAACAACAACTGCCCTTTCACATCAGCACAATGCCTCCAAATTACAGAGAGAGTCTGCGGAGACAGGAGACGGAGACAGAGACAGAGAGGCCTGGCAAGAGACCAGAGGCTTCATTTGTCAAAGTTTTTATGCTTCGATTTCACACAGCGTGAACAGAACCAAAGACAAAGATTAGATAAAAAGCTTTTAAGAAAGATTTAGTTACTTAAGTAGATGTTCCTCTAATTTTCTCTAATTATATCTAAATCCTAGCCTTAACCCAAGATTTCACTGTATTTAATTTTTTCCTTTTCATGCTGCTGGAAGATAAAAATCATGTAAATTCCTAAATGTCAGAGATGCAAGAAAAAGTTGTTTCCATTGTAATCCAGGATAAAGTTAAACAATATTTCTGAGGTCCTGCTCTTTTGCTCTGTGACGGAGAAAGAGTTGGCAGCACAAGATGATGCTTGAATGTTGCAGCTATATGCATGCATGCATCCACATATTTAAGCGCAATCAATTTTGTCTTCTTGTGAGTAACAGGTTTCATTCTGTAGATCTTGTAATTGTCACAATTGTTACATAACAATTATAAACTTGATTCCCAAGTTTGGACTTTCAATCAATCCACTGGGAATGTGAAAAATATGCAAAAAAAATATGCATCCATCTGCTGTCTACAGAATGTACTTGTTTGGTGTTCATACTTTAATATTTAATGTGGATCTCAAGTGATCACAATTTAAACCAAACAAATGAAGAAGAGAAAGAAAGTTTTGTTGATAAGTGTTTTTTAGTACTTAAACCGGCAGTTTTAGTACTTAAATTGATTTTTTTGGGCAGCAAAACAAGTTGTGAACAAAACATTATTATATCTTCGTTGATATGGTGAACTTTTTATTTATACATCCAGCAGTTACAGAGTAACATTATCATTCATTTAGAGACATGTTTCTAGTACAATATTCACTCTATTTTAGCTCTGTTTTTGGTCTAACTGAGGGAAATGTTTGGCTCTTTAACAACTAAATGCTCCACTATGTTCACCAACTAGTCGCTGTTTGGTGTTGAGCAGGTAGTGTACAGTGGCTTTTTAGAGCTTTTTCGCTAAAAACAGCTGCCTGCGAGACAAGAACGATGAGCCTGAACCAAAACAGTAAAGTTGTGGGCCGGACAGCTTAACCCTTCAGACACCAGAACGCCCCTTAGTACTTAACTTTTAACAATTTTTATTTAAAACACAAATATGACAGGGATTATCACATGTGCAAACACACACATAAACACAGTTACTATATAAATACACGCAGATATACTTTATACTCAAGGAAGCACACACTTAACCTGAGTGGATGCATGCAGTGAATGTATATACACTACAGAGAACTTGTTGTATAAACATGCACACTGTACATTAATGCACACTCACAAACACGCCTCCTGTTGCATACACACACACTTGTAACCCACCATAGGGCTCCTGTCAAAGTGGCAGGCCATATAAACAATGTGAGTTGATGTAAACAAGCGTCGTGTTGAACACGACGTAGGCCGCTCTGTGCAGGGTGTTTGGGTTCTCGAAGATGTGAAGTTTCAAAATCAAGTCCAACCTGGCAACACATTTCAGGTCTTTAACATTACATCCAAGTCTCACTTGAAGAAAAGTTAAACACTGAATTAAAATCATTGTACGGCGCTCAACAAAGAGGTTTCTATCTAAGTTCTGTAAACACTCTTTTCCCCCCATATCTCTGATACTGATCAGTGATTTTGTCTGACTTCGGTGCACATCGTCTGTAGGTTTTTTAAATGTAGGAAGCATTAGCAACAGTCCACTGTAGGTTTTTTTCCTGTATAGAAAATGTGAGATGTACTGTACATTTTATCTAGCAAATATAAAATGTTTCTTCCTGTATGACTGTTGAACAAATGGTCAAGAGTCCAGAAAAAAAGTGTTTCTTTAAGCCTGAAGAATGATGATGTCTGCTGTTTGTTTTAAATGGTTGAAAACATTTTCTGATATCCGACTGCACATTTCTTACTTTAACATGACATGGGTTGCTTAGAAATAAAAAATAAAAACTTCTGTAAGATCTGACATCTGAAATTTGAGTCGGCTGCTGAAGAACACAAACTATTGTTGGAAAATCAAATTCAAACTATTGTTATCAAATAAACAAAATATGAACAAACCCTGGATATAAGAAGAGGACAATATTAATTTGGTAACTTTTTTCCACTGACAAGGTTGCTGTTTAGCCACAAAGTATCAGTTTCCCGTTTCAAGACAACAACCTGAAGACTTTTCAAATCAATTTATGCTTTCGACTGCATGACTGTGCAACAATAATGCAACTTGATGATCTAGATCAGTGGTTCTCAGAAAAAAATCAGAGGGTTCACCCGATGATTACAGGGATATGAAAGAAGAAATGTATTTCTGTCACACAAAATCATGTACATACACAAGTGGTTGTGAAGCACTGTTCTAGATGAAGGATTATCCTTTTTCAAATAAGTTTCAACTCATTGCAAGTTAATATTCATAAGTACAGAAAGTATAGAAGCCAATGGCTGCCTGGAAAGTAGGAGAAACACATTAAAAATGTAAAAGACTGTGGAATTCTTTGGAAAATGCTCAGCAAAAATATAAAGTTTATATGAATTCTAGTAAATGAGCTAAAACATGTAAAAACCCAGATGATCCCAACCGGCCTGTACCTCGGCCCTCCTCGCCGACACCCAGATGAGCTCCCCTGCTTCTGGGTCAAGTGATGTGAGGGAACGGATCAGTTTGGGCCGGTGCCGGGAGAGACTAAACACTCGCAGAGGGGAATGTCATTGTTTTGGAGATCTTCAGGAGGGTTTTTATGTACTCAGCTGCTCTCTGGCTGCTGCGTAGCATCAGTGCTGAATCCCAGTTCCACGCCGTTTACTGCTTTTCTGCACGATCAGGTCTACGCCACACACACCGAAACCGAGCCTAGATTTATTTTTTCTAGGGCTTTTATGGATGTCAGTCAGTCTCACTCTATTGCACCTAGTCTCTTATGAGCTTTTTGTCTATGTGATTATTCTAGGTGTATTCTTGTATTATTTCATCTTGGTACTTTTTTGAGTAGTCTGATGTTAAGTGAAATAACTGTTGTTTTATTTCTGTTTTCAGAAGTAGACAAAGACATCTGAAGTAGAACAGAATAGAATCGGTCATACACAATGGACATTTGACCTCAACAAGAAAAACAACATAAACTAAAAAGCACTGAAGACTGAAATATTTTACAACTATTTGATAGATTGCCATGAATTTTTGAACTGACATTTTTGGTCCCCAGAGGATAAATCCTAATTACTTTGATCAGAGAATCACCAAACCTATAGTGCCACCCTGAGGTTTACATTTGTGGCTTTGAGTGAAATGTCTCAACAACTATTGGATGGATTACCACGACGTTTGGTTTCATATGTTTACGTCCCCTTCAGGATGAATAGTAACAACTTTGTGTTGTACTTTGTGTGCTGTGTGCTAATTAGCAAATGTTAGCATGTTAACAGGCTAAACTAAGATAATGAACTTGGTAGACATTATACCTGTTGAATATCAGCATGTTAGCATTGACGTCGTGGCTGTAGACTGTAAAATGCCAAACATAATATTTGCTGAGTTTTTTTTGTCTTCTATGATAGTAAACTGAAGATCTTTGGATTTGGACTGTTGGTTGGACAAAGCAAGCAATTTAAACATGTCAACATTGGCTTTGGGAAAACTGTGATGTGCATCTTTTCACCTATTTTCTAAAACATAACCCTCGGTGATGGTAAGGAATATAAATTGGCAATGAATTCTACTTAGTGCAAATGTTTGAAAGAAAGAGCTTCTGTACTCAATGCCTCAAATGTTGTTAGTGTTTTTTTCATATGACCAAGGTATGTCAAGGTACCATCTTCTTATCTTCTTTTTCCTACAAAACAGTGCAGGAGTAATCGGAGGAAAAGGGTGACATTGCTCAGTTGTTAAAAATCATAAACAGACCAAGTGCTTCTTTCACCACACTGGGTATCATATTTTAAGGCATTCCATTAGGAACTGGCACCCTCTCAATCTTTACACACACGTCTAAAAAGCACATATCTGTCACTAAATGGAGGCGTTCTGGATACGGGACCCATATTAACACACCCAAAAACAACTGGCTGATCTGTTATGGGTGTACGTGCAGGCGAAGGCAGTTGTATTTTGCAGTTTGAGTCAAACAATGCCTCCTTCAGACTTTTCTCATATTGTAGCTGGTTTGATAAATGTTGACCCTTTGGCACGGCAAATACATATACTGTATGTTGACTAAATGTGTGCTTAGCATGCGAGGTATGTGTACAGAAGCTCCTCCACTTGTAGAATAAAGGCACCTGAAACACACCTGCACATGTTTTAGACAATAAATCTGAAATCCAACAGACATAAAGACATGTTTCTACTTCAGAGAGTCCTAAAGTTTCACTCATTCAGTCAAGAGAAAGGTGTCCTGACTGAAGCTATATGATGAAGATGTCAATGACCCAGCAGCTGACCCCACACCCCCTCCTCTCCTCACACGCAAACCCTCAGGACGCCTCCACGACTCGAGTCCGGCACTTCCAACGCCAGGGCCAGACTTGTGATGTGCCGCAGCGCTGTGACGAGGGGAGCGTCACTCAAGTGTGACGGCCAAAGAGATGACTGTTTTCCAGCGGCGTTGGTGGAGTTTTTTTAGACGTTGCAGCGTGGACCACACAGAAGAAATGGCTCCTCTCCACCGGCTAACTGATGATTAAGCGAGACATAGTGTATTTTCCTATGGCTCCATAAAGACACAAGCTGGGAGAGCCGTAAAAGACGGTGCAGAAAGACAATCGTCTGGAAATAAATAAAGCAGAGTGGGAAAAGAGGGGCTAACATGGGCGAACACTTTGCTTCCCACCAATAAAATCCAAAAACTGGCCACTGTCTGCACTTTTCTTTGACCGCTTATTTGTTCAAATGTCTAAGCTTGTTCGTCATCCTTTGTCAACTGGAACTGAGTGTGTTTCATTTAAGTTACGTAGCTAGAAAGTGACCCAGAAATCACTGAATTTATGCTTGTGACTAAAATAAATGCGTAAAAAGGTAAAACAAAGAAGGAATAAAGGACAATGTTTAAAGGATTATGAACTTTCCTTTGCATATTCCAGCGATGATAAAGTGTTGTGAGATATAATGCGCCCCTATGAGCCAGCGCCTTCCAGTTCTTCTTCAGATTAATGGGCCGTGTTGGGAAAAGTGTGCAGCGAGGCATAGAGCATAAATAAGGTCTTTAAGTAGGCAGCTATGGCGGCTGTGGGCTCAGTGGACGGCTCCGTCTACTCACAGACAAAGACCGGGCTGTGATTTACTGGCCCTACATTACAGCTCGGCTCATACAGATAAAAGGGAGACGCGAAGAATGTGGTCCGTGACTGCATGTGATCCTCCAAAGTTGCATAAACCCAGAGCGGTGTCAATGGAAAAGTTTCACCTCAAAGTCACTTGAGGGCTTGGAGAAGTTTTGATGCTTGCCCAGACAGTGTTTTCTTTTTTGTTTTCTGGTGCTAACAACTAGAAACAAGGTCATGAATCCTGTAAAGTGGCTGCTTTGTTGGTTGGATGATGTAGATTGTCTGGGTCAGAGCTTGGCCTCAGATGTAACCCAATCTTAACCCGTATTTCTACTTTCAATTTCAGTGCAGCTGTGCAACTTAAGCCAGCTGTAACATAAAAAAAAAGATCTTCAGCTGGCAGCTTCACAACTCTCCCCTATACAACATACATTAACTCCTCTGCAACATCAATTTATGATCTTAATCTAATCACTAAGGTAAGTGATGCCTTGATATTATTAATTTATTATTTCTGGTTAATGGTGAATATGGTTCTTTTGGGACTTGGAAAATGAAGGATATAAAGGTCTTTGAAAATGAATGGCTGGCCTTAAAAGAACTTATTTTGTAAATTGAAATGTAAAATTCATCAGTTTGTCTCCTCTTATTTCTCCTGAGATGTTTATGCAAAGAACTCTTTGATGCAGCCATGTCTCCTATAGAAATTATATTCATATACTACTCATTTGCAATAGTAATTATGTTTTAAAGGAAGCGTTATGCTGCCTGGATTTTTTTTTTCTTAAAATCAGCATAATGAGGAAACATTGTTCATGAATGTATCTGGCAAGTCGTGAGGTCTGCTCCAACTCTCTGGTCTTTAAAATCGAGACTTAAAACTTTTCTGTTTGCCACTGATTTTTATTAAATTGTGGACTTTTCATTCAAATCTTGCACTGCACTGGAACTTTTTTATTCAACTTTAGCTCGTTTTTACCTTTTATCTTGTTCTAGTCCTTTTATATATATTTCTATGTCTTTTTATATCACCTTGTGTTCCTTTTATATCTTGTTTTAATGCCTTTTTATGTCTTCTGTAAAACACTCTGGATTGCCTTGTTGAAAGGTGCTAAATAAACTTGCCTTGCCTCATTGTGATTATGGATGTTGCATGGTGCGTGTGCCACTTTCACTAAAGTACACGCAAGACGAGTCGATGTTGTTATTAAAGCCGCGAATGAGGATCTATATAAACAGAAACAATGAAGTGTAGGTAACATCTCTTTTTGACAGTGTTATATGACCTGGAAAGTTAAATGTACAGTCAAAGTGACTGTGTGAACCCTGAGAAAATGTTTTGCTTAAAGCATTTCTTAACTGTGACAACGGGGGCAACACCAGCTGCAAGAAAGCTACAAAACTCCTCTGGAAAATACATTCAGTCTGTACTGTTGCTATGTTTGTGACTCATCTTGGATCTCAGACTGTAGTAAATCCAGCCCAGTGATGATCGGACACAAACAGACACACATGAGTGTTTCAGATTCCTCTGTGGATTCCTTGAGAAGTTAATTTAGCATTAAGAGCAGGTCTCATTTTAAGTAACCCTGAAACAGTGCGAGCAGATGTTTACAGCCCTCAGCAGCTGGGCGCTGAATCCTGCAGAGATGTTAAGGGGTGGAGGGGTGACTATATTGTAACATACCGCAGTGGACAGGAGTCAGCACACTTGATCCATGAATTTAAGGGCTGAGCGGCGAATACCACCCACTGAATACCACACACAGCTGTGCTGCTGCCGGAGAAGGCTGACGCACTAACATGCCTTCACCAGCAGCGATAACAGATGGAGATACGGGAGTCAGAGCTCCTAATCCAGAGGTTATGTGTTAGTGTTACTCGTGTAACCCCTTCACACAGAGGAAGAGGGGAGGTGTTAAGTGGTCTTATCCCCTCTTCATATGGCAAATATGTCACAGCCCAGATATGAAGGCCTCACCTGGTTTCTCAGACATTATCATCAGTGTAGCCAGTCCTTGCATCACTTTGAGTATAAGCAGATTAAAAATGTTTGTCTATTTCAGGGAAGAATTCAGCATTTCGGGATATTATTATTATTTACTTTCTTGCCGAGAGTTAAATGAGAAGATTGATACCTCTCTCATGTAAGTCCGGTAAATATGAAACTACCACCAGCAGCCGGTTAGCTTAGCTTAGCATAAAGGAGGAAGTCCATCCTTCCAGTCAAGAAATAGTCCCGCACATAATCCCCTGTAAAATCACAACTTGTCTTTTTTACATTTTGGGTTTTGTGTGAATTAAACAAACAAGATATAACGCGTTTATTAGTGAGCTTTAGAGGTGCTGGTAGGCGGATTTTGTAACCTTTGGACAGAGCCAGGCTAGCTTTGTGCTAAGCTAAGCTAAATATGGTGGCGGCAGCTTCGTATTTACTGTACAGACATGAGAGTGGTATCGATCTTCTCATCTAACTCTCAGCAAGAAAGTGAATTTCCCAAATTGTCAAACTATTCATTTATAAACTGCTTCTATGCTTTTACTAAAGTAGACCTTTGAATAAAGTACCAAAACCTTCTCCAGAGTGATATCATATGACAGGACATATCTGCTTCTATTTAAGGAAAACATTGCTGTAATTCTTGGCAGTAAAAACACTGCAAATGAACCTGCTCTGCCACTCTGATTCCTTTTTTGAGCGATGTCGAAGAATCAGTCATCAGCACCACAGAAGAAGAGATCTGCCAAGTGAAGGAGGTCTTGATTTAGTAATCAACTGAAATAACAGTGGAGGGCCAAACAGATCTGTGTGTTGATGGATCACTTTAGCGGGTGCCATGATAAATGAATATGGTGGTGAATGTTGTTAAACTTCGCTGTGATCGGTTGCAGATCGACTCTGCTGTTACAAATGACCTCAGTTTTTCGAGGGACAAATATTATCTTTTGAAAGTGGAATGCTTACAGTGCAGCGGCAGAGGACAGTCTCTCCTGCTAACAGTATTTTCTTTAGAAAAGTCTTTGTTAGCAGAGCAAGTTGAGGTGAAGGCTCAATGATTTTATGTCGACAAAACTCGGTGTGCTGAAACAGAGTATTTTTGCAGATATGGAGACGCTGTACTGGAAGGTTTGAATGCTGATGTTCAGTTGAAAGCAGACACGGTGAAGGCATTGGAATTAGCTCAAGATCTGCTGAACGAAACAGCCTTAAAATATTCATATTGCCACACCTTCTCCCTTTTTTTTGTATCATCACAAATACTCAACCTTATCTTCTCCTACAGTAAAAATGTACATTTACATCTATTCTACAGCTGCTCTCTGATCATAAAAAAACAAAAGCTAGATATGGAAAGTTACATAAAAGAAAAAGGACTGAAAGGACATAGGGTAAGATTCACTGGCTTAAAATAAGCTACCCTTTAAGTAAACAAACAGAACTCCTTAAGTGCCTAAACACTGTAGTGGTATCTCGTTTTTAAAGAAAATCTTTTTAATTGAAGACTGACAGTAGAAAATATACTGTAGTTAGCATAACATCAGTATATTATTTTTACTATAACATCAACATGTAGTCCATGGGTCCAGCCACATTACACGTGTCACATGACATATGCATACAAGTACATCACTTTGCAGTTTGTGTCTAACAATCACTTTTATAGTAAGTATAAAGTACAATACTTCATTTCATATGTATATCATATGAAATGAAGTATAATGTTTGGACAGTGGTGGAAGAAGTATTCAGATACTTTACTTAAGTAAAAGTAACTATACCACATTGTACAAGTGCTTCATTATAAGTAAAAGAAATTTTAAAAGTAAAAGTACAGAAGTATTATCAGACAAATGTACTTAAAGTATCCAAAGTTAAAGTACTCATTTTGCACAATAGCCCCATCCAGGGTGTTATATTATTGTATAACAGGAATATTATTACCAATGCATTTTGTTTAAGCACCATTTTATTATTGTAGCTGGTCGAGGTAGAGCTAATTTTAGTTATTTTATATACTTCATACACTCTACTTTTAATACCTTATATACTGTTACATAGTTTCTTATATTGCAATGCATCATATTTTAAGTATTTTGTATGTAAAACATGAATCAGCTCGTACATAAAAGTAAAAAGTACAATATTTCCCTCTGAAATGTAGTGAAGTACAATATAAAGTTGCATGAAATGAAAATATTCAAGTTAAATACAAGTACCTCAAATCTGTACTTAAGAACAGTACTTGAGTAAATTAGCTTATTTTATGCTACTGTATTTGGGGCAGATACGTCCTTTCTTTGTCCCCTGTAATCATCACTGTGATTCAAGCAATATGATTTTATTATCTGTTCACTCCTCTGCATTCAATCAGTGTCTCAAATAGAACACATTAGAGAGGGCACTTTGGTAAATATGGCTAGAATTGGTCATTCAATTATCTTTTATGTCATATGCAAGGAGCACAAGATGCATATAAAAAGGCACATTAGCCAGGAAAACATAGAAGTGAAGCTTGTCTCATTTAGACATGTATATTATGCAGTTTTACTGAGCGGAAAGTCTTCCAACTGCTTTCAAGTGTCTTTATGTATTTTTATGTGTGGGCCTCTTTTGAAGCCTTATTTTCCCATTTCACGTGTAATTTTAGAAAATGACATAATAATAGTAACATTAACTGGACAAAAATTAGTGGGTTAATGGCTGGGAACTTTTATTACTTTAAATGGAAAATTAAGAAAATTGTGCAAGTTGGTATTTCCTTAATGGCTCACTCCCTAATTGGTTACTGAGTACAACTCTGTGGCCCCCCTGCTGTTCACATCTAAAACCTCTGGTTGTTCAAACTTGTAATTCAGCTCTCTGGATTCAAAGAGATATGCTACAGAGTTATATATGCTGTAAAAGAGGAGGCATTTGCTGTTAGGGATTAAGTTTAAGAAGATATGTTGCAATACAAGGCTCTGTTAGGTTCAAAGCAGTACGTTGTACTAGACTCACAGGGAGATTGTGCTATAATCTTGTGTGTGCCCACAATATGTAATGTAGCCACAAGAGGGGGCCAAAGTACTCAGATTAGTTCTTGTTCTCACGTGAAATACAGACATGCCCTTCATCTCAACAATATGTTATTTAATAGGAATATTAAGTCGTGTAGTAGTGGTGTCTGGAAAAAGTATTTTACATGTTCAGTACTAAGTAGAAAACTGTTCAAGTACTAATTATTGGAGATTTACCTGATTTAACAACGTGTTTCTTGCTCATAGTGTTCCCACTTGATAATAAGAAATAGAAACTATACAAGATCAATTAAGAGCAATTAAACTCAAAATTACAAGGCAAGCAGTACAGATACATACAGTACCCACGACCAGTGTTGTACTTAAACTACTGTAATAGTGCAATACTGTCTGAAGTGAAGTGACATCGTGGTGTGATTAGTGGTTAAAGTATAGTACATGTAAGAGTAATATGATACCATCTACTATAACAGCATACACCAAAATAATATATAATATGACTAAGTAACGATACGTAGTGTTTGTCTGTATTAATATAGAAATATAAAATAGTAAATGTTGTAACATAGTATAACATATTTACATAATATAGTAAAATATAATATGGGATATAAAATGTAAGGTGAAATGTAGTAATATAACATAACATCTAGTATAGTACAGCTGTGTAGCATAGAATATACAATATAATAAAGTATGGTATAGTATAATATATAACAAAATATAATAAATAGTATGTATTTGGTGTGACAGCATTACTCTGATGATTCAACATACAATGTCAGTCAGAATGACTACAGTAAACTGGGAGGAGGGCATTTTTCCGACAGTAGAGGGAGACATCAGCTGACAGCAGGTTCAGTCCGTCCAGAGAGCAGAAGATCCAGTGAACATTAAAACTGAAAAGCTAATTGTTCTGCTATTAATGGTCTTTGAAATGTAAATGTCTCTCTAGATCTTGATCTCGATGGCACAACTTGTTTCATTAAAGGATAAAATGTGAAGATTAATCACAACTCGATGTTTCCAACTACTGCTCCTACTAACAGTACCACTATTGTACTGTACTTCCAGCATTACATTATTAAGACAACTAAAAGTGTATTTTGAACAGCAACCACTACTACTGTACTTCTACTACAACAACTAATACTACTGGTAGTGTCGATACTACTACTATTGCTGCTACTGCTACTACAACTGCTGCTGCAGTGAATTATTAGAACCAACACCACCACCACCTCAACTACTCCCAATACTATCACTGCAACATTAACACCAGCACCACTTAACTGCTTCTACTGCAAACACACTATGATTGATACTATTACCAATACAGCTACAGACATTTATCCAGCTACTATTACGAAATATAGGTGAGGTTGAAGATGACGTCCATTTCCATGTTTTATTGTTCATTATTTGATGATTTAAGGGCCAAATGTTCTTAGTTTCTGAGTTCTTCTGGTTGGATGATTTTAAAATAATGTTGTAAAGTTGTTTTTTTGTGACATATCTCAATTGTTATACAACATGTTATACAAGTTATGTCTGACAAATGTTTCACCACTGCAACAGTAATTTTGGCCACTTATACATCCATGTGGCCTGTACATGACACAATAAATAACATTAACTAACTAACTAACTAACTAGCACTACTACTATAACCACTACGAATATCACAGCTGCTGTGGTGATACAAATACATGTACTACTCCTATATTATCATTCATTGGCACAGTACTACCACCACCAACACTGCCAATACCTCTACTACTACTACTGTAACTACTACAGTTATTGATTGAACTACTTCTACCTTGAAAGGAATTAATTACAAGGTTCAATTTATTCATTCATCCATAAAATCATGTAAATTCCAAACTAAATCAACCAATGCTTATTACAGATCTTAAGATGTGAATACTCATAAAATCAAACTATAGATAAAAAACAAAACTATATTCCAGCCACAATAAGAACTACTTAAAAATCTTAAATCTTACAGCTATTACATAGGAGTCTGGACAGCAATAATGATTTAATCAATGCATTGTGCTTTTTTAAGCTCAGCAAAGGAAGAACTGGCTGCAGTGGCAGTTTCAGATAATCAGAAAATAGAGATAAGAGAGGGAGAGTATTTTAATAGATGATTAAATCTGACTCATGAAATGTGTTGCACGTCATCTCTGCCGTCTCCCTGCCACTCTGCAGAGCACCATCACACTGTCTAATCACGCAGAAACACCAGAACAATAATCTAAAAACCTACATTTGCTGCGAGGAATGATATCAAAGTGGAAAGAAACACTTGCTTTGCACACCCACACAGAAGTCACTGTTTTGCATACAAATGGGTCTGATCCAGACATGAGTGATCAGATAAATCAGTGATCTGCAGATTAAGACAAAGAGTTTAAGAACTAAACCCAAATGAGACCGTTTCAAAGCTTCCTACACGCAGGACGCCTCGGGCAAAGAGTTGCCTGCAGAGGAGAGAGACGCAGAGGAGAGTGCAACAAAAATTTAACAGATTACACTACTGTGGAATCCTACGTGGACCTTTTTTGGATTCAAATCTATTATTTGCTTAATCATTGACTGTGTATGTTATACATCATTGTATATCTTTATCTTTGCACACATATTTTCATATTTTACCCATGGCCGTTAACACTTGCTATCCAGTATTTATAAGCAGTAAATAAACACTTTGCATTATAAATAATACGCTATAATGTAGTAGGGATAGTTTGACATTTTCGGAAATAAACATATTAATTTTCATCCCAAGACTTAGATGAAAAGATCAATACCACTCTCATGCCTGTATGTTAAATATGAAGTTACAGGCAGGAGACGGTTAGCTTAGCTTAGCACAAAGACTGGAAACAGGGGGAAACAGCTAGCCTGGCTCTGTCCAAAGGTAACATCTGCCTACCAGCACCTCTAAAGCTCACTAATTAACAAATTACATCTCGTGTGTTTAACCTGTGCAGAAATCCATGTGTAAAAACAGCAATTTGCCGACTTACCAGGGGGTTATTGTTGTTGTGGTCTACATGGTGGAGGAGTGACTCACGTTGGTGTATGATAGACATGGAGAGGCACATTGGACCAAAGTGTCCTTAAAACTGGATTCTTTGGTAAACTCAAAAATCCTCTTAACTCTACAAAAATGACTAATAATATCTGACAGTTATTCTTAAATGAAAAACTTCTTTCAGCTGCTTTTGAGAGACTGCAGTTAGAGAAACACACCGTCTCTCTGAATACTTATTGACGTATAGCTTCAAAGTTTATGTCCTTTGAAATGAAAAGACTGTATTTACCGTATAGGACTACTGATTCTTAAGAGCAGCTTGGGCGCACTGTCATCATTCATTTCAAATGTTAGGAGCACAATGATTTTCTGACCTCAGCACTGGCGAGCATGCCAAAAACAGGCCTGTAAGCTGTGTGTAAAAGCTCCATTTTAGCCCATTTGATGATATAAATTTTACAGCCTGATCTTCTGTACTACAGCCATTTGTTCAAATGTGCAACACAGCTACAGTGTTTAGCCATGGTGTTAACGTAACCAATGTAATAATTGCTGTATTTGCTGCTAAAAGCTCAACACAGGTACTTGTCACTGTTTTTTTGGAAGCAGCTTAGATGCTTGTGATTAATTTTAGTTGTGGGTTGCCAGTTTCATCAATAAAAATAAGCATTTCTCTGCTTTTCCACATAGCACACTGCTCTGTACTACCTGCAGTGGCTGGACTCTACTACTATAAAAAATACACAGAGCTTATCAGCACGTTTCTCCAGCTGCCTTCCAGTCAAATACACTCATGTGTATTAACACACACTTTCTGGATATTTGTCAGCGCAACAAGATATTCAGCTCTTTACCCAGGTGATAGTACTTTTCTCTTTTTCTCTTCCGCTTCCATTGTTGTGATATGCAGTGAACAGATAAGTGAAACTTATTTGCATCAACACACTTGATATTTTGATAGAGGCCCATTTTTCTTTAGTCTTCCATCTCCAGGAGGATTACGTTTCAAGGAATTTTCATGCAACACCATTTAAGCGGGGCTGATAAGGCCTCCTTTGGACAGAGATAAGAGCCTATCCACACACATTATTGATCTTCCTCTGACCCGTTTGTGGAAGAAAAGCTGGAAGGGGTAAAGCATTTGTCAAACAGAGCTGTACCCGAGAGACAAGAGGTGGAGATAGAGCTGAAGTATATGAAAATGAAGGAGACACAATAGAGGGAAAGAAGGGGAAAAAGTGTGAGGGGTACCATTTGTGTCAAATTATTTATTTCCTGTGAACCGCTTTGTGTTGTGCGTCTACAAGATGCTTTAAGTGTGAGTTAAGTTTTTCTTTCTCTTTCATTGTGAACATGAAGGCAGCTGCTTGACATGACTGGTACCCACTTGTATAGGGAAATTATTGTCATTATTGATTAATCTGCAGATTATTTTCCTGATTAATGAATTAATCTTTTTGTTTAAAAACCAAATGTCAGAAAACAGTGAAAAAAATGCCTGTTAAATTCAAATAGTCCAAGGTGACATTCAAATCGCTTGTTTCACTCAACAAACAGTGCTAAACCTAAAGATATTTAGTTTACTATCATATATGACAAAGAAAAGCATCAAATCTTCACATTTGAGAAGCTGGAACCAGTGAATATTTGGCATTGTTTCTTGAAAAATCAATTAATCCACTAATTATTGCAGGTCTACTCTGGTAAGCGATATATTTTAGTCAGCAAATGCAAAATTTGCAAAGAGAGGAAGGTTAATTTATCTATGCATCCATCTTTCTTTCATTAATTCTGAATGCAGAAGAAAAAAGTGAGTGCAACTAACACCCTGCAATCTTAATATGTTAACGTGGTTATTTGCGGTATTTCAGTCCCTCTGTACATAATACTTAATTCTACATAACAGTTTCTGATCAGTCTGTCTCTCCACTAAAACATCTTCGGTTTGATCCTTATAGCTAGCAGTGTGTCTCCACCAGAAAGCTCTTCTCCTTAAGCAACACTCTCAGTCCTGCTTTCATTCTATAAGCCCAAAAATATATATAATAATCCAACATCTGCTGGACAAGTTAAGCTAAATTGCCTGTGTCCCGAGCCCATCCTAAGCGTGCCTCAGGCTCGATGCACAAAACAATGAAACTGGCCCGTGGCGATCGCTGAAGCTGAGGAAAAAAGCGTTGTCGTGTCGTGGCATGCCAACAGTGCACCCTTGCTGCGTGCTAGATGGCAGACGCACACTGGGGGCCGATGCACATGACCTTCTGCTATCAGAGCAGACACGCTCATTTATCACCCGCAACCTTGAATCATTGTTTTACTCAGCTTGATCCCTTATGCTTCTGTTCACGCAAAAAATAGAATAAGTGCATTTTGGTTTGAGGCAAGAGCAGAGTCAGGCAGCAGAACCTCTGTTACTGAAATCCTCTCCATACCACGTCCACAAAATGTGCTTCGATTTTTTTTTAACGAGGCTTTCTCTATCTGGTTGCACCCTGAAACAAGGAACCATTATACCTAGCAGGCTCCTCTTTGCATTGTTTTGAGGAGATTGGGTTATTTATGATGCAGCAGGGTTACAGCTCATAAACCTAATGAGGATTCTGGGGTTGTGTGTGTGTGTGTGTGTTTGACTGTCTGTGTGTGAATGTCTGCCTCTGAGCTGCATCCCAGAGAAAAGACTTGGAAGGGTCTTTAGAGGTACAAGCTGGCAGATCACCCACTGTTTTATAGATCTGCTATAGAGAGGCAGAGCAGAGAGGAACAAAACAGAGCTGATGGTGAGGACAGGCCAGTGACGTTCTGCATGAAGTAGATGGAAACAGCTAGTAAAAAGTCCTTAATGTGCAGGAAGGGAGCTCTATCCTTGCTGAAGTGTGCATGAGCAAAAGACTAGTTGTATGTCGCAACTCCATGCTACACACCAACAGCATTCAGTGTGTATATACCGTCAATTCTCAATTAGTGGACTTTATTTACCTCAACTGCAAAATAAACCAGGCTTTCATTTGAAGCATGCTAAAGTAAGAGACAGTCCTTTATTTCTAATTTCCCTGTTTTATAACAATATTTTACGATCCTATTTTGTAAGAAGACTCCCTGTTTTCCCATCTGCTCCCGTTCTAATTTTACCTTGCGAGGCAGGTGGATTCGCGAGATCACACGAGAATCCGTCTTGCCGGGCTTCAAGTTACGCGCTTGTGGCCAAAACACAGTGGTTCGGACCAATCAGGGTCCCATGAAGAACTACTGGCAGCTACGAGCATGGTTTAGGTGTGACGACTGCGACTGCTCGTTCGAAAACAACAATGGCGGAAAAGAGGTTAGCATAGATGCTGCTACAGCATCAGTTATATCAGAACTGGAGAGTTTTTCTTCACTGAAAGAAAAGCAAAGAACGGCACTGGAGACAGATAGTTCATCCGATCACCTGCCAAGTATTTGAAAATGCCTGCCCTTTTCCAAACAGTTTCCAAGGACAACTTCTCAGATGGTTCTGTGTAACAAACCATCTGGTGTGTCAGGTAAGTTCTAATTTTCTGTTAATGGAAACTTGAAACTTTCTTCATGTTGACTTGTTGACTTGATCAATTTAGGACAATGTAAATTAATAAGACAACAGTCATGTAATACTGTTTTTTCCACTGTACCAAAACAAAACGATACAGGCTAGAATGGTAATCAATAATAACATGGCTCTACATAACATCAACTTTGTTTCTGTCCTGTTTTAATTCACGGCCTGCAAGCTGTCTGACAAGCAGAATGAAGCAAAGTTTAACAGCTCAATGATTAATGGTGTAGCCTGTGAAGAGGTATTTCAGTGTCAGCCAGGTGGACGTAAAATGATTGCGTTCCCTTACCCAGTCTTCCAGAGTGACTGACAAACAGCCCATTTCAACCAATCACACCCACTTCCAGTAAAACGCTCCAATTTGCACACATGATTCACTCAACCCATCACTGAAGGAAAATGCAGAAATTATATTCAAGGCTGCTGCTGGGCATGTAAAATGAAAAGGTTTAGTGCCTGGTGGGACAAGAGAGGCAGCAGAGGGAGTAGAGGGGGGGTGATGGATAGTCCAACTTCCTGCAGGAGAAAGGTTTGATTAATGGCCGTCCACTCGGCAAAACACACCAGCTGTGAGGGGAGATAAGTACCAATACAAAGAGCAAATTACTGTCTGTACTGTAATAATTAACCTCAGAGACCAGCACACACAGGAAGTACAGGTTCCCTTTGAAACAGCCTCGCTTCCCCTATCTCACAATAAACCGTGCCTGAAACAAAAAACAAAAACAAAAACAACAACAACAAAAAATAAAACGCATCTCCTTTAGCGCTGAATCCTTGTTTTAGCTCCAGGATTTAAGGCTTTTTTATGGCTGGGTGAGCTGTTCCCAAAGATGTATGAGCAAATTACTGGCTGGAGTTATTTGAAAAGAGGGAGTCCATTGTGGAAATGACTGTCAACACACTGCTGCCAAGCTCATCCCCCGGTGCAGAATGGGTATCCAAACAGTCTTCAGTGAGATATATGGAGTGGAATAATTGCTTGACGCGCAGTGGGCAGGAAGGGATACAAATAAACTAACTTTTTAGGTTTTGGACTCGCAGTTGTGGTTGGTTAAGTGTTTGTAAGAGTTTTGATCCAGCTGGAAGGAGCTCTCTAGAGCGAGAAGTGTGTGAGAGGGGAGGGGGAAAACATGCCGGAAAATGTTTCTCTCTGTGGGGTGAAGTTTTAACTAAAATATTTGATCAGCCTGTAGAAAATACAAGCAAGTTTGAGCAGAAAAGCTGAAAGCATTCCACCTGCCTGAGCCACTCACCAAGAACCTACATAATTACTCTTCATGCCTCGAGTTCCCAGTAAGCCCCCGGAGTCTCGCCACAGTAAAGTTAGTCTTTGATAACAGCTAATGACTGCGGCGGTGAATTCTTCAACCATAATATTATTTGAACCCAAGCTGATTAGAAACATGTGCCCGAGTGTCAGAACGATTTATGAGTTTCTCACTGATGACCTTTCCACTCACTGTATACACCCGTGTCTGACATCACTCCGGTGGACTCCCTGCTGAGAGCTCGCCTCTGTTTTCTATAACACACTCAGACACACAGCTCGGTCACATCCTGCACGGCTTGCTTGCCTGCTCAGTTGTTTTAGGGTGGAGGTGTGTACAAAGAGAGTGTGTGTGCACTTACGCACAAATTTAAGAATTTATTACGTAACACAGAAAGAAGTCAGTTTGTTGTATGTTAATTGGTGTTAAATGAATTGTTATGTTATGTTATCACTTTCCTTGAGGAAATGAAGAACTTCTTTGGAGAGGAAAACATGGCAACTCCTAGTAAGTAAGTAGCCTATACTTTCAAACCATGTTAAATTCCTTCCTTGTATATACAGTACAAGAGTGTGTAGAAGGGACATACTGAATCGAGGACTGCACAATTATTTCAATAATGTACATTCATCTCCTCAAAGGGCCTTATTAGATTTCTTTGGTAAATTGCACCGATCCAGTCATGCAAAATTAATCAAAGGGAATTAATGTTTGCCGCCCAGAGTGGAAACACCACAGCCAGCTGGATAATAAGAATGAAATGCTGCAATCTGTTTCATTAAATGCCATCAAATGCTCTCTGTTCAAACCATTAGTGCACATTTATATATTTAGTATGGAGTGAACGTTTATAGATCGGATTTCTGTCATTGTTAAGTTTTGTCAGTATCAGAGACGTCAACATTTGAGTTAAAAAAGAAAAACTCTGATATTTATTGACCAAACTTCTTTCCTGACACAAACATTAACAAGATTCCTCAAGCTTGCTTTTTAAAGAGTTGTGACAAAGATATTAGCTGAGACAGGACAAATGACATTTCAACAACAATTTTCACTAAGATGACAGTAACAGTTAAAGCTACCCTGTAGGGTTTTTTATCACTAGTAGCGCTGAGTAATGCAACGGTTTTACGAGTGGGCCCCCGCTTTGTTTGCATCATGCGCGCGCACAAAGGCGCACATGCACATGAGCGACTGACGCACATTCCTGCCGATGGTTTCATGCTGTTCTGCTAATCAACAGATGGTGGCGGTAATGCAAATCTCATAGAGCACCTTTAAATAAAAGATGACAACGATGAGAAGAAAATTTTGCATAGTAAACTTCATTGGATATGTAATAATTATGAGTAACTACAAACAGAAATAAAAACAACCAAAAATATAACATTAAGAAGAACTTGGGGGAAATACAGCCTATAAAAGCATCTATGCACTGTAGAGCTTATATAATTACTAAACTAATCAGTTAGTTGATTGTCAGAAAAATAATCAACAACCAATTTTGAAAATTGACGTTTCGTTTTTACATCATTTATCAAGAAAAAATGCCAAACATTTGTTGGTTCCTGCATCTTAAACGTGAGGATTTGCTGCTGTTCTCTTGTTTCTATGAATTTACACTGAATAACTTTGGGTTTTGCACTGCTGGTTGGACAAAAAACAAAAACAACTTGAAGATGTGACCTTGGCCTCTGGGAAATTGTGACGGGCATTTTTCACTATTTTTTTTTTAATATGTTATAGACTAAAAGACAAAAAAGTAATTGATGATCCATAATGAGAATAATTGTTTTTTGCAGCCCTAATGTATTACAATTTGCAGATCTGACAACATACAGTATACAGTATGTTGATACTCACTGGCTCACAATATCGACTTGCTGATGTATCGGTTGGGGTGTAGTCAATATCTGTAACAAAACAGTAGTAGATTTTTTTAGTTAACCAAATCTAAACTAAACATCATGTTGTGTCTGACATTTTAAGTGTAAATTTTGTGTGTTTATATTAATTATTTACAGGAAACAAGATATGAAATTAAAAAATGCAGCTGATGTGGGGAAAGATTGTAGCACCTTTTACAATAACACCTACAAACTGGGGAAAAAGCTATAATTAAGGCAATAGATTTTGAAATGGATTTTCCTACAAGAACATACTGTAGATTTGGTGATTTAAAAAAAAAAAAACCCTTCATATGGCAACAACCAACCAATGTCTAGAACAAAGGCATATTTCTGATATGAGATTGTTTGGAGTGGTCAGCAGAGAGGAAGAAAAACGATGATTGCGGTCTTTGTATTTGAGGCTATCTGGCACTAACATACGCCAGCTGAACCGCAGGCAGATATGGACGTAAAACAGAACCGTGTGCATATTGTGAAGCCAGATGTTTGAAGTGGCAAAGACCTCTTGCACTCACTCTTAAAGCCTGACCTTTACCGCAGCCCACCAACTGCTCCGCGCACAGACTCGGCTCTCTCTGCGTTTATAGAGATAATCACCTCACAAACATGTGTTCGGCCCTCCACACATGGGTCCTTTTGGATCACACCAGTGGCACACACACACACACACACGTGATAAATGATAGGCCTCATTTCACTTTACTAGCCCACCAAGAGACTGGCGGGGGGCATGAAGACTTTTTTCCCTTACTCTTGTGTTTATTGTGGTTTCTCTCGCCTCAGATTAGGTGGTGGGTGTTATTGTGGGAATCGGGGGGAGGGAGCCCGCCCTGCTCTTCATGCTGGTTTCCTTACAGTCCCCTCTTATTAATGAGAGCCTCTAAACTTCTGCCTTAGCAGGAGGGGAATAGAGTTCGGCAATGCCCCAGCAACTCTGAACAGCATTCTATCAGGAAAAAGACATGAGGCAAATGGAGATAGAGGAAAGGCATTAAAGCTAAAAATAGTGTAGTGTTTTTCTCCCAAAGTGAGGCAAAACTGGGTTTCAGCTCTGCATGGAGCGCCGTGACAATGCAAAAACACTGATAGAAAAAAACATAGTTGTTATTCACCACATCTGATCACAGCCGAACATTGAGCTGTATGTTGATGTGAGGAGTTATTTCGGAGGGGCTGGAAGAAGTCGGAGCTTATAACAGCACAGCGGAGGCTCGGTGCAGAGATGTCCCTGTGTTTGTTTAAAGGGCAGCAGAATCGATGGCCCCGTTTTTTGAGGCATGGCTCTGACCTCTCGCAGTGGCACCTGTATCAATCATGGGCCGGCTTCGTTCTCTGCCTCACTGCTCGTCACATTTGTCTCTCGTGCTCGTGACCCTGGACGGAGGCTGTCAATCTACTCTCAAATGTCAGTCTACACTCCATGCCAGCTGTCAGCTGACACCGAGTAATACATAAACAGCCTTAAAATGTGATGAGAGCAACTCTTGAGGAGAAATCTATTGAAGGAAGAAATTGATTTTGGTGAAAGATTTAAGTGTTGGCTGTGAGGCTGTAAAGCCAGTGCAGGAAAAATGAGAAGCCAAGCCTCTCTTTGTTGAACAAATGTGAAGTAATTTAATAATATTCTGACAGCTGAACAGCTCTTTCTGCTGAAATTCAAAGGCTCTCAAAAGGTAAATTCATTCAGATGTGGTATTGTTTGGTGTTGTTTCTGTTATCTTGGGAAATGCAGGCTGAAATTCATTGATTATACAAAATGAAAATCCAATTTCCACAAGAACACACTTGTTTTTATTGATCTGCAGGTCTTACTGAGGTTGGAACACGTGCATATTATCCAGCTGACGTGACTGTCAGACAGATATTTGTATAAACGTTCCAGTCAACTAAACTTGATTATACTCCAAAGATTTTGATATCTTTTGAAACATTCATTTAGCTCATTCAGAAGTCACATAATTAAAGTAGATGTATGCTACACTGACAATGTCTTTTGTTTATTTTGAATTACAGCCACATGAAGTAAAACAGCCCAAAGAACATCTAAACCGATTTTATTTTCCATTTTCATTCTACATTTTAATGTGGCTGAGCAGAAGGCAAGTTTCTTTCGGATGAGACAGGAGATGCAGACAAACCTACTGTACATGTAAATGAACACATCAAAGAGTGAAAGTTTCCCCCAAACTTTCTCATCTCATTTTCAGACTGCAGACAATTTAAAGGCTGCTGAATATGTATCACCATATGTAAGCGCCCATTTCACAGACCCTCGAGAAAACAAAGTCAGACCAGACAAAATTGTCCAAAGGTGGCATTTGGATGGAACTGCATGCTAACTCACTGCGGTAACAACCAGCTCTCTGTTTTGATGGATTGGATCCCAGTTAATCTGTATGTATGGCCAATCCTTATGAGGCCACATTGTAATCACGCAGCCAGTTCTCAGCGATCCAGGACTCCTGGTCTTGGGTTGAAAGAGAGGGATGATTCCCATTATGGAGTAATTAGTCTTGTTGTCACCGCCGGACCTTGACAGTGAATCCACTCGCCGGGGCTGTAAAGGGATTTGGGTGTTTGCTACTGCTGAATCATAATCAGTACCGCCTTTACTCGCCAAATACGACGCTCCCAATTTTAACTTGGTGAACAGCAGCACAGACATCATGGCTGTCAGCTGTGACATGTACTGTGAGCCAAAGTTTCTGCTACAGTGTCATTTTATTTTCTCTCTTGTGGTACTTTTAACTTTCTTGGCATACAGTATTCCAGTGCGAAAACTGTTGGCTGATGAACACTTGATAGAATTGGCTTTAATTTAGCTTGTCTTGTTATTATGTTCTACAGTTTGATGACAGGATGCATCTGCTTTCATATAGAACTGCAAGGAACTGGATCTGCTCTCCTGTATGGTCCATCAGTTATGATAGCCTCAATATGTTTGACTGAATTTTCATTATGACGGGCAGAGGCGCAGCCATCACTTCAGCAGGGATGAGTTTATGAGTTTGTTCCTCTGCCATTTGACTTTAAAGACAGTGAGTTAAAAAAAAAAAAGAAATTCAAAGTTCCCTTTCTGTGCATGAATTGTCCTGCCATTTCTCAGCTTTCACTGTAAGAGTATTTATATGTCTATAATCACTTTCCTGTTCCTGTAAAATCCTGCACAACTACAGCTCTGAATATCTGTGGTTCTCCGGAGAGTCTACAGGAAGACACACATAAACATAAAGCTAAACAAAGATAGGCATCCACAAACATATAGATATTATGTACAGGCATAAATATTGTATGGATAGTGTAATAAGTTACCTCTCGCAGAGGCTAAAGAAGCTCTAACTACCATTTAAGTGTCTTTAATGTAAAATGTAAACTAGAGTTATATATTAAGTTAGATAAGCCTGTAAAACTTAAACCTGCAATAACTGATTTTTTTTGGCCACTTGGGGGCAACAGAAACAAGCTGTGAACACAACATTGACATATCATCACCTTTTAAGTTGATATGGTGAACTTGTTAGCAAACAGTTGGCTATTTACACATCCAGCAGTTACGGTTAATATTTATTTGGACTTGTGTTTGTGTCCACCTGATGAATGTAAGATTAATATTCACTCTCTTTTAACTCTGTTTTTGGTCTCTACCAGCTCCTGAGGGAAAAGTCCATCTGTTTAGCTGCTAAATTCTCCACTATGTTCACCAGCTCGTCTCTAACTGTGTCTGCCTGCTGTTTGGTGCTGGGCAGGTAGTGTAATGTAGGTTTTTAGAGCTTTTTCACTAAAAGCTGCTGACTGCTGCGGCCAAAAAACAACGCTATGAGAGCGGTGAGACTGACCCAGAACAGTAAAGTTGCAGCCGGACAGCTAAACAATGAGCTGAAACTCGCTCTAAAGCTCCGTTAGGCCGAGGGGAGCTGCAGATTCAGGTGATCATTGTCTGTGGGTTCATGACTACGAGCGACCCCTTTCACATTGTCACATTGTTTTCACATTCTCATTTGAGGCATTGTTATTATTAAAATAGCAATTATAGCCACTTTAATTTACTTCTCCAGTATATCTTAGTTATCTGCTTAAAATCGGAAAAACTTGGAGTAACAGATTATTTCATATCTGATACACGTGAGATATATATGAGAGCCAGATAGGACTGAAAGGCTGTGGTCAAAGCTATTAATCATATCATACACTACAAAGATCCTTTGAAGGTGACTGTAGATCTTGAGATATTTTCTCTTTGAACGAGCTGTAAAAAGGCTGAAGCTCATTCTCCAGGGATCAAATCAATCTGAGACCTTTGTCTTTTTCTTCCAACCTCTCCGGTATCTTTGTTCTGTGTCTGTCAAGTGATGGGCAAATGCCAAAAACTGACTTCTTTGTTTCACTACTGTCAATGTATAATTTATATGAAACTTTTAGTTTTCTCTTAACAATTGGCAAAGTCTTATAAGAAACCTCAAAACAATCTTGATTAAATCATGTAGTTGCTTTAAATTCAAGTTCAGTGCTTTAAATCATCCCGGGTGTACATGTTTTAATGCCTTTATTTCAAGTTTTAACTTCTTGCAGTTATTTTTGCAGTGTCAGTATGTCTTGTAGAGTATCAGAGACTCGGGTCAATTATGTTCGTAGCTCTTACTGAAGACTCCAGCGCTCGCCTGTAAATGGCTGTAATTGCCACATTTAAGGTGGAGAGTTATATTTGAGATTATGCCTCTCTGAGGATGAAGTCAATTTCCCTACAGGGTCGTCACAGAGTGGAGATAAGGATTTTTGCAGCGGGAATACTTTACAGCTAATGTACTGTAGGTTCTAGTTTCACCTCTGTAATTCTCGTATTGATTTCAACTTAATTATTCCTCTCCTATGAGACAAAATCCATCTGGTGCTTAATGAGAGCGCTTCATGTGCAAATGGACTCGTTGTTACCCAGACATCCATGTGAGTAATGATGTCACCAGAACTGTAAATGTCTATAGACACGTTTCCAACAATGTGATCACGGGGTAGAAAACAAACCGGAATTGGAGAGAGCTTATGCAAAAATAAACATGAGAAGTTGTTTTTGTACTAAAAATCTTCACAAATTGCAAAGGTAATTCGTGGAAAATGTTAAATACCTCAGTAAAGAGACTTCCTTGTTAGCTCTTAATTATCTATTAGCATCTAGCAATCTGGTCAGAGGCCTGAATTTTAATAAGGTGGTGGGTAGTTCTGCAAAAACAGGTGAGGAAGAAAAGCTGATTTTAAGGTAGACAGCTCACACTGTTAATGAATCTTTCAAACGTTTGTCAGGCTCTCTGATCAGTGTTTTGGTGATCATTTTGACGTATGTTTAGAGTTTACACGTGTGCTTGATGACAGCTGACAGACAGGATGACTTGGGGGGGGAAAGAAATAATGTAAGTAATGCTTGAATCCTCTATTGATAATGAGTTAAGTTTTGCCTGTAAAACAGCGTCTAATTGGTGTTAATATAATATTCAGAATGAGGAGGCTTCTGTGCTCTGTGCAGGAAAACAGCAGGAATTTGATATATGCTAATATTTATTTTCGTCCCATTTTTAAATACTAACATTACTTGTGTGGTGGTGATGGAGGGCTTCTGTGCTTTTAACCCATGTTGCCCGGTTATGGTTTGGGACACAGGTGTAACTTTGTTTAGTCTGGGTTAACATCATCACTGCTACTAGCTGCTGTTCCTCACTGGAATTACATATTAGCTAGACGGAGCTGACAGATGCAGATCAAAATGCAGCATGTAGTAAACAAGTTTTGGAATTTGTTGCCTCTCAACAGTGATTTGATTTCGTTTCCAGCAAGTTGCTTTATTTCTACGTACTGAAAATGTCCGTATATAAGCCATCAATGCCATTGTAGCAATGGGTTTTCTACCGTGCATCCTCAATAGTTTGTAAACGGAAAACCAGTCTTGTTGACGCAGGTGAGTCCTACCTGTTGTGTACTGTTGTTGGGTATTACTTCTTTTCACATGAGACTGAATCCAGGAGACAAAGTGAGATGCTCTAACTAGATCTGAAATATCCCTGAGAGACTTTGGCTTGATACTAACACTGCTTCCTTCATGCCTGCCCGACAGTAACGATCTCTGTGTGCTGTGACGGAACCACATGAGTGATGAAGAAATGAGCCTCCAGTCAAAACACACAGCTTTTCATAATTATTCTGTCAGAGCTGCAGTGAATGTAAACAAAAGTATTCCAAAAAGCTTTGTTTAACATATGTGGCAGAGCGTTTGCCGCAGTGCTCTTCTTTTCAGGACGTACTAAATCAAAGCTGTAGCATGCAGCAGTAATTGTAACTGAATGGCACCACAGCATAAAAAAGCCTCCTTTGAGCTGATGTATTGTATTTCAACATATCACTCATTGTCGCAGCAGTTCTTTCTGCTGAAGCTGCTCGCACAGTACGAGGCGTGGCGGCCTTGAGGTGACAGAAAGTGCTGAGTTACTTTTCCAGGCTTTCATTATGTTTACTTGATCCCCATCAAAAATCCAGCGGCACTGAAAAAAAGTCCAGCGTTCCATTCTGACAGATATTTCATGGCCACATCAACAGCAAGTCTCCAGCTCAGATTTATGGCTCTCCTTAAGCGTCTTAATGTCTCCCAAAGAGATAATAATTTGGACATAACAAAACATTGAAGTCTGCTGGATGTCAAGAATCAATACAGTTTGTTACAACAAGTTGAAATCATTGTGTGGGGGTCATTGATTCCCAATTGGTGCAGGACTCACTACTGTAGCTCCGGCATGTAGCCCTCACTTCTCTCTCTAATTGTCTCTCTAGATGCTACTTAATAAGCACTGCCATCTGTCTTTTTAAATTAGTTTGGAAGTGCGTGCAGAAAAATAAAACAAAAGCATAAGCGCATCACCCCAGAGGCCAGCCGCATTAACACATCAACATGCCCATCAATAGTCCATTGGCAAACTGTAATGTCCTCTTACATCACTGGTATGATGCAGCTGACGGAGACTGACAGTGGCTCTACACGTCAATAGTTTTTTACTGCCTGTCGGCTCCAGTCAATTGAATTTAGAAAGTAAGGTAAGACGTACTGTTGCGCAAATATGCTGTGAAAGCGGCATGAATACTGGAGCTGCTGGTTGGTTAAACTTTCATGCCTCCAAAATGTCAACTTCTTAAGGACTAAGATCATTTTTAGTTTGTTCAATGGAGCTTTGAAATGGTTTCATCAGCTTGAGATCAAATCATTTTCTGAGCAGACGGAGAACAAAGTGAAAAACACTGGAGTTACACAGTTGTCACATACAAGAGCATGTAATAGCTTGGATGTGTGTTTTGGCAGTAAACTGACTATATTATCAGTGTTTTTGAAGATTCATTCAAATGTAGTTAAAAGAAACACTTTGGGAAATACACTTCTTTGCTTTCTTTCAGAGAGTTAGAAGAAAAGATTGATAATACTCTCTTTTATCTGCGTTAAATATGGAGCTGAAGTCGGGAGACAATTAGCTTAGTTTAGTATAAAGACTGGAAGAAGTAGGAAACAGCGAGCCACCTACCAACACATCTAAATCTTACTTAATGTAGTATCTCACTTTTTCAATTCGTACACAAACAGAAATATAAAAACAACTATTTGAGGTTATACGGGGAGTTACAAGCTGTAACTATTTATGGCAGAATAGCAACTTGGTTCAGTTACTTGTCATCACTGACTACGTTTACATGCACAAAATATTCTGCTTTTAAAGCCCAAAAAAGTCAATATTCCTACTAAGCTGTTTACAAGGCTAATGAAAATGCATATTCCACTAATATTCCCGTTTACATGTACATCAAAATATGGAATAGTGGAACAGCTGGAGCCACTTGAGCCATTTTGCTTCTTTGCGTCAGAATAGTTTTTTTTTTCCATTGGTGGCGGATAGCTTCAGCCGCCTTCTTGAAAAGGTCGGCGTTGCGAAATTTGCGCATATCCAAAAACCTGTTGATATCCAAGTCTTTCATAATATTTAAAAGTAGGTGTGTTTCTCCTTACGACCAGAAATGTGGGCTTTTCTTTTGTGCATGCATCTCTACCACAGCCTTGCAAACTGTTTGTATACAACGGCAAGAAGCTGTGTGTCTAAAACAGCGGTAAAAACCCCAATTGAAATGCATATTCCGAATGCGCTGTATCCATGTCCAAAGAATGCTCCTAAAACCCGAATAATATCGGCATATCCCACATGTCTTAACCAGAAAATTCAGAATTCAGAATAATTCAGAATATGATGGAATATGCTGTTTACATGACTCGTATCAAATTCGGAATACTGTCATATTTGGAATAATAGTGGAAAATTAGTGTGCATGTAAACGTAGTCAATGTGAGGTGTGTGTGAAAAGGGCAGGATTTGGTGGTTTGAGTAATAATGGTTTGTTATATATAACGGGTAGAAACTGTTGTTTGGCACTGGAAATGTGAGGAAGAGATGATGCAAGAACTAAAGAAGGCTGTTGGATACAAAATCAGCAAAACTTATATTGAAACAGACAAAAAAAGGAACAAAAGCAACCTTAAAGCTAAAGTAAAAGCAACAAATAAAAACCCACAATCCCAGAGAAATCTGCGACCTGCCAACAGATCCGTGAGTCGCATTTTACCTTCTCCAACTAAACTGGAACCTACCATCTGCTCAGGTAATCACAGGTGCAAGCATTCAAGGACTACACAATAACAAACAAAATAGCTACTTCAGATACTTATGTTACTTACGATATTCAAAGTTAGCTATGAACACACAAGCTTTAATAATACCAGCTGCTACAACAGTTTGACCCGTCCTTTAAACGCTTGACAGAGCCCAGTCACTAATTAGTGGATACAACAATCCACGCCTGTTTCTACTGTCACTAAACAAGCAGTCTGCAACACCACCTCTAACACAAAAAAATAAAAACACCTTATGAATTTTGAATCAATTTTGTCCATCTAACAGATGAAACTCTGGGCTGAAATGAATGATTTAACTTCAACCTGATGCAGGGTCTTATTAAAAGGCAATATATACATACATATACAGTATATGAAATATGCTCTGTATATTGTCATGTTATAAATTAACCAGGCAAAATTCAATTTAAAAAAAACAGCAGCTGCAAGAGAGGATTTAACCGATCATTTTTCTTTCCCACTCAAAACATTCCTGCAGTTTTTTGTTTTTTCCTCTCTCCTTCAAAGCAGCTGATTCCTTCTATCATTAATTGTGTCCCTTGTGCCGTACCGAGCCGTCTTTCTCTTGATCTCAGTGTTTGTGTGTGTTGTTTGCCTAATTCTTCATTCAATTATTGATGGTTCCTCTGGATTTTAATCTTTTATATATTAAAAGTCAATTTACAGCGAACACGAACACATTAAAACATCCACAACTATTCATTTCCTCACTTTAAAAAGAAGAGCAGGGAGCACAGGCAAAGCTCTTTCACTAGAGTGAAGTGTACATACACAAAGGAAGACTCTATTATCTTAAGATTAATGTGCAACAGCTGTTTCATCACTGAAAATATTACAGCATTACGACCATTACGATCCTGGCGGAGTAAGCACAGTATGGAAACATAAAATAAGCTTCCAGCGTTATCTGTGATTGTAGAGTTCAGTTCAGATGTGCTGCTGTATACAGTGTTTCTGAAGACACTGGAACAGCCTGTTGGCTCTTTATTAATAAAACAAAGTTCACTTGATCACAGCTATTTCATTTTTAATAAGAAAAGGAGAAGAGTGACATGCTGCCATGACAGAAGATAAAAGACGAAGAAGAAAATGGGCTTCATCGCAGCAGGAGGCACAGGAACGTTTGTTAGAGCGTGTTAGTGGAAGATGTCATGAGATGGTTCTCAAAAGTTTTCAGTTTGTATTTGAAGACTTCATCAGTTTGAGGAATTCTCCAGTTTTTAAAGTACTGACCTGCAACATTTGTCCAATTTGCTGCTTGTATAACACAAGATGATTCAACCTGCAGCCAGTTCATGGAAGCTTTTACTGTACAGTTATTGTTCCACGGAGACGCCCCAGTGACCGCTTGGTTTTTCTGAGGGAAAATTGTTGGGCGAACAGGAAACGAGGCGTGTTGCGTCTTTGGCAGGACACATGAGGGGGAAAAAAACCTGGACAAACTGATTTCAAAGACACCGAAGCAGCGACTGTTCAGCATCAAAGATGTTTCCAAAAAAATCAAACACAATGGTCTCACTGATAACCACTTTAAAGGCACACCGTGCTACTACAAAACAAAACAAAGGACTGGAACCTGCTATGACTCCCTTGTCTGTTATGTTGCTGTAAAGCCCTATAGTTTCAATTACGATCAGCTGAAAAACATGAAATTAATTTTGATCATTAAGACAAATTCTTCAGTTGTGAATGGGAATTCAGCACAAATCTATAGGGCCAAAAGATGAACTGAAATTTTTTATTTGTGTAGGCAGTTGTCTTGTTCTACAGTAAGTTTGACCTTGATGTTAACACAAGAAAAGGCACAAGAGGTCCAACAGAATCAGAATAAAGTGGATGGAACGAGTCTACAGCCACGCTAGCAGCTCTGTGAGGCTGTACTGAGGCACAGCGGTGCCTTGAGCTAAATGCTAACACGCTCACAGTGACGATGCTAACAGGCTGATGTATAGCAGATATAACGTTTACCATTTAAACCCTCTTAGTTTAGCGTGTTAGCCCTAAACACAGCCATTACTTCACTTTATTATTAATTAATCATCGTTAAGTCATTTTTATTTATATAGCCCAATATCAGAAATCACAAATTTGCCACAAGGGGCTTTACAACCTGTACAGCATACAACACCATCGATCTGGATAAGAAAAAACTCCACCCAAAAAAAAAACCTTTAACAGGGAAAAAATTGAAAAAATCCTATTAGGTTTTAAATTAATATGATGGAATTTAGTTTGAGATAGTTTTACCATTTCTTGATTTTCGATACATTATAATTATACTGTATTTCTTCTAACAGTGACATATTTCATGCTTCATCCTGACACCGACTGACATGACAACACTCTGAAACAGTCTCTGTCTGACACAAATGAAGTATTTTATTTATTTTACATACACTTTAAGACTTCCATATTTGCAGGTACCACACTTTGTAGGATTTGTGTCCTTATAGGTCATCTCTTGAGCTACACCAGGAAATTAGTTTCCTGTTAGATTGAAGACAAATCACGTGTGTGTCATGCATCATAAAACATAGCTGATGATCGTAAGCCTCCCAAGTGTTCGACCCATTCAAAATTCGACCCAGATATTTTTCCTGAGACATTTAATAAATTACATATGTGTTGTGTTTCTTCAGCTATCTCCCCATCTGAGGTTTAGAAAAGCGTTTTATCTACTGGGATAATTCTGAACAGGGGGTCTGGTTTGTTGGAGCTCAGCGATAAAAAGCCCAGCATCCTGACAGATGATATTCCTGCTCTGTGGTTATAGTAAGTGTCGTATGACTGTAAACAACACCCTCTTGAAATTATTTGCCCTCATTTAATTTCCCATAGAACCACGCTCTGTAAAAACCTCGAGTAAAGAAAAAACGTGGCGTTGCTCATAGTTGACTTTTGTCAAGATGTTGATGATTAAATAGTTAAAAGAGCACAAAAGCCAAGATCACGGCGCACTGTCACCAGGTTTTAGAGGGATGTGTGAGGTTATATTACCGTTGTCAAGGTCAGCGGTTTGAATGGGCGAGAAAGTACATTATGCACACCTCCATTTGGCCCCCTCCCATGAGATCTGTGAAAATAAAATTACCCAACATCTCAGATTGTGGCATTCATCAAAAAGCACTTGTGCAGGCATTTATTCAAGTATTTACTCTCAGATGCCATTTACAAAAGGTCAAAACGGGATTTTTATTATTTTTTTGTCTCTGTGGATGTGTTTCGGTTTCTCTTTTCTGTCAGTGATGATGAGAGCACAAACCTCGCTGTGATAGAGGGCAAAATAGAGTTCAGTTTTTCAGCTAAAGCGTTCGGACAGGCATTTTCTCTCTGTGGTGCAGAGGTTGTGTTTGCCTCAGTTTAGCTTATCATTCATGTAGAGTTGTTTTAGATAAAGGCATACATCTCACAGCGGCACAGTGGCAACAAAACAAAATGGGAAGGTCACATGAAGTCTTTTAATGTTTAATGCACCCGACATTCCCTTTGTTAAGCTGCTTTTGACAGTTTTGAAAAGACGACTCGTATCTACAAACATTCCCAATTCAAAAATCCATATTTAATTTTTTATATATATTTCTTTTAAGCTCAAGGTCACTTTGGCTTCAGACTTTCCACAATCATACCAGGGAGAATTTGACAGCTGATTTCTCTTCTGTGATTATGTCTTTCTGATGTTCTGGTTTCTGCATAAAGCTTTTCAGAATCTAATGAACAGGTCAACTCTTGCCTGATTTATGGCAACTGCCATGTCTGTTCTATTTCCTCAAACTGGAAACCAAACCAGCACAGTGTAATCCACCCTAATTGAGTTTTTGTTCACCAGTTTGGTCGTGGACATCCTTCCCGAGAACTATATCTTCCTACTTGAATTCAAACCAGTTCCTCGTTCAACAGAAGCTGAGGGTCACAGGTTGTGGCTACATGCTGGGCGTCTTTGGTGCCCATGTGGCAGTGAAAGATCACATTGTATTCTTGCAGAGCCAAGAAAAGACACATTGTACGGACCTCAAATATTCTCCAGCTTCCAATTTTCCACCATGGTGATAATGTGATTGAATGTGGTTTCTGTGCTTCCCTTTCTTATATAAGAGGAACTTGCTGTTTCAGATTTAAAGACCAAATCTCATCAAATCATGTTTGCACTCCACATCTGTTATTGTGAACTACGGTAAAGTACAAAGGGAACTATGGTGGTGATTTTTAATTTCAAAAGAGTCATTCTTGGCAGGAGTCCTGTTGCTTGGCTGGCTAATGTCTGGAGTTAGTTCCAAACATTACAAGATTTTTAGCCTGGCACACATTTAACAAGAGAAAGTGTTTTTTTTATTTTTAGAGGAACACACATCACAATATTGTGGGAAGATTGGGGACAATTCAGCCTTACATTCTGTAAAACTAACACATGGCTACCTTCTTTAAATGATTTTCATGTACATCAATTTTCTATTACTAATACTGTATGTACTTTTTTCACTGCCAACATTTTTCAATTCACTGTTAACTGCATGCGGTAGTTATGTTTAGATAACTTTATTTTCTATTTGGATATGGTTTGGGAATTATTGTTCTCATTGTTAAAATAAAATTATTACAACACTGACAACCAGCATGAGATGGGGCATGATCTCAGGACACACACACACCACCCTGACCTCCACAACTTGACTTTCAGCGCCACTCTGTATCTATCTTATGTTTGTGCCAAGAGATTTGGTGGAGTAAACACAGTAGACTGCACAGTTATCTTTCTGTCAATATGTGTGATTACAGACAGAACTTTACAGACCAGCTGTAACTGAAATCATCAGCAACATCACAAGCCACAAAATACAGCGTAAAGACCGACATGTTACAGCAACCTGGTACTGTTTTGCTGATGTCAGCCAAAGACAGTTTAATGGTCATAAATCAAACTGTTGACCAAAAACATTTTTAAGCAGAATTAACACTGATAACTAATTTAACTTATAGTTAAATAGTAACTTTCCTTTAGCTTTTTGATTCATGATGAAAACATGACTGGAGACTGGTGAATTGTTCTCTATGCAATATCTATATTGTGTTTTTATATGTGTATCCACAACTATTGTGTTTCATGCCTTTATGTACTGAATAACTGATTTTCATAATTATTATTATTATTATTGTGTTTTTATCAAATTGTATTTGTCATCTCTTTGTAAATCACTTTGGATAACATGACATATACCTGACTTGAAAACTGTGTACACCTACAGTAACACATGTAAACTGCTTTGATTCTACTTGAGCTGTGAAAATCTGTCTTCATTATGAATCTGCCTAAAATACTGTCTGATGCATTAGCATTAGCTTTGCTCCATGTCTTGGGATCGAATCCACATCAAGAAACACCTCTGGTCACCTGCAGCCTCACTTGTCTCTCTTTACTTTGAATTGCCTAATAAATGCATAAATGCCCCTAAAATAACCAAATAAGTCAGTGGGAAGAAAGTTCCTATTTAAGTGCAGGAAATTCATCAAAGGATTTGTTTTCCAAATTACCAAAGGAGTTTAAAGAGCTCAGTTTCCAAAGTAATTATTATTTCTTTACTCAAACATCCTCAGGTATCCAAGACAGGAATGCTAATTTTCAAACCCCACAGGCTTTTCATTTTCTAAGATTATGGTCCTCAGTTAGCTCTAAAGTGGTTTCTCTCAGTTCTTTTTTATTTTTTTTTATTTTTTTAAAGCTTTTTGATTTTTGAAGCCTGGAGTGCTCAACAAGGCCTTGCTGCAGCCAGGCAATTATTTCAGCTGACGCTAACACAGAGCTGGAAAGTAACAATACAACTAAAATTCACATAATCGCCCTTTTTTTCTTCCTTCCTTTCCGTCTCCCCGAATCTCCAACTGTCAATCTTTCATTGTCCACCTCTTGCTATAATAAAAAATGAGGCATTTAATCATCTCAAGTTGAATGATCAGAGTATCTAAAGTGTGCTTTCTAATTGTACTGCAGACGTTTTTTTGTAAAAGTCATTGTCCAAGGATCCAAATGCTATTTTCCGGTGGGTGTATGTGAAATTGCTTCCCCTTTATTTTAGCCATTCATTGTGCTTTTGCAGCTATTGAATGTCTCCCCAAAGGGGCAGATTCATCCATTTTGGGGGTTGAATGGATGCATTGCTATTAGGCTGCTGTAGGTATTTATGTGCATGACACAAAAGTTCACCTACGTCATACACAGAACGGGGTGAAAAGATTAGCTCACATAAAGTGTCACTCATCCTCTGACTGCTTTCTTTAAAGGTTAGACCTGAGAGATGAGATGTATGTGTGTGGATTAGTTTTTACTGTACTAATGTCAGATGGTATTTGTTGTTGTTTTTCTCAGGCTTGAATATATTTGGTATAATACATATTTGTGTTATATTTTTAATAGATTTACCTCAAAGTTACTGACTAAATCTTTTTTGAAGCTGAAGATTTTGTGCTAAATGTTTGTGTTAAACTGAGAAATTAGAAACTGTGCTTAAAAATATAATCCTTAAGATTTTCATGAAATCAAACCCCGTTTTTAATACTATTTATTGTCTTAATTTTTTTCAGCAATTGCCAATCAATTATGTTCTGTAATTACTTCTCTATATAGTAATTTTGCCTTCAGATGCACAGGAGATTCACAGGAAATGACACGTGTATAATCCAGCGTAACTGTTTTAAAATTGAATCACCAAAATATGGGGTGGCTTTTATTGTGAAGCAGTCACAGGAAATATATTTTTCACAGAGGTTAGCGCTGACCGCAATCGTTCGAGATGCATCTGCAAACAAGACATGGTCATTTTCTGCATTTTTCGTTAGTGTATCAGTTTTAAATAGGGACAGCGTGCATGCTTCCAGCTCCCAATTCCTCTCTGTGAAACACTCATCTTCTTATCCTACTAATTGGAGAAAATGAGAAGGAGGGGAAAATGTTTTCAGACGAAATTGCTCATTTGCAAGAAACAGAGAGGAAGTGATTTTAGTAAATTGCGTATTTTTAGTCGAGGATCGCCATGACATCAATTCTCATTACGTCTTTATACTGTATGCTGGAGAGGAATAAAATAATTGTAAAGAACAAGTTCCTGTCACACAAGTCAGTCCTCCTCAACCACAGTGGGAAGCTGAGTGTAGTCTGGGAAGAGTGGATTAGATATAATGGGGCTGGTTGTTCTGCTCAGAATAAAGCTGAACTGGAATTTTATTTTAAGTGTACCACTCACGTCGAGGTAAGTTTTTAAGAGGCAGGGACACTGTTTATGGTACTAATGGAGCACATTGTACCAAAACTAAGAGACACCACAGAGTTGACATACTGCTGCTCCATATGAGCCTGTAATGGTCCATTTAACTCATACAGTAGAAGATGCAGGAACAGTAAGAAACACTGTCAGCATTTTTGAAACTTTGGCAATTACAGACTCCATCTTACACACTTGATTTAATTTCCTAATTGGCAGTACAGTAGCCCAGCATCCCTACAAAATGAGTGCCTATTAGACGATGAAATTGTGAGATTATTAGATCTCACAATTTAGCCTACATCCAGTGCCAAAGCAGAAGGTGGTGTGCCCTTTATGTGAGAAGTTAGGCTGTGGATGATGGGAACACTGAAGTTACAATGCCGGCGTTTGTAAAATTCTCAATTTTCTTTAACATCTGCGCACGACAACCATTTTGGGAAATACACTTTTATTCACTTTCTTGCCGAGAACGGTACAGTATGAAGCTACAGCCAGCAGCTAACATAGCTTAGCACAAAGACTGGAAGCAGGGGGAAACAGCTAGCCTCGCCCTGTCCAAAGGACAAAAAAAAAAAAGAAGGAAAAAAAGGACAAAAGTGTATTTCCCAAAATGTCAGACTTTTTCTTTAAGGTTAGGGACAGATCGGAGTTATGGCAAATAAACTATGGTTAAGGTATGGTTAGGTTAACTCAAATACTTGGTTAAGGCTAGGGAAAGACCGTGGTTACAGTTAATAAAAAGGTGAATGTTACTTGCAGGTCTGTGATGGGACGCGGCCTCTGGTCACCTGCATCAAAGTCAGACATTTCATTCTAACAAAAGCAAGAAAACAAGCATCATGGTTGTTGTGAGAAGGAAATACTACGTCGCATTAATAGATTTGTGGCGTGAACCACAGTGAAAGTTGTCCCAAAAACTTTTCAGGACCATGAATTCACTTCAGTCAAATGACTCAGGAGCATCAAACTACATTGTCATCTCTGCAATGAGTAGAATCCTGAAAACACTGAATATGTGACATAGATTAACAAATAAACTGTCAATACCAGTCTGATGAGGATCTACTGTTGTGAATGCATAATACCGAAGACCGACTGCATGACAGATTCAATTCTGACTGTGGGAACCTTGTAGAGAATCCTTAATGACTGCAGAGCAAATTCGCCAACCTGGAAGACTCAGGGTGCATACACTGCTCTTTTATTTAAGGAAGATGGAAATGATGGTGGAGCTATATTTGGCAGGCAGGGCCTTTTCTCACTTTAGTGTTTCAGGATGAAAATACAAATGGCTTTATTATTGAATCCTTTTTTTAATAAGGTACAGGTAACACAATAAGACGTCAAAGATTATTTATGCATTGTGTAGCACCCTGACATTCTGTGGATGGAAAAAAATAATGGAGCCAAGCAAAAAGAGGAGACAAATGCTAGTCATACATGGTGCAGATGTCTAGAATCCTTAATTCCAGTAGACCAGTTGGGGGACAAAAGCTGTACAAGAGAAAACAGGATGCAGGCTGTATGCAAAGCAGGTTTAGTGCATGAATTTGAACACTTTGCAGCCACTACATCCGATTCTCACAAGATACATTGGCAATCAACGCCTAACAGTGGAAACACCCCTGCAATATCAATCTTGATTTGCACAATATGTGTCCTCTACCTTCTAAATTGTGCTCCCCGACTGGACCTGTTTGATGGAGTGCATATTGTGTTAGCAACAACTAGGCAGGTGGATTTGTTTCTCACCTTCTCCACTTAATGGCATGTGAAGTAAGCTGATTCAATTCCCAGTGCCCACACCTAGCTGAGTGCGCCACAGAAGGACAGTGCTAAAAGATTTATTGGACAAGAGCGTGTATGTGAAAGTTTGCCTGTGGCTTGATGTAAAACATTTAAGTCAAACTGGCAGAAAGTATATACAAGGTGAAAGAAGAAAATTGCACTACAGTATTTTTGGTTAAACAGAAGCTGGAAATAAAAGTTAGGTATGTCATTAAAGACAAAAAAGTGATGGGACATCTCAGGTCATGTAAATAAATACTATTAAATCAACATTATATGAGAACTAAATATCTTTCAACTTGCTCTACTTGGTGTTTTCACAGTTAACAAATGAGAAAACTGTGAACTCATATATGTCAAGGGTGTCTGCCAGGTATTCAAACCCACCTAATCAGATTTGCATAAGTATTTCTCAACATGTTGCAGGTACCTGTCAACACATGAAATGTCATTTATTAGCCTGTTTATGGCGGAATATGGATTATTTATGGTTGTCTATGCAAGTAAAGTGTAGTTCTTACAATTCAAGTACTATGCAGTGGTATGGATCTGAAAACATCCACCGATGACAGAGTTTGCTCCAGGTACTGATAATGGGCCTAAAGAGGCATTTAAAAGTCATTTATAGCCTTCCCTCCATACAAATCAGGGGAGTCAGAGAAATGACAGCAGCATTGGAAATGTTCTCTGTGATGATTAACAGTCGCCCTGATTCAAGGCGATGTCTGTGCCACTGTGTTGAACTCTCGGTTGCCACGTCTCATTATCCCCCACCCCGCTAATGGAAGGAGGAGACAAATAATTCATCTGCCCTGATGGTGACATGGAGCATAACAGGTCTCCTCGGGGGGGAGACTGAACAGCTTGTCAGTCAGAGGATGGAGGCTGAGAAAATAAGATACTCCAAGAGTTAAACACAGGTTTAGTTCAAACTGCTGTATACGGATTGTCTTATTAAAATTCACACTAATCAATATACGTCTAATCTGCATTTCTCACCTCCCAGTTTATTTCATTGTTCCAAGCTTAAAGCGTTGGTAGGCGACCGTATGAAAAAAAATATTTACAATAAAAACTGTGTTCTGCCTTCCATGTGTGAATGTAATAAACTGCAAGGAAGCATTTACAAAAGTCACATTTTCATTTTTTTTAAAAAGACAGAAAACAGAAAACATCACAGTACTTTGAAGGTCATCTTAAAGCTGAATTTGCCTTGTTAGGTGTCAGCTGCTAACATGAATGCTGTTTGTTGTGTTTGAGACTTATTTGAATCCTGTGTATCTGCAAATTGCAGTCATTTAATGCTTTGTGGGCTTCAGAAGGAACAGCTGTTACCTGGGCTGCAGTTAATGGTAAAACAAATAAATAATAAACTGGATGGAGATGCAGCAGCTGTCAAATTGGCTGAGGTACAAGTACACACAGAGAGAGGGGGAAGTAATTGGAGACAAAGTAAACAATTACAAGTTCAAACTTACTCACAGATCCCCGTCCAAACTATATATTTTCAGATTATTGGTTAAATGTAAACTGCTGTTTTTGTATATTAAACTTTTATATATTTTGATGTATCTGCTTGCACTTTACAAACATTTCACAAAAGACGCGCTGAATTGGAGATAGAAATAATCTCATTGGCTGAGTTTAAACTAGAGTGAAGTCCAGCCTGTACAGACGCTTGTGCAGCAAACCAAGCCAGTACAGAGTTTTATTGACTTGCTGTCTGGAAAACTGCAGACTCTAAGGATCAAAACAGTACATAAATGGACACAAAAATACAAAAGTGTGTTCTGCTACTATTCTACAGATTCACAAAACTATTTCTACCTCACAGTTTAAAGGTTTGAAGTCTCCAAACTGCACTGCTGTCAAATGTCACCGCAGACAGAAGTGTTGCCGCCGCCTCCTTAAAAATCCTTACTTATGCGTCAATGCATGAAGGAGAAGAAGAAAGAGACTTTAAACTAGGCTCTAAAAAAAAAAAAGGTTTACTGAATAGGACCATAAAAAAAATGCCACATTTTTGTCAATTCACAATTCAGGCTTATTATTTTAGAGCACTGCAGACAGGTGAAACAAGGATCTCTCCTTACATGATCCTCGTTTCCTTGATTCTTGAATACTTTATGCACAATAGACGTTGCACATGTAGATAATGGTGAGGATTCTACAATGCTGTCTTGGAAATACTCATCTGATTATTCAAATACAAAAATTAACAGACAGATCTAACCATTGTAGGTTAGCTGAGCAACACATATGATAAACAACAGTTCTAATAATTCAAATACACAACCAAATGTTATCACATGACCCAGGCTCCATACTCAGGTCACAAGATGACTAATGAGAAAATGCTGTTCGCTGATGAAGACATTGAGATGTGGATGAAAGCTCCAGAGAAAGCTGGTAAATGGACCATAAGTTAAGATTGTTATATTGATAAAATAACTCTAAATGCTCAGATTTTCTCGCAGAAGCTAATTTTAGAGTTATAGTGAGTCAACCTTTGGTCAACCTTATACTGGCAACGTTACCTGCCTGTGCAGCTTTGATCCAGGTGTAATTTATCATTGGCCAGTATTCTGTTGAGTGTGTTGCTCATACTTGGAAAAAACACACAGTAGCGATACACAAAAGAGCAGCTCAGTCATAATGGGAAAAACAAACACAATTCATCAGCTGTGTAATCAGCCGTGAACAGCAAACAGTTAGCTATGATTCTCCCTAGCTGACCTTTTAGGAGAGATGACTTGTTAATGCAACACAATGCACCCGAGTCAAGTATCAAACCTTAGTGAACAACAGATTTTTTTCTATTTCTGCTTCTAAAAGGAGCTCCGTGTGAAAATGGCAGTGACTTGATGGAAGAAGGATGCACACGCTCCGTCACTAAAGTGCTTTTCTCTTCAGACTGTGAACGTTTCCACCACTGAATGAGCTAATTTATTTTCACAGGCTGAAAGACAATTGCTTCCCAAGCTCAGTGTCGGCTCTGTTGTTCTGCTGTGTGTGTGTGTGTGTGTGTGTGTATGAGAACATTCATGTTTGTACACTTCATTGCTGGAGCTTAAATATATTTTTCTGCACATGGATGTGTCTGTGCATGTGTGCTGAAAGAAAGATAGTGTGAGGATTATAAATTGAGGATAAAATGGTTAATATTAAATTATTACGCTGGTGGCTGCTAAATTGCTGTGTCTCTGCTGACAACAGTAACCAAAAGTGACCATAAAAATACAGGTGTATACATCCATGTGCCTTGGTTGTACCAGAGAGTTGCACAGCGAAATTCATTTGCAAATTTGTTGGTGCTTGAAGCTTGGTGATATGCCAACAACTTGCGATCTCATCGCTGTGTAAACTTACCAGACAGTAAAAGGTAACACACTTAATTTAAGGGAAGGTGTTTGCCTCCCGTCTCACAACTGACTGCAGACGATGCCGCATCGCTCCTTTGGAGCAGTTAATACTCTGGCAGAGCGGGATTGGATGGTACAACACAGCTAATAAAAAAGCTTCCATTTTGGACTCTTATATTCTCTCAAAAGTCATCACTGTCAAAATGGTTTAAAAATGGTCAATGGTGCAAATGTATGTGTCAAACTTTACCAAAGTGTGAAAGCAAGGTGCAAATATATTTCGCCCTTGCAAACGAATCCACAAATTGTGGTAATTCCACTGAAATGAACTGATTTGGTCTGTAATTCTGCCACTATGAATGCTGGTATATGATTTACCCTAAGTGAGTTGATTCACCTCATTAGTTTTTACTTCAGTGTTCACACTCAGGAAAAGAAAAAAGAAAACTACTTCCTCTTCACTTGGACAATGTATTGAGATTCTGTAGAGATTTATATCCTTCATAAACTCAATATGACGTAAAGAGCATGTTTATGTGTACAGAACAATGTCCATAACAAGGAAGCGGTATTCATGTAGCCTTTTGCAATGTAGAGTGTGAACAGCAGCTATAATCAACATGTTAATAATAACAATGTATCAATCAGACGGCTGTTTCTAGTGAAAAAGCTTTTAACACTCAGTGTACACTTCCTGTTCAGCACCAAACAGCAGACAGACAAAGTTAGCGACTAGCTGGTGAATGTGAATTTTGGAGTTACATTTACCAGGTCGACAGAAACACGACTCCAGATGAATGATAATGTTGCTCTGTAACTGGTGGATATGTAACTAAACAGCTGTTCACTATTAAGTTTGCCATATCAAATTAAAAAAGGTGTATGTTAATATGTCAATATAATGTCTATGTTGTGTTCACAGCTCGTTTTCGCTGCCCCCAAGTGGCCAAAAAAAAAAAATAAAAAATCAGTTAGTGCAGATTTAACATAAGCATTCCTCTCCAGCCTAATGTCCTTTTATCTCAGAACTGCACCAGAGTGAACTCTTAAAGCCTGAAATCTAAATGGAGAGGCTTGAAATATGTGTCCCCATTCACAGAACGTCTTAACACTTTTAGACTTGCTTGTACCTTTTTAAAGAAGAGGTGTGTATGTCTTCTGTTTCTACATGAGTGGAGCTCTAACTAGGGCACAGCATGAGGCCTTTTAAGTCTTACCTCACCTGGATTATCAGGGGAGCCTCACCACACACTGATGCACTACATTAAAAAATGAAAATGGTTTAGCACAAACCTGGTTATTTGGATTTGGGACGGATGTTTGGAGAAGAAGACGGAGGAGTTTAAAACCTGGAGGATAAAGAGACGAGGTTTGTCATGTCCTGCCTGTGGTGCTGCTGCGTGCTCTGCTAGCTTTCATGCTTATTAAACTGCATGTCATTCTCATGATAATAACGGTTGAGAGGCGTTTAAGGAATAAAACTGCTTTATCTCTCCCCTGGGTCTAGAAGAGATCTTCAGAAAATATTAAGGATTGAAGATGTCTGTCCTTATAGAAACACATCTGCTGGAAGAGATAAGAATAGATGCTACATGTGGTGGAGTGTAGGAGGAAGCCGATATGAGACGAAGGAGAAGGTGTGTGAGAAAACAAATTACTGTGTTAATGTTGCTGAGGAAGTTTAATTTGGCAGAATTCAATATTATCTGAAATAACTGCATCTGGAGCTGAAAGTACAGCTGTTCATTATTATTAATTTACAGTTGCGTGAAGTGGATACCTTGATTTAAATAATCTTTATTTAAGTCACATTTAACTAATTTAAATATGAATGTCCTTACTTTATATTACTTTGGATTCTCAAGTAACCAGTTTATTATCTCTTGGTGTGCAGATAATGCAGTGAGTTTTTAGTGACTGGTGAAGTTTTACAAAGATGGATGCCTGCAAGTAACTTTACTCACCATAATAGACGATATATAAAAAATTTGACCATATTTACATTGAAATTGAGAGACAGCAGCATTTGTCATTGGTTCATATGACTAGTACAACCTGTGTTTTCAAGTATTATGAAAAGGACCTCAAGTGGCCGTGTGAATTATGGCTCTTGTCCGTCAGGAACAAAGGAGGAAGCAGCGTGAACTAAGCTGGATGGTTGGGTCAGCAAAGCGTGGGACTTGGACACAGACGATTGCTGTCATAATTGTTTTCTTGAATGCAGTCTTTGCCAAACATTAACCAAGCCGTTTTAGTGCCCAAACCAAATCTTAACCATAGTGGCGGTAGATAAAAAAAAAAGGAACATTCCACTGCATTTGACCTAGTAGGACTATCATGAAAGGCACCACAGTGCCCAGGAATCATTACTATTTTTTGAAAATATTTCTAGCTTTCTGAAAATACAGCTGTTATTATTTATCCCTGAAAAGTTCTCCACAGCACACAGCAGGGTGACAATAAATTGTGCACTACATATACTAGACAGTGTAAATCTATTATGATCATCTTTCCATTTAATTCTTCAAATCAATTTCAATCAAGCTCAAGTCATCTGTAAGCACTCCAGTGATGAATATGCGTGTTGTGAACTGGACAATAATCATGAGGCACATCTGTGCGGTGACTTCTGAAAACCCATATGGGAATGTGATTTGCTACACATGACGGGAACAGTTCAGTCATCTGAATCACAGACTGCGTGTTAACATTCAGGGTGTGTTTGGCCAGTTTAGGGATCGCCTGTGAGTGACCCCATGGAAATAATGACCACAGACTTGTTTTTGATTTGCAGTGGTTGCCACCCTGCTCTAAACTCAGGGTTGAAACACTGCCTGTGGATGTAGCTGTAATAAATAATAATGGCCTCAGACACTTTAACCTCCTATGTTGTGTCATAGTTTCTGTGCTCCTGTGACTTTATTTGCTGTATTTTGGCCGTGTACTATAACTTCTCACCACTGAGCTGTATGATTGCTTACCACACAATAAGGAAGGGCTTCTAGTGTTTTGAACGTAGAATGCATGACTGTAATACAAAATGTATGAGGCAATGTTTGTTTCATTGGTTACCAATTCGTGTGTATACAACAATAGAGCAACATGACAAATTACATGTACTTTATTTGATTATTCAAGTTGCTGGTTCAATTCTAAGGCCTGGTCACACCAGCATTTAAAACAGCAAACATTTGCAGCAAAATCAATTCATTTCACTCTGCGGATTGTGCCCACTCGCCAATGTTTTTTGTTTTGTTGAACTTTGACACACAAATTAACACCATTGAGCAATCCGTCTCGACAACACTGATCTTTGAGGGAACGGAGAGGCCATAGTGAAGGAAGCTTCTGTAGCTTATTAGCTGTGTTGCTCCATCCACTTTTATTAAACCCTCCCGTGTCGGAGTACAAACTGGTCCACAGAAGACGAATGGTTTGCAGACAGTTATGAGACAGGAGTCACAATTGAATATACTTCACTGAATTAAATGATGTACAATCCTGAGAACAAGACGCCAGAAAAAACCTCAGAAAACTATTCTGAGCAGTGCTGAGCCATTAGCTCACCAGTTGCAGCAGTTTACCAACTAGCCCAGTGAGTAGTCACTATGTCAACAAGGCTCTAGCACTGTCTATTCTGCGAAAATGTGCAGATTAATGCCGCTTTGCAAATTGTATATTCATTAAGTAAATGTGCTATAATATGTAACTATCCTTATTCTCCAACAATCAGTGACAAAAAATTCAAGCTGTCAAGCAGTCAAGACTGCACGGGTGGTGAACTGAATATTCCTCATTTCAGTTCAATTTCAATCTATATATGAAACACAGAACTGATGCTACCTTCTCACACTTTTTTATCAATTTAAAATCCTCTTGTAGATAAACACTGCATGACACACAGCCAGCTTCATGTGGCTGCAAATTGATTTAGAAAAGGAACAGTAGTGTGCAAAACTCCAGCTGGAGCTGATATTTACTTTTACTGGGGTGTCTTTGGTGCATCCGTGCCTTTGCAAATAAACCAATCACATATTGCTCCAAAGGTAAAAATAGAGAAAACAGTGCTGAAAAAGGGCTGCTGAGTATAAGAAAATGAAAACCAGATTTACTTTATATGCTTGGAAACTTTGCACAATCTAAATTTCACCACCACACTTTCTTCATTTTCTATCTGTATTTTAAATAAAGTGTCAGATCTTGCTCCGCCAAAACTGCTGGAAGCCCCAGCCAGTGAACTGTAGTTATTGATTGTTCGGGGACCACTGCAGGCCTGAGGTGGGTAATTGCACGATGGGCTCCTATGCCTGCAGGGACAGACAGAGGCCAGGAGAGAAATGGTCACATTGTGGCCTTAATGAACACCAGCAGGAGGCCTCACAACTTTGATAGCACAAAGCGGTGCAGTGGTAGACCTGCCCGCTCTGATAAGGGATTTAAAGAGTCTATCCTGAATGTTTATTTGACCAAATAAAGTAAGACATGGGTTTATCTTTCAGTAAGCAGTCAGACATCAAACTTGGGTCACTGCCTTCTGGAAGAGAAATTAGATTTGATTTGTGATCAGTTGAGGATTTTGTTGCTTGAGGCTGGCAGTATACTCCAAACTTAATTGAATTGGGCATCTTCTCAAAGGCTGTCAAACTGCTGTCAAACTGCACTGCGAGCACATGAGAGTATACTCACTGCGACTTGAGTTTGGTTTTTTTACTGATGTCCATGCCAAAAGGGAGTAGACGCAGTGGGAAATATATATATATATATATGTATGTACAACATAACAAGTCACGTGACATAGATGACAAAATGCAGGCAATAATGTGCAGTATTGGGTGGCAGTAAACTATAAACTCTGAGAAATAGTCAACAATAGTCACAAACCCACTATTTCGTCATGCAATTAGACCAAATACAGCCAGTCTTTAAAGTTACCATAATAGCAGTTAGCTAATGAATCCAGCTGACAATCTGCCAGAGACAGCAGCGCTTTGAGTTTTGGCCGTTAAATGAGCTAACAGTTTAGTACAAATGAATCAATGACCCTTTGTTTGCTTTGGTCCTTGAACTTTGTCTTAATGACATCTAGAAAAAGGGACACAAAAATGGAAGTTCACTTTCTGCACAGTTGAACATTTCCCCCATAACCTGCAGATTAGCTTTGTCCGCTGGGTGATTTTTCTTTCATGTAATCTACTTTGAAGGAGAAAAGAGGCAAGGCAAACTGCCACCCCTGCATTGTCTCTGTAGATATGAGGGGTCTTGTGGCCTTTTGTCTTGTGAAAATGCTGAGGCGAGTTAATGAGAAGAGTCTTCCCGGAGGCCGAAGGTGGTCTGTCCTGACTGTCCACTGTGAGAGCTTGTCATTTATTTAGACCTTGAATTAGGCTTTTAGTTTGGTACTGGCCATCATTAAGTAAATCCAAAATGATGAAACACTATAACAGTATTTACTATGAGCTACTAAAGCTTTCACATGGTTTATAGTTGCTTGACTTTTTCTCTTTAAAAAAAAAAGCTCTTATTTTCCTCATGCTTTAGTTACCAGGAGCAGATAGTGTAGAAATACAGTGACAGTGAACATTTTGCAGGTATGTTTATATTATATAATCTAATAATATATATAATATTAGATATAAATGTTTTCTTGTCATGCTGATTAAAACAGACAAACAAACAAACAAAAACAAACAAACAAACAAAAAAAACAAAATCTGGGCAGCAATATATTTCCAACAAAAGATGCAGTATTTGTTAATGCAAATTACTACAAATTACTTTTGAAATGGAGGATTCAAACAATTGAAAATTGTGCTCCAGAAAAACAGTTTTGTTGGTAGTTACGTTTGAGTGATAAAATCAGTCTAACAACATTAAAACTACTTGTATAAATGATTTTAAAAAATCATACATTGGTGAACACAGTGTTTTGTGCCACCTGGGTGAAACCATTGAAGACTGACCTCCAAATTGAAAACCTCTTGTTAACAATTGTAATCACTATAATACCTCAAACCACAAATACAAAGGCCATCCTGAACTCTTGTTTGTGCTCCAGAATATCAATTTAGCATTGACCCCAACAGTGCACACGCTCTGATGTCAGCAAGAGAGACAGATGGACTCTGGGAGTGGGGGTTGTTTGAGTGAAGTAAACTAACCTGTGATTTGGGATTTGATGGTTGAAAGGATTGTTGGCTTGAACAGTCAGGAGAGAAGTTAACGGAGGCATGAACTGCAGGAGTAATAGACTGGAAGGATGTGAGCAGTCGAGTACCCCTGTGTCCAACAGAAACCTCCAGAATTAAACTCACTCAAACAGGTTGACGCTGCTCAGCTTTAGTTTAGAAACTGAAGAACATTTGCTCTTCATAGCTGCTGAACCCATTTCTCCGACAAAACGAGCAAAGTCCCCCTTTCTGATGTCCCACTAATCCCTATGCAGCTTGTTACAGATTACATATTCCCTGGCTTTAAATGGAATTTCTGGTACTCATCTGATTTGCAAGCATTTCTCCATAAATCTCTCTTTTTTTTTTAGCATTTCTCAGAGGCATTCATGAGACCAAATGAGACCTTTGCTCTCCATACTTTTATTTGTGTATGTATTTATCTGTGTATTTACCATCTATGAACTCACATACCTTTAATTTGGTTCTTTTTCCACATGGTGTTCCGACACTGGCAGTTGGATTCAGTTGAACATTCTGTTGCTATAGCAACCACCGCTGGCACAGTTCCGTGAGCAGCTGCAGTTTAACTGACGCTGTTACATCCGCCATTTTGTCAGATCTGTGTCCAGGTAAGTATTGACAGGCGTCTCTCGTCCACCCTTGCCACTGTTAGACCCATATTTTCTTGCAGCTATTTTGTGAACGCTGTTTGGAATTCGAGATGTTAGATTTGTTTGTTTTCTGATCAGTTTAGTGCTAAGAAAGCTAGCCTGGAAAGTTACTGTTGGACTAACTGTTATGTATTTAACTCTTGTGGACTCCATATGTTTACAGGATTAATTACTGTGTTGTACTTTCTATGGGAACTTAATGTTTTCTCACTGTCAGTACATTGTTTCTGGCATGAGAGCCAATGTAGCTAATTTGACTAATTTGTTTCGTGAATACAGTTTTCTTGCTGTACTAGCGTTAATTCATTTTTACAACACCTTTGGTCTAACTATTGTTTATGGTATCTCATCTGTTTCTGATTTATCACTGTCAATAAATTTGTTTTATATCCAATACTGTTTCACAGTTTCACAATTGCTTTCAGTAAAAACTACAAAGGCCAACTTATGTCTTCAACCTATAATGCAAATGTGTTCAGCTTACTGGATCGCTGTGCACCTACAGGAGGGCAGGAGAGATTAACTACTGGAAATACTCTACCTGGAATTGATAGTCTCATATAATTAGTCCTACTCCTTACAAGCAAAATGAGATGCATGAAGTCTGGTGTGTCTCACTGTTCTGAAGTGGAGGTAAATTGTAAAGAATTCACTGTTGCTATTTAAATTAGTTGGCTGTGTTATTTATCGATTATGATGCAGCTGTAAATAATAACATTCAAGGTGGTGACCCTTGATCCCCATGAGCTTAGAAAGGTCAGTGACATGGTTTGACATGGTTATGCACGGATTAGTTGAAATGCTTGTTGTAATTGTAATAAGCACTTGTATTTGACATCCTCAAAATCATTTGGATTTTTCTAGACAAACCTAAATTCTACATAATATATCTATATTTGAAGCTAAAAGACTTTTTCAGAGGCCTTTAAATGGAAGACGTGTGGCATGACATTTACACTATTAGATTGCGTTATAATATGGATAAACCTTTTTATTTTTTGACAATAATGGTCATGATTATTGCATTACTATAATTTGTGTTATAATTATATGAAACATTGATATATTACATATGCCAATATTTTAATGAGGGAGAAAACAAAAAATTATATATGAAAGCGTTGTTTGTCATCAAATGGTTTTTCATATTTAGATTTTTCATAAATCTTTTGTGAAATTACATGAGACATCTTCTAAAGGCCAGAATGGTAATGATAAATGGCTAACTTATCAATGAAAAGCATCATGAAGGAGGAGGAATAAATAAATAGGCTGGAAAATGTAGCGGACATCACTTTTAGAGCGTACTACCACCATTTCTTGTGACAGTAATATGTGTTTATGGAAAATCGAGCTCAGATTTAACCTTTGAAATAGAGGCTAAGTTTAGACAAGGCGGAAGCAAATGTGCTGTACAATATATGTGAAAATGTTTCTAGGCAGTGAGTAATATCGTTCGAAAAAGCAAATGAGGCAGAGTAACAACCATGTTAAGATGATCTTGATGGGAGATCCAGCCAGCAGTCAGGAGAGACTATTATGTGCGGTTAAATGGTTTTGATGGATTCCCTCTCGCTCCCCAACTCTCGTTTTAGAGATTTCAGCAGGTGCACATGCACACATGCATGAACACAAGTACACTCGCACAGGCACACTCGACCATAAACGCACACCTGTGAGTCTCAGCTTTGCGCACGAAGGTACATCATGTTATTATTCCAAATGTGGTGTAAGTGAATCTAAACCACATGATTGCATCAAACAGGACGAGCATGGACAATTTAGGCACTGGCATCATGCTAGAAACAGACAGACTTTGGGAAAATGAGGCTGGCAGTGCACGCACAGAAGATAAAGTACATTAGATGATGTGCATTTTCATATATAGCGCTTTGTTAGCCATAATAATAACTTTAAAGGAAATGTTCACAGGCACAGGCCTACACTGTCGATAATCTAAATGCCCTGAGAATTTAAAGTCATAAGATCATGATTTTTGTGTACAGGCACAGATTCAAAGCTCTCATGATGAAATATTGGATATAATGTTCTCACGGGCAATGTATCTGCTCTGCGCTCTATCCTTGGCACCTGATCTATGGATATTCTCCGACGGGGCAGTCTCTTGAAGGACCTCATAAATCACACTCAACATTTCCCAAAGACACAAAGTTTAAGGCCTCTTAGGTTGACACTATGTAGTCCCTCTGGCCCATGTTACAGAGCAAACCGACGAATTTTATGTTATTCTCTACAAAAATGCACATACAGCATATCAGTGTGAACTCCTTCACGAGCATCTGTTTCACCATCTCAGAGAGCCAGAGGTTTCTGTGTCACACAGTTAATTCCTGCAGTCAAAGTTAATTATCGCCACAAGGATGGACCATCTGAGCTCAGTGCACACCCAGAATTTGTTATGCCCCTTCATCTCTGTCCAAAGAGAGCTGTGCCTCATCTCCTCATTGTATAGTTCGATGTGACCACCACACAGGAAGCAGCAGGACGTTATTTTCTCTTCCAAACACAGTGGCATCTCAATGAGGTGCAATATTACATTGATATTAAGCTGATTTTTCTCGTTGAATTGTAATACAGGATGAAAGCAATGGCATTAATCTAAGATAACCAGTTTTAATGTGTGTGTTTCAGTATATATTTTAATTTTTTTTTTTAAATCCTGATTAGTTTAAGTTGCTTTTCATTCCCACTTTAAGTCCCAGGACACCCAAAAGTTGTTGTGTTTTCTGCTGATTACTGTGGTTTTTAGTAAATGATCTTTCAATGATCTTCGGGTAATAGAAAGCAAAGAAAGAAGAGGGAAGAAAACCCAAATGAGCTGCTGATTATGCACCACAGTCCCCTAAACTATTAAAAAAAAAAAACACTTAGCACTCTTGCACTCTTGCTTGCTGCAGGGGCCAGCCAAAGTGAAACACAGATGAAATCTCAGTTTACTTTTTTTAAATAATCAATGAAAAAATAATAAGTATGAAAAATATATATTGTTTTCTACCTCAGTATCCTGACGTGACTGTGTGCCTTCACCTCAGCTAAAAGTTTAGAGGAGCTGCTGAATATAGCAAATTGATGGCACAGAAAATAATATAGAATATATATATTTCTTCACTTTAAATAGTCCAAAACCAACAAAAATATAGGCCATATGGGAAAAGGGGACACAGCTCCAGTGGTGAGAGTGAGGCTGCATGTTCACACTGGATTTACAGGCAAAAAGCTGCCAGGCAGCATGAAAACCCGTGGTTTCTTATTTTGTTGAGACAGAATCTCCATGTCCTCTCATGCGCACAGAGCAGCAGCTAACCCACTATCGACTTAGGTAAGGAGATAAAAACAAACGCTACATGCAGAAAAAGTACTGAAAAAGTACCTGTACTATCTGCATTAAAAACACAAATAACCTCTTAAGTAGGAGGGCAAAAAAAAGGAAGATGAGTCCCTCTTGCTCTTGTGCTCTGAGATTTTTGACAGTATTTATCAATCTACTGTTTTCTGCTGATTGAACACTGTCTGTACCAACAGCTGTGAGAAACCCTGGAGGCAAAACTCCATCATGACTGACTTACAGCACCTGCTCTATTGGACATTATTTGTCTGGAGAAAAAGTTTATTCTCTGCCACAGATCCCCTCTCCTCCCATGTTGCCATGACTCCCAAACTGACACAACTCTATGGTCAAAGTAACACAAGGAGGAATGAACTTCTTCCCACAAGCTAGTCTTTGCATGAGTTCATTCAGTTTCTCATTTATTCAAGCTGCCATCTGGTAAATCCTAATTTCCTAGCCCCTACTTGGCCACTGTACAGATCACAACCTCCCTCCCAGAATCCCAGCTGAATTCTGCTTGCACCTGTAATCCATACATACGGTGTGCCTTGTTTTGCAGCCTGCTGTGAATGGATGGCATGAAGAGAGGAGTACTCTTCACCTCATTGCATGATCTATTTAAAAACCTGAGAGCAGATGCTCTGGTGGGCTGATTAAATGATGGCAGATATCCTCAGCCAACATGCCCCTCTCCCATGAGAAGGCACCTGTGCCACTTAGAGTTGCAGCAATGCAATACTCATCTTAAATCCTGCCTGGTTTACTCTTCCACGTGTGGGGGACAGTTTTTAGCAGCTACGCTGGGGAAGGTGGATCAAGCTGTGTGGATCCATCCTTCTGTCACTTGTGATTGTGAGGAATGATGCATCTTTATGTTAAGACTCAGTGTTTAAATTACTTTGTAAGAAAAAATCTACTAATTCTCACTTTGCTATGGAATTAAAACTGTCCCTGAAAATGACATCAGTCAGTCATAAGGTCTGTTATGACAGGCGGTCAAAATTTACCAGGTCAAAATTTAAATGAGTCATTTATGACCAAATACCCGCAAAACTAATGAATTTCTCATAAAACTCAGCTGAACCTTGTGTTTAGTGCCAATTTGCAAATGTTAGCATGCTAACAGGCTAAACTAAGATGGTGAACATGGTAAACATTATCAGGCCTGCAAACTCAAGTGGAATTCAATTTAATTCAGTTTTATTTATATAGCGCCAAATCATAACAGAAGTTATCTCAGGGCACTTTTCATATAGAGCAGGACTAGACTTAGACTTATTTACAGAGAGCCAACAAACAATTCCCACCATGAGCAAGCACTAGGTGACAGTGGCAAGGAAAAACTCCCTTTGGATCTCGAGCAGAACCAGACTCTGGGTGGGCGGTAGTCTGCCTCGACCGGTTGGATTGAATAAAAATGAAAAGAGTGACAGTATTTCCCCCCATTTCTTCTTTGTTATGGCCTGCAACAAGATTTCAAGTGCTTGATGTCTCCGCTTAGCCATGTGCCTCTTTCTGACACATTTTCCTTCTCGACTAGTTCTCTCCTTCCCTCTGCTGCACCTGAGGACAGCTGGCAGTGAAACTCAACTGATTGCATCGTGTGGCGTCGAGTCATTTAACGAAACCCACAGAGTAGCAGAGATGCATCAATCAGGGAGTGAATTTGATGAAACATGCGTCAACACGCCGCCGGTGTGTGTGATTTTTACATAGAAAACTACAGGCGCGGGTGTTTTGGCTGCCTGATACAATGCCTTGAAAAGCACATAACTCACAAACTTCGCTAAAGTTAGCCCCCTTTGGACAAGGTAATGTTACAGTAGCTCAGTTAAACAGCAACACTTCAAGTAACAGCAACCCCCGAAAACAAAGGGGTTAATCACAGTTTGCATTACAAACGTGGTGAGGGTCTGTGATTTACCCAGGCGGAGCAAAAAACAGAAGCACTGATGAATATGATAACTGGTTTCGTTTCAATGAAAACCACAAACAATGGTGTTACTAATGAACCAATATCCCTAATCAACCCTTTCATTTTGTCAATTTAAGGTTGTAAATATAATCACACTGTTTCTGTGTCAGCTTGTCCCAACTCTCCAATAACTAAATGTATTTGGTATCTTTGGAAACTTCTGGATCTCCACTAGAATTTAAAATAATGTTCTGTTGGTTTGAACAGTGTTTGGCTGCACAGCATTAGTGGGGAAGAGGTTAAAGGTTACGTATCAGTTTGAGGCATCTCTGTATGTGTGTAGTGTTTGGAAAGTTATAATATTTTGAGTGAAAACAATAAAAATATCCAATTGCAGTAGTGTCTCAAAACTATCAAACATTTAGATTTCCCTGTTTGGGAAGAAAGTTTAAAATCGCTTGAGAAAAAAACCCTGTAAATCCAAGGGTTTAACATGAATATGCACGATGAACTTCACTCCAAAGACAGATATTAATAATAAAGCTACACATCAGGAATGTAAGATCTTAAAAGCTTTGTGACAAAGTGCTATAGGAGTCACATCACAGGCGCTAACCCTCAGTTTAAGCGATTAAAAAGCCGTTCTGTCTGTGCATCTCCTCAGCAACAGAAGCTTCTCACGAAGGAGAATCTCATTATTGCTGCCATTATGTGACACCAAAGCAGATGCTTCTTTGAGGAAATTATTGCCATTTAGAAAACTGGTTTTAATGGATAGACTGTCATCACTTCAGAGCAACTCTTCAGAGCACGAGGGGAACAAGGCGGAGCGACAAACTCAATTAATCACACTCTGGCTTGTTCACCGCAGGCTCAAGATGGTGGCTTTGTACCTGGATGCTCATTATAGCTCGCCTCTTGATGTATGAAATAAAAATGGCACACTAAATGTTTTGGCTTTTGTTTAAGACTCATCTATGTTTAGCCATTCATCATGTTAATTGACTCTCCCCACTTTGTTGTGCTGATTTGGTCTTTTTAAAATCCATTTTTCATGTCATACCTGAATCACTTTAATGGCATCCGGACTTGAAGTTTAACATCATTTAGAAACATTTTTAAAAGGCAGAGTAACTTTAACAACTCGTTGGAAACAGAACAATTAATACACGTATGTGGCAGCTGATGAGAATGCTATTTTACGGATGATTTATGTAACAATTTACACAGTGAAACGACCTTTATTATACTACAAGACATGCCTTAACGGCTGCCTGTGTTTCTCTATTTTTAGTCTGTTTTTAGAACTTTTCTGCTGCATTTTGCACATTACAAAGCAAAGCAATGCACAAGTTATAAAAATAAGGCAGGAGAAAATGTTAAAGGATACAGTTAAATTATATATATATGAAATGGATTAAAGGGAAAAAAGAAATGAGGGAAAACTGAACCCCCAAAACAAACAATTAAAAGTTTTTTTTAACAGTTTTTGAAATACATATAGGCTGAATCCAACTTGTATTATATCAAAAGAGAAGTGTATTCTCATGAGAATATAACCTAAAATAGCCATTCCCAGCCTGGGAAATGTTAAAAGTTAGTTAAAAGGATATGAAAGAAAAAAAAGCATATACTGTTTTCTCGTCAAGTATTTCATACTTTTCCCTCTCTGGTCCTATGAAAATCATCTGAGTGAAACAATTTAAGGAGGAAAGCCACTCTACAGTTAAAATGTTGAAAACGAATGTCTGTAATTATGATAATAGATTGCGAGTACACAGTTTTGTTTTAAAAGGTAATAGTTCAAAAGGTTGCAAACCACTGATTTAAAATATTTGTTCTGACAGATTATTACTGTCAATCTGCATGATTTTTGCCATCTGTTCTGAATTCAACTATGAAGACTTTCCTTTTTTCAGCCTCTCTTGTGGTTCTGGCCTGCTGAGCTGATGTCCGTTGCAGGCTGCTTTGCTCTGCCATTTGTTCCTGATGCAGTCGGAGCGCTGCAGCGTGGATGTGAAACCCAGGTGGGACGTACTCACAGATGTGCGTCTGCATCTGCTGCAGCTGCACAGACTCAGAGGGTGAGAGGCTGCGCTCCAGAACAGACACCAACAAACACGCTGCATTAGTGTCATCTGGCAGAGAGGAAGAGGCATCTTTCACTGCCTCTGTCAATAATCTACATGTGCTGCACTTTATTTAAATTTCCAACTGCAATGCTTCCTCAGCTAAATCCCATATTCCCCTCTAAACATCCCCTTAAGCAGCTTCAAATATAAAGTCCCTCTCCAAAATGTGTTTTGCTTATTGTTAATTCATTTGGATGTTTGACCTTCGCTGTGCAGAGTTTGATATTTGAAGGCTGTTTTCAAATTCATCTGCTGAAGGAGGAAAGTTTCTCTGTGCTCAGTTTACGGCGTGTACGTACAAGCATGACTTTGTGATATTGCCACTGGATATTGCATATGCACAGAGAAGTAAAGTAGGAGACATCTTGTGTCCAGCGGTTACACTTCTGAAGCTAAAATTATTTGCATATTATGCAGATTTTTGGAGGAGTAGATGTCATTTTAAGAGTTTTTAATGAGGTAATTAAACTTTTGTTGTGGTAAAACCATATCATACACAAATTATTATTATTTAAGTAAAACATATCACATGTAATTTCTTTACATTTTGAAGCTTCAGACAAGAATCAAGAGCTCTACTCTTTCTAAATATTTAATGGCTGCACCATTAGGCCTACGTCACACGTAAAATTGCAGATGTCCTGTGCATAATTTTACATGCATATCGTGGGAATTTAGCATGACATGTTTAGCTTGGAAACCACATCATCTTGGCTATGAATTAAAAGAATGAGAGCATCAAACATGTATTTTTTGGGGGGAAGACAAGGTATATGGCATGAGAATGATCTGTTGATTGTTCATCTGCATTATCATTTTAATTCAGCACCTAACTGTAATGTCATTTTGTCCTCTACATACTATCTAGACATTATGATAGTCAATTTTTTTATGTACTGTTTAGTCCCTGGAAAGCACATAACGTCTCAGACATAACGAGTGCACCCTGATGTGGATCTGGCCTTGGTAAACCTGAGGCGATAAACCACAGCTACTCCTCCATGCAAAACCCTGGAGATCCCTGTCAGATTGGATTTGTGTGAGACCATCAGGCTGTAACATGAGGAGGGAAGCATCTTTTATGTGCATCATGTCCACAATAGGACTCTGATCCACCTTGTTCAAGCTATGGCGTCGGCACGTATCTCTCGCAACAGTCCTAAATAATTAAAAGCACTTAGTGTGTCGGCATCATTGGGGACTCTGTTCACACGTTTGACCTGCCTGATGGGGTCAAAAGAAGACGATGCAAGACTCTAAGAATCATTGAGAAATCTTTGAAAGACATGTCTCCCTGGGCTGAGAGGGATAATAGCCAAGTTAGATTTTTTGGCAGGAGGAATCTGCTGAGGATGCCAGCAGATTGGGCTTGACACTCATTCAGTTCCAAACATTCATACCAGTCTTTAACAATTTCTGTCACTGATAATCTACTAATCCCTGACAGAATAGCAGCCCTGGGTGCATGCAGGGTGATGCCTGCAGTGTTGGAGGTCAGCAGCAGCGTCTTTTTGGTTAACTACAGTATCACTTTGACAGTGTGCTGCCATCTCCCATGTGGTGATACGGTGAATGTGTCACACTCTTCCACTATGCTAGTTTTCCAGGCAAGGATTTTTAACAACCATCTGACGCTGAACCCATGGATACAAGTCTAACAATAACAGTGTGACAAGATCAACCAAACTGTTCCTCAGTAAAAGATAAGGTGCATTCATGCATCAAAGAATAAATCGTTTAAATTTAAAACCATATAAAAAGGGCCATTAAAAATAATTTATGGAACGTTTTAAACGTCCGTCTCAGGGAACAGAGAAGTTTCCACAAATGTATCACTCCACACAGACTCAGTGAGATGAGTGTCAAGACATGGTCTTGTGTATTTTTATAAGCTCAGTGTCTATTTTCTTGTTTTTTTCTGGCACACTTGGTGAAGCATAATCTCCACATGTTTTGTATATGTATGGTTTTGATGTAATTTTATTGTTGGATGCAATGGTAATGTTATAACTAACTATTGTTTACTGTATATTGTAGTGTAAGTGCAAACATTGTTGATTATATGTATTTTATTTCAATATGGACACTAGGAAGAGTTGTGGGGATCCCCATAAACAATAAACAGGCAGCTGTTCAAATCTCCAAACATATATGTTGTGAACCTATTAAGAATTATCGACCAAGGCCCCCAGTGTCACTATGAACTTACCACTTTCACTGTGGGCATATAGAGCTTTAGTGGGCTCAATCAAATGAAAACAACGTCCGTTTTCTTTCTGTATGCTTCTTTGTAGTCTCACTTGAAAACCGTCCAGAACAGATCAATAGTTTTGATGGCATTTCAGACATTAGTCAGCACCCCAGTATAGCTGTGCAGCTGAATGGACAGCTGGTTCTGTTGTCAGTAATGGCAAAACAGAGGTCAGAGTCAGTGGGGGATGAACAAATGGTTGTTTCAGCAGCCCTTACACACCTCTGACATCTCCCATTCAGTGTGAATTTGGAGGAAGACAAAAAAACTCCTGACGGATAGCAACTTTGCATAGTTATTGGGTGTTATTGATAAAATCCCCTATCACTATGTGTAATTCTATATTGCCGTATTGGTATATATCATGATATTGTAAATTTTCTAGACAAGTTAATCGAGAAGCTGTTTATGGGTAGAATAACCAGACAGGAATATCTGCATTTGAGTAATCCAGCAGATTAAATACTTCGATTGCGATTAAGTACTTCATCACATTGATGCAAGAATCCTATAACAATCCAACACTACCATTAATCCTGTTTATTTATTCGGTCATTGACTACAATGGTTATACATCAAGAGGAATTAGAGGGATAGTTACTGCAGTATATTCGGTACGGCAAAACCTCAGACGGTGAACAGCTTGTTATCGTCTCACAGTATTCATCGTCGTATAACCCGGCCCTACTTGTAATGACGAGAGAAGCTTTCTGTTGTTCTTACTGAGTTAAGTGGCATGCTGATTCAGCAGATTACAGCCCTATAAGCATAGATATGCAGACAGCAATCTGAGCCACTCCACCTGCTCCTAATGCTGGCGCCGCATCGATTCACTAAGCTGTTTGTGGACAGATTCTGTGCAATTGCTGCTTCAGACCAATTTTATGACCTCCCCACCGCCACCACAGCTGCTGATGATAAGAGGAGGTTTCTCTGCTTTGCTGATTGATTGATGGGGCTGAAGATTACCTTTCTCCTCCAAGTGCAGACCAGAATTTGAGTGTCTTTTGGCAGTTGATTTTGAGGTGAACTACATTTACTGACATGGGTTTTAACTTGTTTTGTTTCTTGCAGCTGAAGAGGATGAAGGAAACTATTGTTAACCAGCACAGTTTTGTTTTCTGTGAAGTACTTTGATCTCAGTCTGACCTTCATTCCTGCCACCTCTTGATAAAAGAAGTCTGAGGACATGAGGAGTGAAATTCTAACTCAAGATGAAGTCTTCATTCGTCCGCAGCGATACACAACATGACCCTATGTCTGTTTCACGCAGGCTGTCTTCCTTGATGCCTTGTGAAAAAGTCACATCTGTTAATGCATCGCGGCAAATGACAGACAGCAGCTGTGAGAGAAATTGGAGCCTGAGAATTAGTGACATGTTTTAAGGGCAAAACATCAAACATAATGTATTGAAGAGGCTTTAAAACTGCAGTTGTTTGGTCATTAAACATGTAGTACAAGCTATTTAACACCTCCTTAGGGTAAGATGTATTCATAGTAATTAACTGTTTAACATGGATGTAAATAAAATTTCAATCTCCACAGCAGCGTGTATTCATAAATTATTTGAAACTTCTTTTACTCTTTGCTGTTGCCAAATCATTATTTGACATTGAATTTACCACTTGTAATTCTTTATCCCAGAGTTAAAATCAATTTCCCATGCTTGTAATCCCTGCAGAGTAGTCACACTACATGTTCAATAATCCCAGGATATAAGAGGAAAAATATCCCCTGGTCTTTTCATGCTCTGTAGAAGCTCTGAAGAAGACACACTGAAGCAATCATAAGTTGTTTTGTGTCATAGAACATTCAGGCTGTTTTGTTCAGGTCAAGCAGGAGTAAAAGTCCACAGAAAGGTCATTTAAACACGTGATGGAGTTTCACTCATCACGGTCACTGGGAATTTACCAGGAGCTTGAAATCAGCCTTTGAGCTTAGTATACTTGAGGAGGATTAGGACTGCTTTTGGTCTTTATTTCTATTTTTCATTAAATCCTTTATAAAACTTTGAGTTCCAGGTAAACAGCCACAACTGAGGGATTTTCTGTTCAGGTTTTGTTTTCTTCTTATTTTTGCCTCAGGTCACACAGTGTAAACACAGCTCTGAACAGACAATCCCAACTGCAATTTAACTAAAAACTGCCACAGACCGAGTGAAAATAGTGCGTGCCACTCAGGTCCAAAGTCCCAGCATCCCACATGTACATCTGTTCACATCCAGCTGGGTCCACAGATTCATTCAGGACCAACAGCAACTTTGTAAGCAACAAAATGTCCTCTTAATGTTAATGTGTCACTACAGTATGATTTAATAAAATTACATGTGCCTGTGCCATAAATCACAGACAAGTATATGTTTATTGTTTTCAGCTCAAATACACTGAAGTTAGTAACCTTGAGCATGAGCAACCGTAAGATGCGGCTCAAAGCTCAGATAGGTGTCTAGTAACTCTGGTTAAGAGTAGGTTTTGGTCATGGTTAAATAAGAAGAAACAGGAGCTGTAAATGAAAACTGTTTAGTGTTTAAAATGTACTTGCATGAGTTGGAAATGGAGCCCAGACTCTGGATTTGAAGCCAGTTTTCTAACTTATAATTACCATGTCAAGTTGCTGCCTGTTTCTTTGTCATGTCTCCTCCAAGTTATATGTTACCTAGCACATTATTTGCATTTTACAAAGGCAATGTAGCAAATTTGAACAGTTTTTTAAATGCATATAGGCTGAATCCAACTTGTATTATATCAAAACAGAAGTGTGTTCTCATGAGAATATAACTTAGAACAGAAGTTCCCAGCCTGGGGTTTGGGATATAAACTCTGCAAAATATTGAAAGGGATATGAAAGAGAGAAAAAAAAAATCATAAATATTTGCTGTTTTCTCATCAAGTATTTCATACTTTTCCCTCTCTGGTCCTATGAAAATCCTTTGAGTGAAACCATTTGAGAAGGAAAGTCACTCTACCGTTAAAATGTTGAAAACGAACGTCTGTAATTAGGCTATATTCTGTGAAAATGGATCGTGAGAACACATTGTTTTCATTTGGATGTTCGACCTTCGCTGTGCAGAATGATGTATGTGAAGAGTTTGACATTTGATGGGGCTGAAGATTACCTTCCTCCTCTGACTGCAGACCAGAATGAGAGTCTTTGGGCAGTTGATTTTGAGTTGAACTATATATACTGACATAGGCTTTAACCTTTGTTTCATGCAGGCTATCTTCCTTGATGCCTTGTGAAAAAGTCAGATCTGTTAATGCGTCACGGCAAATGACAGACAGCAGCTGTGAGAGAAATTGGCGCCTGAGAATTAATGACATGTTTTAGTGGCAAAACATGTTGTTTTGTCATTAAACATGTAGTACAAGCTATTTAACACCTCCTTAGGGTAAGATGTATTCATAGCTGTTTCACATGGATGTAAATAAAATTTCAATCTCCACAGCAGCGTGTATTCATAAATTATTTGAAACTTCTTTCACTCTTTGCTGTTGCCAAATCATTATTTGACATTGAATTTACCACTAATTCTTTATCCCAGAGTTAAAATCAATTTCCCATGCTTGTAATCCCTGCAGAGTAGTCACACTACATGTTCACTAATCCCAGGATATAAGAGGAAAAATATCCCCTGGTCTTTTCATGCTCTGTAGAAGCTCTGAAGAAGACACACTGAAGCAATCATAAGTTGTTTTGTGTCATAGAACATTCAGGCTGTTTTGTTCAGGTCAAGCAGGAGTAAAAGTCCACAGAAAGGTCATTTAAACACGTGATGGAGTTTCACTCATCACGGTCACTGGGAATTTACCAGGAGCTTGAAATCAACCTTTGAGCTTAGTATACTTGAGGAGGATTAGGACTGCTTTTGGTCTTTATTTCTATTTTTCATTAAATCCTTTATAAAACTTTGAGTTTCAGGTAAACAGCCACAACTGAGGGATTTTCCGTTCGGGTTTTGTTTTCTTCTTATTTTTGCCTCAGGTCACACAGTGTAAACACAGCTCTGAACAGACAATCCCAACTGCAATTTAACTAAAAATTGCCACAGACCGAGTAAAAATAGTGCGTGCCACTCAGGTCCAAAGTCCCAGCATCCCACATGTACATCTGTTCACATCCAGCTGGGTCCACAGATTCATTCTGCATGTGCCTGTGCTATAAATCACAGACAAGTATATGTATTTAATTGTTTTCAGCTCAAATACACTGAAGGTAGTAACCTTGAGCATGAGCAACCGTAAGATGTGGCTTAAAGCTCAAAAAGGTGTCTAGTAACTCTGCGCGTGTGAAATATAAATTTTCTTGTGAGCGTGTTTTATCGCATTCGCTACATATGACATAAATCTGACAGCATACAGAAAGGTGTCTAGTAACTCTGGTTAAGAGAAAGTTTTGGTCATGGTTAAATAAGAAGAAACAGGAGCTGTAAATGAAAACAGTTTAATGTTTAAAATGTATTTGCATGAGTTGGAAATCGAGCCAAGACTCTGGATTTGAAGGCAATTATCTACCTTATAATTGCCATGTCAAGTTGCTGCCATGTCTTCTCCATGTAATATGTTAGCTAGCACATTATTTGCATTTTAAAGAGTCATGTTCATTTGAAATTATATGAGCCGACAAAGGAAGGAAGTGTATGTTTTCCAAGAAATGCATTTACTAGGAAATATAAGCGTATCTTTGAAGATTTCTCTTTCAGTTGAGTTTAACAATGCTGTAACAACATATATAGACAAAAACCCTATTTACATCTAAGGTATTGTAAAAAAAAAAAAAAGTAGAGGAATATTAACTGAAAAAAGTCTGCAGCTACAACTAAAAAGTTTTCTAAGCTGCTTCTTAGCTCATTAAAATTATGTCATGGATGTAATATGGTATTGATCATCCACCTGAAGCCTAATCATTTCTTCTCAGCCAAAGTCAATTTATGTAGGTTTGCTGGAATGCAAAGCATTATCGATAATCATTAAAATATTCACAATGATACAGTATATCATTTATCTATTTTGTAAATTCATAATTTGCAGAAAAGGCTTCTGTCAATGGTTTTTCAGTTACCGGTCCAAATTGTCCTGCGTAAATCAATAATATAAATTGGCTGTACTGCCATGACTTATTGATGTGTAATTTAAACTGAACAAGAAATAATTGATTGACTAGATGAACTCAAGTAACTTGTGTCAGTGAAAGAATGCAGCCTTTATTGAGCTGCTCGAGTCATTTCTGTCTTTCCTCCAGAGTGAGCCATCACTTCTTTAACACCTCCCCTGAGATGTTATCCAACAAATAATCACCTCCAGAAAGGTGTAACCATGCAACCTTGTTCTTTTCAGTTTCAACATCTGGATGGTAATCAGTATAATATTGTATTGATTTTCAAATGAGTAGGCTGTCAAGCTAAATGTATATATTATTTTAGTACGTTATATAAGAAAACAAAGCATTTTAATGAAAAGGCAGAGAAAGCTGAGTGTCATGACAGTGAACTCATGAACATATTACACATATTGTGGGTAATAATGCCAAATAAAGGACACACATTTGCTAATTAGCACTGCACACAAAGTAAAGTTTAGGCTGGCGGGAGTGTCATTAGTTTTGCTATTTGGTCTTAAGCTGAAGAACTGGACAAATTACAATTTTGCGTGGAGCTAGATGAAAGGTTAATGGATCACCAAAGTTAATAAAATTCATCCTGAGGGGAACATGAGTTTGTGTACCAAATTTCCATCCAATAATTGTCAAGATATTTCACTAAAAACTAAAGCTGTCAACCTCATGATGGAGCTACAGGAAAAGTCTGAGGATCACCAAAATCAAGGGGCAGATATGGTCCACAAACAGACGCGGAAAGCAAGTTCTGTTTATTTCATTTAGTGTCTGCATGTGGACTTGTTCACACGTTTGTTGTTGCGTATGGTCCAGTGCATGCAGTCATACATTTTCTGCATGCAGTGGCTGTTGAGATATTTCAGTCTGGACTAAAGCAGTGGATCGACTGACAGACCTCGTCATCCCTGAAACCACACCACTAGCTTGGCTAAAAAACACACCAATTGTTCTCATGTTGGAATTTAAAAAACAACTTTATGATTTGACCAATAAATTGATGAACAGTGAACTCTTGAATCATTGACTCATTCATTGAAATTCATTAGTTTAATTTCCGATCTCAAGCCAAACAGTTGTTAGAGTTTTGACAATCTGAGGTTTGACGCATAAACTGAAGTAATGAAGATTTTCCAAATGATTGTTGCTAGACAATCAAAACCTTGACAAACACCTACCTGGTCCCAAAGTGTGTCAAACCGCATTTGGTCATGCAGAAAAACACAACCATCAGGACAAATTTAGGCACGACTTTTCAGCTGGCAGCATGTCAGATAACATTTTACCCAAAGTCACAAGACTGTCAGAGAAATGTTCTGTTGGTGAGGTGAAGAGTATTTTCACAATGATGAATTTATTCTCACTGTCAAATCACTGGCTTGTAACATATGTTTCTATTTATTTGTTGTTCTACTGTAAACAGAATCTTGTTGCTAATTTTATCCAGAACCTCTGCAACATGTTCTTCATTACTCCTGCAGTAAGTGTTTTCTATTAAAAGGCAAAATCCAGGGAGAACTTAAAAAGGTGCTAAGTGGGATTGTTTTCCAAAATTCAGACTGCATCTCATGAGGATGCTCGTTTAATGTTCATCTAAGAGAAAAAATTAGAAATACCCTGCTGAGATAGACTTAAAAGTTGACAGCAACTATTATTGCCTGACATGAGCGGATTGCATGATCCCAGGATGCTCAGATCAAAGCGCTGGCAGATAGAGATCAAGTGAAAAGCAGTCAGAGGCTTGATCAGTCTACAGCGCATGCTGAGTGTTCAGCTTCCCTATAGCTAATCAGTACAGCAAGTATGTTTAGGGGTGCTGAAGAAAGAAGCTGGAACAGGCAAGATTACAGCCTGGGAGGGTTTCAGACTGAAATATGAACCTTATCACCAATCTGTCATTTCCACAATGTATCCCCCCCCAACCTGGCTGATGGTGGAATGATTCTGACAAGATGATTGGGATGCCAACGGTCTTCCTCATGAAGCTGCCCTAACAGGATTTGGAGGCCTGCTGAAAGATTTACAGGATTTCATTCTTTATTGGTTAGTTTACATCTTTTTACAGAAATGTCATGTTTTCACTCCCTACGTCACACAGTGCCATTTGCAGAAAAACACAAGTCCTCCTAATTAAATGACTAAATGCAAGGTTTGGTTAGGTTTAGGCAAAAAAACTACTTGGTTAGGGTTAGAGAAAGAGCATGGTTTGGGTTAAAATTGTTGATATAGTGAACTTGCTAGCAAACGGTTGCTTATTTACACATCAGCAGTTACGGAGCAACATTATCATTTATTTGGAGTCGTGTTTCTGGCTACCTGATGAATCCTGGCTACTTTGATGTCCAATATTCACTCTCTTTTAGCTCTGTTGTGGCTCTTTAGCTGCTAAATGCTCCACTATGTTCACCAGCTAGTAGCTAACTGTGGCTGTCTGTCCCTTGGTGCTGACCAGGTAGTGTACAGTCAGTTTTTAGAGCTTTTTCTCTTAAAACAGCTGCCTACTGCGGCCAAAAACAATACTATGAGAGCAGTAAGTGAACCAGAACAGTATAGTTGAGGGCTGGACAGCTAAACAATGAACTGAAACTCACTATAAAGCTCCATAAAGCCAAGGGGAGCTGCAGATTAAGATGATGCTACGAGCGACCCTTTTCACATTGTTATTCGATACATTATTATTATGATAGAAACATGGATTATGGCCGCTTTAAGGTTAGGGTAGCGTCGTCATCATGCATAACCACTTGGTTAAGGTTAGGGAACAATCGTGGTCATGGTTAAGAGAAACCAATGTTGACAGTCGGTAGGAAACGGGAAACAAACAAAGGTCTCCCGTGTTAAAGTCCGACATATTGTTGTCCCATCCATTCGCCCGGACCTCCTCCCTCTGCAGACTTTGTGGCTCCAACATCAAACTACTTCCTCCTTTGCTCCCGATGGACAAAAGTCACAGTCACTAAAGCCGCTACAGGGCTTTGTCACATAAACTTAAACATTTGCTGAAATGACTGATGCTGTCATTTTTCTTGGGAGTCTCGAAAATCATTGTGCATAGTTTCAGAAATATCAGCTACTTGTACACAAGTGTTTATTCATCCTTTTGCTACCCAGGTAAATGTGTCGTCTTCTGTAAGCGCGCATGCAAACATAAAGAGAGGCACAACGCTGTTACATTTTTAATTGGCCACAGCTGTGCATTAACCACTCAATGCTCTGCCAACACCTACACTGCCAATAAGAGATACTCCCCTAAGGTTATTATTTACATGAGCAGGTCTCTCATAATATATTCCTCTTTACCTCTCTGATAAAGTCTATAACAAGTGTGATTTAGGTGTTTTGTGTGAATATGAGCTTGAGAGATGAGACATTTTGACCATCAAGCTCACTGTGCGCTGAAAAAGGAACTAAGAAGACAAAGGGACAGAAAATGAGATGAAGGAGTATATTTTAGTGCTATTTTAGGGGAGTCGCTTGTTTAAGTAATGAAGTGCAAAAGATGAAACATATAGATATTTTTAGAGAGAGAAGCTGTTGTTGAATCTTGCCGGCTGAGGCACTAGGTACTAATACATTGGCTGATATGAGAATAATTCAAGAGTTCAAGAGTTCAGCGCCTGAAGTAATTTAAATCTCATCCATCCAGATAATTTCATCCCCAGTGTTGCATGACTTGTTTAGTCCATTATAAAAGTGGTTGATTTAAGATAACTTTGCTTGTAAATCTTTAAATCTCATTGTCTGGTTTAGTTTGTGGTTCAGACTTCATTGCTGCTTGAAAAACCGTAAAGCAGCATTAAGAAACAGAATGTGACAAGAGCAGAGGATGGTAATCGGAGAACCCACAGCTTTCAGGGTCTCACTGGACCGGTTTTGTGTGTGTGTGTGTGTGTGTGTGTGTGTCTGATAAGGCCCGTGTTGAAAGGACCCAGCCGTTCACTCCCACCAGCCTGCAAAGCACTTCTGACAGACACACACACACAGAAGCACAGACATACAGACATGCCAACATATACAAAACAAACACACCCATACACTCCACAGCTGCTCCAAATGATATCCCTAGTCCACATTAAATCATCATTTTAATATGAAATGAAAAAGCTGAAGAGGCTCACAGTAAAGTGAGAACCCACAGTCCATTTGCACTTTCACATATCATCATCAACCAATACTCTGTAGTGTTTAGCGAGAATTGCAAATGAGACATCAAATCCTACTGGCAGGCAATAAAAAAAAGAAGAGATCATGCAGCATTTACTGACATCGTATGCAGATTTGAAAATATGCTGAAAGCAAATTCAAGGTCACAAACTCCCCGAACAACACATTTGTTCAGAAATACACATTCTTGGGAGTAAGAGGGAGTATTTTTACCCTAAACACTTTCAATGACATAAAAAGGGGAAACTCCAAGAGAGTGAGTCCTTAAAGCAGTCCCTGAACATACTTTTGTGCTTTCAATAACTTTGTAAGTGTGTCACATGCCACACACCATTAAAAACATAAAAACACACATAAATTAAAATTTCCCAGGCCAATACTGGTTTGAAAACATTTTTAAAAGCTTAAATGCTAAAAATATGAACATGTGCTACATCTCTCCTCGGGGAAAAGTAGAAGTATATGTATTTCTTCAGATGATGTGGTTGAGCGGAGTTTTTGGCATAGGTGCCTCAATTCCTTCCTTTGCCCTCGGGTTAGGATTAGTGCATAACAGGATATCAGCTCTCAAAGCTTCTGATCCTCCTTACAGACAAGTCAAATCACCATCATTTACAGGAAACATTTCCAGAAAAGCAACGTTGTTAATGTTGCACAAACACAAGGCTGCAGATAATATGAGAACAGGTCGAGCTTGTTTGTAATGGAATAACGGTCCTTAAATAGATTTACGTTATCAAATTCAGAGCCTTTTCTTGTCTGATCATTCAGCTCTATAGCATGAAATGGCAGTTTTAAATATTAGGCAATATCAACTCATCTCTTCATGCTAAAAGCTCTTTAGAGGTTCACTGGGTGTGGATTATAGATTTACTGTGACACTGCAGATCAGACACAGTCGGGCTTGTAAAACATGATCATGGAGCTAAAGGCAGCAATGTTAACATTTTACTCAGGATTAGTGCTACAAATATCGATTGTTTTCATTATCGAGGAATGTAGCTTTTTTTGATAAATTGATTAATGATTTGGTATAAAAAAGTCAGAAAATAGTGAAAAATGCCATATTTCACACCTGGTGAAATATGGTCTAAATATGAACGTTGAAAAGACGTTCAAAATTGAACCGACTATTTGTAGACGTTGATTAAATGTTCACATTTAGACCATATTTCACCAGGTGAAAACTTATCAGAGAAGTGTGTCCTAAATCAACTTATGTGTTCTCTATTTTCTCACATGCATTGCTTGAACAGGCAAACCTAACACATCAGTAGCTAAAACCAACACTGAGAATGATTGGAAAATACGGTTTGACCTCCCATCTGGTCAATAGCTAATGAAGTAGATAAGACAAGACAGGGAGTGCTGAAACAACACTATGGGAAGCCGTTAGACAGAGAGGAAAAACATCGACACTCCACCACCGCCGATCGAAACCTCAGTCATTACTGCTCGTTCTCTGTGAGGGATTACTTCCCATTGTCTGTGGCCCGTTCAGAGCTATCTCGCTTGTGATGAGAAACAAATCATGACTAAAGTGCGTTGAACTCTTACAGGAAGAACATTCACAGATGCACAAAAGCAGTGTGTTCATATCTACTTTACTGCTTTTACAAAAGGAAATGTGTTGAGTGACCTCTGGCCTGACCTCATCAGTGGGACTCCAGATATTGGCTTTTAAAAGGATACAGAGAGATATATCTATATTTGTTTTCCATCTCCTTTTTTCTATTTTCCCCCAACAGAACTAACTGTACAGATTGACTTGTTTTTTTAGCCGTAGGTGTAAGTACACTAATTCAATTAACAGCAAAACGCACCTCCACAGGCTTTAAAGTTACTGTGGAGTGAACATGAGTTGAGGCCATTAAGGACACCTTAAAAACACTCTCATCCGTCCCTGCTTTTGCTCTTAGTGCTCAGAGTATAAATAACAGCGACTGTGTTATTTAATGGTTTACAGTTTGCCACCATGGTGATATGAGATACAATAATGTGCCAGAGGTGTTTCCATTAGTCAAGATGCATATGTGGTGAAAAGCCTGATACAGTGAGCCCACATTAGTTGGAGAGGCAAGACGGGCTTGTCTGTGCTGTACCTTGACCTTGCATCAAAGGACACTGTGTGAGATATAATGCAATCACTCAAAAGAGATCTGAAACAAAAGAGAAAGCCATCACTCTCGCAGTCCGCAGATTTCTAAAGCTCAGCCTGAGTGCAATAATTCACCTTCTCTTTTTATTTACAGAGGCTCGGTGGATGAACAGTTTTGAGCAGAATGCCATTATTAACTGAATGACTTTTTAAAGAAACATTTCAAAGTCACAGCAGTAATGACAGGTTGACTCGGGATGTAGCAGAACAAATACTTCATGTTAATGGTACCCTTTGAGAGGAACAAGGTTGTGTTCGACTTGTGTGAGGAGAAAAAGGTACAGATTTGTGCGTTTAAGAATGTTTCATGTGCAGTAAATGAGAGGAAGCCAAGCTATGCACAGGATAGGTGTTCACTTCTATAACATCCTCTGGTGGATTGCAGCCAGCAGGGGAAAATAATACTATCAAGGAACAATCAGAGTACTTTTGCCAACTAGTATTTAATGGTCAGTCACAAAGAGGCTAAGATAAGGAGAAGCAAAGTGGAATGATGTTTACTGCCTGGTTTGTGTACAAGAAATATGATAAATGTTTCCAACAAGAAGGATTCATTGCTTGTTCTGAATCTCTAATTGCGAGGACTAATAATTACCAAGGGAAGTTTTGGTCTTAATTTTAAATGTATATAAAGAAAGTTTTTATTACAAAAACATGCTACCTCATTTCTGTTATATTTATGTGGAACTTTTTTGGTTCGTCTTATTTTACTTGTATTTGCTACTTCTATGTGCCCAGATTTGTCTTGTTCTGTTACCTGTTCCTTAATGATTTTTCCATAATATAATATTTTTTCATTATGTTTTTATGCATTGGAAAAGTTAATGAAAACTTAAATTACAAAAAAAAAAAAAAAAAGTCTGTAGAGTCAGGGAACACTACTACATTGCTACCAACCAATGAAAACATATAGAGGATTTAAGGAAGCCAATCAGGACGCAGATATTCCATGTTGGTGCTTCCCTAAAAATGATCTACATTATTTCAAGCATACGGTTGTTTCTTCTGGCTGCCATCTACACACTTTAAAAGCAATTTATGCATCCAGCTTCACTGTCTCTGATTTGTGTAAGTCGCTGTAGGATTATGGGTAGTGTAGTCCATGACCAGTCCTACTGTCAAAATGTCTTCTGTGAAAAAAGCCCGTTGTCCATGGAGCAATCAACTCGAACGGTCGGACAGGTTTCAACTGATGGAAGTCTTCTCCATGTACAGAAAGTTGTAAATGATCAAAAGACTCACTGAACCTCTTCATCACCTCCACCTCATCAATACTGCGGCCATAATGTACGGCATCTGGTGCAGCTTTAATAGTCTTTCTTTTTACTTCCCTAAAAGCTTGTTACAGTAATGGCATACAGACTTGAAAATGAGGGTGCCTTTTAAAAAGAAGGTGTCGCATTCTGGCATTTTCCTAAAGATCAAATAAAGACCTTTGAATTATGATGAATTATCACACCAAGATGTCTGCTTCAACCACAAGAATCTCAGGAATCTTTGAAATGTCTGGTAAAAAAAAAAAGGGCCTGTTCTAGTTTGTGTGATCTTTCTTCGAATCATTAGTGGGTGTACAGCAGTGCTGATGAGAGGCGTTTCTGTTGCTTGAAAACTTCCATGTCGACCTTCTCTCACTCTGCGGCCTTTCATTAATTAGTAGAAGCGGCCATGTATCACACTTGCCTGTTTGTGTTCTTTTTATAGTAAACAGGTCGACCAGAGGAGGTCATGTGAAGATACCGTGAGGTCTGTTTAAGATGTAAATGTGCCAAAACATATTTCTGACCTAATTATAGCTGATCAAGTCAGGTCTATTTGTGGTCTCATGTATGTGTAGTTCTTTATGCTTTTCTCCATACTTTGTTTCTGTTATACTATAGAATAAAACATTGGATGTGTTTACATTTGTTATATTGCAGTATGTCTGTCTCAGTGTTAGTAGTTAGTGTGTCTGTGTCAATGTTTAAATTAACCTTAAAGCACATATTTACTTATCAGTATCATAGGTTTACATTAACCATGTTGTACGTTCAAACAAATGCACTGCAATACACAAGTCAAAGCATCGAAACATCACTGAATTTCACTTGAGCACAGAAAAAAAGGACACACTTTTAGTAGTAAGTCCAAGAAGCTATGTTAAAGCTCATAGTTTAGTTTATTTGACATTATGAGAACACCATGAAAATTACATACAACTACAAAAATGTCCAGGCTGACACAATAAACCCCAAGACTTATTTCTATTGTGATCCTTGATGTAAAGATAGCAAAGTTCAGGTATTTAGGCAACATTATTACTGTATACCAACAAACCAACACAATAATATCATCATCATCAATAAAAGTGCTCTGAGTCAAATGTAAAGGCTGGATTTCCAACCAGGCCCCCAAAATCTCCAGGTGTCAGTTGGTTTTTGGTAATTTAACTACTTGCAAACTTGTTTGGGAATTTGCACCACTTAAGTACAATATCAACTGGGTCCTGCTCCTACTTTATCTTGTAGTCCTGTCTTGTAGAGGAGCCTGTCTTATTGTTTTGGATTATATTGTTATCACATGGTGAATTTTCCTAAATAACATAAAGTTGTGTTATTTAACTGATATACAGAAAAACTTGGAAACGTAGTATTCCAGCTGAGGAATACTGGTTGGTTTCTGTGCAAAATATAATGAGGCTGCCATTTATAGTGTGCTGCATGCACTGTACTTGAAGGGAACTTGGAGGAAACAACATCACATTTATTAACCAAAATAGGTTGATGCAGCCATGGTCCGCACTTACAGAAAATCACATTCAGTGTTAATGTTACATCAGATATTTGTAAAATGCGAGAAAGCCTAAATTCATAATTCAGATGGAAAAAGCCCAACTTGGTAATAAACGGAGGAGCATTTCATCTCTGACTTCATGACAGCCGATGAAAATGATTGCAGGCTTTTTATAGAACTGGCTTAATAAGAAGTGGGGTGCAGGTAATTATTGGAACTGTCTTTTCGCAGTATTTCATTATTGATATTAGACTAAAAGCGGGGGCAGAGATTTGATAGATAATAGTCACAGGCGTTGTAGAAGAGCAGAAGTATACTATGTATAGATACAAGGACAAACTTTAAAACAAAATGCTTGTTTTCCAAAACATTTGGGAAAACAATTTAAAAATCCCTGCTGATAAAAAGCTTGTAAAATGCTTCTTTGGTTAGGTAGAGATTAGAAAATATACAGGTTCTGTTGATGGATCAAGTTTATGTGTCTACAATACTTTAAATACACCAGTTATTTTTTGATCATGTACCTCGAGTATGTGGTACATGATTATTAGCACAAACAAAACAGAGGTTAGACGAAATTTGGTGTCCCAGGTGTATGTAATGAGGTCAGCTGAGCATATCATCAAAGCATATTAAATCCATATTTTTGAAACACTGTTGGCGTTGCAAAATGTAATCTTAAGAAAGCACACCTAATGAGTCATTTCTGCAGTGGGTGACAACACGGCTGACAGTTACTGGAGTTAATGCAAGTTCAGTAAAATGAGAAGTTTCTGTTTAATGTTACCTTCTCACTTTCAGTTGTTTAGCTGTATACAGACACTGATTATAACATAAAGTAGCTCCAGCAGCAGTTTGTCTTCCAACAAAGAGATACAAGCTTGTGTGCATAAACAGATGGCAGCGTCCCAGGCGATGCACTGCCGAAGTACTGCAGCTTGTCTGCAACCTGTTCAGTGGTGTCTCTATAGGGAGACAAATGAGCATGTGTCATGTAATATTCTTCATGTGGTGCTGTGACACGTTTATTGTGTTTAGTCTGTAACACAACTCGCCCATTTAAAAAGGTTTAAATACAACACATTGCACCAATGGAATCCAAATGGATGTATTATTGCAGCTATATTCTCCAGTTTTGAATTTATACTTGTGTTGCAGAGTGGTCTCATGGACCCACAAAGTGCTCACAAAAACATGTCCGCCTTATTTATTCCTTTATTTTTATGCTAGTGACAATCTTTTTTTAAATAATTTGGGTGTATGGAACAGGAGAGAAAACCAGGGAGAACATGAAAGTGCCCTGAGATAACTTTGTTATGATATGGCGCTATATAAATAAAACTGAATTGAATGAGGGAAATGGGAGGGAAGGGCGTTTTGCCACATTCTGCTGTTCATATGCCGTTCAAAGATGTAAGCACACAATCTTAAAGAAGTAAAAAGACAGTCGACAGTTGCTTCCGAGAATGAACTATCAGCCTCAACCTTTAAGCCAACATGGTCGTGAAGTTGTAGAGGGGAGAGGTATTGTGGAAAGTCTGAACATCTTCGTTTCCATGACAGCTGAGTCATCTAGTGATTCACACAAATGAGTAAGTGGACCTTGAGTTGAGGTTGTTTTGTCAACTGCTGCTTCCAAACCCAAGAATGAACTGTCCACTAAATCAAGACCAACAAATTGGCTAGGCAGGTATGTCATAGTGGCATATAGAAATGGCAGTACAGAAAGATATCTTTGAGGTCATTCAGAAATAATTTAACAGTGACGTTAGTACACAGTTTGTCCTTCAGAGAGATCTGAGAAGTTTATTTTTCAACTGTCAAGTGTCCCACATATCTTTAAATGAAAGATTTTTTAAACTCTCAAAACTCGGCCATGCTAGACTGTCACCCTAAAAATAGACATCTGTCTGGAAGAAAACAACATCTCAAATGTTCATTGTAAAGAGTTTTAATTGCTATGTTTACACAGCATAATAGTCTGAACCTTATGTGATTCAGCTGTCAACTGGAGGTGTCGTGTTTCTTCTTCAACAGTCAAATTCTGTATTTCTCGCTGTTATTCATTTCATATTGTTTTAGAGCCAGTCTGAACTGAGATTAAACACTTCATAAATAGAAACAAGTATCAAAGAGAGAGAGTTTTACTTCAAAGCTAAACTTCAATACCAACAATGGAAGCAACCCATTGTCCAGCGACTGCTGTTTTCAAACTGTCAAGCTTTGAATTGCTGTCATCAAATTGCATTGCACTTCTCAGCCAGAACTATTGTTTGTAGTCAAAGACTGCTGGGCCCACATGATCTGTGACTCAGACAGTTCCAGTAACTTGTTATTAACCATGTTGCTTGCACTGTAAATGTCAGTACAGTGTAGTGTAACTCTGTTCACAAGGTAAGACTTTTCATGCACCCATCACATGACTAAAGGCCTTTATACACCGGGGACGTTACGAATAAACAACACAAAAATGCGAAATACTCGTCTGCGAATATTTCACATCAAAACTTTTCATATCGGCAGCAATGCGGATTTGCGATAGATAGCAAGATATATTTGCGTCAGCTCATTCTTCATGAAATGAGCACTCATATAAAGCCTATGTATGCTCCAGTATGTATGCACCAGTGTCTAATGTTACTTTGGGTAGTCTATGTGCAGTGCACAGGTAAACATGGCTCCCGTATTTGACGAGCCAAACCTGCGATGACACTATACTACATTCAAAAGTAAACTACATAAGCTACTCACTATCCTGCATCTGGCAGTGCTCCTCCATACGTTGTCCTTGAGTTCACTGTCTTTATCATTTTTGTGTCCTTTGTCATAATACAGGGTGATGAGAAACACAAACAAGCAACAGGTCCACCATTGTGAGAGTTGTGACGTAACATCCGTTGGTTGATGTCTTTAATTGTCGTGCGAAAGCTCAGAGAAATCAACCTCATTCCGAAAAAAGAAAATGACGTCGCTTTTTCATGCCGTAATATTCAAATTCTGTGTGAAAGTACTCATGACAAAAACAACAGTTCAAAAAATATATACTGACGTGCAAATTAATCGCACAAAAAAACGCCTCTGGTGTGTAAAGGCCTTAACAGTCACCAAACATACAATCTTGACCTTCTTCATTATGTAAACCACCAGCGGCTGTTTGACTAACTTGTAAATTCTATTATTCTTTTAACCTGTAATCATTACACTAAAGAAGAGTTCAAATATCTTGTTCATGGTCAAATTGAAGTAGGTGAATTAATATTTGGTACATTTTTTTTAAATATTTAAATTTAAATATTCATGGATGAAAGTGTTTGCTTTCTAAGCCAAAGCAGTGCCACAACAAGAGCAATCACTCTGAGTTTTTCTCTACAGTCATAATATTTTTAGAGTCGAGAGGAAATGTGGGGCTGAATGTCATTCAAAAGACCAAATATTTGGTTTTGAATTGACTATTGTTTCTGTGTTTTGGCTGGTGGAAAACATTTTTTATTGTACATGCACAGAAACAGTCTAAACACAGAGCAAACCGAGGAACGTTTTGTAAACAGTTTAGTTTAGTTAGGTTTTCATGTGCGGTGTGATTTATGTCTGGATTTTGCAGCAAACAATCATAAAGCTTTGAGCCATGACATTTGTTCATAGCAGGTTTGTTCTCTGGTCCAGTTTACTCTTTAGATCCCTTTGGAGAGATGTCATATTCCTAAAAACAGCCAACAGCAATTATTCCTATGCTGTAAAAGTTTATAGTCTAACAGATCCTTAATCACAGAGACAAGCGGAGCAGCTCGTAAAAATACAGCGTGCCCTCCTGTGCATAAAAGGAGCTGTTTTATATCAACATCCACAATAAACAGCCAGATTATCACACCTCCGCAATATTTATCAAACGACCTGATGTAAATCCCCCACCATTCATCTATGACATGCTCTGATGTAAACGCGGATGATGGTCCGGCACAAATACATATCAGCTAATGAAGACGTATTATTCACATGGTTAGTGCTGGTCTCTTTGCAGCGAGAGCCTCCCGCTGTGGAGAAAATGACTCCCTCCTGTTTGTGTAGCCACATAACCACCATCAATCTACAACACTGCCATATCAAATTGTCTGTCATTCCTTTATCTTCCAAGTGAAGAAATGGCTACCTCTGCAGAAAACACTGAATTGCTCTGCAGTTACCTGGTTGCTCTTCAGCTAGTTACCTCCCCTCTCTCGCTGGGTGTCCTGTGATTTCAGATTTGTCGAACAACAGACGATACGTCGAGCACAGAGGCAACTCACTAATTGTAATTAGTAATTATGCTTTTCATCTTGTTCAATCACATATACAAATTGTTATGATGATTTCTGTAAGTAGGGTTATTTTGCCTATGTTTTTACAATGAAAACAATATGAAAAATGTCAGCTGTTATTATATGAATAATACAAATAAAATATTATCATAGTAATACTAATATAAATATATGAATACAATTATATTAAAATATATATTGCATGATATTCTAGTGTCTCTCCATGTGCTGATGAAGACTGTGTGCTATGGTTGAAAGCTAATAAGTGAACCTTGAGTTGGATTTAGGGGTGTCCTGATCAAGTTTTTTTGGGCCTGATCCCGGTCTGAGTCATCTCATATCGAGTATCTCCGATACAGAGTCTGATCTGACACTTCTATTTACCTAAATGTTGATTAAATATGTATCTGACACATTGAAATAACAGCTATAGCCTACTTCATCTGACACACCTCATTTTTCACAAGCTACTTCATCCAAATACTGAAGATCCTGATTCCAAACTATAAAGCTGATAAGGTGAAATTATTGATGTGACATGGATGCAAGTTTAACTTCTGAAATTGACATGACGCGATCCGCTTGAGAGAAGACGTATCACTCTGTTGGAGTTGTTGGAACTAAAGAGTTTTCTTCTTAACAAAAGTTATGTTTACACCATTTCAACATGATGAATGCACTGCCTTCATCATGCAGATTATTTACATATTGTAAATCATGCACCACCAGCGAAATAGATAATATAAGATAAGCCTTTATTGAATAGTGTGAAACCAACGGCAGGAATGTGAATTGCGTCATCCCCATTGCTGGTGTACGTGCACAATGCAAACAAAATGGGGACCCACTCCTAAAAACATTGCTCCAAAGCACTACTAGTGGTCAACTGCTCCACAAGGTACCTTTAACCCTGAAGCCAACACAAACGAGAAATCCAAAATGTGGTATGGATGAAATCCTAACAGCACTGACAACGGATCCATCTCCATGACAACTGAGCAAACTCCATCTGCTGATGGACTTGAACCCTAAGTTGGGGTTGTTTTGTCAAATCGCTTCCATTACATCAGACAAAACTCTTCACACATGTACAACAAAAATGTCAATAACTCATTTTGTTATTTTTAAGTACATTTAGCTTAAAATCATTATTTGGTTAACGGAATTTTGTAAAACCATTACATGGGGATGCACCAGATACCAGATACGGTATCAACAATGATACTGACCTTATTAGGTAGATCAGCTATCCGCCTTGTCATTATAAAATTCAGTGTTTCCACGATCATTTACATTCAGTCAGTAATGACAGGCAGCTTACTCAGTCAGGGTTTCACCAAATTAGATGTAAGACTTTTTAAGACCTTTTTAATACCACATAGAGTGCAATTTAAGACATTTTTCATGGTCATATCAGTCAAAGAATGAGAGAAAACCAATAGGGACAATAATTGATTAATGCAATTATTTATGAATTATGAATATACTGTGCTTCCTAGCTACTGTGGCTAGCAACAGCAACACTGTTTGCTAAAGGACTGATGACTGAAGCTCCACAAAAAAAAGATTAAACAGCTACCTGCATGGACAATCCACTGTAGCACCAGACTCACTTGTAATTTGTAGATGTGTAACTTCTCCTGACAGCCCACAACCACATACAAAAAAATTATAACTAATCTTACTGTCTACAGGAGGCAAGAACAAATATTCAAGACATTTGTAAATAAAATGTAAGATTTTTTAACACCTTCTAAGGCCTTTTTTTGATGGAACTAAATCCAAAGGCCTCATGTCACCATAATAATAATAATGATTCCAATTAGTTCCACGCAGAAAGGTACACAGATTAACACTCGGTATCAACAAATAATCCCGAGTTGACATATCAGAATCTGTATGGAGAGAGAAAAAGTCCATATCGATGCATCCCTAATTATGGCATTATGACACGAAAGTCAATACAATGGACAGAAACAGAACTACTCTTCTGTTGTTTTGTCAGTCATCTGTAGCAATTTGGGAATACCTGTAATCCATGTTTGGTACCGTTTATTTCATAAATCCTACATTAAAAGAAATATATTACACCACTCCAGGTTAAAAGTTATACTGAACAGCAGAGTGTCACTATGTGGATCTCTGCTGGGCAGCTCTGATAGAAGAACATCTCAGATCAGCCCTCTGCTCCTCTCTCTGGTATATAACACTCACCACTGTGCAATTATGCACCATTTCAGCTTTGGATGAGGCCCCGTCTTAAATTAGAAACTAATGTCTTGCAGTTTCCTCCTCAAGCCTGGGCTATGATGGGACATAAAGCTTTGTTGTAAATGAGCGGGAAAACACCTGAGGCAACAATAAGATAGCTAATTTGTTATTTCTTGCCCATTGCCCACAGAGTGCAGCACAAAGCAAAAACATGTGCCATTTTATCCCCACTGCCAAATGATTTCACCTCTCTGCTGGTTTGAGAGCTGTAAACAGATTCCACAGGTGCAACACATGTTGAATGTGGAGTAGTTAAAAGTGTTTGCCTAGACATGCTAAAACTGCAATTTGCACACAACCCTCTATTTGGTTGTTGTTTTGCTCAGGAGTGGTGCTTAGAGATCCGGAAATGTATGTCTCATTGCTATTTTGCTGTGTGTAGTTATAGTCAATATCAGTCTGTAATATACTGTGGAAATGGCCGAGCTCTGAATTGCCATGCGTTTTGAAAGAAAGACAGATTGAATAGTCAAAATATGGCTGATGATTGAAGATGATGGCGATAAAACTGATGGTAATAATAGCGAGGGTGATGATGAGGGTAATTACTGACTGTGTTGGCGGATGACAAGAAAAGCAACTGTTGACAGTTCAGAGTGAGCCGTCAGCAAAACTGAGTAAAGCTGATTTGATGCCCGTGGACAAGCCCTGAGCAGGAGCATCCAAACTGAAAGCCCCAGCACTGCCGCCTCTCAAAGAAAAAAAAGCGAGGGCGAGAATAAAGGAACAATAACTCAGATGAAAAGGAGTGGATTGAGGAAGAGATCACAAAGACTAAGGGTTTGAAGGAGAGATTAAAAAAAATATATGACAAAAAAACAGACCAGCTGAGAAACTCAGAGGCACACCACTGTGAAAACCACCGCTCGGCCAAAATCCTCCCCTTTGATCCTATTCCACATATATCATCTGTCTATGAAACGATACTCGCCAGGCGTCCAACCTCCACCCCCCTTGAGACAATTTTTCCCAAATCCCTGGATGCTGGGGTGAAGGCTTGCACACCCCCCTCTGTCTGAGCTGTGATTATTTGGCTGGGGCTCTGCCATATCAAACCCTGGCCAGCTAAAGATTCCCCAGAGGAGACAGCGTAGAGGGAGAAAGAGAGAGATCTGCACCACCACCCACCTGTGTAGGGCAAAGATAGGAACAAACCAAATGGCACCCCACTGGATGCTGCCATCTGCTAGTGGACACCCCTCTAAGACACCATCACAGGGGTTTTTTCTTTATTTTTTTCCATAAACTGCAGTGACTCAACCCCAAACTGAGAAAAGAGAGTTTTTTTCCCCCCCAGACCAATCCTACTTCTGCAGCCTGCTCTAATCTCTCAGATGAGGTGACTGGCCACCCCTTATAGGGGACATATGGACCGTTTGAAGAAGAGCAGTTGTCATGCTCTGTGTGTGGCGGGGCTGATGAGGTCTGAACAAGGTCCTGAGGACTGCAAGATCAGGAGTTTTTACAGAATCGGCTTAGAAGCGTAGAGTTGCTCTCAGGTTTACCTGCTATCTCTCATGTCCGTACACTTTAAAACATAATATACTCTTAGGAATAATCTTAAACTGTGAAACAATGTGTTTCAAGTAAAATGGATCTTTTTCCCTTTACATTAGCTATTTGAATATTTAGGTTTATACTCTCCTGCTCCAATGTGACCTTGATGACAATACATTGTTATTCTCTGCGTTCATACAGCAGGGCACTGTGCCCATTTAATTTCATTTTCTTTGGGTGTTGTATTCATTGCCGATATCAAAAATCCTTTGAAAAAACATCATTGTGAAATTGTGAATAAGCCTCTATCTTGAAATAAACAGCAGCACAAGATCTCAAACTGTATATGAAAGTCATAACAACTTCCATATACATGCCTGCTACATATACAAAACTGGTCAGTAACGATATGTCCATTCTCATTTCCTTTGAATGGAAGAAGAATCTTTTTGGTTGGACTGAGTTGGACTGAGTCTGCTCAGCCTGGGTCAGTTGGTGTTGATATTCAAAAGATCAACACCGCACATGGTAGGATATTAACAATTCAAATTGTTTGCCTTCTGAACCAGTTTCAGATCTTTGTTGTCATTATGATTTTACAAGTTTGGTTTGATATTTCAGTATGGAGTCGAGGGTGATGAATAAAACTAGCCGAAAGCAGAAAGCAGAAAGCAAACTGCACTATGAGTGAGAAGCTATTTTACAAGCCACTTCATCAAGTTTTAGTAAAGAGTGGCAGCTCATCTGAAGTTCACATCTCTCCTCCAGCTCTTTAGAGTTTATGGTCCGTGTTCTTGTGTTCTCCTAATCTCACTATTTATCCTCTCATTTTTAGTTACCGTTCTCTTGTTTCTTTCCACTTTCTATGCAGAGTGCAACATAAATTAGCTAGGAAAACTCTTTGTGATGAATGTCACTTCTGTTTTGGTACAGGAACACACAAACATTTGTGGGATTTCTGTAATCATAGCTTACCTATCGCCCAGTGTGTTGTCTCTGTATCTACTCCTTGATCCAGTCTTTGCAGGTTTTAGTCACCTCACATTCGTCCCCTTACAGTCTGTTTTCAATTTTTCTGATAACAATAAAATGTTTTATTAACAATGACATAACCACATGAATTGGTAACACTTGATAATTAAGGTCACGCAGCTTATGCTCAGTTCAAATCTAATGCATGACTAATAACTTCATATTTTCTGCAAAACATATTGTATCATTTTTGAACCGCTGTGCTTGAATATTAATTGAGCCACAGAAGTTTATTATCACACAAAAGTTGTCAAAACGTTCATTTAATCTCTAATTATTTTCTTGAGTACTTGATAAATCATTTGGTCTATAAAATGTCAGAAAATGCTTATCATAAGTTTGCAGAGCCCAAGTTGACATATTCATTCATTGTTTATAACAAATATATTCAATTTACAATGATAGAAAAGCAGCAAATCCTCACACTGGAGAAGTTTAATATGATAGAAGACTAAGAAAACCAGCAAATATTAACATTTGAAAAGTTGGAACCATGACTTTTTTGATAATGAGGCACGGCACATTTGTGTCTGTTGCCAAATAATTAAATATAATGTAATAATTTCATTCAAGAAACACTTTAAAAACACTTTCATTTGAGATAAAATGTGAAATTAGCTCATCCTGCATTCACAGATTTTGTCACTTGATAATGAAGATGTGGTTTCATAGCTGAGGTAAGCAACTTGTTAATTTTAAGAAACTTGCTTGTGAACCATGGGATCAACAGAGTGATGAATATCATCATGTGAGAGGCTGTTAGCCCAGAGCTGTCATCTTTGAAATTTTCTCACACCTGCCTGTATGACAGCAAGTTTCCAGGAAATAGAAAAAAAATGTTTTAAATCCCTGAGCTGCAGTAAATTATTGTCTGTAAATCCTTCCATCCTGGGGCATCAAAATATAAACAGCAATATTTATATTTTTTCTTGGCCAGACTTTATTCTGTGGTGTCTCGTGAAATCATAGCAGCAGTGAGGTGTCAGCCAGGCACTTGAAAAATATAATCAATTTTGACACGGAAAATGAATCAAAGAAAAAAAAAACGACAGCATTTCCGACAGATATATCGGCAACACGTTGACAGAAGTGGGTAAACGTTGATTCAGCCAAGAATCACAGGCAGTTATCTCATTCCTGCCTGTCATTCCTGTTGTCCAAGGCAATCCACTCTGTGGTAACAGTCTGTGTTTAACCTCACCGGGTGATCGAACGCTTCTCATTCAGACCACTTGAAGCGGCCTCCTGGTGCAGAGGAGGATCAATATGGGGAGCATTACATCTAATCAAGCACTGATTACTTTCTTAACGTTGATTGCAATTGGCTAGCATGTCATTTCGTTTTGTAAAGCGTGTTTGGTTTCCACAGATTCAAATGAAAAGAAAGTGACCTTTATTTTCCTACTTTACGGAGACAAAGCACATGCAATGTCACAGCCCACAGCTACTAGTTTCATTAAAATTAACACGATTAGCGCAGGGCTTTTGTTAACCGTTTGCTGAACAACATCTTAATCTTGATTTTCTTTCATGTTACAGCATTGCAATTCCACCAGGAACACTTTACGTAATACTTACTGTGTCTCCAGCGAGACACAAAGGTCAACTGTGATTTAAGCTTTATATCAGTCAAACAAGCATGTAACTAATACCGCCACTGGTCTGCATGGTGACATACTTTTGCAGCTTTGTTTTCTTTTAATTTACTGCCTGTGGACAAGGAGAGGTTGAGGGCATGTCAGTACATTCCTCTGTGGTGTAGTAATCACAAACTCTGCAGCCTACAGCTCTGAACCTCGAGAGACAGGAACGTGACGTAATCCATCTTACAGTTACATGACGCCCCTGTTTGTCATTAATGAGACGTCACATGCTGTCATAGTCCATGGTCACTGAAGTCAAGTGTCACACACACACACACACACACACACACACACACACACACACACACACACACTGACACACCCATATACATCATGCATGCATGTGCTAAGAGGTATTACATCATAACGTGTCAGCCATGAGCCGGTGATTAATGGTGAAAAATATTACATCACAATTGATATTGATGTGGTGGTATAAAAAAATTACTATACTTTACTATATTTATATAGTCTATATAAAGATATTTTTGTAGTTTTGCATCCATATCACCCACCCCTACTCAAAATACTTCAGATAATAACCAAATAGTGCTCATGTAAACACATTAAAGTCTTCCATTTCTTCACGTTAACTACAAACATACAACATGAAAATACTACTGCCTTCTTCTAGTCTTTGTGCTAAGTGTATAGCTAAACACATCTACCCCAGTGAGATAAAAGATGTCCAAAGCAGTTGGAATATGTCTTTCCCTCTTGACTGTTCTGCACATACATGACAGCCAGCATGTCTCCCATAATGAGACAGCAGACCTCAGCTGTGTGAAGAGGTGATAACATCCTGAGTCGTTATTCTGCTGCGTTCAGACTTCACATGTCTGACTGAGTGTTTGATCTGGCACACATCTCGACTGTGGTGGCAGTTTCTGTAAATGATAGGATTTTAACCCTTCACCGTGACCTTACAAAGAACGCTTTCACTTGAGATTATCCAGTACTCTCCACTATATACATTTACTTTGACAATACTCTGATTAAATTGTGCTGTGTTTCATAACTACACAATGAATTGAATTACTGTATTTTCACGAGATGTGTTTGCAGACATTAAGTGAATATGTAAGGTATTTTTCTACCAATTCATCACACGCTTTTCAGTACAAGGTGTCAAGTAACAGTACCAAAATAAAATGGTGTGGAGAAGTAAACAAGCTGTTTTGAATTAACCTTGAGAACATTCAATAAAGCAAACACTGCCATAAAAACTGCAATAACCTGTGAAAAATTTATTGTGGTTTTCTCTTGCCTGCGTGTCAGCCTTTCACAGTAACCTTTTCATCACTTTCCTGCAAATATTTTCTCTTCGACAAATCTGTGCGATAAACTCCTGGTGCCGTGTTCTGAAAGTGTGGCTGTTGGCAGTAGAGAGAGTTTGTTCTCACTGCATCAGACTGGAGGAGAATTTAAGGAAACAACTGCTTCCTGACACGCTTGGACCCCAACTGGGTAGAAGAAGGGTCCAATGATTTATTGCCAGCGCTCACTTCGCACTAGGAACATGGGCTGTCTGGCTCCTCTCCTAAACTCCCTGATAAGATTCAGTGTTTGTCGAAATGAGGCCCTTGTTGCTCCACAGTCCTCTTTATCTTGGGTGTTATTAACAAGCATTCATCTAATACTCAAGTAAGGAATTTTGTTTTTATAGTCGAATTGAAATTATTATTTTTTTAAGAAATCAGTATGCATATATCCTTAGTGTTTGTTTTTTTGACCCATGTACCTACTGGAACAAAAGTGTAATAACCAAAAAGAAGAAATTAAATTTGTGTTTATTTTTCTGCAGTGACAGTGCCCCCTACATTGGTGATCTCCAGGGGGGCATGACTTTTTTGTTCTGACTGACAATGTTGGTACTAGTACTAATTTAATCGGTGCAATATCTGTGTGGGAGGGCACTAAAAATAGCTCAAAATGTTTTTAGCCTTTGTTTTGTCCCATGTGTGATTTGAGCACTCCCTTTGTTACTCCATGTCGTGATTGAAACCACAGGTGCTGAGGTTACAGGACTACCCGCTGCTTTGAGTTGTGACAATCTGGTCTTTTGTCAACACATCTGGAGCCATGAAAAAGACAGCTAACACTTCTTAAACCCTGTCTTTCTTATAGAGAGCTGCAGTCATGTACAGGATATCATCTGTTCCACTAGCTTCTGTAACTCAGTGCAATCTCTCATTCAGCATTTTATCTCTTTCTTGAAAAACACTTTCCATAATCTAGCACAAATTGGCATCCACTACAGCACTAGCTTTAAAGTCTGTGTAAACGAAATTCAGAGATTTGTTTCTGAACACATTATACACGTTAGAAAATAATTGCTGAAAACATGTGAAAAGACTGAACTATGTAGTACCGAATTGTGGAGACCATTTTTGTGTTCAGGATTTTTTGGGCGGGCCTGAAATCATGGCTCGATGACGCACTGGAGCCACACTGAGCATGACCCCTGCCCTAACACTATATAAAAACTAGAGCTTTGTGCTACTGTGTCAGCTCGCTGAATGAGAGCGGCTCTCACTCGTTCTTCGGCTCAGTGGAACAATAAAGTTATCTACAGTGCCTTCAGCGGACACGCCCCCAGCTTTTCAGAGCAGAGAAAACTGCTTATGTTTTCACGATTCTGAAACCTAATTTTATATACTTGGCGATTTTTTTAATAACTGAAATATGGCTGGGTGGTTAATAACACATTTTTCTGTGGTGTGACGAACTCAGGACACATATTTATTATTGCTTTACACGGACATTAAGAAGTTGAAACCTTCGTGATTTAAGCAAAGTTAAACGACGATTCATTCGTTAGCAAACAACACACTTCAGCTCCCATGAAAATTTACCAGTGCCGATATTACATCATCATAACTTGGTTTTGTCCTATATCATAATATCCACCAACTTTTTAGCTGTAATCTCTGATGTCCAAATGTACACTGCTGTTATTACAAACATGTCCAGCCGTGGTCCCCTTTTGAACGCTGGTACAACCTTTTCTATTGTTCTGACAGAGAGAAGGTTGTACCAGCAGAGACTTAAACTGCTCACAGCTGATAGCCAACGCTACACGGACTTGTAACAACATCCATAGTCTATACAGTATGATGTGCTCCAGTCAGCAGCGCACCACAGATGTTCATGGCACATCGTGAGAGCTACGTTGGCTCTCAAATGTCAGTCAGTTGGTGTGAAGGGAGATGTCCACCCAGAGACCTGAAGCTTAGAAAACGTTTCCACTAAAATGTCCAAAAAAAAGTTTTATCCTCTTTTGAAAAATGGAATAATATGCACAATAGCTGCAGTATGAATGTAGTTTATTTCCTAGCACAAAAAGTGATTTCAGTTTGACTTCAAAAAAATGTTTTATATATTTTTTTGTAATTGTTTTAAATATTTCTGCCAAAAATATGTATAAAAAGACAGAGTAGGTGAAATGATACTTCAGGCACTTTTTATCCCCTCGTTGATCCCCTTAAGGATGTTAGTAACACACGATCAATACAGAGAATGAGAAACCAATCCTCATCAACCACACACTCAAACTAAGCAGCCATTTCATATGCATTGGTATGAGCCCTGTGGTAGAAGAATGATATCACCAGGCCAGCATTCCTTAATTGAAACCACCAGCTCCCCAAGCTATCCCATTACACCAGCCAGGTTGGGGTTGCCAGGTCAGAGTATAAGAAAGCTCCCATGCGTAATTTACGGCGCTCTTACCTTAGATAATCCATACATATAAGCTGTGAGGTTATGAAGCTGCAGACCCCCTACCCATCTGCAGTCAATTTGGCCCTTGCACAATGCTCCTTAAATCACACAAAGCTCCCAGACCTTGCTGACTGGACTACAGAGGAGGCAGAGGAGTCCGTTTTCATTTGAATTCCCTTCGCATACCCCTCCTGGTAGATTTAAGGGGGGGAAAAAGAGACCATGGGCATTAACTACCTGAACTACTGATCCTCCTTAAAAGCCAACACCCTCTGCTTTTTCCTCCCACAGCAGTAAATTGCGAAGAAATGTTGCCGCGGAACCAGATCAATAAAACTTCTTTGCAATTTAACAAGAACAGATGTTTGCAATCCTACTAGGTATGCCCTGCTACATTTTAAGTGAGATAACCATGAATGTATGTATGTGTGTGTGCGTGCGTGTATTTATGGAAAGCAAAAAACACAAAAACGTGGGCTTCTTCTGCACCAAGCCTGTTATCTCAGGCATCAAACATGTGATCCCCCTCTATCTGTGAGATTATAGGAGCTTAATCACTGTGAAGATTAACCTTATCAGAAATCGCATTTCTTCACACAGTTTCAATTATAAAGGACAAACTCAGTGTTGGGGAGAAGGAGTTAGAGTAGGGGTGGCACTGAAGATAGAAACAGATTGGTCCAAGTGAAAAAGGTGCCTGCTGGCTGTTTTCCAGCTGCGTTAACATTTTTATCTGAAAATCATCTTTAAAAAGGGGAACACTGCTCAGTTTGAGGATTGGAGAAGTTCCCTCTACATGTTTTTTTGTGTTGCCTGTGTTGTGCTGATTTCTCATCAAAGCCAGTATTACTTGGTTACAGCAGACGAATATTACACTAAAAGAGCTGCACAGTATCTGCAGGATTTGTTTTTTGTCACAGCTTTGTGGCATGGTTGCTATTTACATACAATAGTTTCTACCGTTACACTTCTGCTACAAATCACCCTAAACAATAGCTATGTATTTTTGCAAAGATATGGTTGTGCAGTTAGCAAATAAGAGCTGTTTCCTCTCTGCTACATTTTGCCCATTGATGCTTGCAGTATTGCCATGTGTAAGTCCAATAATTATTATATTTGCACAATAATCATCTATCAGCAGGACGACATCATTTGCTAGTGCCTTCTTAATGCGTTTTTAATCTAACACTGTCATGGTTAGGTTTGAGCATTTTGTTAGTTATAGGGAAAGTCATGTTTTTAGGTTAAAATAACCACGTGGTTACAGATCCCCACCAGACATGTTACAAAGTATATAAAAATACTACTTGTTTTGTGAAATAATAATCTGCAAACAAATATTTACAGATTAATAAAACCTCGTCTACTCCTTCTGCAAGATGTCTCCCACTTCACTAAAAAGTCCTCTCTTGGGGCGCCCATGAATTGCAATGTCCTTGGTTCAAATTCGGCCAGGGACCTGTGTGGCACATCTCTCTCTCACTTCCTCTAATCTCTACTATTTCTGTCTAATAAAAAAGGTATAAAATCGCTATGATAAAGATAGAGCAGTCTACCATATCCAAGTCACATGCGTTGTTGACTCATCCATCCAGCAAAACCTCCTCCCTACGAGGACTGGTGGCTCTTTAATGATGTCACGATACTTTTGCTTTTGTTCCTGACAGACGAGAGTCGTAACAACTCACTTGGCCACTTAGAGGTCCTTGTCAGTTAAACGTAAACATATGTTATTTTCGGTATTTGAATAAATTAGAAAATGCTGTCATTTTTTCTTGTGAGGTCAGACTCCTATTGATCATTGACTCTGTTTTCAGTTCTGTTAGTTTTCCCATGAACAGTATATGTTTCTGGTTAAGGCTGTGCCAAGGATAACCCATGAATGCTAAATGCTAAATACCATCCCATCCATTTTCTATACCGCTTATCCTCTTAGAGGGTCGCGGGGGCTGGAGCCAATCCCAGCTGACATTGGGCGAGAAGTGGGGTACACCCAGGACTGGTCGCCAGTCAATCACAGGGCTGACACATAGAGACAGACACGAGGACACGGGGAGAACATGCAAACTCCACACAGAAGGGCCCCAGCCGGCCGGCGCGAACCCAGAACCCTCTTGCTGTGAGGCGACAGTGGTAACCACTGCACCACCGTGCCGCCCGCTAGCTAAATACATTATGGTTATAGTCTACAGATGCATCTTTGTTTGCAGTTCTGCAAAGTAATTCTATGCCTGACGTTTGCATATTACAGTAATGAGGAAAGGAGAAGTTAAAGGGGAAGTATGCAGATTCTACAAATTAAAGTCTGCTGCAGTCTTGAGTATGACTGCATACGTGAAAAAAGTTGTATAAAGCCTTTTGGGGCTCCAAAGGGAGCCACGCAAAGTCTGATAAATTGCCCCAAGTAACTTGAGCATTGGTTGGGGCTGAAGACTACAATTTTGACAGTGAAAAAAAGAAATGACCTCTGTAGCCCACTCCTCATCTCTGCTTGAGGCTAGCGGCTCAAGGCTACATTAGCCACTACACACCCGCATTTTCAAACCGTCTGTGATCGAGCTGCATTGTGTGTAATATAGGCACCAGGTTGTGTCAAGGAAGAAGAATGCGTGGAATGAAAAAAGATGGTATCTCTGCTTCTGCTGCATTGATTGCTAAAAAAAATGTAACTGTCCATCATTAGTCCAACAATGTTATAATGCAGTACTAAATAGGTGGAGTTTTATTTTTAACCGATATTTTTAATTTTGTTTCATCTCATGTTACAGAGGAATTGAGGAACAGAGGAGAGGAATTACGTCAGTGGTCTGTTTTGTGAAAGTTCATATCAACTTCCACATCTTATATAAAAACATACCACAGCTGCATCTATTTATAAAATCTCCTACGAGGCTGAATACTAACACTATAAATCTAAATCCTGTTTGAGGAAGTTTATGTATAACATGGGGGCAGCTCTGAGATCTCTGAAGAGGTTCCAAGCAGTGGATCAGTAATTCAATTAAACGCAATGAAAGCACACAGCATCCCTCACTGGGACTGTTGGATGCCTTCCATCCATTCTTCTACGCTTTATTAGATCCAGTTGTTGTAAATTAGATTTTGAAATTCTTGCTCCATTCCATGGATTTAAATCGTCCGCACTGGGAATGTTGAAATTTTCTGCAAAGGGTCAGCAGGCATCCCTCCACCAGTGACCTCACTGAGGGCAGGTTTGTTGTAGGAATGGATCAGAATTGGCATGCAGTACTGCGGAGCACATTTTAAAGTTAGTGTGTAAACGCTATCAAGTGAGGTGAGACAAAGAAATGGGCTCACTAAGCCTTGTCTGACAGCATTATCATGGCCATTGGTAACAGTGGAGGGCACTATGTAAACAGCTTTCTCCCACATGCCAATAAATCCAGAGCCATTACAGGCAGGAGTGAGGTGTTGCTTTGCATGCTAACAGCAAGTTTCTATAGAGAAGCTCATGCACACATAGATGCGCTTATGTGCACTCACATTGTACAAAAGCGCACACACCATGAACATAAACACAGACACACACACACACACACACGCGCATTGTGTGACAGAACAAACAAAGTACGAATATCTGCTTCTGTTGCTAGGATACCAGTTCTTCTGGCTCCTAAGTAAATCAGGGTGACTGGTGGCACAGACGGCTGTGAAAAATTAACACAAGCTGTGGTAACAAAGTAAAAGTAACCTCCAACTTAATGCAAAAGGAAAGCACATACATTCAGCTGGTTTCAGTTTAAAAAGGATAGATTCACAGTTGTTTGAGTCTGCTTTAAAACAGCCAGGTGCTATATATGAAAATTGAAACAGGTTTTAATCATCATTATAGTCATTCCTCCTGTTCATACAGGCCATTAAGATCTCTTCTTAATGTGATCTTAAAGTAATCTTAAATTTACCTGAAGATAATACTAAAGCATCAGCGGTCTGAGTTAGACAAATCAAATGGGAATCTTCTAAAGTTACAAGCATTTTAGTAAGAAATTCCATCTTTCTGTTACCGTCCCTCCAATGCAGATCAACAGGGAAACACAGAGAGATTTTGTACTAAAAAGGCTGGATTTTGTCCCCTATTACTTACACTGGAAATGCATTAGGAAGGGATCTCTTAATAGCAAGTTGGAACAGGAGTGATTACAGCAAGCAAAACCTGTTTCAGTGTTTATATGGGCACATGACTACTGTTTAAGACAGACTATCACTATCACCACTATGTACTATGTTTAATGTAGAGTTGGTGGTTGTGTTGTACTCAGGGATGGAAATTAGCACCAGCCAACAGCCAAATGCTGGTAAAATATGAAAGTGGCTGGTAGATTTCAGACACAAAATATCAATTTACTATTGAGTGGCTGGTGAATTTGAACATTTATCTGTCAGTGGCTGGTAGATGTTCACATTTTAAAAAGTTAATTTCCCACCCTGGTTGTACTCGACATGATGTACAAAAAAAAACGTAAACTGCACCGATACACTGAGCGAATACATGTCACTGTGTCGGCTGTGACCCATGTCACCTCTCCCCGTACCTCCATCGTCGGACTGTTATTGTGCAATTATGGCCATTGATTTTCTCTCTCTCTCAGCACACCTCTGCATGACAGCTGGCCTTTGTAAGTGGCCTCACCGGACTCCTAACCGCTGCCCTCTGTGGCCAAAGCTATTTGCTCGAAGATTTGGCCAATTTAACACGCTATTCCTGCCCTGTCGCCTCAAGGTGTACAGTAAAGCTCTTTGAAGCAAACACAACTGCTCGTGCTGTGTGAGTTTTTAAACATCATCCACACTGTACTGAATATTCCTCTATTTGCTTCTTTGCTACTACACTCAGTTCTGACTAATTTTGAAGATACTGGCGGTGCTGACATTTTCCCGTACCTCCAAAATTTCAACCCACCTACATCCTATCACATCAAATGACAACACATGTCAAGACGTAAATTATTCAGAGTAGCTTCACCTTCACTGTTCACAGGATCCTTTTCGGTTTTCAATCAAAATGCCATAGTGACTGATATGTTTGACAATCCAAGGCTATAATTCATCTTCTCAACGCTGCTTTTGTGCACAGAAACAGCTCTTTGTTTCATTCAAGCAATATCTTTTGAAACTGACAGCGAGCTCCCAGGGAAGTGGAGTCTCAGTCAAAACACATCATACAAACATTTTGTTTGTGCTGAAGCTGGTAGCCACGAGTTTTATCACTCGTGTTATGCAAACAGTAACTGGACAGCCATTTTTTCCCCCACTTGTGCCACTTTATGGTCGTGTTGTTCTCTTAGCATGTCCACTCATCGTCATACACTTGCCCCTGCATCACTGCGTATAGATGCAAAACACACACAACTTGCACAACTTTGAACTGAACCTCCCACCCTGGCAGTTCCCACTCAGGACTCCAAAACAAACAGCAAGAAAATACAATTAACAGACTGAGACTCGAGCCATTAGTACAAAGCAGTGTGAAACAGCTTGAAACCATTACTATAAAGTGGAGGAGTTATAACAAAGCAAGTCCAAAATACTGCTTCTTTCATTGTGTGAATATCTGACTTGCCCTCATGATCAATACAGGTCAGCACTGTGTTAATTTAAGTTCTTTGTATGCACAATTGTCAACACATTGCTTTGTCGACTGTAACAGCTAATGAATGACACCGATAATGGCTTAATTAGCAGAAATTAACTTAAAAAGTGAAAGGATGGATGGATGGGCTGATTAAACAAGAAATGGAACACGTGTAATGACAGAAATTCAATTCAAAACTGAGTCAGACAACTCATCCAAACCCAGCAATCCACCTGATATGCAGCAGCAGATAAAAGCATGTCAGCTATGCAGCAGATGATTAAAGAATTCAGGCAAACAATCTTTTCCTGTTAAATGTTTTGTAGCCTTGACAAGCATGACCATCATCAGTACATGGACACAAGGTTACCAATGAGTGTGCTGAGGCGGTTCAGCTCAGCAGTATACATGTAATTATGATGTGAAGAATAGCAAAGCAAGCTGTCACATAAACACATGGTAACTTGAGTAGAAATATGTCTACAATGCTTAGCTGAATATGAAGTGTGTGGAGAAAACATGAATCTGACAACCTCCTATATAACATCCTATGTGAGCCAAAAGTCATGTTGAGTTTCCCATGAATAGGTCTGGGCGACATGGCTGAAATCAATACCAATATTAATACGAATATTTTCCAATATCAATATTTTTACTATGCAATAGTAAATGTGTACAAAATCTCCTAAAATAATCACATTGCTGTTCAGAGCAATGAACTGTTATTAACAAAAACGTAACGATGTGGAACTAGTTTTGCTTGGAATCATTCAAACAACTGTTTTGAAAACATGATGTGATTGAATTGTCATAATACTGTTCCACCGAAAGTCGACATATGATAATATTGAAATTTTACCCAGCCCTAGGAGAGTGAAATATGGTTAAAATCCTCATAGTATGTAATGCTGCCGATTGATGCAAAAATATGTTTAGGCTGACAAACATAATGTCTCATGGTATATAATGTCACATTGCCCATGAGGCTAGTTGTGCAGGGATATAATTAAGTGAATGGGCTATGAGCAAGATAACCAGCCAAAATAATCCCACCCAAAACAATGCAGCAACCCAGAGGAAATAGGCAGCTATACAACCACTCAGCCCTTTAACACACATAATACTTACACATGAGTAGCTACTCATAATTTCACCACCTTGCAAATCCAAATGTAAACAGCATGAAAGCGTCATTATGCACCTGCCAGACAACAACATGAGCTCAGCCACAACAAGAAATTAATTAAATCACAATTAAAACCAAAGCAAATAATGAACACAGTTTTTATATCAGCGGCAGAAGAGCAGAAATTAACAGCTAGGTTAGCAGATTTGCGCCAAAACAATTAGTATAGCAGCCAAATTGACAAGCACACAGAACAGTTAGCACAGGCTCACGTTAAACATGCCAGCATGAATAGCAAACGCTTACCGGTATGAAGTGAAGCTGTGATGGTGGTCTCACAGTATTTTGTTGATGTAGTATCTTGTTGGACAGTAAATAGTCGGTGCGGTCCAAAGCTCCCATGGCAGGACAGAAAAACTCTACTTTCAGCTGGAAGTGGCAGTTTGAGGCCAACGGCTAACTGATGTCCCTAACGGCCGGCAAAGGGGGTCACTACAGCTGGAGATGAGTGACGCAAAAACATGGATATTTCCTCCATAAAGTTGTCCAGAAGCAACATGAAGGGACTGCTGGCAGGTGAGCTTGATTAGTAAAAGCTACATTTGCTTTAGCAGCAGTTGTAGTAGATGAAAACAGTGGGCAGGACAACGGCCATTTAAACACGCCGCCCTAAGGTAACGGCCAATAACGCCCCCGCAGTAGTGAGTGCGTTCACTGGGGTGTGGTGATCCTGATGTCCCAGTGTGTCATGACTGGACGCACAGACTGACAGTCACTGTATTATACTGATATTAAATGAACAAAATAGTATTCAGTGGTGGAATGTGACTAAGTGCATTTACCCAAGAATTGTACTTAAGTACAAATTTGAGATACTTGTACTTTACTTGAGTATTTCCATTTTATGCTATGCTATGTTATGCTCCACTACATATTTTGGAAGCCAATATTGTACTTTTTACACCACTACATTTATTTGGCAACACAAGTTACTTGTTACTCTGCACATTCATATTAATAATACAAAAAAATGAATCAGCTAATAAATTATGATGTATTATTATTGACTGAGCTACCTGGCAGTATATAAAGTAGTTGCAATTAGCTCCACCTTTACCAGCTGCAACATTAGTGCATCAATAATTATAATTAGGGCCCGAAGCACCGAAAATCGGTGCAACTGACATGCTGTGAAAAACACTTGGGCAATACACTGAAGTGTTATAGTGTTAGAGAAAACCCTGATGATTTTATTTTTTATGGGCGCAGAGATGAATGATCAAAAGCAAAGCTCCCCTGGTACTCTGGGCTTCCATTTGGTTGTCCTGATGCTCTGTGCTTCCACCTGTTTTGCTCAGAATAAGGGCTCTCCTGCTTAGGGAGGCTCAGCCCAACCTCCCCCTGGCATCTCTGGTCGTGTGCATGCTCTGACTTGGTGGTCCTGGTACCCGGTTGGTGGCATGTGTGTGGGGGGGATGAGCTCTGCACTCTGTGGTCGTGATGCGGCATATGCTGCACTCCACGACGTGCGCACGTGTGCTTCGGGCCCTTCAATGCTGCTTGCAGCTTTAATTTTCACATTGATGGTAATGTTATTTTGGTATGACTTTAGATGACCTCAGGAAACTCTCTTTGTGTGTGTGTGTGTGTGTGTGGTGGGGGTATCTCACAAGTTCTGTTAAACTGTGAGGAGGTTCAGGATATCAATAGCTGAGAGGCAGGTAGAGGGAAAACACATGCAGATAATTATTTTTAATTTGACCCACCTTTTCAGTCTGTTCACTGCCTGCTTTGCACACACCATAGCTGGTCTTCTTGCCATCACATACGCATAAAGCATATGTCTTTACAGCAGATGAGTCCTCCCTCTGTAACGTGAGGGAAGGCAATATGTTGTGATGATAATAGTTACACCCAGCAGATGGAAATAAGATATGTTAAATTAATGTTTTCATTATGTGTCTGCTTCAGTTTCTTGCATAGCATCTTGTCTGTGTTGCTTTAGTTTAGTTTTATGTTCAAATCAGTGTTCTAGGTTTTCATCTGCATCTTTTTTTAAAGTTTTTTTTTAGTATTTTGTATATTTTTGAAATGTTTTGGTGTATCGGCTGCAGCATCGACTGTATATCACGTGACAAGTTTCACACATACTGTAGATCACCTGATGACACCACTGAGTTAAGATTATTTTGCCACACCAAGTCAAGTAAATTTTATTTTCAAAATTCTGTACAGCATACGACACCCTCTGTCCTTACACCCTCGATTCAGATGATAAAAAAAACTCCCCAAAATAAAACCTTTAATGGAGGAAAAAATGGAAGAAACCTCAGGAAGAGCAACAGCGGAGGGATTCCTCCTCCAGGACAGATACATATGCAATAGACGTTGGGTGTCCAGAACAGACCAACATAATAAAATTACAGAATGGACAAGTATGGACACCACTGTTTCCAAGGTCAAGAATGAACCTCCATGCTCAAGTATGTACACATTATTTTACAACAGAATAAACCAAACCTTGTCATGAAATAGAGAAGAAAAGACTATAGACAGGTCAATTTAACTAATGTACTCTTGGTAATGATGATATGTTATGACCTTTTTTTTTAAGCAGAAAAGCCTAACCAGGGGCAGGGGTTGCAAATTAGCCTTGGCTAGAAATCCTATAATGCAACACATCTGTATCATGTTATTGTAACCTGTAACAATGTTTTATTGCATTGCATCTGTGTTTGCATGGGCTGGATGGGAGCTGAACCTCATGCCTTGTTCTACCTGAACAGAAGGTGTTACCTTTACAGTATTATTAAACACAGGGGCTTTTATTCTTAATATCAAATACATCAAGTATACAGTAAATAAAACAAATATCAGTCAGTATTCAGTACGTTCACCATGGTGCCATATTGAATTTTAAAGGGAGCCTCTTTGAAGTGTGTGTTAATTCCTACATGCTGTTGTTTTCACTGTTTTTCAGACAGTAACTAACTGTTGTGGCTGCTCTTGGCCGAGCCTTTTGTTCCAACGAATAAAGCTTAAAAGAGAGAAATAAAAAGGATTAAAATTTCATAATCATACGGTGTTGATGTGTTCCACATTTTTCCACAGATGTGCGTTTTATAGCCAATCACATTTTACCTGACTGCCGAGTTCAACATCTGCTCTGGGTTCAGCCTGACAGGTCAGCTCGTTTCCAGGTATTTATACTGTAAACTAAAACACCTGTAAACGCATTTCCTTATATCTACCCTTAACTCCTCCATGAATATCTTCGTTCCTTTTGAGTGGACTATAATTTGTTTGTGTCCATTCTAACATTCAGTGTCCAAAAATGTAGATTATTACATTTTATAGCAAGACATTAATGAAAATGTCTTGAAAACGAGGTATTCCATTTAAACCTTTTAGGATCTCATCTTAATTCAATACAAACCTTCATCCCAACACCTTTAATTATTGCAGGATTTTTACTTTAATGAACACATAACATGCTAACTAAACAGAGCTGGATATGAAATAGAAAATGCTTTCATTGCTTCCAGGATCACCAAATGCCCAGCTGCAAGACCTGCTATTTGAATTTCCTTTTTTTTGTGATTAGGGAGCGTTTTAGAATGCACTCAAGTGGATTTTCCAAAACATTTTTCACACCAAATAACCATTAATCCCTCTTTTCATATGCTTGAAAACGTTTTACTTACTTTTAAATAGAAATAGCTGGCTGATTCAGACCTCATAATAAACCTTGGCCTGACTTTGAGAAGTGTGTGTGTGTGTGTGTGTGTGTGTGTGTGTGTGTGTGTGTGTGTCGGTGGGTGGGGGGTGGGGGGGGGGCATAAGTACAGGCAGGCGAAAAATGAGAGAAGATGAAAAACATTTTTTTTAAAGTCACACACACACAAGCACCATTCACATTCACATACAAACACATCCAAGCATCCTGTTCCCCTTTTGAGGTGGAGATAGAGGTAACGGCTGGTTGCAGTGTAGTAAAATATTTCAGCTGCAGCTGTGTCAGAAGTTTTTCCACTAATCTCCTGAGTTGGGGATCTTTGAGTGGGAAACTAAATATCTGTGTCTGAGGCCTGTCACACAGCGCTGCATCACAGGATGATCAAAACCCCCTTCGGCAGGCTTTTGCATTGTCTGAGAGAAGGGCCTCTTTTGAGAAACGAAGGATGGGGAGAGAAGGGGTAAGCTGGTGGCGGCTGTGGAGGGAGGACTTGGAGGAAGAGGAGTAAAGAGAGTTGGAAGCAGGGTTAATCCCACACTGTCATTATCCTCACTTCTTAGCCACAGTCTGCAAGCATCCCGGTAATGAAGGCCATTTCCAAGGATTTGCACCTGGCACAGACGCCAAATTCTGCAGTAATTACCGATACAGAGAGATTCCTCTTACCTTTAGCCTTTACCGTGGGTTATAAATAGTAATCCCTCGTCGTTCTGCACAACTGTAAACCTGCAGAAAATACTGCATCTACAGCACTTCAGCATCTGAATGATGATGATGTTTACTGTTACAGAACAACCTCTCCGCCTTAAATGTCGACAAACAAAGAGGCTTATTTGTTTCAATACATTTCATAATCTATTTGTTTAATTGATAATGATTTGCCTGAGGAGATAAAATAATAATGCAGATACTGTGTTATCCAATAAGTAAAGTAAACCTGAGCGAAGACACTCACACATAAAAGCTTTTATGCTGTCCCCGACTTAATTTAAAAACAAGCACAGTGACCGGTGGAGTGATGGGGAAAAAAGCTCTGATTATGTTTAATCAAAATGCTTGTCAAAGATAAACTAACTCTGTAGATTAATAGACAATATTTATGTTGATCACGTCAAGGAAGTGTCCCATGTCTACAGTAAACACTTCTGTTTTCTGGAAAAGGTGTAAAAGAAACTGTCAGAGTTCACTGCATGTCAGCTGCTCCCAGCAGTTGCCTGCATGTGTCCATATGTGGACCACCATGAGTCATTATGAAACATTCCCGCACCACTGTTGCTTTCCCATGACTTAACATTACTTGTGCATGCCCGGGCATGATGATCGAGCCCAAACCTCCTCCCCCTTTCTCCTCTTGCTTCATCTTACAAAAGCTGGGGTTTTACGCGTTGTGGGACACAAACTGATGCATGATGACAACAGTGAAATGAATTCATTAAACGTCACACAGAACATTGAGAATAACCAGTTTGCATGCTACTCATTTGGCAGTTTTCTGGGAACAGATAATGTCATCTTGATTACTTTATCCTGCTAACCCACTTGTTTAATTCAACTGTAATTCTTATACTCCTCCCAACCAGTCAAACTGGTTTTTCATTCAGTTTTGGAGATAGGTCTGGCTCTTTCTGTGTAGCCACAGTGAACACTAGCAGGTCACTAGGCAACCTTTTCTCATAAGGATTATGATTATATGCAACTACACAAATGCATTTTAGAGGGAAATTTAATAACATAACATTCATAGTGAACATATCTGCAACATATTTAATGCCAATGTATTTTGAAGATATGTTGAACATAATCCAAAAATGTTCAAATTGAACTTTTCCCTGCACTCTATAAACATCAGACTTCTTCCAGCACTGGTACTAGTCTCAATATTGAAAATTGGTTGTATATAAATAAATAATTTGTAGGATACAGAGTTGGCAGCTGGGAAATAAGGTAAGCAGAAATGTCCCCCTTCAGTGTCCTTGAGCAAAAAACAAAGTCCTGAGCAGCTGCAAGGTCACTACTCTGTTATCGCTACAAGATTTAAGTCTGGGAACAGTCACTTGAGAGATGAATCAGTGTGATTACATACAAATGTATGAATGATAACATGACTCACAAGCTCTCCAAAATCCTGAACCTCATTATCAACTTCCTGACATTCTAGGTATAAAATGAACCAGGACAATGTGTTCAGAACATCTGCCATGTTTATCTTTCTGAATCCTTGTACAACCAAGGTTAATTCAAAAATAGTCCAATTTTATATCCCTGCTACTCAACAGCCAGCTTAAATAAGACAGTCAATACAGTAGTAGTAATATTGCCAACTCAAGGTCCACTTACTAGCTTTTTGTGGGAGCTTTCAACAGTATCACGTGATCTTTATCAGATGATGGATTAAACTTTTTAGAAATTGTAAATTAACTTTATTTTAAAGTGTAAAAAAATGTGAAACTTGATTTAATCTTTTCCTATTGAGAAATCTGTCAGTTGTGGTTTTCACTAATTCCCTTGACAGACGAGCCAATCCTTGTAGCTGCACCTGGCCACTGAAGCTGGCCTCACCTGAGCATGCCAACTTTTGCTGTAACACAAAGAGAAATACTCTCTTTTTAAGCATGTTTCTGTCACAACTGAAAACAAGTAAAATAAATCTATTTGAGAAACTTCCCACAACAAAGAGAATCATTTAATTTGCAGAAGTTTTTCTGTACGTAGCCTTCATGAGTGTCCCTCTCTGACACTCAAAGCTAGTGACATGTGATCAGCTTCATTTTGTGCTATTATTGTTATTTGTGTAATTTGCCATCATCTTGCATTACCACCATGAGGAATTGCAGCTATGATCCATACAGTGAACCCACTTGAACAAAGTACAGTGTTTAATTAAATAGCTGGAACTATAGAGGAGCTCGACGACCTGCATTGTGCCATGGGTGGGTGTTCGGCAGGTGATGGTTCACAGTGCGTATAATTAAACTGTGGAATAGAAAATAACAGCCATTGAGTGGTAAAATAACTGTTCCTCCTTGTCAAGTGTTTAGAATGACAAAGAACCATAATATATTCAATATACTTTCACTTGACGAGAATTACAAGAAATTCTAATTTCCGACTCTATTCATTTGGAGAATAAAAGCCAAACAACATTACCATTTGTAGCCTGAGGGTGCGTTGTATTGAAAACTAATAATAAGAAAATGGTTTAGTGGAGGAAGTAGATGAAAAACAATAATATGAAGTGAAAAACAGCCACTAGTTCCAGGGCCTGCAGGAATATCAAAGCTCTACCTCTGTGTCCATGAAAAACATAATCAGTGATACTTTCCTAAATAGAAATATTTGTTGCACAAAGGTCTCCATGCATGGCTTTGTTTCTGTATAATGATGTGTTATATAATAATAAATCTAGCCTAAATGTGACTACACTTCTGTGTTAATTGGAGAAAATTAGTTTCTCCTTCTAGAGTCACTTTTTATAAGAGTGTGCATGAGGTTAACAGACAATTGAGCTGTTTAGAGTTAAACATTAAATATCTTATTATGTGAGTAGGTAAAAAACACATATTTTCAGGTCTTGTACTTTCACAAAACAGATTTGTATCAGAGCCATGACACACAGAGCTTGCATATCATATATTTACCCATAACAACCTGTGTACCCATTTGGAATTTGTTAAGCCTGCTGGAGCCAGATAAAAACCTGTTTTTAATGCTTTACACAGTTGGCACAAGAGCTAAAGAATATGTTTTCAAGCATTCTGATCGTGTAGCACCACTGCAAGATTCGTCTGACTTACATCAGAAATGAAAATGACTTGTTTGGGTGCAACACTTAATTTGTCTGTAACGTAATTAAACCTGTTTACAAGGAAAAATGTTTAATAAGAATGTGGGTTTTTTTTAGCACTTTAAAGATGAAATATGCAGTAGATGTGACACCATTAAAGCACAGAGGAGTTATTGTTATTTTATCCTGTTTAGAGCTGAGGGTGAGGGAAGTCACTGAGGTGGCACCAAGGGTATTTATGGTCTATGGATATGTACTATTGTCACGTTAATGTGCTCGGACGGTTCTGAGCGGGATTATATCGTGCGACTCGGCTGAATTCACACTTCTAAAGGAGACACAAGGGCAGAATCTGAGGATTACTAAACTGCATCTACAAATCAATGGGGGAAACTCCATATCAGCACTTATACTTTGTACGGTGAATAAGTAAAGCACATGCGTTTGCATTCAGGATGTATTTAAGAAGTGGAGTTGACCTTTTGCTGTGGCACCAAACCTCCTGCTTGTAGCCTCCCAGTATATGTAGAGCGTTGCTTTAATGTGTGTATTGGCCTTCACTTAAATAACCTACACAGCAGAAATTTTCGCAAACATGGATAAAATCAGATACATCCATATTCATTTGCAAAGCCCTAAAGCCTTCCATGCTTTAGGCTGAATATTAACATGGGAAACAGGCTATACTTTAAATTAAGATTTAAAAAAAAAAGAGTATTCACTTGAACATATGATATATACTTTGTCACACTTTCTTCCCATCGTATTTCTATGTTGGTGTGTCACAAGCAGATTACTCCTCCCTGTAGGGCAACAGTGACACAAACTAATAAAGTCTTTGACATTAGTGACGCACCACTTACTCATCTACTCTGTGAAGTCGCTCAAACTTTCTCACACTGACTGTACATTCAAATGTGACTCAGAGGAAATTGTGAAACACTAAAGTGCTTTGATTCAACATCAATAAATCATGTAGTTTGGATTGGAGCGATATTTTGGACCCGCTGATTTGAACGTCTCTAATGAAACACATTTTAAAAGTGCAGCTCAACAGGTAGCGAGATTGTGCAACTTGCACTCGGCGACTACCCACAGATGCACTTGCACTGTGGACAAAGGAGGAGAAGAATGCCAAGGATGAATAACTGGTCTGTCTCTTTCATTGATTTCTCCTGAAAGCGAAGAGTGAAGAGAGGACTCCTGGAGGCTCCACTGAAAAGCCTTTTTCAATCCAAATCCTGAGAAGGCACAGGCTGTCTTTGGGCTACAAATTTCTATACAGACCAACTCACACTGCTTGATTTGAATATTTTGGACTTCTTGGTAAATACCCTTTAACCAGAGCTATTGACACAAAAGATGTTCCTGCAAGATTGGAGCAAATTTCTGCTGTATGACATATAATAACACCTCAGTGTTGTTTTATTTTTCCACTTCTGTCTCCCTTTTTTTTTTGGCCACATTTCACGTGAGGCCATGAAGTGTCACACCTGGATCACCTGCTTCAGTTCCTCCTCTCATATCAACCACACCAGCAGCGTTATCTCTGGCAAATACCTTATTAACGTTACAACGACGTGAGTCACAGTGGGGGGAGTGGTCCTGCAGGCGTAGCCTAATGTAGGCACAGGCTTCCACACAACAGCTTACACTCCAAAACCGGGAGGACCGTCTGGCTCTGAAACACAGCACAGAGGAGGCGCTCCGGTAAAGTTGTGCCCCGGTAGGACGCGAGTTTTGCGCGCTCGGAAAAGACCACGGAGACGGTGCAGAGCTGGATTCTATAGCTGCTGTTTTGGAAGTATCGGTGCTGCGAACAGAGAGACCAAAGCTGCAAGACATGAAATCTTTATCGAGTGGACGATTATAGTAGAAAAAAAAGGTAAGAGATCTACGGCACTTCGGGGATTTCTTGGTCAATGCGAGAGAAAGTAGACAAACTAAGACTGTCATATTAAAAAATATACTGTAAAAAAAAAACATGACAGCACGCGCAAAACATGCGGATCTTCTGTGCGTACCCATATAATGTAATATAGAAATGCAATGTCTATAGTTTCTGTCCGTCTTAGCTGTCGTCCAGCTTTAGATTCAGTGTATTTCATTTAATTTCCTCTTAAGGCGAATGTTTACAGTATTGCATCGCATTTATTAATTTTAATGTTATTGATTATAAAGCATATGTTGCAGAGATTCAAACCAGGTAGACTCAGTTTATCTAGCTACATTTTATTTAATAACGAAATACACACCCGTTCAAGGTAATCTGTGTTTTTATGCTATAAATGCATTGCATGTATTGCTTTGTTACTGCTAAACAAACAACACTGAAACGTGTTTGTTTAAAGGACATGACATAAAGACTAATACTGTGCTGGCAACACATTTTATTATTTGTGCTTGGTCACCTTACACATATAACTGGGTGGAGTTTAAAGTTCAATCACCTCAATAGCCATAAATCATGTCATGCAAATGTTGCTGCCTTAAACTTGGGCTTGGTCTTTGAGTCATTAAACTGTGATGACCAGACATGTTGCTTATATGTGGGCTGGTTTGTGGACTTCCAGGGGTGTTTTGCCTCTCTGCCAAATATTCACCAGGTATCCTCTTATCACAGCTGTTTTCTTCCCTTCCAGTTACTGCTGCTGGCAGAGAAGAGGCCGTTTATTTGCTTTTGAATTGGACCATTGTCCTCAGGCAGCTGCTCTTTCAATGTGGGATACAGTTTTGGTGCTTTCGCCAGGCTGAAATCTTCCAGGGTCAGGACCTCCCTCATGGCAGCCTTACTCCTCGGGCTGCTGCTTTTTGCAATGCAGTCCCCCCCCATCCCCTCCAGGCCCGTGGCTGACGAAGGGCCACCTTCACCTCCCACCTCATCGCCCACTGAAAACGGGACCACCAGCCACCCAATTGGGACCCTCCAACAACTTCCTCAGATCCTAATTATTGGCGTGAGGAAGGGGGGGACGCGAGCGCTGATAGAGATGCTCAGTCTGCACAGTGCTGTGGCAGCGGCTCAGAACGAGGTGCACTTCTTTGACTGGGAGAGTCACTTTCAGAGGGGCTTGCCTTGGTATCTCAGCCAGATGCCCTACGCCTTCCCCGACCAGCTGACGGTAGAGAAGACGCCGGCCTACTTCACCTCCAGCAAAGTCCCCAAGCGCATCCATCAGATGAACCCTGACATCAAGCTGCTGCTCATCCTCAGAGACCCCACAGAGCGGGTGCTGTCGGACTACACCCAGGTCTTTTACAACCGTCTCCAGAAGCACAAACGCTACCAGCCCATCGAGTCCGTTCTGGTGAAGGACGGCGACATCAACCTGGGATACAAGGCTCTCAATCGCAGCCTGTACTATGTTCACATGCAGAACTGGCTGCAATACTTCCCACTGGAGAGCATTCACGTTGTGGACGGGGACGAGTTGATCAGGGACCCCTTCCCTGAGATGAAAAAGGTGGAAAGATTCTTAAAGCTGGAACCCCAGATAAACGCTTCAAATTTTTACTTCAATAAAACTAAGGGATTCTACTGTTTGCGAGACCACGGGCGAGAACGGTGTTTACACGATTCAAAAGGCAGGGCTCACCCTCACGTGGCGCCCGCCATCCTGCAAAAACTCTACCAGTTCTTTCACGAACCCAACAAGAAGTTCTTTGAGCTGGTGGGTCGAACATTCAACTGGAAGTGAAGATTTGAGTCTCAGTAGTTTGGTGGTGTAGAGTTGCTTGGGGATAATCTCCATGATTTTTTTTCCTCACTAACAATGTAGATGAAGGGACAAAGATAATGTAAATTTAAACTAACTCTATTTTTGTACTAGTATGTTTGTTACAGGAGTATGATGGAGCCAAAAATCAGGGCAGACTGCAGTTCATGACACGCTCTGTTAGTGCATGTCTTGTTCTTTCTTGTCATTGTCAAACATAATGCATTTTACTGTCTTTCTGTACTGTTAGAAACACTCACTACTGTTCAGCTCGTCTGATTAAAGCAGACTTATTATGACATTGATAATGACATTCAGCATTTAGACTGTGCCAGTTGATGTGTTACATAAAGATAAGTACCAGGCAGTTTAATAGTGTTATACCTTCATGTTTCGCTTCATATAATGTGACATTATTAACGTCTAACTGCATTTAGAGCTCTGAAGGACCATTACCTGCTGCTATGATTTTCTCAGTCACTTTCAGGCACAAGCCGTACTGAATATGTATTTGTTCTTTTTGTTACTCAAATGTTTCTTTATGTAAGAGTCAGTTATATAAAAGCTCTGTGCACACCATATATATATTTGCTGATTCATTAAGGTGTACTGTAAATAATTTTTTCAAAATGTGAAGAATTAATACCATAATAAAGATGTATTTTATTTTTAGAATGTCTGATGTTTTTTCTTGGTTTATCTATTTTTATTCATCCATTATGTATCTGTCTGCTGTGCAGTTTGTCTTCCGATTTTAACAAGCCAAGAGGAGGATGACTCAAGTCATGGTTTCAAGTTATGTGTCTGTGTATAGGCTGCACCCATCTCTGTGGATTACTGGATCTCACATTTTATAGGTGCTGTCTTCGCATGTACATAAAACAATGGGTGTTAACTGTCATGAATTTCCTGTTTGGTCACCCTCTGTCTGCATAAGCCAGTAGATCATAATACATAGTGGTAACTTTATGTCAATTCTCATCATCCAACCATTAACACTTGCTTTAATTGTCAGGGTATTTTTTTACACATATTTAGAGTACATTTTGGTATCATAAATTAGGATTAGGATAAGAGAATTGAGAGTGGGCAGATAGGTAAACTCAGATTCGAGCACAATCTGAACCATGAGAAATCAAAAGAAGAAGTTGTTTATGCCCAAGGGTGTGATCTTCTTACTCATTTTTTTAGAGAGGCAAGGGATTATTTATTCAAATCTTATTGCTAGTTTGAAAACATCAGCAGCACCGTCTCAAAGACATTAAGCTCAAAAAAACCTACAGTAGCTGTTTCATATTTGAATGTGGCCTAGATTTACTCAGGGGCTTACTGGAACTCTGCAGACAGGATGTTAACCTCATTGCCCCTTAAATGCAGACCAAAGCAATATTTCTTTCTTTCTATCTCTCTTATTCTTTTTGCCCTCAGAGAGCAGGAATACTATTCCCTGATCCGCCTGCAGTTTACATGTGTTTTTTATAATGATAGCGTTGAGTAAGACTGTCAGCGGCTATCAGCAGAAGAGGTTTGGCTGCATGTGAAGGGGGAAATGAGGAGTAAGAATGTGTGGAGGTGAGGTGCGAGGTGGAGGCTGATCTCTGCTCTAAGATTATCAGACAGCTGCTTGCCTCATTTGGCATGTGCAGCGATAACACAGAACTGGCATGTTCTGCTTTTAGTGTTGCTTTGGAGGTGTCGGGTCTCCAGATGGTCGTTCAGAGCAGTCACATCTGGAATGCTGTTTTCTTTACTTGAAATCAAGAATACAGCAGGCAGTGTCAATGTCGGACAACGACTGATGCAATCCAGATAAACCTCAGACAGCAAAATCACTAAGTACATTTTGAGGTATTTGTACTTCACTTGAGTATTTCCATTTTCTGCTAGTTTATAATTCTAAAAAATCAACATGTGGCCCCTTGTCACATTTCTACTGTCTATGAATACACGTTCGTGTAGCAGAACTTTATTTTTTCTGCTTTCCTCTCCCATTAATCATCTCAAAACCCCACAGATTTGTCTTGTGACCCTTTGGAGGAGCCCGACCCCTAGGTTGGGAGCCACTGGACTAAACTACCGAACTGTACATAAAGTAAAATCAGCTCCACCTCGACCAGCTACTACAGTGAAATGCTGCTAAGGTAAGCAGTAGAGTAAGATCCTTTTGGTTTAACCAGAAACAGTCTCGCTCAAGGAAAAGTTTTGCTATTAAATCTCGCGAGAGGTTGAGTTGTTGCAGGAAGACAAACGGATCTTACTCTTTAACTCTGTCTCTGCAGGGATCGTTTCCATAATGTTGTCAGACACTTTGAGTTACAGTCTGAGCTTGTCAGAGGCAAAAACAAGCACTTTTAATGGACATACTTTTCAATTGCCCGCAAAAATGACATTGCAGCCATTGCAGCTGGTTTGCGGATGCTGGCGGAGGTGATCTACTGGACCAATTCCAAAACGTTTGGTAAGTATTAGTCAATTCGACCCCAAAATTTGTAAAAATAGGGCCCAGGTTTAAAAATACCGGAGTTTCCCTTTAAGTTTTGCTTTTAATTCTGCTTCTTCCTCCACTGCCAGCTAGTCACTAACTTTGTCTGTCTACAGTTTGGTGCTGGGCAGGTAGTGTACAGTCAGTTTTTATAGCTTTTTCGTTTAAAGCATCTGTCTGCTGCGACTGGAAACAACATTGGTGAAAATGAACCAAACTGTTGCCATAAAACCAAAACAAGCTGAAAGACGCTAAAACCTCTGTAGAGCTGAGAGGAGCTGCAGAGTCGGGAGGTAATTCTCTGCGGGTTTGTCACTATGAGCGACCCCTTTTACATTACACGTAGTCATATGATCCATTGTTAACATAAAAATATTGATGTAGCTTGAAGAACAAGGAGGGGAGATGTACTTGCAAATAATGTAAAGCTTTAGCTCAGGCTAATGCAGATGCTCTTGGATGAAGCTTTTGAATCCTTTCAGCTGAAATTACTTTCAGCAAGGACACATCCTCAGGCTGCTCTCACTGTCTCTCTCTCACTCTGTCTGCTCTGCTTACACACTACTCAACATCAGAGTAGCATCTATTAAGAGTTCATGAACGCCCCATTAGTCTAGTCAGCTGTGCAGCCCTCTAAAGTTTTACAGTCACAGATTTCCCTTAACATCACCTAATTAATCTCAGCCACATAATTAATTTGCCTCCTCGCCCCACATGCAGTAAGAGCGGTAAACTGGGGCTACAACTACGATTAATGGCCTCGCCCTCCTCCCGGCGCCTCCTCCCCTCTCTCCACCTCAGCTATACTATTTTCTGTGGAACTTTCTTGACTAACTTGGGGGCAGCCTGCCACCTCCCACCTCTCTCCCTGCTGCCAGCCCACACTAGTTGTTCCTGAAGGGCCCTGTTTCCCTTCAAATCACAATCAGCCAGTCTTGGGGTTTTTCAAAGGATGATGTGATCCGATGGAGCACAGCCCCTTCTGCAGTCACCAGGGCTGCAGCTCGCTTTAATTGGAATAGATTGTTTGTCCAGTCAATGTGTGAAGCCCGGCAGAAATAACACATGCACCCACTCTGTCTCTCTTTCTTTTCCATACAAACACAGAAATAGGAACACACGCACACACACATAGAGAGAGACTACTTGTTAGCGTAGCCCCAGTTTGTGCCCAAGCATCCGAATTTCCTAAAGATATATACCCGGTGATGTTTTAAATAACGAGAAGTTTGACAGGTCCTTTAACAACAGCTACAGCTGTTCTGAAGGTATTTCCAAAAGACTCTAACAATCTGGATGAAATAAAATTCCGTCTGCTGCACGATAAAGAAGATTTTTAAAATGCTTCTCAGATTGTGTCTTTATTTTCAAACAAAGCTGGTAACTGGAAATGACATATCTACTGTCTGTACAACGTGAATCAAAGTTCAACGTGTTATTATCAGTGATATTTGTATATATTGTTTCTATCGTATTTATTATATGTCAGATACCTTGATTAGCAGTTGCAACTTGGGAAATGGGTTAAAAATCAGTTTTATCGTACAGCAAACTGGGAATTTTTTCATCCAGATGATTAGAAGTGTTTTTAAAGGATTTTGGTAATACCTTCATAACAGTGGTAAGTTTTTTTTTATGGCCTTCTGGGTTTTCAGAGATCGCAGGGTAATTATTTTTAGGAAAATCAGATGCTTTGCTCTCTGACTCGATGATAAGAGGGACAAACTGGGGCTACTTGTTAGCCCAGCTAGTCCGGTAAGCAGGGTCTGAGTTCTGATGAAAAAAGGAAGAAAAGGAAAACAAAATGTGAGACATACAGCACGTCTACATTTCAAGATTGTTTGGATACTTTCTTGTAAATTACTTTTTCATGGTACGGTAAAGAATTACATATTACAGGACTGCTCACCTTGTACAGACTGACAGCTATAAACCAGAGATAACCCTGAATCTTTATGAAGCAGGTAACCTTGAAACCACTAGGACATACCAGGTAAATAAAAAAAGAGTCTCAGAAACCTGTAGCCTACATCTTATCTGCAGCCTTGACAAGCATCTTTAATTAAACCACGACACAGACGAAAGTGAATAGAAGAATCTATCATTTAATCAAAGTACTTGTATGCTGGTTTCTGTCATTAATTCAGCTTTAAAAGGCAAACCGACCATGTTTGAATTGAGAAATGAGCCGCTTTGGTACCAGCAGCTTTTCACCATTAAAAGGTATATCCATGAGAGAACATCTAAAGGCTAAATTCTTGGTTATGAAAAAAACTGTTCTATGATTTCAGACACATAGACAAAAGCAGCTTCTAATTTCTAGCCAGCAACTTTAGATTTTGCCGGCTAAAATGTTCTATTGGCTAATAAAGTTAGTTCCATGAGTTGGTTAAAACTTCTCCAGCTGACTTGTAGGAGAAGAGAAACTTGTAAAGGAGGTCTTTTATATGCAGTTGATGGCTACATCATAGACTGTATATAAAGACTATGTGGCTACATACATGATGTGGTGCTGAAAGACTGAAGCTAAAGCTACAAAAAAAAAGTTAAAAAAAAAAAGTTAGCATCCTCATTGTGATCTATGTAGAAAATAGAAATATAGAAACAGCATTAATCTGGTTTTAGAGCGGGTTAGTTAGTTAGTTAGTATTAGAAGCATGAAAAGAAGAAATGTAAGATCACACTTATATCATTTTAAAATAACTCTGTTGGGCTTTGAGCTTATATGCTTGTTTTTATTTTTAAATAAATTTGACATTACAAGAGAAAAGGCTTTTAGGATGAGGACTAACCTATGTGTTTTTGCAAACGTACTATCTTCGGTAACATTGGGCTGATGGAGTGTAAACTTCCCCAAATACAATAAAGTAGTAGAGTTTTGTATTGTTTCACATTTTTCCACACTCAAGGTTTTTCTTACATTGAATCCAAGATCTGTGTGGCCTCTTGTTGATGCAGGCTTTAAATTGGGCTACTCACTGGAAATATCCAGAGTGACTGTTCCATCAAGTTGCTCTTCAGAAATTCTGGAGAATAATTTGCTTAATTTGGCTCTTGAGCATTTCCACTGAAAAAAGAAAAACTGTTAACCATTGCAAAAAAAAATCCAGATCCTTCAGCTGTCAAGAACTGTGAAGGATTTCAAGGCCCTTCCCATTTCCCCTGCACAAACAGAAAGTGATTTTGGCAGTAGATGACGACATTACAGAGAATAAATTGAATCCCCGAAATTAAATACCACAGCATATGACTCAAAGTTATGCCTCTCTCAGGCAATCACACAAATCATCAATTTCCCTCCATGCTTATAATATCTATGAGCATTTTCATTTAGCAGCTTGACATTGCAACAAATAATGTTTCAGATATTAGATCAGAAAAATTTGGTTTTACCTCTGAGTGAGCTGCTTCCTCAATCCTGTTTACCCTTTCAGAGCTAATGGAACGTAAATATGTCATTAGTAAAAAAAAGGCCAAAGGAGGGAGGGCCCGCACTGTACTGTATAATATATGGCACATATTCCCACCATTTCTTCATCTGGGCCAGCGTCTACATGTGCTGCCGCTGTGCCAGCCAGTCATCGCTATGCTCTGCTATCAGTCATTTCCTGGCATGGTCTCCTCTGGCAGAGGAATAAGCCTCCATGGCCAATGATAACTCCCACTGCTAACAGACACCTCTGCATGGGTGAAGCATGACTGGGCCGACAGATAGCGTAGTGTGTGTGGAAACGTGTGTGTGTGTGTAACATGCATGCTGGGTTCATGACTTGCTTTGTGTTTTTTGGTGCTCATGTGCGCACACACGTGGAAATCTGCAAGTGTCCATGCAAGCAAATGTGTGTATGGGATTATGCATGTGTGTGTCCTTCCATAGGGAACAGTTAACCATATGGATTTTGATACTGAGCAGGGTTTTCAAATATTGGGCTCCAGACCAAGATACTCCCCAAAGAGCGAAACCCTAGAATAGCTCTAAATTGGTTCTGTTACTGGGAATAGGTTGTTTTTTTTCAGTTCCATTTCCATTTGTACTTGACGTCACCACTGTGCTTATTTGGACGCTTCTAATGCTCAGGTTATATTGCAGTATTACTCTGTTTATCAGAATACATCGTCTCTCTTGCCCAAAAGACTGTTAGATCTCCAGACACAGAACAAACGTTCTCTGTGTACATACTGCATATGGTTCAAATCAAAGCTAAACGGCATGCGAGATCACTCAAGTATCACATTACAACATAACAGATTTTTTTGTGTGCGTGTGTTGTCTTGATTAAAATGAGTAGAGCTGCTGCATATTAAAACCATGTGTTGGCTTGTCCCTGGTAGTGGTGTCATGCTGCTGAACACACTTCTGTTCCAGGTCAATGGAAAACAAAACACATATTAATGATATTCTAATTAAAGTGCTGGTCCTTCTTAAGGGATGTTGACAGAGGCGGGGCCAGAAGGGTGACCAGGGATGGCACAGGTCCCCCCTGGAATCTGATTAACCACCCCTGGTGCCTCCCCTACCAATGGTAGTTGGCTTGTTAGTATCAGAACCTCTGTATGAGATGACTGTTATTTCTTGTTGGAAAGTCAATCAAATAACCACAAAGAGATGAAAAACAACCACAAAATGATGCAAAATGACCACAAAGTGATGCAAAACAACTACAAACAGACATAAAAAGTCCACAAAATGATGCAAAATGACCACAAAATGAAACAAAACACAACTATAAAGAGACACAAAGTGATGCAAAACAACCACAAAGAGATACAAAACTACCACAGAGACACAAAACATCCACAAAATTACCTAAAAGTGATGCAAAGCAACCCCAAAATGATGCAAGATGACCACAAAGACACACAAAATGACTACAAACGATGTGGCTGCGACTGCCAGTCTGGGGGTCTTGCTCCTACGGGGTTGGGGGGATTTGTCTCTCTATACATGTGTGGCTTCAGTTGCCCATTGTCTCATAATAATGTCAAATAATGTCCATGGCTGTGGGCTATTTGGAGTTGCCAATAGCAGCTAGTTATTAATATTATTTAATCTAAGAATATTTGAAGTTGTTTATTACACTGAATAAACATTGTGACTATTAATAATGTACATTTTGTTATTGTCAAGAACCAGGGCTTTAAATGTGAGTCTCAAATGTGCCCCCCTTCTTTGAATCTGTGCCCACCCATTCAGAAGTTTCTAAACTCACGCCTGGATGTTGAGCCTGAATTTAAGAGGTAGATTACAGAAATACAGTTGAATACATTCAAGAAAAGTTGCTTTACAAATAAAGACTGATTTGATTTGATTTGACATTCGGTACACTTCAAATATTTCTTCTCATAATCTCCTCATAACACTCCAGTAACACTAACTTCACTCTTCCAAGTCAAACCACACTGTTTTCTATACTGTTTGCAGTTGTATTTTTTCCATCAAGCATTTCACAAACGTATCTCATATCCCCAAATGTCAACCCAAGAAAATAGAAAACAGGTGGTAAGTGTGCTTTCTGCGTAGAGACAAAATTACATTCAATCAGCGTGCCCAGGGAGGGAAATTTCCCTCTGCCTTGTGCCAAGCTCTGCAAATAAAGAGAGGAAAATCAATTGGCTGTTTCATGATTGACCAAATCCCTTCACCCGCGAGTCTTGAAATCCAATGACCTGACGGCTGATATATTGCTTTTCACCTGGAGAATTATAATGTAATCTTTTCACTAATTGAAACATGGCCATTTGAAGTCCCTTCTCATTCTGTGGAGTGGTGTAAGTTTTTGTTCTCTTTTATTTTGGGAACAGCTTTGTTGGTTTTGTGCTCTGGTCCTGAAGAAACCTTGTATTTCTTCACAGTTAAGTTGACAAATTATTGTGAAACCTGTTTTTTACAGTAATATGTTTCTGTAACTGGAAAATAAGCACATACTCAAATTAGATAAGAATATACCGAACATAAGAATATGATCATAAGAATTTGTTGATCAAACAAAAATGGCTGACTCATCAAACTCCTCTGCTGCACTCAGCTTCAGGCCTGACACATTTCTCACTACAGCAGACATGAAACACTGACATCATCTTTGTTGTGTCTGTTGTAAGTCAGGGATTTTGACCCGACACAGTTGTCCTTATAAAATTCAGAATCGCAAATCAACCAGAGAGATTTAATCGGATATTTTCAACCGCTGACCTTGGTCACAGAACATAAAGGCAGCACGTCAACAGCATGAATACAAAATGTCTCTCAGAGCGAGAGAAGCATATGCAGTATCTGTGCAGGATCTTCCACATCACAGAATCTCTCTATTTCGTACATTCCCTCTGAAGTCAGAGCAGGAATATACAACAGCAGCTGAAACCTTGGCTTTCCGTCCTTCAATCTCGCAGATCAAACACACTTACCAACAATCCTGAGGAGCCTCACAGAACACTTTCTCACACATCTGTCAACATTTTCAGGTGCTCCTCCGCCTCTCGGCTCCCCAACAAGAACAAGTTTGAGCATTAAAAGTCCCCCAGAGAGAGGTGAATAGAAAAAAGAAGGAGCGAGGACATTGATCTGGTTGTGTAACACGGTGCAGTTTGCCGTAGGTCAATGAAATTCCATCAGCTTTTTTCCCCTTTGGTCAATATCCATCTGAAAAGTCTCTACAGACATTGTCTTCCCTTAGCCCTCAGCCACTTGTATTAATCTTCAGCCAGCTGCTTTCAGTGAGAGGACAGAATCAGATTGCAACAGGAAAGGTTAAGGATGAGCATGGCATGCTCCAGAGAAATAAAACAGCAGACAGTGTTTTTGCTCTGGTGTACTCTCCTCTGGTTTATTTCTGGTTTTATTGTAGAAATCTCTGATGTAATGACTGTCAGGGCGAACTATTTATACATTTAAGGCTAAATTCTGAAGTACTATCACGATCATTTTGATTGCTAAAAGAATAAGCACACAATAAAGCCTTTTGCCCATGTCGAAGCTGTGAACTGCAGAGGATGATATAAATCCTGACGCCACATCCTCACTACTTTGCATTTGTTTATTGTTGCTCCCTCTAGTGGTTTCTTGAGTCCCCTTGGACTTGAAGGTGAAAATATGTCAATGATAACATCATTTATATCTTCTTCTATATGGTCATTTGCAATGGTGGAAGAAGTCAGATCCTTTACTTGAGTAAAAGCATCAATACAACAACAAGTAAAACAAGTAGGAGTCCTGCATCAGACTCTTACTTCAGTGAAGTACAGAACTTTTATCAGCAAAAAGTACCAAAGTACTTTTCAAAAGTATCAAAAGTATAAGTACTCATAATGCAGCAGAACGCTCTCTGTGAGTGTTTTGTTACTATACATTATTATTATTATTTTTTTTATTAATATGACCATGAGAAGAACTGTTAGAGATAGTGTTTACACTAAAGTATCTATACATTTAATATATCTGGTTGTATTAGACTATTGCACGCAATGTTGCAAATGATTCAGCAGGACTTGCGTCATGACAAAACTATATTTAAATGTTTTTTGTTTTTTTTGTTTTTTTGCATCCATTTGATGACGTACTTTGACCGTTTATGTAATTATTTAACTGGATTAGCCAAAAACTGACGCTCCCTCTGATCTGGTTAATTTATGTGTGTATAGTTTCTCTATTTTAACTCAGTTGAAAGATTTACTACTAAGAACATTTAATCCATATCATCCTCCCCTCCTGATGCATAAATGTGTCAGAAACATTTTGATGTTGTAGCTTGTCAAGGTGAAGCTAATTTTAACTACTTTATTTACAGTTGGGTAGTTTAATCTATAAAAATACATCATATTTTATCAACAGTTTAGTTTGTTAAATCTTGAAGTAACTCCTAACAATAGCTGTTCGATAAATGTGGTAAAGTAAAAAGTACAATATTTATAAGTACAGTACTTAAAGTAAATGTAAATGTATTTAGTACTTTGCACCATTTGAAAATGATTTGAAGTGTCATGTCAGTCTGTAAAACTGAGAGCTACTTTTCAGACATATTCAGCTTTTAGATCCTAACTATTGGATAACTAGTACAATTAAAATAGGGACGTACAAGAGTTTATTTCCAGTCAGCGGGATTCGGTTCAACTCTCCAGCCTCCATTTTGAAGGTGGTTCTCATAGTTCAACTCGGGAGTCAATGAGACTGTTTTGCATATTACCTTGGTAACTGCCTTTTTATCATTAGGCCACTGTTCAGAATTTCCTTAATAGTAGTTTCATTCTAACCCGGACATTTCGTATGGAAATGTGACTCCTCCCTGCTTTGACAAAATGAGGCTCTCAGCAGAAAGGATTTTGTTTCTAACTCAAAAACAAGACCTGCATTAACATATCAAGGAGCTGGAATAAAAAGATTGGGAGATATTCTAAACATCTTCCCAGTGGACATCTGACAATAGATGGTTTCATTGGAGTGGTATTTCAGCCATGTGAATTTCAGTTGTAATATGATGCATTGCTTTGATATTTCTCTGCTGGTTTTTTTGTTTTTGTTTTTTTGTGTGTGCTTCTGTTAAATAAAAATTCTGCTTTTTATTTTTATGGCACTAACTGTAATTGTCTGTCTTCACCATTTCCATACATAAAGAAAAAACACCAGACAAACAAAACCTCATCTTGCAAAAAGCAGACTGGAGCGCTCTGCCATGTGGCTGCATGTAAAGATGTTTACCCGTCCGTCTCTGCAGGTGGAATTAAATCTATAACTCGCATAAACAGACGCTCAGAAAACTCGCCTCAGTGTCGTATTTACATTAATGCTGTCAAAGGAGGTCAGTGTGGTTTTTCTGGCGTTTGTTTTTGGGGTTTTTTTTTGTGGAACAGACGACAAGAAGGGGAACTGTGGTGCTGCTGGTGTGTGATAGCAGTGTGTGGGGGCTCTAGGGGGTGCATTAGCCGCTGTCTGGCGTCTGAGAGGGTGAAGGGAAGTGGGAGAGAGGCTTAATGTCTGTCTACTTCTATTTCCCTCTTAATTTCACACACTGTTGAGTCAGCCTATTGACTGACTGCTTATGGTGATGCTGGCGGTCCACCAACGCTGCAGAGGAGGCAGTGCATATAACTCCCCCTCACTGCTCCATTTCACCACGTAGGACCTCCACTTATTTAATAAGCTGATGCATGGCCCATTCTCACCCATCCGTGCGTATGTGTAACCTGCCTCCTACATGTGTATGATGCACTTATCAAGTTGTAGCTGTAGGCATCCCCGCAAGACTGTGTGCACGCTACACCTCTGTGTGAGAGACGAGGAGAGAGTGAGAGAGTGATCCTACATGCACTCTGAAGGCTCTTAGCACCTTTGTGTCCCATGTGCTCAGCCCTCAAATCAATACTCCTTTCCTCCTTTTGTTTTTTTTTTCCAATTCCTAAACTTTTTAGATTTCACACAGAAAGTCACCAGTGGAGAGAAACATATTTTTCCCACCTGAACACAGAAGATAGAAGAAACATTATTTCTACTGTCTGAAAAGTCTCATAATCTAAAGATAATAAGCTTCAAAGTCTCCAGTGTAAGCCAGTCTACGTAGCCGGATTATGCGTTCAGCAAAGGCTCTACATTATTATTTAAAGGGAAATTCCTGTACCTTTCAACCTGGGTCTTACTCTCAAAATTGTGACCATTCTGATTCATGTTAACTTTGCACTCGCGGGAAACACAACTCCAGCAAAATGACTATAATGAGGCAAACAGGGGGAGCTTCCTAAAGCTTTGTTTCTGTGAGCAACCCGAAAGTAAACACAGAAATTGGCCCCCTGGATTATTGTAGCTAAATGAGAAATGCATAGGGATCAACCTAAAGGACAACTTTAGCTGCATTAAATGTGGTTAGCCATCAAAGTGAAATGACTCACAATTGCAATTACTAAACCCCTTCCCCGAACGATTGTCTGCGTGCATGGGGCTAGTAAGAGTGATACTTACATTTAAAGAATTCAGTGTGGTGCCTTTTCTTTACCTTTCCAAAACCCAAAACACAACAGTGAAAGTGTAAGGAATGGATTAAACACTTAGTTTATCTGCTCCGATGTAAGCTGCACACGTCAGCGTGTCTGGCTAACGAGTTTACCAGGTACAGTAGTGACCGAGCATTACCTACTTGAGGCCACAGAGCACATCCCTGTTTTCCCAGGGAAAGCCACTGTGGAGATTTCAATGTCTAAAGTCAAGAAAATTGTCTTGCCTGCAAATATAAGGGCGTAGGTTTCAAAGAGTATAACATCTGTAGGTTATTAGCTGTATTGACCCAGGGAAATTTACATTGAACATTTGAGCTAGGAGAAACATAAAACCCTTTGAAGGGTCTCCTTAATGTGTCATATTAAGAGGAGATGGGAACATACATACACTCCCAAAAAAAGCCCTGTTCACGACTAGCACATCAACTGTGTAGTATTTCCCCACAGTGTGGAAGCTATCAGAGTTACATTAGCAGCTCTGTCCTGCTCTTTATTAGATTTGGGAAAATTTACACTCCAGCTACCCAAGTCAACGTTACCCGAGACGGATAACACACTGTTAGAAACAGGTATGTAAGCTAAGCAGCCAAACAGGGTTATGTTACGTTTAGCAGTCTAATAGCACAATATCATATATGTAGCCAGCAAGCGCATATTTAAGACCCCTTTGACAAGATTCTAGTTTTAAAAGGAGTTCAACTGAAAACAAAAAGTCAGCAAAGATGGAGCTAACTTTAGCTTTATTAGCTAGCCAGCTATAGCATATAAAATCTGCCACAGACAGTTGTCATTTCAGCCGGCAAATTTGACAGTTGATGGCTAGAAATTAGAAGCTGCTTTTATCTCAGTCTGAGATCACGGACCCATCGTTTCAAAAATTATTAACAATTTTCAGTGGTAATTCGGACACCATTATCGTTGTAAACTGCCTATGTGCCGTGTGAGAATGGAAAGCTCGACATACGTCATACAGTACATACAGTCATGGCCATGGGGAACAATCAGTTGTTTTGATTTTTCATGGTTTCTTGTTGTTTTCTTTTCTTTTTTCCTTATAAGACAATAACATAAACACATCTTCCCTCATTTGCTGCTACTCCTCTAGCATTCAACGGCCTACAGCCTCACACACGTAAACAAACCTTTCTGTAGATGTCAACAAAGCAGAAATTAGATGCAACCCAGGTCACGACACAGCCATACTGTTTCAAAAATTGGTTTTCCTTGAATGCTGTGAATCTTATCTCCTTCAATCTGCAAGCTAATCTTTTCTCAAATCACAGGAACGTTGCGTGAACAGTTCTTGGGAGGAAGATTAAATAAAACACCACAGACAGTAAATCAGGTCTGTCTGCAGTGGAACAGCAACGAATACTGAAATTGGTCTTCTTTTCTAGGTCACAGGAATGAATAAGGTAAATCACCAATTTGTTATCTGGCTGCTGTCACCTTGCTCCACGACCAAAGGCCCTTATCAGCGGTGACAGTGCCAGAGCCATTTTGTTTGCAGGGTGTAAATAACGTTACATTGGTCATGAAGCAAGATAAGGTGTTTCATGAAATGTGAGCCACCTTAACAGATTTTGACAGGTGGCTGATATTCCGCAGAGTTGATTTGGTTGGAGGGAGGTGAACATCGGAAATGAGATACAGGAATATGTGCAGAAGCTGTGAGACATCAGCGCAAAATGGGGCTGTGCATTTTCCCGGATGACGCATCGTTGATTTTGTGTTGTGGATGTGTGAACACCAGGGAGAAGTGAAAACTGCGTATTTATTTATATACAGGGCTTCATTACTTTTTTTCACAGGGTAATATGTGTAATTTACCAAGGTTATTATCAGCAGTGAATTCAACAAAGAAGAAGAGAGAAAAGAAACAGTGTGGGTTTCACGTTTGGAGGTACAGTTCCCTATTCCCATATATATATTCCCTGTGTGTTTGTCCACTCCCCTCTCTTCATAATAAACCCCTGGTGTTACAGGCTCTGTGAAGGAAGCGTCTAGCAATAGGCTTCTTTAACAGGAGAGAGAGCCACGTCTGCCCCCGTGATTTGTTATTCAGTGAACCGCATCTCTGGAGAAATGGATTTACTGGCGTGCCCTCTGCAGAGGAATGAAGGTCGGCCCCTGCCTTGGAGATGCCATTTGCAGCGCGATGCAATTGTTAACACGCAGCTTTGAGAAAAGCGGGCAGAAAAACATTCATACCCATTTGGAATTCCAGTGATGAAGAGAGATGAAAAGAAGGGTGCAGGGATTAGGAGGGCAGAGGCACAGCCGGTCTTGTGGTTTCTTTCTTTCTGAGCATTGCGCCACAGTTTCTTACACTGGCTGCTGCAACTTTCTGCTGTTTGGGGGGAAAATATTACAAGTGTAGCTGCTGTCAAACTGCACACATTCCTGTTTGCTCGCATAGCTTAGAGGAAAATTCCACCTTTGACCCTGAGAATGTGTGAGGCAGTGCTCCACCTTTATTTGCATGTACAGTACATACAGCCAGCTGCTTGTTGTTGAACAGTATATACAACTGAGATATTACATTCAAGCCATAGTTTGTAATTTTGGAAGATGTGCTTATTTGATTTTTTTTTTTTTTTTTGCAGGGTGTTTGATGAGAAGGTCGATACCCACTCATGTCTGTACGATAAATATGAAGCTACAGCCAGCAGCCGATTATCTCAGCTTAACATAAAGACTTGCAAAAGGGAGAAACTCGCCTGGCTCGTCCAGAAAGAAAAAACAATCTGCATACCAGCACCTCTAAAGCTCACTAATTACCACGGCAGGGAGTCACTGCTCCCGACCAAGATGTAGTCCAGTGCACCCAGGAAAGCCGCAACTTGTCGCCTTTCCACTACATATAGATTAAAGAAACAAGATATGTGTTAATTACCTAGTATACACAAACACTGAAACAGGAGTGGCTTTCCCTGCCCCACACAATTGATATGCTAATCTGAAGCTAAAGCAAATTAGTTGCATTAGCTAACAAAACAAAACCCAAAAGAAACAAGATCCTGTGTTTCTTAACGCCAGTCCATACAAACAAACTGCCTCGCTGACACTGTTGCTGGGATACTGGAAGGGGCATGAATGAAGATTTTATGTATTGTCTATATCTGTATGTTTCTGTGTTGTACTGGCTGTGAAAACAAATCTCCCTCTGACGAGCTTCCCATTTATATGATTAATTAGTGAGCAGATGCTGATAGGTGGATTTTTAACCACTGGACAGAGCCAGGCTAGCTGTTCGAGTCTTTATGCTAAGCTAAGCTAACCGTTAGGTTTAGCTTCATATTTAGCGAACTGACATGAATGTGGTATTGATCTTCCCATTTAATTATCTGGTAGAAAGCAAATAAGATTATTTTCCAAAATGTTGAACTATTCCTTTAAGTAAAGGTTCTTCCCTCTTAATACAAGCAGAAATAAGAATAAGCGCACACCGATGTCTCAGTTTGATGTAATAATTTCATCGCCTTGCTCAGAGCTGTTTCGAATATGTAGGACAGGGTTTTGCATGGAAAACTTCAATATGCAGTCAGCTTCAAAAACTTCTTCTTCAGCTTATCATGTGCAGATGAAGCCAGTGTTTTTTATATGATCGCTGCACTTTTCCTTCAGTCCCAAGAGGAACAGTTTGGAAACTCATGAAGTTTTAATCCAGGAGACATGGAAGATGCAGGAAGCTAATGCTTCTCAAATCGCATGAATGAGTTGCTATTTTCAGACACGTCAAAGAAACAGATACATCAGTTTAATTTGAGTATTTTTACTTTCACCAAAAGAAATACACAAAATACCCGGTTGTGGTTCTGTTATCAGATGTGACATATATTATTTTCTAAAAGTCTGTATCTGTGGTGCACATTTAGCATCTCCTCACCCTCCTCCCTCCTGTTTTGGTCCATAAATGTTCCCTCCCCCTTCTCCTCCTCTCTTTACTGAAGTATTTCCCTCGGGGAAAAGGTGGCTTAGCCAGATAGCTTAGCTTAGCATATACAGATACCTTAGCTTAGCATAAAGACTGGAAATGGGGAGAAACAGCTAGCCGGGCTTTGTCCAAAGGTACAAGTAGATGCTTGTCAGCAAAGTGTAGCCACAACTTGTCTTTGGACAGAGCCAGGCTAGCTGTTTCCCCCATTTCCAGTCTACATGCTAAGCTAAGCTAACCTGCTGCCGACTGCAGCTTCATATTTACCATACGAGTCTGGTATCAATCTTCTCGTCTAACTCTCCGCAAGAAAGAAAACAAGGATATTTCCTAAAATGCTGAACTATTGCTTTAAAAAATACAGTTTTGTTGTGTTTTGTTTTCTATTGTCCTTTTTACTGGGAACCATGTAATATTTTCTTAGTAAGATAAATTCAGAAATTGATTTTTTAAATCTGGATTGTGCACAAGTGTTGCCTATTCTCCTACTGTATGAAACAGCTAGGTTAGTCAGTTACTTGGAGAGAGAGAGATGAGGAAAAAGGAGCCTAATCAAGATAAACTTTAGGCTTGATTGCACATAAACAAATGCTATTTGAAAGTATGCAGAAATATATATATATTGATATATAGTGTCCTGTGTGGGATGGCCTAAATGTTTGGCATGACATGGAAATAAAAACGAACTGACTTAAGTCTTTGAGTATGCCAAGGTAATACACTTTCACTCATGTAGCCAAAATAGTCATGGCTAGAGTTAATGTTGTTCTTGTCTCAATACAGATTCCACTGATCATGTTTTGGAAGAACTTCTCTTTGATACACTGAAAGGTTTGTTTCCAGGTTGACCTCTTTGGCATGAAAGAAAATACCTGCAGACCTAAGCCTTGTGGTCAGTGACCTGATAATATAATCAGGGTCAGTCACTGCTTTTTTCCATCCTCAGCTTCGAGTGGTTAAATTGTACCACAAGAGGCTTCGGTAAACAAAACTAACTGTAACACTGCAACCTTTCCAATTTAGAAGCACTAGACCTGAAATACCAAACCTGCTTCAGAGTTGACAAATTCTCTCTCTGTCTTTGAGGCCAGCCATCTTTGTGTGTGTGTGTGTGTGTGTGTGTGTGTGTGTGTGTAGGTGTGTGTGTGTGTGTGTGTGTGTGTGTGTGTGTGTGTGTGTGTTACTGAGGGGAAGGAAAGTCTCATCTGGTCACAGCAGACAAGTTCAAAGACGGTCTCTGTACTTATAGGACAAGGAGTGTCACAGCTGCTCCGTTTCAAAGACGATCTTCACACACTTTGTAGATAAAACTCTTTCAATAAAACGTTTTATTGTTCGGTGCTGGATCACCTGGGACCATCACTGAGACGGCTGTAGAAACACAGAAAAAGTATTACTTAGATTACTTTAACCACGGGCAAGGTTCACTTTATTCTGTTTTCTTTCATGAATGTTTCTACAAAATGTCTGTAGATTTTACAGATTTTACAGAGAAAACAAACATCCTTTAGTTATATTTTCCTATCTTGACTATACTGTATTCCACAGTACCTTCTTTATAATTACACCTCAAAAACTTATAATAAAATATTGCTGAATACATTTACTGAGTAAACCAGGGAAATGAAAGATGTGTGATTACTGGCACCACCAAGTGGTGACTGCAAAAAAAGAAAATATCTCATTTACTTTATATGAGGGGAGTCAGTGAACACTTTCCTGTACACAGCAGTAGTTCAGCTGGTTAAGCAGACAATAACCTGGTGATCCAGATTTATAGGAGCCAAACATACTGATCCAAAACTCATACTTGCATTCAGTTTTCATGGTTTAGATATTAGATATTTTGAACAGCATCATGCCAAGTTATGTAGCGTGAGCATGGTTTCGTATTTCCTCTGAGACTTCCTCTGTAAACTGCGACAACCCACAAACAATCTTACCAAATATACCATAAAAAGCACAGAGAAATGTAGATAAACAAGCAGGATGAGTACACATTTGATCACAGCATCGAGCTCCACCACATGTTACGTACAAAACCACAGCTCAGATAATTAAACACAGCTCATACTGTTGCTGCATTTCTGTGAAAATCTTTTTTATTTGAACTAAATAAAGCTGAACTGAATAACACAAATGCTACAGGAAAAGGATGTTGCTCTCAGTTTCTCAGAAACACAAATTCTGATAATAAATTGTATAAATATCCTAAGAGGAGACTTCGTTGATTAATCCTTTATTTAAAACATATGGTGATATTCTTTGTTCTTTTATTGTCAACAAATCCCACAAAAAGACCAAAACCAACAATGAATTGATCTAACTATGTATCTAACGCCTGATGTAACTAATTCCTCTGTACCGTAGACCTCCATTGTGGTCCCAAATGTATTAAAAACACATCGGTAAGCCACACTGTTACACTTGGTGAACATAGGCACAGTAGTTTATTCTGAGCCGAACCCACATACACCATCCTGCTGCTGTAAACACTCAATAGTGTAACAAATGTGTGTTAATCCGTGGCTAAAAATAGTTCCCAACAAATGCACTATTTCCTCTTGTTTGAGTGATGTTTGCTAAAAGCCACAGTGCTCAGTTGTTTCAGGAAATCATTCAGCTTTGTTTTGTTTTTTTTGTGACCCGTTTTAAAAGATTAGTAAGAACAACCAGGCCTGTCGGCTGAGAGCCACACACAGGGTAGAGAAGTCTGAAAGTAGTGAAAGACGGACTAACTTGGTGGGTTTTTTTTAATGGGATTTTTGTCAGAAATATAGAATAACAGCAACTCTATCTTTTAAACCGGTAGTCTCATCATCATCCTTTTTTCAAGAGAGACCATGTGTACACGAAAACAGGCATACGTTATAAAAGCATTAGACTAACAAGCACCATTCAAACACAATTAACATACACAATGCACAATTCACCGTTACAGACAACAATTACAAGTGGCAATTAGATGTCCTGAGCATCATGTTTTTAAATCTAAAGTCTTAATTTCACGTTTTTTTTTATGTAATTCCATTTGAAAGTTAAGTCAAGTCAGTTTTATTTTTAATCTGACTTTATAATCTCTTCAGCACACAACACCCTCTATCCTTAGACCCTCGGTGCAGATAAGGACCTTCCAAAAAGCCTTTAACAGCGAAAAAAGGAAGAAATCTCAGGAAGAGCAACAGAGGAGGGATCCCTCTTCCAGGACGGATGGACATGCAATAGATGTCGTGTGTACAGAATAGACCAAAATATATAGTAGAGATCATATTCATAGATCCATATTCTTTATTCATGTTCTGCACTTTATTTACCATATTGTCATTCTATTTTTCCATATTGTAGAAGAGGTATCCCTCTGTTGCACAGGTGGTAAAGCACTTTGAGTTAAATTGTGTGATTTTGGACTATATGAAGAAAACTGACTTACTTAATTTGACTCAGATTGAATGTGTGGTACATCTGTTGTCGTGTGACCTGACATCATCAATAGTAATCAATAGAGTCGGGTTTGAAAAAGCCAGGCAATAACCTGCATGTGAAGGTTTTACTATAGGCTTCACTATAATTTACTTTATTAGTATTATTACATCCTCAGATTACCAATATTACAAGCAGCCAATAAACTGTAACGTGAGCATCCTCAGTGTATTGTCATACATAGCTTGCATAGGCGGCACATTTCCTGTTAGCAGCAGTGAGAAATGTTAGTTCCTAATTCCAGCTGTGGACCTCACAGTCTGCAGAGGATCTCATGATGGTTTTCACACTCAGGTCGGGATCGAGTCATTACAGTCATGGCACAGTCAATTAACTTCCATTATCTGCCCCGTCGTGTCCTTTAAACCACTTGAACCTCATGAGCAGGGCATAACACACAGAGATCCATGGATTATATGAATGGAGTGGCTGTCGGACTCAGACGCTGTAGGCAATGAGGATGAAATAGGCTCCACCTGCTTGAAGTTAATGGGGATGGATTGTGTCCGGGGTGATGTAGAGCCACATCTGTGAGCCTGCTGAACTGCTGCAGCACAGGGAGACTGATGCCTGCTCTCCCAACAGGCTATTACACATGTGACCGGTCCAGAGGTGGCCAGGAAAGTAAGGATTCAATGGTCCAGAGTTTGCAGTAATTAGACTTGACCATGCTGCTGCTCATCCATTATTCCTGGTCCCACTGTTGCTCATTTGGAATTGCTAGAGCAATGCCTTGCTCCCACTTATAGTGTGTGTATGTGTGTGTGTGTGTGTGTGTGTGTGTGTGTGTGTGTGTGTGTGTGTGTGTGTGTGTGTGTGTGTGTGTGTGTGTGTGTACCTGCATGCATACAATATTTGAGTAGACAATCCGGACCCAGCCTATGCCTCATGTTATGAATACAATATGTTATGAAGTGTAACGTTTTCTATTTTGAAATACATACATACATACAATATTGCTCAATAAATTGTTAGTGGCATTGAATATACAGTGTAGCTGGAGATCATTCACAGCGATCATCCTGATGAATGTGGTTTTAACGTGGCTTATTTCCCTATCGTTGACATCGTTGTCATGGCGACGTTAACTGCAGGAAAGAGTGCTGTGTGTTGTAGCTGCCGAGTTCACCCAGTAACGTTACACTGGAGAATTTGCTATCAGCTCCTAAATCGCAGATAGAGAATGTGTCTCGTTTTCTCTAGTACACTAGAGCTGTAGCTGTAAGAATATGTCTGATTCAGAAATAAATATGGACTAACTGTCTGAGCTGTGTCTGCCTCGGTTTCATTTTTTTTCCTGCCTCTGTTTCGTTCTGGCCAAATCAAAAGAGATTTGACATTTATTGCGACAATGAGTAGCCTACCTGTAAATAGTGTGTGTGTGTGTGTGTGTGGGGGGGGGGTGGGGGGGGGGTGCTCTGACCTAGAATAAAAAGCAGATGCGCACCTTTGAGAAATAGGTTTGAGAACCCCTGACGTACAGTTTTAGCCCTTTAACTAATGTAATTTGACCGGAAAAAGTAATGTGGCCGCTCTAGTTTCTGCAAAGTTTTCTGAGGTTGTAACTCATCTTGGCTTGTATGTACCTGGAAAATGATGTTGTTGTTGTTGTTGTTGTTGAATGCAGTAGTAATGGATTTTTTAGTAAATGGAGAGTATTTTTTTTTTTTATCCAAAGCGCTTTACAATTTTTCCTTTCATTCCCCCATTCACACACACACACTCACACACACCGATGGCAGCGAGCTACCATGCAAGGTGCTGGTCTGACTATCAGAAGCAATTGGGGTTCAATGTCTTGCTCAAGGACACTTTGACATGTCGACAGGAGGAGTCAAGGATTGAGCCACCAACCCCTACGATTAGTGGACGACCCACTCTACCTGCTGAGCCACATCCACCTTTTAATTGTAATTTATGAGTATCTTCCTCCTTTTTACATTTTGTTATGTTTAATATTATTCAAGCACTATGCTAATGGTTCCAAAAATGAGGGGGTGCATGAAACTATTTCCAAAGGGAGGCATGACAGAAAAACTTTGGAAACCCGTTTGTTTGTTTTGAATAAAAAAAATATCCAATTGTTGGATGCTTGGTGTTGCTTTCTGAGTATGTTGTTAATGATTACACCTAATCATCAATGCTACAGCTGAATAAATTCTCTAATATGACAAACCTCATATAGTCAAATCAAAAGAAAGACAAGTGATTTTTGTATTTTCTAACAAAGCTTACAAAGGCTAAAGGATTTGTTGCATTTTATTTATTCAGTTAAATGTGCATTTATATACTTTATGTAAGTTATATTTTCCAGCATGAAGGTCTAAATGCAGCCTTCTCCACACTGCCAGGAATAACTGGGAACATATTGACTACTTTTTGAGTTTTTGCCTTAAAGTAGTCAAATTTTTAAATATTAAGTCTCAAAATACGTGAATGGGTCTATAAAACACCCACCATGTATTCACTTTTAGGTTGTAGAATGTAACTCCCCACAGGTTGCAAAAGCCTCCAAATTCCCAGATTAAATAAAAACACCTCACTGTCCCCAGTGTTAAAATACAGCTCTGTATTTACTTACATATAATTGTCGATAACTAATGTAATACATTAAGAAAACACTTATGTGTTGCTATTGATTAAATAACAGAAATGGTAGCATTTAGCTCAAAGCCCTGTTGTGCCTAAGTACAGTATGGCTGTAGACTCATAGCCTTGTTATACATGTAGATGGCAGTCATTCAAAACACATTGCAAGCAAAACACATTTTTGCTAATCAAAATTGGAATCACATCTTCAATATGCGCGAGTCTTCAATGGATGCACATTGTGTGTTCATGTCAACCTACAAGACAGTGAACACCTCCGCATTAGCATTACTAGCTTGCATTGTTAGCTTGAACCAGCCTGAGTAAGATGCTGGGCTGCTGATGATTTGAATGTGCCTTCTGAGTGGGGTGAGGCGCAGCTCCTAGCCTGCTAACGACCAGCAGGCCAGCTCTCAGCTCATTAGCCCTGGCTCCTCTCACTCAGACACACATCTTCCTGAGACTCCACACCACAGCAGGGGGAATGACTGGGATAAATAAGGAATAATCAAGGAATCGTTCTGGCTGCGAGTTGACCTCAATATGGGGCTCCTTGCCGTCATTAAGGCTCTGCCAACACACTGCTACCATTATAATGAATGGAGCAGTGTGTGGAGAGGACTGAGAGACCTACAGCACAATGCTCAGGGAGGAGGAGGACGCTCTTCTGTGGTTGGGTTCATATGGAGGCTTGTTTCAGTATAACTTTTGCATGCTGTGACGTCTACCCACAGTCTATATTTGGAACAGCCTCATTTGCAAGACTAAGAGTATGAATTTTAGCTTTTTACAAACCTGTGAATAAAACAGTCCGTGAATAGGCAGTTGCGGTTGATTGCATAGGACTGGTTCTCACAAATAACACATCCACCTCTGAATGTTCACACTCACAGCTGACTTAGTTTCTATGCAGCTAACATGAAAGACATCTGGTGCAGAGAAAACAACCCAGATGAGATAAAGAAAGAACAATGATGATGTGGGGGGGGGGGGTAAACAGAAATTGTAAGTGTGACCCTTCAAACTGCAGCACACAAACACAGGCCAGGCAATGCAAAAGAATACTTTTCACCCTTCAAGGTGTAATTCTAATGAATAATTTGATGATTAATTACAGTAAATCAAATGGCAAATGAGTCATTTTGGACGTTCTTGACAATCTGAAAGTGTTCTGATGTGGCTAAACATCATTTATATGCTTCTTCTGCTAATATAATTTTTAAAAAAGTACATTTTCTCTTTCTTTCCACCTCTTCTTGTCACAAACTTCATTTCAAGCTGATGGACCATGGCTCTTCACAAAGTTCACAATGCCATGACACATTGCTGCAGTATCAGATCAGGTATCTTCCTCAATGAGGATAATATTTCATGTACAGGACATTCGTTTTCTAGTCAACTTCAGCTGTGAGCCACCGCCCGGTCTCTGTCCATCCATCATCCCCTGACCTTCAGCACGGTGCCCTGACGGCTGCCCGGGGCACAGGCAGAGTGACTAATGTCTTCTCAGCCGCCACCTCCCCGCACCAAAGGCCCCTGATATCCGTCCAGTATTATCCGACCCTGGCGTCTACAGATTTCTATCACTGCTCCCAGCTTTAATTATTCACGCTGCTGAATCACACTCTCACCAGAGAGATAGCCAGACTGGCCACTCTGCCTGCCCTCTCCCTCTCTCTGATCTTATCTGTCTGGCTGTGTGACACCATCTCATCCTTCTCTTATATACACTGTAGATTAGAAAAGACAACTGCTGGGCTCGCCGGTGACCAAGTACGCATTGAGTAAAGCACACAGTCTATAACTAAGACTGTAGTTTCACCTGTGAACAGCGGTGTAAGTTTGGTTTCAGAAGTGGGGAGTCCACACTGAAGAACCTGAAATTATGTGAAGGCTACTTCCTGTCTTTGTATTGTACATTTATATCAACATTGTCATGCTGAGGATCATTAGCATGCTGACATATTATTTCAAACATGCTGATGTTTAGCGGGTCAGTGTGCGAAATACGGGGGTTCTCAGGGGGTCTCAGATCCCCTAATTAACAACTAGGACCCCCAAAGACAGCAAAATCAAATTTTGAGGGGGTCTCAAAATTAAGCTAATTATTTACTATTTGTCTGTATTGTAAGATTTATTTTCATGTTTAAATATTGAAAGTTAAGGAGCAACACAGAAAATGCGACTGATGACAGTGAACAGGCAGCTGATGTAGCCAGCAGCTGCTGACATGGTTACTGGTGTCGATTATAATTCTGCAAACTAAACAATTAATATATGCGCAAAAACACATTCTGACTCCGTGGTTCTGCTCCTCTTATTTGAAAAACCAAACCTTATTTATCCAACGGAAGAAGTTTTTAAACAGTCCTGAAATCTAGAAACAAAGTAATAAAACTTTGGGTTTGGAGATTTGCTGCTTTTCATGATGTCGCTGTATAAACTGTGAACCTTTCAGAACAGCTCACCGGTGTCAGGAAAGCACACAGTCAGTTAACAGTTAAATCCCGGTGAGTTAATGAAGGTATCCACGCTGTGCCAGCTGTGCGTAATATTACGCATAGTTTTGGAGAGGTGTGAGAAAACGTGGAGCTTCTGCCTGTTTTTAATTATTTATCTAGTTATTTTTTAACATTTATTTAGTTCCTTGTTGTGCGTCCCGACATTTCTTGCCTGTTATCGGAGCAGGTCACCTCGTGAGAACGTTTTTAATAACATTTCTTATTTTTTTTAGTTAGAATAGCTAGAATGAAAAAATGTGTGTGTGTGTGTGTGTGTGTGAGTGTGTGTATATATAATTTTTTTATATAATTTTTTTTTTACCGCCCATGCCAAGAGACCCCCTGATTGCCATAGAGTATTTTGCACACTGTAGCAGGTGTAATGTTTACCATGCTCACCAGTTTAGTTTAGCACGTTAACATGTTAACATTCGCTAATTAGCACTAAACACAATGTACAGCTGATGCTGATGGGAATGTTGTTATTTTTGCAGATATTTGGTCATAAATGGTAAAACAAAGTACTGGACAAATTTAAATTTTGACCTGATGGTGGCACTAGATGAAATGCCAGGGGATCACCAAAGTTATTAGTATTCATCCTAAAGGGGACATGAATGTATGTGAAAGATTTCATGGCAATCAATCCAATAGCTGTTGAGATATTTCACTCAAAACCACAAATGTGAACCTCATGGTGGCGCTAAAGGAAAAGTCGGGGGATCACCAAAGTCATTAGGATTCATCCTCTGGGGAGTGGTGGACCGACCGACAGACCGACATTAACATCCATAGAGCCACGCTGCTAGCATGGCTGAAAAAAGACACACATGCTATTATTAAACACATCACTTGTTCCCTCAGAGTTTGACAAGTTCTGTGTGGTTCTGTTGAGACAAAAATGTTCACTCCTTAACTAACCAAAGTTGGGGAGTTGGTGCTTCCCAACAGTCACACAGAGTAGATGGCAATATTTTTTATATTGACCTACATAAATATTTAAAATATCATTTGTGAAAGTTATGTAATTCTTTTATAGGAAACATCAGCCCATAGTTCCTGTCACTTTGTGGTTATTCTGAGTACTGGGGGCCTCCTGATACTGACTACCTATGCAGCTGTTCATACATGATGATCTTGCACTTGATGTGGTTTATCACTGAGATCACATGCATCCTTCCTGCGGAGCTGGGAATTCAACATCATGACTTTAACTTCTGTGAGACGCCAGTGAATGCACGAAGAACTTGGGTTATATTAACCTATGAAAATCCAGAAATATCGGTCACACACACCCTCACATGCACACACCTCACCCATATTCAACCTCTGTGTTCCTCGCCCCTCCAGACTGGGACTCTGGATCTTATTTCTTAGTGACAGGTCCAGGACAAAGGAGGGGAGGATGGCTGCTGGGAGGAGGACGAGGGGGGGTTGAGGACACAGAATGAGCTGCCAGATTGACAGGCCGATGGGGCTGTCGCTGGGGGCCAAGGTGTAGAGATGTTCGGGGAGTTGGCGTTTGTGGCTCAAAAGATAAGCATCAGTGCGAATATGAGAGGCTAGATGGTAATCTTTCACAGGAAGTCAGGCTATACCATTGCAGAAGAAACCACAGGAGAGAGGCTGACCTTGTGCGCCTGTGCTTGGCTGCATCGCTTTTTGGAGGAGGCCAGGCCTCTACCCGCTGCAGACAGGAAGATACTCTGACATAGTACTGCTCTGTTTAAAAACAAAGGCAAGTCAGGTCTTAGAGTTTACAGAGAAGTCGTCTGAAACTTTTGTATGATCATCAGTTTTGCATCACGTCACCATGGCAGCATGAATACCCAAAGTTTGAACTCAATCTATAGTTTGAGAACTGTTGCACAACATTTATCTCAGATATTTTCAGTGTTGTAGATTATAGTTTTAGGTGAAACTGAAAGCTGCATTAAAATAATTAACTGAAAGATGCTAAAACATTCTGTAGAGCTAAAGGGAAGTGCAGTGTGACAATTCTGTGTATTCATCTCTACATTTGTCACTACGTCATTTGACCCATCATTAATATAAATTTTTGAACCTCACTAGGGTTCCCAAATATCCCAATAAAATGTAGCTGTGCGCAGTTACGGTTCTCTATGCAGTGAGAGATTTGTAGCAGCAGTCCAGGTGCACTCACACTCTTATCTTCCAAATAAAGTGGTAGCTAATCTGGCTAAACTGTCGGCTTGTTTACAACATGTACATGTTGGACCTATTTTTAGCGATGGCTCCACGTTCAGAGATTTCAGCATTATATTGGTGACCACAATGTTATCACCACCGACAGAACCAATGGGTGGAGCTATGGAAATAAAACCCAAGTTATAATAGACCGGAGTTTTCCTTTAACTGTGTAATCTTTGGCCTGAGTGACCCAAAAAGTTATTTTTTTACTTTAAGGTTAGAAAGTAACCGTGGTGAGAGTTGCATATATTGTTTGAAGACAGGGTTTTTTGAAGGTTAGAGAAGGAGGTTTTTAAGCAGAATATCACCCATATAATTTCCTGGACCAGCAGCAAGGTTTTAAATAAGATTGAGTAATGCTCACCCCTATATTTCTAACTACTGTCAGTGTGCCCTGTTCACGGGCCAGTAATACCCAGCTTCATGGCCGGTGCTGGAAATATTCTCAACATAATTCAGCAGATTTTTCTGCCTCATTTGAGCTGTTATACTATTAATAGCTTGTGTTCAATGCCTCTTATTGTTTGAATTTTGGTTTATGTGTCAACCAGCATAGCATGTAACCACCATAATGATATTAACTCATGTTGTAACTGGACTTTATTCACCTAAGTGCTGAAGATGTGACCAAAATGTTTGATTTTTCTGGGCTGTTTTCTTTTAAGTGTAGCCTACTTGGCAGTAGATTCTTCATTAAGTTTTATGCTATAAAATGAAAATATTACACGCAAGCGAAATATCACTTTGAAAGGTTAAGCTTGAATAAAATACTGTCACAAATTGGAATTTGGGTTCACCTTCTTGTTTGATATAAAAATGAAGCCAGATGATGATGTAATGAAAAGAGTAAATGTCACCCTGCTTCCTTTTGCACTTGGCAGAGCAGATGTTGAAATGTCACTATGTTCCTGCTCAAATCAAGAAAAATACCTGTAGCATTGGCAGATTCATTTGACCCTAATTTACTGAGCAAATGGTCTGAGCCTGGTTTTCAGATATAGTCCGGAAGCTTTTACCATTTAAATTTTGCGAAGCTGTTGCATAAAAATAGTCTCACACTCGCAGACGGCAAGTTGTCAGCGCTGCATGACAAAAGCTAACATAGGAAATGTCGAGGTTGCAGCTCTTGATCGAACATCAATAGGCCGATGCAGAAATTTGTTACATTTAAAAAACTAAATCACAAAAAGTTTCCACCAATTATTTTGTGCTGGTTGACATGAGGACCTGTGAAATCAGAGCACAGATGCACAAGAAGGAGCCCTCCACAAAGAAACCTTTTACGGTATAAAACGACAGTGAAGACCTCTGGTTATAGGCCAGTTATTCACCACACAGGAAGTCATTTTGGGTTACTGCAGTGGGCTGCTTAACTCAGACAGTCAGACTTGAAGCAGCCCAGGTGTTTATGTATGTCTATGGGAGGGAAAGAAAACTGCAGACTACTCTCTATTTCTGTAACCAAATTGGTAGAAGTTGCTCGACACCCACTGATCTTCTGAAAATGTAAGTAACAGCTGATTTGTTCTCAATTTTCAAATGCTGTGTTTGTGAGTGTGTAGAAAAGAGATGAAAATGAAATGAAATGACGTATGAAGTTTGAAGTATGGAAATATACAGACGAGACAAGCTTCGAAATGCAGTATTTTCAGCGAGAGTTGAGAATCCTGCTTTGATTACAATTCAAGAGCAAGTCTCCAGTTGCTCTTAGATTTTAGATTTAATGTAATATATAAACTGCAATGTACAGTCATCTCGTCATATATGGAATTGGGGTGTGTGAATCAGGTATTTGGGGGACACTTTTAGTCAAAAAGCTATAAATCAAGCTGATATAAAACAGCACAAAACTCATCTCTATAGTTGTACGTAATGCTGACTATACATTTCTACTGTGTTTCCCTCTAAATAACATCTCCACTACAATACTTACATCTAGTTAAAGTGAAATACTGTATACTTTACACCAAATTAACTAATGAACTAATACTATAAGTATTAGAACTAAAATAAAAAATATAAACAAAGCCAGTTAAATAAAAGATGCACAGATACCAAACAAATCTGGTACTGGATTTAAAAAGAACTGTATACATATTTACTGCCATAAAACAAACTAGCAGAGGACTCATTTAACACATAAATATCCATCAATACCAACAGGAATATAATCAACAATAGTGAATAACCTTTTATGACATCCAAATATCTGCAGTATCTCCTAGTTTGATCCCTGCTGGTATTGTTTCTCTCTGCAGTTGATACCTATCCTGATGCCCGTAGCAAAGCTGGGTCACAAATCCTTAAGTAGTCTGGTGGTTTGAGTTGCCACAAATCCTCTGCACCCAATTTCCATGGGGGGCAGAAGTTTATTTTCCAGACTAACTGCTCAAACTCAGATGCTAGCTCCGTGTATCTAATCTCCTTCCCTTTTTATACGTTTCATCCAACACCACTTCCCATGGCCCAGTAAGCTCTCCAAAGTAGACGGTCGGCCCCGCTGAGTGTTGGACCCAAATGCTAAATCCAATACTGAGTTTGATTCTCCCTTTTGGGACTGTATGCCTGTGCCTGTCATGTCTCCTGGCATTTTCACAATCCTTGGGCCTTGCTTAAATGTCCTAACTTCTATTTTGGGTAGGTTTCCTTCCTGCTTCCTGTTTTGTTTTCCCTCACAGCCAAAGGGATTCAAAGATAAAAACATGTCAATCAAAGCGTGATTAATCGGCCTTGACCCTGTGTTGCTCTGCCTCTTCTTGCCTCTTTCCCAAGGAAACATGATTTTAAAATTGATATGTATGTCTTAAAAAACCCAAATGGTAGACAAATGGAGGATATGTGACAGAGACCCATGTATTAGTCTCAGTGCAGAGAGCTCATGTTGAAGTCAAAGTGTAGCGAACTTCTTTTTGCCATTCAGCTGCTTCGTTAGTCAAAGCTAAAGTTGGCATTGTTTGGATCTGCAGGTGCTGATAATAGATTAGTCTGGATAGACAAACCCATTTTAATTTCTTGCATCACTTGACTGATTTTTGGTAGGTTTAAGATAAATATTGTACAGAGGAAGTGTTTAAATCAGCACTGATCCCCCTACTTAAAGAGAGGTTATCTGATATGAATACTGGGGTACTTTCAATAATAATAAATCTGTTAATATTTAACAAATGAGTTTCACGATAAATTCAGATTCAGTTTCTTTCCACTGAATGTTAAAAATATAACTCAACAACCCGATGAGCCCAGAGAGAACAGCGAGGGGCCACAAACAGCTGTTTAGTTGAATATAAAGACCTCAGTCTTCTGTATGTGGAACTGTTGAGGAAGAAAAGTCCAAGGGCGAATTGTGTTGGAAGGCCACATTCTTTAGCGGAACACCAAACTAATGATGTATTTCATTTTTGTTTCAGCCCCTTGTTAGCCGCAGAGAGAGTGAACAGCAATGAGTCTGCTGTGATAATGGTGAGTTATGGCGCCCGTATCCACAGCGTTTCCCCGATGGTTCCACATGAATGTTCCCGGGGGAAACTTTGGGAGTTTTCAGCCTCCTGTGTAATTACCTTTTAGCAAAGAAATGAGTAAAGAGTGAGATTCTGCTCTGTCATTGTTAGTCCACAGCACGAAACAGCACAGAGCAGACCAGGACTATTCTCTGTGTTTTTACTATAATTTATTACTGTTGATTGTAGTTGCATCAATGCTCCTATTGAAGTTAAAGTATGAGATATGTTTCGACTTATTTAGTCTTGCTAATTAACACAATAATCATCTCTCAAACTCACTAAAGTTCATTAGATTAATAATATTTTAATGTCATTTGAATACTAATCTATTATAGGTCAAAAACTTGAGGCTGTAAAATCAGAAAACAACATTCATATCTCATGAAAATTAAAATAGCTGTTTTTCACTCCACATAAGTGTCTTATTGTGGTTATGAATATTAGGCGCATATTTACCATAGACTACACACTCAGCTCTGACAGTGAAATAGCAAATTTAAATGAAACCGTATTAATCTAAAAACACACTGCGTAACAGCTGGGTAGTTACACTGTTTTTGGGAAACCTGCCATTACCTTCAGATTCTTTTCATGAAGTACTTTCTACACATCGTTGGCTCATGATGCTTTTCAGAAACGCAGCACAGAGCAATGGCACAAGGTATAAAGTGTTTTCTTTGATATTATTTTTCTGGCTTTAGGCTCTCTTGCATTGACTTTCCAAAATCACATGTTATGCACTTGTAGTTCTCTCTCTCTTTAACGAGGATGGAGATCACATGCTTATCTCAAATGAAAATTTAATTACATTTAATTGTAATTCTAGTAAGGCTGGTAAGTCTGTACTGGGTAAAAAAAAAAAAAAGATTCCCTACCAATAAGTGTCATCCAACAACCCTTTTGCTTGATTTGATCCCTGACTGAAAGTATGTCTGTTCCATCTGCAGCCTCTAAATCGAGAGATGAGCGCGCGAGGCAAGAATGTGCCCAATTTGAGTATACAAGGGCTCAGAAATGTTCTTATTAAATTGTTAAATCTTCCAACGATGTAACAGGCTTTGTTGAAAGTGGCCTTGGCCGGCAATTTATAAGCGCCCTTTGCACCAGAATGTGATTAGCGTCCACATAAAGCAGAATAAAACATATTGTGATAAATTCTGCCTTCAGATGCAACACATTGTATTAAAAATGTTAAACAGTATGAAAATATATCATAAGAAATTCACCTAAAATCTAACACAGTATATAAACATATAATGCAGCTGTAGAGTAAGCAATCTCAGCCAATTAGGGGCAGTTATATTGGACATTGCAATTTTTTGTAAAGTCAAAATCATGGTGTACAAATGTTGACATTGTTCATCTCTGCTGGTTACCTTGAGTCATTCTTGCTCAACCACTTCTTGCAGTATAAGAACTTGAACTTGTGTTTTATTTTGAAAAGACATTTTCTCCACCATTTTCTCTGAATAATTAAATAACTGCTTCAGCTACATGAACTAGATACATATGAAAAGTTGTACATATAAACAGGCAAAAATGTTGTTTTTGTATGAATCATCGTGTTTCAAAATAAACTCTCGGGGTTCATCATCGCGTGAAAAACATGGAACCTGGGCTTCCAAAAAGAGACTGACTGTCTGCCTTTGCACCTGCCGGACAAAAACATCAATTTCCTCTTTTAAAAAAAGCCAATCTGTACCCTCCTCATCATTACAAAAAGAACCATTTCTGATGTGGAGCACACAGCTTTTAAACTGAAGCTGGTTTGATTGCCCATGATTGCTGCACCCACTGATAATGTATTCCTCCTAATCTCACCCTTTTTTCCAGCCTCGCCACAGGTGCACAAAAATAACAAACACAGGCACAATGCACTTTGCGCCATTAATTCACAGAAACGACAGACAATTGTTATTATTAAACACTGTGTCACAAACTGTCACCTTGTTCTACGGCTGATTATAACTGTCGGCGTCTTAGTATCTGTATTATGTGGCTGTAAAGAGTAACGCTTTAAAAAGGAAATCCCTCGGAAACAAGCCGTGGGTTATGTTGCAACAGCTCATAGTAACTTCCTGTGCTTATCCGTATTGTATATGCGTATAGAGGATCTAACACTAGCTGTCTACTCAGAATATATTATTGTATGTTGGCTGACGCAAAGAGCAAGAAGCAGCAAGACTCAAAAGTGACTGGAGGCTTTATTATTTTCTCCAGTCAATGAACAAAGAATGAGATTGTTCAATCAAAAGCAGTCTTTCTTGTCCTAAGAGCTCAGTGTTAAAATAGATGAAGATTTCTTTACCTTTTGACACATTGCAGGACGGTATATTGTATTGTATAAATGTGATGTGATGATTCTGACAATGGGATTGAGTCTCAGACATCCGAGCACAAACATGCAGTTTTCACAAAGTCCCGGGTTTATGAAGTTTGTCTATTTTACACTTAGTGTCTCCAATTTGACGAAACTGCAATTTTCTGTCCACAGGATCGCAGCAGGACAGACAGGAACAGAAATATAAGATGTGGTAAGGAGCTCGAGTTCATGGAGTCCGAGTACGACGTGGTGGACGACCAGGAGCAAGTGCTGCATGTGCGCATACTTCCTGCAAGGCCCATAAATGATGAGAGAGAGTATGCAGGTAGTCATTCACATTCACACAGCTCTTATTTCATGTTGTTTTCGATTCCCACTTCAATTCCAGTTTAGGTTACTTAGATTTGAGCACGGGTTTGGTTTCATTTAGTCCTTATAGATGTCTAATTTAAGTTTTGTTTTGTTTTGGTTTTGTTTCGTGGTTTAATTTGTTTTTGACCTTTTAAAAATGCATCTACGTTGACTTTTCAAGGTTTTTTCAAATTCAGTAAAAAGAAAATCTAAATTTTCAGTGTTTTTATCTTTGAACATTTCTTTTTAGTATACACTGCATGTCATAACCTTGTTGACAGTAAAGCTGTAAACCACAAAACTGTCATCTTGGTCGCTCAGACGCCTGAGACTCAGTTTACTGAGTAATTCTGTCCGTCAGTGGGAGTGAATCTGACCTTTGATGTTAGTCCCCACCTGTCTTACTCTCATTACTCCTGTCTGCCTTAAAGGTATTCAAATATAGCACATACAGATTCATAAATAAAATACCCAAAAACCTAAGAATTAACTCTTATACTTGTCAACTTCAACTTCAGAAAAAGTGTTTGCAGAAATAACAAAATGAGCGTGAGTATGTTTCACATTCCTACACAGAAAAGATGTGGTGAATAATATAATTAGAATGAAGCTGAATGAAGCTCCACCCGCAAAACTGTGGTGAGAATGAAAGCAGTGTGGATCTGAGAGAGAGAGAGAGCTCATGCTGAGTGAGCATGATCTGCCAGTGGGTCTCGAGGGCCATCTGTTGGCTGAGTCAGACTGCGGGAGATTACAATCATCCAGGAGCCGAAGGGGGAGAGAGGGAAACATGCAGTGTGAATAGACTCCCTTCACTCTCCTGCATGGATGTGGCCCACAGCTAGGGGCCTCACAGCTGCACATCTACAGCTTTATACTGAATGTGGCTTTTAAATTTGTTCACACTTGGAGTGTTCTTCCTCTGTAATCAATAGTCTGCTGCTGCTGCAGTGCACTGCTGGGACTGGCAACAACTGAGTTACAGGAATGATACAGACTCAGAGTGTTTAAACTGTCAACTAACACTGGAGCTACTGAAACTACTATCATTACTGTCGCTGATGAGACTGTGGGCATCACAACTTCTTTTGCTTTCAAGACAGGGATCTTCCAAGGTCGTCATCGGCTCAGAGCCTTTCATCAATGTCCACTGTAAGGTTTCTGTTTTGTTTTCTTCAAATGAATGTCCCACTGCAACTGAACTACTGTAAAAGTCTGCTTATACTTGTTGTGTTCTGCTCTCTGCTCCATCAGTGGAACTCCAACATCCCCCCAAGAGAAATCCCACTTACTTCAGGTAAAATGACAAAACTCTCTGTAATCTGAATTTTGATCATTGTGGTAAAGATGTTCTGTGGAAGTAGTAGTGGAACAAATCAGAAAAAGAAATGACACATTAACATTAAGGTAAATACATAGCACACAGTTGTTTAATTCGATACACTCAGGGGTTTTGCTGCTACAGCCTTGCTTGGCCTGGTACCAGTAGCTTATGGTGGCTAATATTAGCTGACGTTAGCAAACTGTGTAAAAGACATTACTGAGTCAGTTCACTGACTTCATGACTTTTCTCTACTTGGCCACAGGCTGCCTCTCAGCAAAAGTTACACTGGATCACTTAACCTGCATTATTCAAGATTTGACATTTGGCTCTGTGGAATGGGAAAGTGTCGCTCATAGTGCTTAAAACCCTGAGAATTATCACCACGAGTCTGCAGAGCTTTTTAGTCTCTTTTAGCTCGCTGTATTGGTTTTACGGCACATTTACTGCACGGTTCAGTCTTTTCAACCTTCGTATGCAGCTGTTTTCAGCAAAATAGCTCTGATAAATCTCCTTTACACTACAAGAAGCAGACAGTTAAGTTAGAATCTGGCTAGTGAACACAGTCGAGCACCTACCAGCTAAAGAGCCAGATATTTGTCTCAGTTTAGGGTATCTGCACACTTTTTGAAATCACTTTTAATGCTTTAAGACCTTTTTTAAGACCTAATACCCTTTCCACAGCAGTTTGAATGCACATAAGGGCTGGGCGATACGTTTTAAATTATAAATACATTAATTATTTCCCTTTGCCTACTTGGTTGGACTTTATGTCACCTTGTCTAGACTGCAGAACCAGAATATAACTGCTTTAAATGTTTATGTCACACATTTATATTTATCTATGAGGTAAAACACTTAAATGTTTCCTGTAAACATATCACCTGGTTGTCATACCATACCTATGTATTTGTCAGCTTGTTTCAATTTGATTGAGAGGTAACACCACAATGAAAAAACACTTTAAACTATAATGAGTATCTATTTTTAAAATCACCAAAATGGGAAATTTAAGTTTTTTTTACCAACAGTGTTACAACTCCTGACCTGGATATATTTACATATAATACTTCAGCTGATGGTTTTCAGGTCAGTTGTGGGATTACATGTTTCAGTTTGTTTGTTTTTTTAATTATTGTATTCGGCAACTACAGCCTTGCAGTTTACTAAAACGTAGGGCTGCAACTAACAATTATTTTCATTATGTCACAAAATTGTGAAAAATGCTCATCACAAAGTGCCAAAGTGACGTCTTCAGATATCTTCTTTTGTCCGACCAACAGTCCAAAACCCAAAGACGCTTAATTTACTGTCATAAATGACAAAGAAAAGCAGCTAATCTTCATGTTTAAGAAGCTGGAACTTGCAAATGTTTGACATTTTTGATTGAAAAATGACCGAAACGATTAATCGATTATCAGAATACTTGGCAATTAATTTTCTTTCGATTGACTAATTGATTAATCGTGCATGAGATTTGAGTACCAGTTTTGTTTTGTTTTTTAAAACACAGGGCCGGCTGTAAACAGAGACCTGAAGCCAGGCAGGAGCAAGACCAGATTAGGTAAGACACCTTAGAATAATTAACTTTAATCACTTTCACCACCCTGGCCTTAGAAGCATCCCAGAATATTCACATGTTGCTCTTACAGATAAGAGTTTACCACCTGTGCAGCCAGGAGACCAGGTAAACACCTTGTTGTAGTGTTGACTCTGTTTTTGTGTCAATAAATCGTGTTGATTGCATCTCATAAAATAGGTGATCACTTTTCTCTCTTTCCAATATCACAGCGCTCACGCAGGTAATTTGCTCAACTACTATTCAAGTTATTCACTGTTGGGGTTTTGAATAAGTTCTGAATGGACTTACAGCTGAGGTCTGTGCTCTTCCAGGCGCTCTCCATCACCTCCACCATTAGTGACTCCCTTGCCTGCACTGACTTCACACAGACCCTGCAGGAGAGAGTGAGTACTGTTTTACTCTTCCACTGTAATTTGTAGCCGGACAGGAAGCGAGTAGACACACCATCACTTCTGCCCTGTTGTTGTTTTATTTTGCTGTAGCTGACCTCGACACTATGTGGCCCTTTCCTCCATGTGAGTGGTGGAAAGTGAAAGGAGGCCCTCTTAGTTTACAGTTTGTACAGTGTAGCAGTGACGCCATCTGCTGGTTAGAGAGATAATGACAGAAAAGGCTTGAGGCTTTTAGAAGAAGTTTCAAGTTTTATTTGACATGTGCAGTCAACACAGGGGTCAACAGTGCAATAAAATGTGTTGGACGAGAGTCGGTCAGCTCAGCAGTACAACAACAATATAAATGTCAATCAAAAAAATACAATAAAATAAAAAAATAAATATATATAAATAATAATGTGACGTTATGTATAAATGATGCCTCTTTTTCATTTCAGTGGACAGAGAACAACTAAAAAAGTAAGTAGTCAAACATGCAGCATTATTTCAATCATAGCTAATAAATAATGTGTCAGATTTTCCTTTAATTTTACTGTTGACAGTGGTGGAATTTAACCAAGTACATTTACTCAAGTACTGTAATTGAGTACAAGTTTTAGGAGTATTTACATTTTATGCTACTTTACACTTTTTACTCCACTACATTTATTTGATAACTTTAGTTGCTTTGCATATTCAGATTAATAATACAAAATATAAATCAACTATTAAATTATGATAAATAAAGTAGTATAAAATAAATAAAGAAGTTAAAATTAGCTCCACCTTCACCAGCTGCCACATTAAAGTGATTAATGCACACATTAATGCATCAATAATTATAATCCAATAACATAATAAACATTATTCTGAAATCTGGCCATTCTGCATAATGAGTATTTTTACTTTCGTACTTTTACTTAAGTTAGATTTTGAATGCAGGACTTTTACTTGTAACAGAGTATTTTTACACTGTAGTATTGCTACTTTTACTTAAGTAAAGTAACTTATGAGTACTTCTTCCACCACTGATTATTGACTGGGTCGCTCACCTCTGTATGTGCTACTTATTTTTATTCATTATTTTATTATAATATTTTATTGTATATATGTAATATTATTTTATTTCCTACACCATGTCTTTTAATACATGTCTACCAATCCTTTCTCTAAAATCAATAATCAATCGTGCTATTTTCATCATAATTTTGTAAATTATATTTTATTCTACATAATTAAACCTGTAACCTGACTAGAAAGGACTTCTTCACTGTGTTTCCATGTTGTTTTTATCTAATTGTCTTTTTAATACTTCTAATAGGCAGCGTTCAGTTCACAAACCAAAGGTAAGAGCTAAATAACTGTGAATGTAACATTTTGGTTAAAAATGTCCTGACAGTTGTAATAACGTTGGATATGTTTTTAGGTCTACAGAGCCCTGAAATTTTTTTAGACCCACAAACCAATCAAAGACATTCTTTGGATCTGGAGACTCATGACATAGAAAAAAGGTGCGACTTTCATTTCTCAGGCTTTTCAGGACAGTTATGTCACATTTGATTTACATGTGCTCTTTCTTCTATTTAGGTCACAAAATAATCTAGGTAAGTAATGTTAAAGATCATCAGCATCATTATACAGTTACTGATTAAATAAGTCAAATTAACTTCTACTTAAAGAAAGGGTGCCATCAAAACGTCATCACCATGAGTGGCCTCAAACTAAAGAGGACTTTGAGCAACATGACTTTGTTCCAATGGAAAAGCCTCAACAGGTATACTTGCTGCTACTTAAGAAAGATAACAAATATATATACATGTATGTGTAAATAGTCAACATCATTAATCAGTGAACTCTATGATATTTGGCAGACCAACTGTGAAGAAGACTGGTATGTTGGGGCCTGTAATCGAGCAGATGCCGAGCATGCGTTACACCTGGTGAACAAGGTATCTCTTCTAATACAAAATGAATCAGAAAGTGATCTGAATGTGTCTGAAGCTTAACTTCTTTTGCTTCTCACATTAACCAATAGGATGGAGCATTTTTGGTACGAGACTGCTCCATCAATTCCAGCACTGAACCCTTGGTACTGGCTGTGTATCACGAGAAGAAGGTTTACAATATAAAAATTCGGTACATCGAGAACACCAGCAAGTACGCCCTGGGAACAGGACAGCGATCAAATGATGTGAGTGAGACAAATTCAAGAAGATGGTCTCTCTTCAGCATTATATTTACTGTCGCTCGCGTCTTATTTCTCCTCAGATGTTTGACTCTGTGGCAGATATCATCAAGTTCCACTCCATTTTCCCAATAATCCTCATCAGCGGGAGAAATATGCCCAGAGGCAGATACCCAGAAAACTGCGTGCTGACATGTGCAGTAACGAAAAGAGATGTTGACCAGCTGCTCCAGTAACACATGCATCATTCCAGCACAGATAATCTGTTGAATCTGGTTCCTATAATGTCGCCATGTAACCCCAAAACATCCATTAAAGTTCATCACAGGCTGACTGTGTGTACAGTTTGTTAGAAGTGTTTGCTTGTGTCAATAAAAAGAAAATGTGTTTCATCCAAGTATGCATATTAATCAATCCTTTCCAATCACTTTACAATGATGCGAAACAGAGAGAAGCAGCAAACTCACATAATATAAGCAGCTGGAGGCAGAGAATATTTGTCATTTTTTTACTTGATAACTTCGATTTGATTACCAAAATAGTTGGCAATTAATTTTCCTTCAATACATCTCTCTGGTCAAACAACCGTGAGTCTAAACATAGAATATCTAAAACATCCAGGAACACGTGGTTTGGCAGCAATCGTATTTTTGATATTTTTATCAAAACATAACTTTCAGTACTGCTAATAGCTTTATTTTTATTTTACTTTTCTTTTTTATTTAATTGATTTATTTAATTGTACGATTATTTTGTTATCTGTATTTATTTAATCTATTCAACTATAACTATTACTACTTATTTTATTTATTTATCATTATTGTGTTTTTACATTATTGTGTTTTAGTAGGGAGGGGATTGCAGGGGGGGCTATTACTGTCTAAAAAGAAAAACATGAATCTGTGTATATATATATATATATATATATACACTGCTAATAGGTGAACAGAAGGTTAACACTGCTTAGTTTGATCACGCAATATAATAAGCTACAATTTTACACAAATCATAATTGCATGCTTAGTGTTACACAGACCCCGTTATCTATGGTCACTAGATGGCAGTGTGGCCACTTGGCAAACAAGAATTACAGTAATAACTGGCCCCTTTTTCGGATTGTTTATCAAGAGTACATGTGCTAAGAAATGTTAGCTGGATAACTAATTTACATCAATTCAGACTTGGCTAAGAGAAAGAAGACAAAAGAGTTAACTGCACTTCACAGTAGGCCTGGCAGGCTTCATTATCTCAGATCACATCAGAGAGAGAAAGAGTGAGAGAGAGAGAGAGAGAGAAAGAGAGGAGAAGATGGATGTGTTCAGTCTCTCTCTCCTCTTTGACGTGACGTGAAGAGTAATTTTTATTGTCTTCACATCTTGCTGTTGCTTCATTATCTCGACAAGACTCGACAAGACGTAGGCCTATAGTTCAGGGGTGGAGAACCCCCGGTGCCTTGTCTGGAAATGTCAGATTGACTTTCACTATTGAGAGCTGAAAAGCCAGTTTACAGATCAAGAAGAGTCTCAGCACAAGGTTTATTTAACCCCACCGAATGGAATTCCACAAAGTGAAGAAACAATGCCCCCACTGTGAGAGGGACCAGTTCTGCAGATCTTTACTGATTATGAGACACTCACCTCCTTTTTTTTTTAATTTCTTGGCAGAGATAGGCTTACAAACAATAGTGTTGGATTTGTTTTTAGATCTGATGATGAGAAACCAGCCCTACATCTACTTTACAGTCAGGAAGAAGCTAGTCACCAGTGGCTGGAAGAAGAAAATACTCCTTTACAAGTCAAAGTCCTGCATTTAAAATCTTACTTAAGTAAAAGTACAGAAGTATTATCAGCTAAATATACTTAAAGTATCAAAAGTAAAAGAACATACAATGGTGTTATGCAGATTATATTATTAGATTGTTAATACTGATGCATCAGTGTGTAAGCAGCATTTAACTGTTGTAGCTGGTCGAGGTGGTGCTAGTTTTACTTTATGTACTGTTGGGCAGCTCAATCTCTAACAGTGCAATCTTATGAAGACAAGTCTGGCTAGAATCTAGGCCTAAAGACCTTATTTTCTTTAAACAAGTGGAAAAAGAGTTTGAGTTAATCTGTCTACAAACTGACTATATCTTGAAACAAGAAGTAAATAGCCTAGTGGAAACAAAATGGAAATAAGCCTTCCTCAAAATTGTATAGTACGTTATTGACTGTCTTTCCGAGCTGTTACGTTAAAGATAATAGGCCCTGAAGACATTTTGACATGTCACTGTACAAAAAGCACAGGTGTAAATAATAAAATGAATTAACGATGGCTGAATTCCATTTAGCTGCTTTAGTTTCAGAGTCCTGGTATTGTGCATGCTGGCTCACCATCGTGGCTCACTGGGACACTGGAATAGAACAGAGCCATCAATAATGCTATTAGAAACACCTTTGCTTTTTCTACTATGACAATTTAAAATGTCTGCTGTGAAAAAGGCCCATTAAACCCAGGTTTAGTCAAGCTCCAGCAGTCTTCTTTTTTCCTTTTCCAATGGGGCTTGAGATTCTCTCAAGAGACCTGTTGACCTGCTATGAGAAAGGCTTTAAGATGATCACGAGCACTTTAAGTAATGTAATTCTGTTGGAACAATAAAGGAATAGGCCATATAAATTGTGATCATGTTTACCTTGTTTTAATAGAAAAAAAGAGGAGTTACACAATTGTTATTATAAAAGCATGGAACACGATAAGAATGTAGAAAAACCAAATTAAAAAAATAAAACGGTTTTAACTGGAACATGAGTAAATCTCACACAAATGAGTGAATGAAAGGCAAAGCAAAACATTTAGAAAGTACTGTCACACGCTTAAAATAATAATATATAACAAAGACTGCACGGCAGCTAGAGACACTGCAGTGTTAGGAAAGTAAAACACAAAATAAATGCTGTTGCAGAAGAGGATGAGGAATGTTAACCATTCCCTACCGAGTATGAACACCAGTCATCACGTTTTATATTTATAGGTATATACACAAAATCTGTGGGTGACCACAACATATATATACACACACACACAATAAAAACTGTGGGCAACCAAAACCTATAAATTGAATTATTGGTCTAGCACCTCATACGTCATGATTACATTATAAACAAGAACACAGGTGTTGTAATGTGGTCGTAGGAAGAGACACAGATCTGAAAAGTATTTGGATAGAAGACTGCTTATGTCCTTTTGAATATTTTTGAAAAATATACAAGTTTAACTGGTTTTCAAGGGCCAAGTATGTACATGGCTGTAAGATAAAATAAAAAAAATACAAGTACGTGGCTTTCTGTTATAGTAAATAAACCAGTTTGGGCTGCTTTGATCCACTCCATTTTGCACCACTGTTTAAGGAGCTCCAGCTTCTTCTGCAAGGAGGTGATACATGGAAGCAGTGACACTAAAGAAAGCAAACTGTATGGCACAAGGAGTAACAATGATCCAAGATGATTTTTCAGCGTTAACACTTGTTTCTGGGACCTCAAATAAGTTAATCACAAAATATCTGTGATTAACTACACATTGAAATTCCATGAAAACAAACACCTAATGTGGTAGGGAAAGAAAGCATGTAGTAATCCTCAAATCCAGGTTACCATGAGACAGAACATTTAAATAAATATGCACAATATAAGACTTTACTTTTTCTCTGTGCTCTGGTAAGTTTTAAACAGAAAGCAGCCATTAATACATTACCTTTCTTATCCATCTGTACTAGAGACTATTAGGAATAGTCAAAATTGTAGCTTTTAGCTCTAGCCTCACAGGAACCAAAACTAACGGTGCATTCAGGCACTCCTCGTCAACTGGTATAAGTTAAAAACATTCAAATGTATCACCAAGAATGGCCAGCAGAGTGGTAAATACTGGTGGAAAACTGAGGCACATTCCATAATACCCAAGTTTACAGTTTATTTCACTTCACACAGCACTTGACGGACAACTGGAAAACATAACTTCCATTTCTCTGCAACACCCAGTGATCTGCATCACATCCAAACTGATAAAACAAACAGAGGTGTGCATGCCTAGCTTTCATTATTTACACCTGGCAGTGTCTTTTTCATTGGTCTAGTTCATTTGACACCTTTACCAGTGACCGGTGACCATCCGGTAAAAACGACATAGTTTGCAAAGAGTGCCTGAATGCACCACTACACTACTGACCGACACACCACGGATAAAAGGATACTGAGATTTGCACATAATGGCACTGGCTGTGATCTCTAAGAAAGCCACATTTCTCTATTTGGAGGAGCTTTTGAAATGGGACATGCCTTGCTGAAAAGTTATAAGATTATTAGTGTTGAACTGTTGACTTTCTGGATGCTGCTCTTGAATTGGGATGCAGCATCAGTGCATATACAACTGGCCATCGTCACAACAACACAAGGGGGTCCCTGTCTAAGAAGCTAAACATTTTATAGGCTTGTAAGTGTTCTATGTCCATATATGCTGCCTGGAAATTGACAAATTTGGAATTTCATTTTCCTTGCCTTGGATTGCTCTGTTAATCTGAGTATTAACAACAGAAAAAAGGACATTAATAATTGAATAAATCTTTTTTTGTCGTATATATTGCATGTGAGGATTGACCAACAGGAAATGACATTCTTACATAAATGTCACCACAAACCAAATATTTGGTCATTACTGCATGTGCATGTTCCGTATTTTCATGGCATTGATTACATTCTGAGTGGGTTAGGGCACAAAGATTTCACTGCACTTAATACAGGTTGCATCGTAGAGGGGTCAGTAAAACATGGCTGATGCAAACAAAAAATAAATACAGTATGTTATCCTTTTTCAGTAAACAGCATGCACTTATGCCTCAACTCTGGCAGATCTACTAGTTTCTCAAACTTCTGAAACAGTACTTAACATCTGTGTATTACTGACTGCAGTCTACGACAGCAGCTGGTCCATGTTCCATGACTCAAAGCAGCGAAACTGCATTGCACTTAAATATTCCATATCCATGTCTATATAAACAACATTCAAATAACACAATGTTCAGTGATACTACTATGTCGATTTTTTAAATCTTATGCTCCCATAAAGAAAATAATTGCCCTAATATGTCTTTTTTTAGGTCAATATCTTCCCATTGTAATACTAGTTATTTCCATAAATGTACACTTCTGTCCATTGACACATTGTCCGATAAATTCATGGAGAGACTCCAACAGTGCACCCCATCACCTCATACTTCTGCCCCATGACTTTGCTCAGCCTCATTTTTAAAATTTGGCACTTCGGAACCAACTCAGAGGCTCCTGTGTCAGCTAAAGTGTCTGCTCTCACGCCCTGTACGGCGGACCGGGGCTTTGGATGGTTGAGTACCACCACGGGCTGGTACGGGCCCGGTCGCTTCACCAGTTGGTCCTCCTTCAGCGGCATTGGGTAAATTACGGTACAGTCCGTTAGACTGCCCATAGGTACCTGAGTCTTGTATCTGGATATTCTAAGTTTCAATCCCTTCTTGCTTTTTTTCCACACGCCTACTTGTACCCTTTTCAGAGAGACAGTCAGGAACTTTGAGGAGATGTCACGCTCACTTTTTGCCATTTGCTGTAGAGAGTCTGCAGTCCCAGATGCATCTACGTGTGCAGCAATTTTAGAAACACATTTCTCATCTCTTGAAGATTTTGAAACTGGAGTGTGACTGCATTTATTACTGTCTGTTGGCACAGTGCTATTTTTTTCCTCCTTGACATGGTTGTGGGTCAGTGCAGGGTGCTGAATACCCTTATCATGCTCCTCTACTTTTACAGACTCACTGGTCCGCTTTGTCAACAGAAGGTTGCGGGTGAAGGATCCATCTTTTGTGGCCACCTGAGCACAGGACCCCGATGTTGGCGCCTCCTTTACCTGCTGTGTGCGGTTTGTTATCCTGATGTGATCTCGATTTGTACTAGCAGAAGTGTTATTTTTATCCATCACTATACCGCGCAGAGCCATTACCAGTGGTTGAATGGAGCCTTGCACGTCCTCCGGTTGTTGACTTAATGAGAACACAGAAGAGATGACTGGAAAACCCTCAGGTTCTGGCATGTCTCCCTCTCCTGCTCTCTCACTGGACCTGACTTCCTGGTTCCAAGCCGAGATCTTTGAATTTGTGCGATTAGAGAGCACTGGTGTTTTGACTGATGAGAGCTCAGTCAGGGTCCTGGGTACTGAATAAGACAGTTCTGCAACATTATCCTTAGAAACTAAAATCGCTGGAGGTCTCACTTGGACAGCTGCAGGTGAGGATACACTCAAGGAAGGAGAAGCTGATTTTAAACTTTGCTGTTTCAAGCCCGCTGCCTCTTTCTTTACTTTCAAAGTGCTGTTCTTGGGGCGGATCTCCCCGGGTTCCATCTTAACAGCCACCGACACATCTCGAGGAGTGCTTTTTATGTCACTTTCCCTCCTGGGCGGGATGCTCTTGGGCTGCTCTGGAATTAAAGTCTTTCTCTCATCCACTGCCCTCTGAGAAACACATGCTCCCATGTTTTGTGGATGGATGCTAGGCAACCTGTTGGTAACCCTGGTGGAGGTAATAGTGGGCGGAGCTGCATTGTGGTTCACAGGTTCTCTCTGTGCAACATTGATCCCACTATTTCCTTCTCTCACAGGATTGAGGATGCTTTTGGGAACCTTGTTTGGAATGACTGTGTGACATTCCAAGTTGATTATTTCTTGTGATGTTCTTTTCAGTCCACCTTTGTCTTTGCTTTGGGTGTGGAGGTTTTTGGAAATATTGACTGGGACAACAGCAGGACGCTCCACATTCACTGTCTTTGTTTCACACTGTTTCCTGTTAACTGCGCACATCCCCAAACTCATAGACTTCACCGTGTTTGGATAATTGAATGTGGATGATAGCGGCTTTCCCAGTGCAGTGTTTGGAGATACTGTCGTCCTCGTGTCTTTGATCACAGACTCGTTTTCTTGTTGAGAGACGAACCTCAGCTTTAGCTCCTTTGTCCCATTGACAGTTTTCACCTCAACAAGTTCAACCAAGCAGCCAGCAGGGATCGTTACTTCCTCTGGAAGAGAGACCGTTAGAGCCCTGTTGTGCTGAATGAGTCCATTCAAAGGGGAATAAAGTTCTGCATTACCATTAGTGGCATTTGAGTCCAGTGTTTTTCCCCTCTGTTCATCTTTACCCAGTCTGACTGCAGCTGCACTCGGGGTGGGAACTGTCACCCGAACAGCTGGTCGAAGTGATGATGGATCAGCAGTGGGCACACTTGGTAAGGCACTGGAGACAGTAACGTGTGGAATTTTTGTCGTGCCAGGCTTAGCAGGTCCTTGACTAATGTTTTTACTATGCAAACGCTCAATGTGCTTCACAAGGCACAGCCTCCTCATATACCCCTGTCCACAGTGAGGACATTTGAATGGATACTTTGCAGTGTGTTGCTTCAGGTGAGCGTTTAACTCTGCCTCACTGAATGAGACGTTGTTGCAATAAAAACAGTAAAACCTTGTCCCCATATGCTCGATCATGTGATTCTTGAACACCGCAGGGTCTGCAGAAGCGAATCCACATTTCTCACAATACATCACGTTTGAAGTGCTTAATACATGATCCAAGGCCAGATTTGGGTGTCTACTGTTCACAGACGATGGCATGCTTTGATAGCTGACAGGCTTCATGTTGACAGGTGAGCCAGAAGGTCCCACAAATACAAAGGCTGCAATTATGCAGAGGAGTAAACATCCATCTCCACCTGATGTCCGGGGTTTATTCCTCCGAGAAGAGAACTGACAAATGAGACAGCTCCCCCCCCCCCACACACACACCTGTGAAAGGCAGATGAGAAACAAAGAAAGAAAGAAGCTCTTTAACAGTGAAGTCAGTGGATGAAACCTTTCAGGTTACATTGCTGACACTCAGACGAGGCCCGTGAAGCCCCCCCCCCCCCCTCACACAGCTCTCATGCAGCATTTTCTGCGCCTGAAGGCGTTTATTTATCAGTTCACGGATTTCGGGCACACCAAAAGACACAAAGCGGCCAACTAAAACCGACTGTGGTCACCTCTGTTTACACCTGCCGTCCCGGGCTGCCTCCCTTTGGACCCCAAGAAAAAGGCCCTACCTGGCCACAACAACACGACGGTCTTCAGCTGTTTGCGTTCAACAACGGAATCAAACTCCACACACATACCTGACGGAGGTGTCGCGTAACAGCGACCTCGATGTGTTTCAAGTGAATAGATCCTTTCAGTGGCCGTGAGACTGACGCTCGTCAACGCTGCCAACCGAGCTGCTTCGCTTTAGCTCGGTGTTAGCCACCTGCGGCTAGCTCAGACGGTCCCGGAACACGGTTACCCTCCCCTTCAAAATAAAAGTACAGGATAAAGAAAAACAACAACACTCCAACGATTCGGCTTTTCTCACTTCTTCGACAACACTCCCCTGTGCATTGAACTTCGTTTATTTTAGGCGTTTTGTATGCCACAAAACAATCCCGTGGCGCATGTTGTTATGAGAGCGAAGCGTCGCTTTGAAAGTCGTGACCGGAAGTTAACCTTTTTATTTATTTCCGACAGCTGGAAACCTGGGTGCAGCGGAGCCGCTATTCTGGAAGAAGATCCACGCAAACCTCGTGTATTTCCTGCTATTGTTATTGTGTACGCGAAATTGTAAATCTGCAACAACGAAAAAACACGCAATGCTTTCATTGGGCATCCGCGTTAATCACGGCCTCAAATGTGACAACTTCCACCACCGCAATGTTAATTTTAAAGTCGTCGGTGCGGTTTTATCATTAAATCGCCAAAGACGACATTTGTACTGGTTTCAGAGACAGACGGGGGGGGGGTGATTTAAAGCTTTTGTGTTTCATGTGATAATAAAGTTCAGCCGGGGCTGCTGGCGGAGAGATAAACAACGGCACGTCGTGGATGCATCGAATTAAAATGCCCTAAAACATATAAAAACATGCTGTTTATAAGAATCTGCAGACTGTTTCCTACTGTGCCTTTACCAAGGTGAGTAATACAGTATCTTTGTACTGGTCTACACAGTATTCACTGTTTCATGGTGCTTTCTTAATTGCAATATATATATATATATATATATTGCTAAAATGCCTTAAATTCATCTTTATATTTTATCAGATTCTTGTTTCAGAATTTGCTCTGACTTACACCTGTTATTGTAACCCTCGTGCTGTAGCTCATGTGAGGATCACCATGACTATTGTGAAAACAGTTTGTGGGATTTACACACCATTGTTGCGATTCGTAATGACACAGCAGTGGCTTTCACTTGACCCTCCCATTCCCCGTTTGTCCGGCGCATAGCCTACGCCAGCGAGCTTCCTGGTTATGGCAGTATTAACCCGGACGCAAGCTCCCTGCCGGTTTATCCTCAGAAAGCGGCTGTTCTCGCCTCTTCTCAGACACGGAGTTATCCGCCGCAGCATGGCCTCGGACCCGACGGCAGAGACGGCCCGGTTCGACTTTCTGGTGATCGGCGGCGGGTCTGGAGGTCTGGCCGGCGCTCGCAGGGCGTCGGAGCTCGGAGCAGCCACCGCCGTGATCGAGAGTCACAAACTCGGAGGTACCTGCGTGAGTAAAGATTACAAAAAAATACACTGTTCTTTCCCGACTTACAGTCACTCTACTATCGCCTCTGCAGCTTTCACACACACACACACACACACACACACACACACACACACACACCTCGGTTGCCAGGTTCGCTGCGAAGCGTCCGGACTCCTTTTGTGGACGTTTTTTTGTGTACAACAAACATTGTTGGAAGTTTAAAGCGTCCCAGCCGATAAAGCAATCCCCATACTGAAGCTAACGTCCAACAAAGTCTTAACATTTAAAGTAAATTCACGAGGTTAACCCCGGTAAAAACTATTACCTTAAAGGATTCCTTCATTAAATACAAATAGACATATTAGGAAAAAGCTGTACGTTTTGAGACAGGTCGAATTTGGTTTGTGCAACAAGGGCTGCAATATGAGGAAGTTGCTATAGTTTTTATTATTGCAAAGCTGTTGCATTGCATTATATATTGTAGGTGTGTTGATTGTGACTTTTCAGTTGATCTAACAGAAGGGAAGTGGCTGCAGATCGCAAAGGCCATGCCTTTTGTCTGATTCAGTTCCCAATTTTGGTAATAAATGAGGAAATAAGCTCATATAACACAATACAAACATTATAACAAGGGATTCAACTGTGGTTAAATCCAACCAAACCCAATTTCTGCACCTTGTTATTTGCAGAATAGGTTATTTGCAATGTTGATCGCAAGTATTTTCTTAACATGTGCTTGGGTGCTGTTTGGTAAAGCTTACACTGAACTAATTTACTCTGCTTTAATGTTTTTCAGGTCAATGTTGGCTGTGTCCCTAAGAAGGTACAGTTTTCTTTCCATTCTTGTTGTAAAAGGCCGAGTTTTAACTCACTCTGAGACATAATGATTTGTTAATATGCTTTAAAGTTCACTAGATGTCCAAACCAGTGCCTTTACGTTTCTTCACAGGTTATGTGGAATGCTGCAGTTCATGCTGAGTATCTCCATGATCACAATGATTACGGCTTTGACGTTGGAAATGTTCGTTTCAGTTGGGAGTAAGTTACAGGATCTGTTGGTGTCAGATTTTTCTTTTTTTTTTCTTTTGGATGCAACTACATTGAGCTCTGTTGAAACCTGGTTCCTGGAACAAAGCGGTATCCATTTCAGAGCACAGCTTCTCACTCTGTCGTGTCTTTTGTTGCTTCACTTGAGCCCACTTCTCTATCTTTGTGCACAACATAGTCCAGTCAAGGTGATTGTTAAAGATAAGCCCAAGCAAGGAGTGGCCGCCTGCAACATCAGGAAACATTAATCAGGGATAAAAAAACACTAACGTCCGACAGGGCTGTGCAGTCATTTAAGGTATACCTGTATGGGTTTATGTAAAGGTGTGTTCAAGTGTCTACATACTTCCATATTGTGTGTACAACACAGTTATTAGTGGTATTTCATTTATTTTTCTTCAATACATCATTGAAAAAAGTAAAACCTACAGGTGGTGGAAACAATATAATTTAAAACATGCCATATTGAATTCAATGTAACAACATATCTTTGCAACAAATGCTGTCTGTGTGAAGCTTCTAATGTTTCAACTTTTTTGAAACTATTTCAAAAGTGTTGTTGCCTCAAGTCTGTAGTCGGCTGTATTGTATTGTAATGTGTTTGTGTTATTTTGTCCAGCCCGTGTACGTTGCAGCAGCAGGATTCGTAATCCACTCAAATAGACAGTTTCTATATAATGTAAATTCCATGGACGACCGATTATCATCAGATCTTTTCATAATACTGTTGTTGTCAATGTTTTGACATGATATTTTCGTAGTCTCTCCCAGCTCTAATATATGAAATGTGTTAGTGAAATATTCAATATAAGAGTATAAAGAAGTACTGTAGTGCATACTTCTGACCTCACCACTGAGTATAAAAGACATTTCTACTCCAATACAGTGTTGTTTAGACATTACATATGTACATTTTTCATAGGTATGAATATCCCAGCACAGTATTGTTCAGCACTACCCATAGTTTGTTTCCCCGTATCTGTATCTGTGCTGGTTAATCACTTTAAATAGGCTGCTAATATGCTCAGATTTAGGCCTGTTCGCTGAAAAATCAAAAGTACTGCTGGGATGAATCTGTGGGAAGTTTATTTTTTGATTCTCCACCTTTAAGAAGTGAATGAGCTGCATACGTCATTTGAACATAGTTGAGTGGCAAGCCTTCCATGAGTAACAACCTCTCATCTTTGATCGTATCTTGTGTTTGCAGAACTCTCAAGGCCAAAAGGGATGCTTATGTTGCTCACCTAAATCGCATTTATCGCAACAATCTTGACAAAGTAAGTTCATATTTATATCTTCACTGGATTAAGAATTCATGGACTGGTTTTGTTTGTTTATAACACTTTCGAAAGAAGAAAGAAAGTAATTGCAGGCAAAATAATGACGTGTGCTTTATTTCAGGCTAAAATCCAAACTATTCAAGGTCATGCCAGGTTTACTGATGATCCTGAGCCTACCGTGGAGGTCAATGGAAGAAAGTATACAGCGCCTCACATCCTCATTGCCACTGGAGGGCAGCCTTCTGTTTTGAGTGATGCTGAAGTTCCAGGTAAGACTGTACTTAGGTTTTACTTGGAAAAGGTAAATCATCTTTGTGTTTAGCACTGTTGGTTTACTTAATCTATTAATCAAATAAGACTACTTCAATAAAATTACAAAATTGTGCAAAATATTGTGTTTATTGATCATTTCAGGGGCAACTCTGGGCATTACCAGTGATGGCTTTTTTGAACTTGAAACTCTTCCAAAGTAAGCGTATCATATAATCTCTTTAGTGCTCATACCATGTTTGAAGTTTGTGCTGATAATTAAAAGTTTTGTTTTCCCAACAGACGCACTGTGATTGTGGGTGCAGGTTATATTGCAGTGGAGATGGCAGGCATCCTTTCCACCCTGGGGTCCAAAACATCCCTCATTATTCGCCAGACAGGAGTAAGAAACTCAGAGAATCACACCATCACCTAGATACTAAATGATGATGATTAAAAAGTGAGCAGCCGTGCAGTAATGGAAATACGTGCATCTTCATGTACTCTCATATTCTCTCTGTAGGTTTTGAGGAACTTTGACAGCTTCATAAGCACAAACTGCACCAAAGAACTGCAAAACTCTGGTGTAGATTTGTGGAAGAATTCTCAGGTGAAGTCTGTGTGTAAAACAGACAGAGGGCTGGAGGTGACGCTCGTCACCAAAGACCCAGAGAAGAAGAACGACGAGGAGAAGATCAGAACCATCCAGGAAGTGGACTGCCTTCTCTGGGCCATCGGCAGGCAGCCTAACACTTCTGGACTGAACATTGGCGAGATGGTAACAGTCTGCTGTGCTCGTGAAAGGTCTCATTATGATGATTAAGCTGAAATGTGCAGAGGTAACAACATATAGCATCTAAGCTCAGATGTTCCTAGACGGGCAAAATAATTTTAAATCTTTATTGTTCTTATTGAGGCAGCTGGAAAGAGTGCAAAACACATCCATCAATAAAATAGCAATAGTGCATTTAAGACTACAGCTTATCACCACTGTCTGTCTGCAAAGGGAGTTAATTAGTGTTTGGCTCTGTACAGTACTCCCTGTGTCACCTTCGTCCTGGCTGCTTAATTGTCCTCTGGGTTCGTATTCTTTACACACGGCAGCATAAATAAAATGTAGCTTTGTGAAAGAACATCCAACAACGCACTATTGGATGAAAGGTTTCATAATTTAACACCTTTTTATATTAAAAGAGCCCAAAATAAACTAAGCAGGGGATCATCTTAAGTCAATGATTGGGGATAATCTGTGAACAAGACTAGACAACCGTCACATAACAGTCTTCTTTTTAGTTTGTTAGAGGTGAAGTAGTGAAACGCTGGCACATGTGAAAAGCTTGTTAGCTCAGGGTTATCAGGCAAATTAATAACAGATTAAAGGGGCAGTTAAGTCAAACTACTCTTCTATTTAAGGTACTTCAGCATAGTTTAGGGAAGTGGGCAATCAGATTGTCCATTGAAAGGAAATTAAATGAACATATTCTGGCTTCTCTTTTTATTGTCTAACCTGTAATATGAAGGAGTGTGAGTGAGATATCAAAGCGGCAGTTAAACACTCAGGGAACCACTAACTTGTATTTAGAAAACACCACACTAAAAGAGATATGAAGGGAAACTGACATGATCTGTCTGACATTTTCCAGCTCTGTTGTAATACCATCTAAGTGGAATTGGTGCCACTGCTGTGTGTATTCTGGTCTACATTTAAGGCTCCAAGCTTCCATAGTAGGATGAGTCATTGTTGTTTCTTGCTGTAGACACAAAACAAAACATTTCTGCTCAGTTGCTCACTCCTTATTTAAAGTTTCTGTTCCAAGTGTAAACCGTCAGCAGCTCAGCGGCTTGTGATTAGTAAGAGAACAGAAATGGCAGGAACATACAGTATCTTTCCTCGTGATCGTTGTGCATCTCAGCAGAGCTTATCTTAAAGCTTATCAAAGTAATTCAAATGCTAAGGAAATAAGAGAAACACCCGAGTGCTAAAATGTGATGTTGTAGCTCATTTATAATAAGTTTTTGTCTGTGTTTGCAGGGTTTGGATACAGATGAAAGAGGCCATATCATTGTGGATGAGTTTCAGAACACCAGCCGACCAGGGATCTACGCTGTAGGGGACGTTTGTGGCAAAGCTCTTCTCACACCTGGTAGGAAGTTGCACTAATAACTCTAATTTTATGGATATTGTTTAAAAACTATATAGTCATGTTTACATTTGAGCTCGGCCAGTATGGGTGTTTGAAGGTTTTTTTGTTGAAAGTTTTCTAGACTGAAGGCTTCAATAGTATTTTGAATCCATGTTTAATATCTCTACGTTAGTTTTTAATGCAAAAAAGGTATTTTAATATTGGTAGGGTGAAAAAAATTCTTATGGGTACATTCACAAAAGACATTTTTAGAAGTCTTTGGTTGAACTTTGTTTGAACAGGTGAGGATTTTAACTATTTAGTGTCTATTAGAGGCGCTGAAAAAAAAAAAATCACATTTAACACCAGCAGCTCCAAATAATCCAACTGAAATAGCCAGAAATAGCCTTTTCACCTGTGGCTCAGATCAACAAACAAAATGTTAAAAAAAAAAAAAACAACAACAATAAAAAAACATTCAGACAATGATTTGACTGCAAATCTCACCTTTACAAACCAATACAAATCTTTTATAGCAACTCTTTTATAGCTTTAAACAAGGCATTAAGTGCCCTGTCTCTTTCAATGACATCTACAAGTGAGCAGTAGGAATTGCTAAATAACTGATGAAAATATGTAATTTTCCTGCACAATTCCCCCAGCCCCCATGTAGTGAAAAGCATCTATTATACATAATCTCTGTAGTTACTTTCCCAGGAAAGTAGGTGGAGTTGTGCCAGAAATCTCCACTCTGCTTCTACATTACGAAACACAGCAACAATAGTGTTGCTTTGTACTTGTTTTTCTGGTTTTAGAATAAAGCGTTGTCTTTGTAGGCACCTGAGTTGCACTCTGATGTTGTGTTGCAGTTGCCATTGCTGCAGGCAGGAAGCTGGCACACAGACTGTTTGAGGGCAAGAAGGACTCCAAGTTGGACTACTCTACTATCCCCACCGTGGTGTTCAGCCACCCACCCATCGGTACAGTGGGCCTCACAGAAGGTGGGTAGTAGTTTCATAATCAAAGTTAAACTTCCCCATAATTGAAGTTGCCTGTATGTCCTTGTATGTCCAGTGTTGCCGTGTAGTTTTTGAAGAATCAAAATTATGACATCTTGCAACATCATTTGTTGTACCCTGTGAAGTTAGTGATCTATACTTCTTCAGCTGATGTAAATACCGTATTAATCCCAGTTTTACTCAGCAGGACAAGAATTCAAATGCTTAACCTTTGTGTTTGTCACAGAGGAGGCCATTAAATCCAGGGGAAAGGAGAATGTGAAGATCTACAAGACTTCTTTCACTCCGATGTATCACGCCATCACGAGCAGGAAGAGTCAGTGCATCATGAAGCTGGTGTGTGTGGACAAGGAGGAGAAGGTAGGAGTCATCTGTTCTCCAGATTACAGCTATTTACAAAAATTTGTATTTAAGAAATTTCAATTGTTGTAACATTAATAATTAGTTAATCAAAATGACATTAACTGTTACTGTTATTGTTTCTTAAGGTACACATCCCTTAGACTTCTGTAGTGTGTAAGATTATGAGAATCTGAAAGCCTGCTTTAAAAACATAGATGTGATACTTAAATTGATAATTATAGGATGAATCCTCTCTAAACTATTTTTATTTTAAAATCACCTTCTATAGGTAGGGATGTGGTTTAAAAAAAATCTGATTCCAGGCACTCAAGCGGATGGCAATAATAAAAAGCCTCTAATAAATATGGGCTAATGCATTATGACAATACACCTAATCGTATCGGCACACGTGCCTACATCAGTGACACAATGAACCCAAGCTAATTAGTCTAATTCTATGCAACTGTGTTAAAGTGAACCCAGTACCTGCAAGCACACATTAGACTCTCTAAACCCTGTTGAAAAAATAAAAGCATAAATAAAACTAACAGCTATTAATAACTTTTATTTTGGGGCTCAGTTTCTGTTGTTTGGTATACGTTTTTCTTCTCCTGAGCAGCCAGGAATAGACGAGATGGGTCTGAGTTTGAAATAAGACATCACCAGAAAATGTCAGAACCAAAATGGAGAAGCTTCAGCACTCATGCAGAGAGAAATCCATCTGTCATGGTCAACGCACAAAGAGAAGCTTGACATGTCCAGAATCCAATTTACCCACAGAGAGCATCACATTTTGAGTATGGGGTGTGTCTTTTACATTTTCTGAACCAGGATTATCTCTCCTGCTATATATAAGCCACAGCTGACGCCCACATGATCACACACGATCTCTGCAGGTTCATGAAAGTCATCATGGGAAATGTAGGAAGCTTACTGATGTAGAAGTAGATGAGGCAGCTTTAGGAGAAGTGTTAACACCAAAAATTAACTTTGCAACACTCAATTCCAATATAACCTTGATGTGTTTGACAGTGTCCTTATTTTCGGCTCTTGTAAACAATAACAACTGCAGTGATTTTCAAAGACTGAATTGTCTCTTTTCCCCAGGTGGTGGGCCTGCACATGCAGGGCCTGGGCTGTGATGAGATGCTGCAGGGCTTCGCTGTGGCCATCAAAATGGGTGCTACCAAAGCAGACTTTGACAAGACTGTTGCTATTCACCCCACCTCATCTGAGGAGTTTGTCACGATGCGTTAATGCAAACACTAACTCCCCCCCTTGCTTCCCTATACGACCAGCATACCAGGACAGAGTCACTCCTCTGTAGTACTCTCGCATCAGCTTGACAACTTGCTTTCTAAAACTACATACTTCCATTTTCTCTCATTTAAGTGACCTTACTGGTGCGCAGTGTTTCATTTTTTTCTAATTTCTACCTAAATGGACCAAGACCGAGTGGCCTTCTTAAACTGTACTGTGGGTCTTGATTATTGATTGAATATTCTGAATTCCATTTTAATGATTGTGAAATGGAAGTGATGGATCAGCAGGTATTGTTGTCAAGTGATTGCATGGGAAGTCAAACGACCTTTCTCCTAGTGTATGTGTTTGATTTGTCAGTCATTCGTCAGATGAATATTACAAACACTGCCCTCCTTAAGGCACCTATTTACTACCAATGCAAGGTCATAACATATTTACTGTACTGTTCTAAAGATTCAATAAACCTGCAGGTTTTTTCTTAAGTGTTGTGGTTCCTTTTGTTTTTTTGTTTTGGTGACGTGTTGTAACACTCTTCCCCTCAAGTGCCTTTGTTTCCAGTTGGGTTAGGCAATGAATGGAGTACTTCTCATATTTGGACAGAGGGAGCTGTATTCCTGCTCATACATAAGAGATACTCTTCTGTCAGGTCAAAATGTGTAATCACAACGTTGCATTTAAGGCAACTCTTGGCACATTGTATTATTGGTAAGCAGTGATGAAACTGAATAGTGTCCTTTTTTTCAGTAGCACAGTATTTCATCACTGAAAAAAAATGCAGTATAATTACCCTGCTATATACTACCCAGACGTTTTAATAGTGCAGTGAGACACACTGTATATGCATACTGTCCAGATGCACTAGTGTGGTGGAATTATTTCCATACGAGACTAGTGAATAGAAATGTTTCAATTCATACAAAATACTTTTTGAGGTACTTAACATTCCAGTTTCTGATACGTTATACTGAGGTAACCTTGTACTTTTTACTCAACTGCATTTATTTGACATCCAAATTTACTACATACTTTACAATTTATGATTTCACAAACAAAACAGATGAACTGTTCATAAAATGTGATGCATTATTATAGATTAAACTTCCCAAAACCATATGAAGTAGTCAGAATGTATTCTATCAACCATTTGCACAACAATAAAATGATGTTTAGATGTTAATAAATCAATGATAATAATCCAGTTATACATAATAAATAATATACCCTGACAGGTACACACTGCTGCATAATGAGTGTTTTTATGTTTGACACTTAAAGTTGATATTGCTGACAATACTTTTGTACTTTTACTAAAGTGAACTTCATAATGCATCTTAATCAAATTGCATTTTCTCTACATGTGGCCCCCGTAATAACCTTCCTTCTTGACCGTGTATGATACAGTCCGATGGAAACAGAAACTCGGGACACGTATTGACCTTGTTTGCACAGCGGTACTTACAGAATATCGCGATACAAGTTGACGCGACACTGAAACTGATGACGCTCTCACGAGAACACCGGCAACGTCACGTGCGTGTGTTTGTGACAGTTACCGTCAGTTTGCTCACAGATTCTCAAAATGGACACAGATTATGTTGAAAAAACATCACAATAGAAAGGTAATGGCTTTCCCCCCCCCCCCTCTTCTGAATAACCTCACCTGTACTCACCAGTCGGCTGCAGTTGTTTTTCAGTAAGTTAAAATGTTACTTACGGCGGATAACAGTGTTAGCTTGCGGCGCTGGCAAGCTAGGTTAGCCGAGTTTCGGTAGCGCTGCAGCGGCGTCAGTGAAGCCGGCAGAGGCGTCAGTCGACCGGCCAAATGGTTGTCAGTGACGGCCAGTTGAGTTAGACGCAAATGTCAGCTGTGTTAAACGTTTGAGTTTGTGTGTGGTGAGGCGGCGTCTTTGGCGTCAATCTGTCTGAACGGGGTTAGAGTGACTGCTGCAAACATAACGATGACCGGGCTAATCTGTGACTCCGCAGAGCAAGTTCCTGCACTTCAGCACCGGTCCCCGCAGCAGCGAGGATGTTCCCCGGCCTGGCCCACAGACCATGGCACGTCTTCTTCTGCAGGGTCTCCTTGCAGCACAGGGCGCCCCTGTCACAGAGGTCCCCGAGGCCCCCCCAGCTGTGCTACGGTGAGGAGTCTTGTGTGGACGTGCTGCTGCTGCTGCTGTTACACATTACGGCTCTTAGTACTGTGCTTCCTCGTGAACCCTAGTGTTGGTTTATTATGCAGTGGAACCGAAGAAACAAACAATTACCACACTTTCTTTTGCACAGGTTGGCGGAGCGGAGGCGTACATAGTTTGTGGTTCAGCCTTCCGGACTGCCGTGTTGCCTCTCTGGGGCTGGGCAAGGTGCAGTACTACTCTACTTCTGGCAACAGCAAAGATGGTCCTCCGAAGTCGGCACCAGGAGACGCTCCATCAGCAGAAAAGGTCTTGTCTGCTGCTGCGAAAGCCACGCCAGCTTCGTCAGGTGACAGACTTTAATGTGCTGCAGAAGTTGTTCGGACGTTTGATGTCTGTCTATTTGTTCTTGGCATTTTGTGTGGCATTGCATTTTGTACATTAATGTTCACTATTTTCCCTTTTTGAAACTGTTGAGATGTTTAGGGCAATTTAAAAGAAGGATTTTGCTTTACTTCCCCAATTAAATCGAACTGGGTGCTCTCATAGGTTCAACACCTCAGGGTCTGACTAAAGCTGAGACAATTCAAGTGAAAGGTAATGAACAACATGTGTGCATGCTTCACATGAAACACATTTGAAATAAGACTCTTGATTTACCTTTTATATTTTATTATCTTAAGAATGTGGGTGTGATTTGGTGGCTTGCACGCCAACCCTGTATTATAATTTCCCTCTGTTGTCATGTGCAGTTCGGGCAGTCCTGAAGAAAAGGGAATATGGACTCAAGTACACGCAGAACAACTTCATCACTGCAGTCAGAGCCATGAACGAGTTCTGCCTCAAACCAAGGTAACTCCCGTTCCCCAAACTAACTGTGTTGATTGATTTATTTATATTTATATATATATATATATATATATACTGCAACACTAAACTGTGTGTCAGCATTCCAAAGCTGAATTATTGGTATTGAATGATATTGTCTGTTCAGTGTAACCATGATCAGAAGTGCTAGCTGAGATGCCAGCAGACCACAACCACATCACAAATTCCTTAGTTAATAGGTAAACATGCTGTTGTGATTAGCTGATATGAGACTGCCTAACACCGTTTAACACAGGTCCTCCTGAATCTTTTTCTTACCCCCCTCCCCTTATGTGTTCACAGTGATCTGGAGCAACTTCGAAAGATCAGAAGACGCAGCCCCCACGACGACACGGAGGCGTTCACTGTCTTTTTGCGGTCAGACGTGGAGGCCAAGTTAGTTCTACACCCTTTTGCTTTATGTTTTCTTTTTTTGCTATATGTCTTCCAACAAATTATTGCTCAAACCACCAATTTTCATTGATATGTTCTCTCACTTTTGTCCATTCATTTATTTCTCTCTGGGACTACTAGAGCACTAGATGTGTGGGGAAGCCATGAAGCTCTAGCCCGCGAGAGAAACCTCAGGAAAGAGGTGGAAAGAGAGTACCAAGAGAGTAGGTTTTTGTTTTTCCCTGGATGGAGCTATATCTTTGTGATCATACAATAAAACTTAAGATTTAGCAACGGTTAACATTTTGGATAATATGACTTTTCACTTTCTGGCAGAGAGTTTGATGAGAAGATCAATACTATTTTCATATTTGTCTGTTAAACATGAAGCTACAGCCGGTTAGCTTTGCTTAGCTTAGCACAAAGACTGGAAACAGCTAGCCTGAGTTTCAAACATTAACAAAATATATCTACCAGCACCTCTAAAGTTCACAAATTAACACGTTCTATCTCGTTCCCATACAAAACCCAAGTGTAAAAACTTAAATTTGACGAATTATCTTTTTTACACTTTGGTTTTTGTACGAATTAAACAAACGAGATACAGCATGTTAATCTGTGAGCTTTAGAGGTGCTGGTAGGCAGATTTTTACCTCTGGACAGAGCCAGGCCAGCTCTTTCCCCATGTTTCTAGTCTTTATGCTAAGATAAGCTAAGTGGCTGCTCACTGTAGCTTCAAATTTAACGGACAAAAATGAGAGTGGTATCAATCTTGTCATCTAACCCTCGAAGCAAATAAGCATGTTTCCCAAAATGTCGAACCATTTCTTTTGACGTTAGAACCGAGCTCAAGTCACATTTTGACAGTAGTATACATTTTGTGAATATTTGTGTAACTTATTTATATAACTTACCTGGTTGTTTCACAACTGTTATTAATTTTTTGGTCTGCAAACTGTTGACATTATTTTTTTTGTATCTTCTGGTTGCTTACCTCCAGATATTTATCGGAATCAACAGTTGTTGAAGGAATACAAAGACTTTTGGGGAAACACTAAGGTGAGCACTTTTTTTTTTTTTGGCCTGTCATTTTGTTTCATAACATGATCAATTCTCCTAATCATGTTTGATATGTGAGAGAGGAAGTAATGTGGACATTGCTGTCACCATGCCCAGGTTTCCCTAATAACACCCAGTGGTGTATTTCCATGACCCTGTTATAGAGGTCACTGCATCTATATGACAATGTCATTATTTGTTGTCATTCATGCAGTTACTGCAGGGTGTGGAGGTTATTTCAGTGACTTCTGCACTGTTGTCACTTCTCTGGTATGTCATGGTATATTCTATACTCTGCTGGATTGTTTCGTCTCCCCACAGCGTGCTTCATGAGATAACGTTAACTCTATAAGTTTGTCATTGACAACAGGGCAGGAAATTCCCAGCCATGTGTATTATGTCAAAGGCCAGTTGCTAAATCAATGAATTTTGCCATGAAGATAACATCCACTGCACTGACTGACATAATGACAACCTTCTTCCTTTTTTAAATCCTGATTAGGGCGTATTACAGACTATTCATATTCCATATTCTATGTACCTCAGTTTTACTTTGCTTTTTCTTTGTTTCACAAAGCCTCGATCAGGCCAGAGAACTACTTTTCTACAAGGGCCGGGGAAGGTGGTCATGGTCGCTATTTGCATGTAAGTTTTCGTACTCTTGCCACCCTCCCTTGTTTCTGACCGCTGTTTGGTTTTGCTGTGAAGTCTTTCTGTACTCAGGGACTTTACTGAGCTGTAGCACGCACAGTGGGAGGTATTGGATTAGAGAGGAGTCTGTTCTCGGCAGAGTTACTACACATACAGTATGTCGGATAAGTATCAGAGTGTAACACCTGGGAAAATCTGGTGTGGATAAACCTTTTTGCAAAAGTCCAAAAGAGATACTGACTATCTGACTACTACTGTCACTCCAGTTGGAAAGAAATACCCTGCACTGTAGAGTTTTGACACTCGGTAGTAAAGATCTAAAAGATGTGAAAATTGGTATTGGGAACTGCATGGGACCGTGTCTCACATGAGGTCCTTTGGCCTATTGGATTAGGATGATTGTGTTAGAGGACATGTGCAGTCACATGAGCAGCAAAACGTTGCCTTCACTGAGTATTCACAAAGACTCACAGGACTCAATTAGTTACGTGCTCAGTACAGGAGAGGTCCAGTCTGGGTGTAAAAGTCTGTGACTCAGGAGCATCGAAACAGAGAAGCTAAAATACTTTGCAATAAACAGAAAATGGCTGAGTAATGGAAAATGGGAGTAATCGAATTTCATTAATTGTTATTCAGATTAACTTTAAAGCCAAAATATTTTTTTACTGCTGAGTTTGTCTACACTTAACAGCCACATTGTCATGGAGCTAACTATGATTTTATGTCCAGTTCAAGCTAACTTATAAATCTGTAGACCTTCTCACTCAAAACTGCTGTTAACCATTAAATTATATTTTATATGATTAACTTTTTCATTGCCCTGCAAGTGGCTTCATCTACTTGTTTTGTCTTTGTCCTCAGCAATGGGCTGAATTTCTTCTTCAAGCTCCTGGCTTGGGTCTACACTGGATCAGCTAGCATGTTCTCCGAGGCCATCCACTCTCTGGCCGACACCTGCAACCAGGCTCTGCTCGCCCTGGGAATCAGCCAGTCTGTCCGCAACCCTGATGCTGGGCACCCGTAAGCAGCCACACCTTACTGTAGTGTTAAAGAAAGAAAGATGATGAGAGGGACGTGAGCAGCCCCCATTATAACGCCAAAGAGTAGAAGTATAGTATAAATAAATATTAACACAGACCCTACAGTCTGATGTTGAAATGGATTTTCATCTTGCAGAGCAGCACATTTAGTTCTAGTATTGAACATCCCTAAAATCATATAACAACTTAAGTAGAACTGTTTTCCATAATGACTATTAATAGAAGTCAGATACAGTTTACAGATTTGCAAACCGCATATGTGCAGAGGGTAGATGTGTGTATCCTTTACCAAATAATGGTTGCCTAAATGTTGTTTTAGGGTGAGAACAGGTCAGCTGTAATAGAGACCTTGTGTCTTTTTCAGGTATGGCTTCTCCAACATGCGCTACATTGCCTCCCTCATCAGTGGGGTGGGCATCTTTATGATGGGAGCAGGCCTCTCCTGGTACCATGGCATCATGGGATTGCTGCACCCAGAACCCATTGAATCTTTGTTATGGGTGAGTGTCCGTCTTGACTCTTGTCTGTCTTACAAGGTAAATAATGGATAACAGTGATCCAACATGTCATGTTTCTGTGTTACAGGCTTACTGCATTTTGGCCGGCTCTCTGGTGTCAGAAGGAGGTATGTTATAAAAATGAAGTTCTAGGTCTTGGATGACGTTTTGACATAGACTGAGCATTTTGCACTGAAACATCTCTTTCTGTTTTCCATTCTCAGCAACGTTACTAGTAGCCATCAATGAGATAAAGAAGAGCTCCCGCCTGCAAGAACTGTCTTTTTATGAATATGGTATGCACAACGGAAATCTTTATGTCATTAATTGATGGACATTTTTTGTGCAATAAGTGCATTTGATGCTATTTACACCTGACATTACAATGTGTCTGTAGTGATCAGATAGCCGTTTACTTAGCCCTTAATTTAATTTGCTGAAATCACATACAGCTGTGTTTTGTGATGCAAGTTTCTCTAAGCCACATATACTGTATGATCTCTCTACTCTTGCACTTCAAACGATATACCCAGAAATGGCTCAAGGTTTTGTTTTGGGCCTCAGGCGAATACATCTGCCATCAGTTTGATATGGATGGCTCTTACCTCTGGAGTAAAACGAAACCAGGTGTTTTCTGTCATTCTACACAGACAGTGTCATTCGGGCCAAGTTGATTTGCATATTGTGAAGTGGGAAATCAGGCTGCCAAAGACACATTTCTGATGACAAATAAATAAATAAACAATAAATGTTATGTGTGATTAGAATCCCAAATTGGTGTAATGTGGATGCATATCGCTTGAAAATTCAGGCGTAAATGTGGTCTTGCATTGTTTTACGTGTGCAGTAATGCAGAGTCGAGACCCCAGTACTAATGTGGTGCTGCTGGAGGATGCTGCTGCTGTATTAGGAGTCGTCATGGCATCTGGCTGCATGGGGCTCACCTCACTCACAGGTAAACAAGCTCCCGTGCAACACCTGCAGGGAAAGAATGTCAATCAGTTTCAATCTATCCTGTTGTCCTAAGTCAGTGCAATTAATGAGTTCAAATTTTATTGCTTCTTTTTTATTATCTTTCTAACTGTACTATGATTTATTATTCTTCTATTGATTATTACCCTCAAGATAATCTTTCTCTCTTGTGTTTTTGTACTTTGGTCTCTAATTTCAATGTTGACAATGACGAGTGATGGAAGAAGTACTCGGATGTTTTACTTTAGTAAAAGCAGTACAATAGTGTAGAAATACTCTCATTGTGGAAATGGCTCATTATGCAGAATGGTTCATTTAAGAAGAATGTATATTATAGTATTGGTTGTATTTTGTTTGTAATTTATTTTTAGCTCATTTTATGTACTGCTAGGTGGCTTAATCCATAAAAATACATCATAATTTATTAGATTTATAATTTAGATTAATAATCTGACTCTGCAAAGTACCTACTAACTAAAGCTGTCATGATAATTGTAGTGAAGTAAAAAGTACAATATTTCCCTCCTGAATGTATAAAGTAACATAAAATGGAAATACTCTAATAAAGTACCTCTAAATTGTACTTAAATATACTTAGTTACTTATACAATGACCCAGAGTTTTGCTGATTCTCTTTCTTTCACTTTCTTTTCCTCGTCCCTCCCTGCCCGCGTTGTCCCAGGTAACCCGCACTTTGACAGTTTGGGTTCTCTTTGCGTGGGCACGTTGCTGGGCGCCGTCTCAGCCTTCCTCATCTACACCAACACAGAGGCCCTGCTGGGACGCTCCATACAGGCTGAACGTGTACAGAAGCTCACAGAGTTCCTGGAGAACGACCCTGCTGTAAGGTCAGCGAATGAACAAAGGCACACTCTGGTGTACATACGCACACACCTGCTGTAAAACATGAACCAGATCTGGAGTCATTCACGTGAATCCAAATAATACCAACTCAGGACTCCACACACCACCAGCCCACATGGTCTAACAGTGTTTATAGGTCTACTAATGTTGATGGGCAACATTCAGGCTTAAAATGGACCGTTTGGTATTTTCTAGTCTTTACATGCAGCCGTCTTTAGGGTCAGCTATACACAGAGCAGCGCAAAGCGATCCAGTTTAATGCTTCAGTCACAGCATGAACACGCAAGTGCGAGTAACAAACCTTAAAGAAATTACAAATCTTGTAACCAGTTTCATTGTACATTTCATTCTAACAGTTTCATTCTTAAGAAGGATTTCACGTTATATTATAAACACATTGTGTGATAGTTAAAGTATTATACCTATCTAACCTGAAGATTTCCTGATACGCTTTATTTCATTACGAGCAGGGCCATCCATGACGTGAAGGCCACCGATATGGGACTGAGTAAAGTGCGCTTCAAGGCTGAAGTTGACTTCGATGGCCGAGTGGTGACGCGGTCTTATCTGGAAAAACAAGACATCGACCAAATCCTCAATGTACGTTTTTTTTTTTGCTACTTTAAATTTTGACCATTCTCTACTTTTTATTACTGTGATGAATGGTGGGCAGTAAACATTTCTTTTGTAAGCGCTTGAACTGCACCATGAATCATTCTGACTGTGCTTGTTGCTGACAGCTCGTTGCCGAGGATACATGGGACAAATCACCAAATCACAGATGCATCTTTTTTCAGCCATTATAGGACAGTTCCAGGTTTTTAATTTGTCTTGTTTATGCCCTCATCACAGTCATGAGTTGTAAAAGAGTGATCAAAATGTTGCCATTTTCCTGACTATAAATTTTGATGTTCCTCTTGATTGCTGGAAGCACTACTGCACATTACACAAGGAAACATAATGGCCCTCACACTGCAGTCAACAGAGTGGCTTTTAATGACAGAAACTGACTGGTTATCAAGTCACATCAGTGATGCTCAGACATGCCTTTGTTTCCTTCGCTAATTGCTGGATTGCTGCTGCATTAATGTCACATTGGAAGAAGCATTTTACTCATTTGAGCACCTACATTCAGAATAAATTCTAAGAATATATAGTATAAAAATTATTCAAAATGAATCATAAATGGCGTATGTAATAAATCTGCACCGTTCTCTACAACATACAGTAGGGCAGGTCACAATTGGTAGTCTCCACATTGTCTCGTAGTGTGCAGCAGTTTAGGATTTTAATCTGTTGCCTCCTGATTGAGCTTCAGTGGTCCTAGCCAGAAATTGTGGATTTTTTGGCAACAGGAATCTCGACAAACCTGAACACGATTTCTGTTGTTTGAGCTTGTTAAACTCAAAAACAACAGAAATCACAGTTAGCAGGAAAAGTCGGTCTTAAAATGTGTTGATATTTTTGTCTTCTGGTGTGTCCTGGCCTTTGCTGAATCCAGCATGCATCCGTATTGCTTACCTGTGTCTTTACGGACAAAGTTAAGTGTGTGCTTTTTTCTCTCTCTCTCTCTCTCTCTGCAGGACATTCAGCAGGTGAAGACCCCCGAGGACCTGGAGAACTTCATGCTGAAACACGGGGAGAACATCATTGACACCCTGGGGGCTGAGGTGGACCGCTTGGAGAAAGAACTCAAGGTACTGAAATATTGAACTTGTCGAAATTGTTGTCCGGCTGATGCTACAATATACCTAGAAACTCCTATTTTTACCATTTCAGGATGGTATTCTTATATGTATTCATTGGAATTTATCTGCATAGCAAAGCCGTTTTATAAGCATTGCAAGTTTGTAACCCTGTTTTGTTCCTCCGTAGCAACGTAACCCAGAGGTTCGTCACGTAGACTTGGAGATACTATAATACCGAACGGGTCTCTGCTGAGTGAACATCCTGCTGTGACAAGAGGAACCTGCAAAAGGAACAGATGAAAGGAGGGCCGAGTCTGTCTCCCACCCTGACCACCACAAAACAAACCTCCGTCTCTGCACGAGTCATCAAGTCTTACTGTAGAATAGTCCTCAAACCGTACACAAGGACAATGTTTGGGCAATGGTCGTGCTTTCTTTGTGTTGCTCGAACTTTAGTTAGCCAACCTGCCAGAGATCCACTTAAACATTCAAACGTGTGTGTGACTAAAGACTATCATTAGTCTCCTTGAATTTTAAGAGAAATTTATATCTCTGTTGCAGTTATGACAGACTAGCCGTATGATTGTTTGCTTGAACTCACATTCCTCCATGAATGTGTTTTGGTTTGAATCATTCAAGAACAAAATCAGGAACAGGACCAGTGTCATTTACTAGACTTGTACTTTACTTTAATGCTATGGTTGAACCACAGCGATAGTGTTTCCTTCATTAGTGTAAAGGAAACCTGAGAGTTACATATTCAAACCACACTTATTTAATTGCTCGACAATATTAGATTAATTTTTTTTCTTTTAATGTGAAAACGGAGGAGCTGAAGAGGGCACGATGCTGTTGCAGGTTCTCTAATGAAGACAGAATTAGTGATGGATAGATTTTATTGCTATTACAAGAAAAATACGCAAATTAAAACATGTTAAGAAGATCATTTGATTTGCATGATAGAGAGTGAACTGATGTAAAATACAGTAGCATTTAATGAGCATCAGCTTATGCAAAAAGACAACAGGGTGTTATCACATTAATTCATCATATTCCCATGATATTATGAAGACAAGTTAAAAGTCTAACAAATATATTAATTAGCGATTTATTGGACATGTTAATCTTTACAGAAGGTCAAATGGAAAGAGTGAACATCCTTCCAAGCCAAGAAATGACATTATAGGCAGAGGCATCCCTCTCTTTCACTTTATTTCTCTCTTTGCCAGCTCCAAACTCCAGACTTTAATGTTCTCCAAATTTGAGGTTTAGTAACTTTGTCTTATGAGGCTGGCAGCCGATCAGCACGTGACTGATTTGTTCTGTTCCAAAGATGAAGTACTGGAGGGATGCAAATGTCTTTGCTCCTCTTCCACCCAGTGTAAATAAGTGGTCTATGATGACAAAATGGACCAGCCCCGAATCGAACCGGTTTCATCAAGTGTTGAGCTACATAAACCTCTGTCAACATAAAAATATGATTGATTAAATCATTTAGGACGTCACCCTGTACAGTATGTGTACCAAATGATTGAGTGAATTATCTTCTCTTCAGTGTTTCTGCTGAATAATCTGTGTAAAACATATGGTGACTGTGCTTTTACTTTTCATTCTGAGTTTACTGTGACAGCTGCAGAATGGGACACCTGCCTGCTTAAACGTCTTTCTGCTTCAGAGGGTGGGCCAGGGTGTCATTTCATCTTTGTTGGAGAGGGTGGATATATATATTTTTTGAAGGTGTTAATAGTGTAATATTTGGTTATAACTATGTTGGCACTGCTGAAGGAATTGGAATAAATTTGAAATAATTTATTAAATTGTTTTGCTCTCCTGTTCTGTCATGTAAGTTAGTTTTTCCATTGATGCCACCAGACCACGCTGCTTCACGTGTAGTATGTGATTTAACATTATGGAGGACATTATTGCTTCTCAAGATATTGGGGGTCTCGTTGGAGCTCCAAGCTTCCTACCCGGATTGTAACGCCGATGAATGACCCTTGCATTAGATGCGTTGAAGACCTTCGCTTATTTAAACGCCTCTGCAACAGTAAAGAGGTACAATTTGAAGTCTTGGAGGCCTGTTTTCCCGTTTAAAACTCAGATGGTTGACTGGAATGTAAACCCAAGTCCATTAGATGGTGCAGTTGTATGGATGAGGGGGGGGGGGGGGGCACTAGCCTGTACGCTGACGTCAATAAAAACAGTCATTTCCAACCAGTCTGCGCATTGACCGACCATTCAAAACATTACGCACAGCATCGCGGCTGGACCACGCTAGACTACTCGACTGAAATAATTTTTCGCCGAGCCCGGAGAGCGGAGACAATGCGGACAAACTCCATTGCAGGTTTTTGACCATTGAATGTTGTCTTAACATTTTGGGTGTTGCGCGCATATCGGTGTCATGTCTCGTCATACCATTCCCAAGTCAGTTGTGCCAGTGCCACTGCCCATCGTGTTTCCTTTCATGTCTCCCCTCTTCAGAGAAAGAAAGGGTCGCTTGTGCACGTTGATTAAGGAAATATCCAGATCCTCGGGCTGATTTGGCTCATTGTTATGAAGGAAACAAGCGTCGAGACGCGCCTGTCACGTCTGGAGATCACCAAACACATCTTCAGTCCTTCCGCAGCCTTCTGCACATCACATCGTTACTCCCAGTATCATTAATTGGTTTATTCTGTAAGCGGATTTTTAAAAAATAGCTGGTTTTGTAAGAATTTTCGATGCATCCTGTTTTTTCCTCTCCAATATTTTCGTCTCCAGCAGCCCACAGATGGGGGCGCAGTAAACCTGCACAGTTGGGGTCTCAGATTTTCATGCAACCTCCCCTCCATCACCACAAGCCTGTGGTTATAAAATCCCAAACCCCATTACTCTTCGGTGCGGAATTAAATTAAAGAAACGAGATTTCGTGCAGCAATTTAATCACCTCTCATTGCCCATGCAGGAAACCTAACCTCATCAACCTTTTTTTTTTTTGCTTTTTTTTTTTTTTTGCTTTGTGTGTGTCCTATTTTTTCCCCTCTAAATAATCGATTTGGTTGCTGTTTCAATCACAGGTGCAGGAGCATCTCGAACAGTCCAGGTAGCGTGTGACGGCGGATGATCATCATCATCATCATCATCATCACCACCCTGCTCTACGCTTTTAGCCTCTTTACAGTGCTGCCTTGTCTAATCATGTTCAAGCAGCATTGTACAGGGCTATGACAGCATAGAGAGCTGAGCTGCTCGGGCGCTGCGTTTCTCTGACCTCCTGGATGGCAGCCAACAAATGACATCATCCGTTAAAAACACAAAACGGCGAGGATTGCACGAGATCTCGCATGGATTGTTGGCAATAGAGTGATTTGTCTTTTCATTTTCATGCTGATGTAGTCAAAAACTAAAATGCATTGCCTTTTTTTCAAGGTTAAGGAAAACTGGAACACATGGGAAGTTCTTCTTGGGTTGAATTATTCAATGCAAACCTAAATCCCTTTGCAGTCAATGCATTATTGAACCAAATTAGTAACGTTGCATCGTGCTGCTCCTGTATTACAATTACATTTGAGTCACAGAGCTAAAACATCCGATTTTCCAAAAAATGGTCTTTGAAAAGCTCAGATCAGATCATTTAGCAACACTTACTGCTGCTCTGAAGGTATTTCCACAATCGTTTAAGACTTTTCTAATCATCTGGATGAAAAAATATTCTGTTTGCTTCACAATAATAAAAAAAAAAAGATTTTTAACCCATTTCTCAAGTTGCAACCATGAGAGGCAGGAACAATGTTTGGGAAATATATTTGTACTGTATGTTTGTAGACTATGGCTGCCTATTCAGTTTACTCTCACAAAGAAGAGACAAGTAAAATCAAGCAAGTCCTCATGAGTGAGAGGCAGAAACAGGAGAATTTGGGGGAATTTTTGCTTTAAAAATGACTTTTTAACAATTCATAGATTAACAGAATAGTTGCTGATGATGTTTCTGTCAATTGACTAATCGTTTCAACTTTAATGTATACCAGAAATATATAATGTACTATTAAAAAGGTTGAAATTTGTTTGATTGCCTTGATTTATTTGAATTTAAGTGTGTGTGTCATACTTTCTTATATATACACACTCAGTTGCCAGTTTATTAGGTTCACCTAGCTAAAACGAATGCGGTTTCATACATACAGTCATGAAGGTTATAATGTTTTTGTTTTCTGTTTCTGTTGAAACTGTTTTAGAGAGGTGCTGATTCAGTTCGGTCACTTTTGAAAGTGACTTAGTTTTAGCTATAGGTGTACTGTGTGTATCTTTTATAAGTAATATAAGTTTAATAATAGGTTTGAATGATGTTTGGAGCTCCTCTGTGAGCAAAGGTCCAGTTTCATGCCCTCTACTGGCTGCAAATTGAGCCCTTGACTTTCCCTCTCTGTCCTGTGTCTCCTTTATCCTTAACTGTCTGATATGGGATTAATACTGTAATGAGAGCATTGTTAAAGGAGGAGCCTCCTCACTAATTAACTAACAAGCTTAAGTTTACCAGAGGTGAAACTAGTTCATGACGTGTTTACAGACGCAGACAGAAACTTTTCTATGAGAATTTTCCAATAATGTAATGGGAGAAGCCTGCTGTTATTCGGCTTAGATCAAAAAGAATGAATACATTCTTATAATGAATACCAACAACACCGGATCCACAAATTCATAGATTTTATTACAAATTCCTTTTTTCTTTTACTAACAATGGCCATGGAAGAAGAGTCCTGATGTGTTTCATGTCTCTGCCTGTGTTGCAGTCCAGTTTTAAGGTCCTGTGTGAGGTCCCAGAGGAGGAAGAAAAGGTGTTGGGACAGGCACTAACATCCTCAATGGCTGCAGCTCACACAGGGCTGCAGGCCGTTCTCGTTGCAGGAAGTGCACTTGAGGGATTTGAAGGAATCCGTGAAACAGTTGCGAAACACGGACATCTTGCTGCCATGGCACATTGGGCACGGGATGAAGGCAAAGCCCCCACAGGTCTGGCACGTCTGGGGCTGCTGTACCCTCTGGAAAAATGGATGGATACATTTTTAAATGCTGACATGTAAAATAGCTCCATTCCTTGCACAAAACAGAGTTTTCCTTTTCTTCCTAAAGTCCACATATTCAGAGATTCAAGGTTTTAAATAAGCTGAATACACATAACTAACTTAACACTAAAGGAATAGTCTGACATTTTGGGAAATACTCTTATTTGCTTTTTTGTCGACAGATGAGAAGATCAATACCACTTGCTAACATGTTAGCTTAGCTTAGCATAACGACTGGAAACGGGGAAACAGCTAGCCTGGCTCTGTCCAAAGGTAGAAAAATCCACCTACCAGCACCTCTAAAGCTCACTCATTAACATGGTACATCTCATTTGTTTAATCCGTACAATTGTAGAATTGTAAAAATGACAGTTTGTGGTTTTATGGGGTTTTATGTGCCAGACTAGTTCCTGGCCGGGTGCAGTGACTTCCTGGAGTCTTGTCATCGCTGTGAGGTTGCCAAGCAACCAGCAGGGACTCCAGAAACCTAGAAATAGTCTGACACATATGCTGTATTTACTTCATATCATGTAGACCATAATTAGGAGCAATCTAGTTGGAAGCACAGTTTTCTCTGAGTTGTAATTCCGAGTAGAAGTTTTGGGGAATTTCTGACAGCAGTAATATCTAAGTAAGTGTGAAGTGTGAACAAACCGTCTGCGAACGGCTGCAAAGCCACCATTGCTGCCAGTTACATCTATATGAAATCCAATATCAACATTAATACAATCGATTCAGCTATTTTTAAAGGAGCTACACAGATTGTTGGTATCTGTTTTCACTTATTAACAAACGACTCCAAATATGTGACATCACTAAAGTAGCTAATTTAGGCTAATTAAATCATGTGACTACCAGGCTAGCAGTGGGGTTAATATGAGCCTGAATGCTGCAATAAAAACCACAACTTGTCGGCTTTACACTTCGATTTGTGCCCAGATTAAACAAATGAGATATAACATGTTAATAGGTGAGCTTTTGAGGTGCTGGTAGGCGGATTTTTTTTTCTTTTCAACAGAGCTGGGCTAACTGTGTCCCCCTGCTTTCAGTCGAAATGCTGAACTAAATTGACCGTCTCCTGGCTGTAGCTTCATATTTACTGTCATTCCGGACTGATATGTGTATGCATGACCTTTCAGAGCTGCACACTTTTTTAATAGCCTGCAGTGACTGAAATGCGTGACTTTAATGTCATAACACTGCTTTGTATTCGCTTATGTAGTCTGAACTCCAAATTACAACCAAAGGCCTGAAGAAAAGGCCAGTGCTTGTGTGACAGACGTTGCTGCAGCTCAGAGTGAAACAGAAATAGTTTACACAATCCCGGTTTGTACCACAGAGCAACGTGCTCTGCGTCGGTGTGTGTGAACAAATGTGTTGGAAGCAGAATCAATAACAAGGCCTCCATTATTGATGGTCACTTATTGATGTGCACACATCTTTTACACTGCAGTTTGCATGTTTTATTAATGACATGACTGGTGAGGGGAAATGACTGCTCCTGTTTGCACCGTGTTCATCACAGTGACTTTGGAGAAACACAAAGCGTTAATTTATTATGACTTCATAATCACCTTTGATATTATATGTGCTACAAATCATATATAACACTGTTAAAATAATGGGAAACACATGAATAATTAAACATCAGTATGTATCAAATCAAGTGGTTGACTCAACCTGATTCCCAGGAAAATCACCCATTTGACCACCATCAATTATTAAAGCCAAACACTGAAAACCAACCTCAATTTTTGTCAGAAGATCTTGAAGCTCTCCTGATTCATTCATGCCAAGTATTTTCTCAGCACCCTGCGAAACAGGTTTAACGCCATAATTCAATATTTAATGATCTCAGTGTGGATGTAATGTACAAGATATGGACGTCAGACATCATTAGAAAGGAGTAATAAGGACTGACCCCAAGGTAGTGTCCGTCAATGAACACGACTGGTAATGAAGGAGGTTCTCCCACACGTTTGCACCGCTCCTCCAACTCCTTCCCGTACTCGCAGTCCAGGGCGATGTTCTTCTCCACAAACCTCACCCTGTGGTTCTGGAAGATCTTCCGGACCAGCTCGCAGCGCTCAAAGGTTGTCCTCACCACGCGGAAACTCGTAGTGTAGATCACTATCCGCCCAAATTCAAGAGCTAGCTCCATCTAACAAGGAAGAATCCTCATTGTAGTTACATGTTTTTTTGTATCTTGTATTTGCCTTTTGTATTTGTTTTTATCCATAAGGTTCAAATTAACTATGCAGAGATTAAACTTTACCTCCTGGCAGCAAAGTACTGCACATTATGATGTCAAATTTCAGTATATGTACTTCAGATATCAGCCTCAGAAAAGCCTCTTAGAGGAAAGTGTCACACTGATACATAATAGCATTACTAATGGTATCAATGCTAACAGTAGAATTGTATACAATGATATTTCCACTCTTGTGTTCACAGGAACATTTCTTATATTTGGTACCACTTTTCTAACAAGTAGTAGCTAATGGCTTTGTTAATGCTTAATAAATCAACATCAACACCATCTCTAACTGCACTAGTACCAAATAGAAAGGATAAACACCAGCCAATAGGATTTTTCGCCACATGGCAACCCAAAGGTTGTTTTTATGAATGGCTTATAACTGATTTATAAAGCATTAGTAAATTATTTCTAAACACCCTCTTTTTGTTCACAAGCTTAAAATGACAAACTCAAAAGAAAATGGTTCCTGTTCTTGAACAGTTTAGAATACAATCACGATCCTATGCTCTTCTTAAAGGGAACGCTTTAAAGTTTACTATCAAAAAGTCAGAGTTAGTCAAAATAATACTGAACCAAAATCTTAAGCGCGAACATAGTAAACATTTTCATGGTAAAAATTTGACTTTACTGTTCTTTTCTGTATGCAGTCCTGTTACAGATTAAGCAACTAATCTGTACCAGTTTAGCTGCCCAGGCCTGTGTTTGGGCAGCTGTGTCTTGTGTTAAGAGATTATGACTTATAATCCATTTATAAAAGGTGCCTCATTAGAAAGTGATGCCGTATGTTTTAACCATCTTACAAGTTATGTATTATTTGCATAGCTTTAAAGAATTTCCCAAAGAATACCAAATATTTTTGTATATTGTAAATGTGCTCATCCTCTCTTCCAGGCAGCCTTTGATTACCATTTACTTCAACAGGAAATCAATTTACTGTACAGAGACTTGAAAATTACTTAATAACTGGTCCATCAAAATTAACATGTATTCTTTTTTTATTTTTGTCAAAGTTGTGTTTTTATTGAATGCTATTGCAGATGAAAGTATAGATTGAGTTGCACAGCGTTATCACACAAGGATAAAAATATCATTTAAATGTGTGTGATTTTTACGTTGATAATAAATATGTAAATCACCAGAATGTTCCTTTAGGATAAGACCAGACTGTGATAAGCATTTGAACTTTACCATAAAAGAAAGATGATCTAATGAGAAGCTTGATCTCATCTACAGTGACGGTGTTTGTTAATCTAATACCCCTTTGCCGAGAAATAGTTTTTTTGATATGACCTTCTATATAACCAGCACACAGGCCAAGCGTTACCTCAGACTGACAAACACTTCTTCGTGCAGGGATACTAGAAAGCAAAGTGCCAAGAATTCATTAACCTGATTAGTTTCTTTGAAACACTTAATGAAATGCATCATTAATCTTTAATTGCTCTGTGACCTTGTCCTATATTGTGAGCTTTTATCCCAGTCATACACCTACATGTAGCTCCTACCTGTAACTAGACTTGAGGACAGGGACAACACTGATGGGAACTGGTGTTATAACTATTCAAGCAATAATGGGAATTCATCAAACAGATTGTATTAAACAATAAGATAAAACTCTTGTCAGATGCACTTACACTGTTGCAGTTGGGAAGGTTTTCAAACAGCGTCTGACCTGCGCTGACCTTGTGCTTGACCCCTCTCACTGTCCCATTTTTACTGAGTATGTTGACCCTCTTGGTGGTGAACATCCAGTCCTTGGTGGCCCCTGCGTACAGGAGCAGATCATCAGGCTCACACTCACTGTCATCCAGCTCGGAGCCCAGGTATCCATACAGGTGTCCGTGTACATCTCCACTTGTAGAGGGGGTGCTGGCCCATTCGGCGTCAGAGCTGCTGGTGCAGTCTGAATCCAGGGAGTCTGAAGGCCCCTCATCCTTGAACATCTCCTTTAGCACCCGGCCGCTGTTCCCCGAAGCCACGCGGAACCTCACCCGCTTCTGTGGCTTCTCCTGTCCTGCCGTCAGCATCGTCCCCTCCATTGCAAATCCTCTGCCACATTACATGGTCCACAACACTGCAGCGTAGCTCCTTGCCTCTCATTCGGAGGTAGACGTGCAGCTCAGACACACTATTTGTTCCCCATGGATTACTACCACGTTTAATCCTCGCTGTTTGAACAGATCTAAAAACGAATGAGAGCCTGTAAGCTGCCTTACAGTCAGACTCACACTGCCAGTAAATAATACATGCATGTCTACCATGGCAACCTAGCAAGCTAATCTCAAGTAAAATGATAGTTGTCTTTGAATTATTCATCACAGTTTACACAGTTTTCACCAAAGCTTTGACATAAGACTTTTAATGGCCTGACTTCATGTGCTTTAATCAAACAAACATTTCTCCCTCTTCAGATGACAGCTGACGCTGTGAGGTAAAAACAACTTCTGCATCAGTTATATTTGTTATATTTGTTTCCCCCCCTACATGCTAGTAATTCATTTAAAACATAAATAATGATTAAAGTGTCAGACTGCTGTACACCCTGCACCTACCCAGCACTCAACACACACTTTAGTTAACACAAACACACATACATAAACCTAGTTACATCATCACATTACATCAGTTTTAGCCATGCTAGCGGTTGGTCCACCCTTTAGGTCCAGACTGAAATATCTCAACAACTATTAGGTGGATTTCCATGAAACTTCATACAGACATTCATGGTTCTCAGACAATGGATCCTAATGAATATGTTGATAAAAAATTTAATTTTAATGCTATTCAGTTTAGCTAACCGCATTAATCTTCAGTAACATATATACATATGTAAAAATATACTTATACATATTAACACGTATAAGTTTATTTTTACATATACTTGCTAAATATTAGCATTATCATTGTGAGCATGTTAGCATGCTGACATTAGCATTTAGCTCAAAGAACCACTGTCTTGTTTGAACTTTGTACACATATAACTGTGGGTTATAAGTATGTTAATAAAGTATATATTTTATATCTTTACTTGTTTTCATACCAATACACTTGAAATGTTTTATGTTTTTGGCTTAATTCTTATGTTTTGTCTGCAATGTTTGCTGGTTTGTACAAATGACAGATGGATTTAGATTTTTGATTTATTTTGAACTTTATTGTCATTGCACACAGTACCAGTAATGTAATGCATTTAACATCTATCCAAATAAGACAAAGAGCAGCAAAAGTTCATATACAAATGTAAAGAATGAACAATAAACCAATGAGGTATTGATAGTAAGAGGAGATGTGACTGTGTATTATTCTGAAAACTTTTTTTCCATTTCAGCGTCTCTTCTGTCATTATTATTATTATTCGCTAAGTAATGTAATGTAAAGTAATGGCATAAAATAAAATGTACAGTGACATCTTCCAAACACGTGAATGCATGACATAAGTGGATATTCCTTACACAAAGTGGGAGTGCAGGTGTTCAGTGCAGACAGAGCAGAAGTGACCATATAATGTATCACGGTGACACAATACAGCAGCGTGTCCACAGAGACGCCTCAGCCAGTTTTTTTGTGTCACAGGTGATGAAGCAGCTCCCTGAAGATGTGACACGTCAGCTTATAGCGGTGACAACACCACTATGTTTGAGTGCTGCAGTTTGGCCCCTGAGGTAAGAGCCACACACACACACACACACACACGAACAGCATGTCATCACCTGTTCGTGCCACCTCGTGATAATCATTAGAGAAAATCCACCTGGGAAAGTCTCATGTGTCAAACTAAGATTTAGTGACATCCTGAGGTTGTAGTAGTATATATGAGGCTGGCTCTATTGATCCAAAGTGACCCTAACTCTCCTTTAAACTGTCTTTTATTATAAGGACATCACAATAGCTATTACAATATGGCCTGTAAAGGCTCATTGTATATTATTGCTGCTGATAGCCAATGTTAGATGCCATTAGGGTGTCTAGACTTTGGAATTTACTGCTTGTGAGGGTGGCTTAATCAGTTTTATTTTTTAAAATATCCCATAGAAGTTAATTTTATTGAGCTGTTCTTCTCCCCAAATCTATTTTCTCAATCGGCTTCTTACAGTGAATGATGGGGATCCTTCATGATTTTGCCCAAGTTAGAGCAGTTTTGGTTATTTCACATGAGCGATTTCTGTCTGTGCCGTTTTGTCTGAGCTCTTCTCACTGGGGGGGGGGGGGACTTAGCAGGTTCTGTTTACACTCAGTGTTACTCACCATACATGCATCCTCAGAAAACATTTGCAAAGTAAATTTTTTTGAAAACTTTAAACTTAGACTGCCCTCTTCTTCATCGCCTTTGCTGGTGCATTTCTGTTTTTCTTGGCGCATTACCGTCACCTGTAGATAAGTGGAAACCGCATGCACGAGAACAAACAAAACGGTGACCGACTCCAAAAAACAATCCTCAATTCTGCTATAACGGCACCCTTAAAATCTGTTCAAACCACACACACTTTGCCATGATTGTTGCTGATTTAGTCACAAATATATAATGTTATAGAGAAACAATCAAGCTTTGAAACCAAGTTTTTAGGAGCTTTAAGTTTCTAAGACTCATAGTGTTCATGAATATAGGTCATTATTTGGTCATATAGGCCATTGTTAGGTGCAGTGGGTTCTGCTGGTTTAAGAACTGCAAACCAGTTTGAGTTTTAGTGTTACATGATTTGTACAGTTTCTGCTTTGCCATCCAATAAGAGTCGAATTCTGAGGGGAATAATATCTTTTGTGCATGAACATTTCTAAAATTAAAGATAGTGGAAACTGATACTACACAGAGTTTTCAAAAACTCATAACCACATATTATATTATATTATATTATATTATATTATATTATATTATATTATATTATATTATATTATATTATAGAGTCTTGGTGCTGGGTGGACATTTTGAATTTGGCAGTCAGTGTCTGGATAAAGCTGCTTATGTTACTCTGCCTGCCAGTTGAACATACTGTTCTTATAATTGGAATAAATCAGTCATGGTCTTTACATATCATTTTCATTTTAATTAGGTTTTTTATATCATGGAGGAGTAGTTTCTCAATCATCCTTCCCCCATACAGTATAACTTCATGTTATGTTACAGTTAAAAACCTCTTCAGCTGTTTCATTTCAGAAAAAGACTTGGATACAAGTACAGTGATGCTACAGTAGATGATAAAACATTAAAACAACTCACGTGTTGTCCAGTAAAGACAGGATGGGACATGCTTATCTAGAGTTCAGTGAAACACACCCACGCCATGTTGAGTCAAGCAGCCATTTTATCTCACTTTAGCACATTTAGACAAGAGACCACTGAGATGGTGATAGTCTATTCAACCTGAAGAGCTTATCTCTCAGCCCTCCTCATCAGTAGTGCTAATGTTGCCTCGCCAGCCACCTCGGCTGCTATTAAAAAAGCAATTTGAAAAGATTAATACTTGAATGCTCTGTAATTTCACTGCTGTTTGTTGGCTCGGCTGTGACTGAGTTGAAAAAGTCAAACAGTGCAGGGTGATAAATGGTTTTAATTTTATGCAGAGTGAATGAACAGATGTATTCAGATTGCCAGCTTGATTTTTATGTTAACTTCATTATATGACTGAGTTGCTGTCCATTTCTGAGTTGCTGTAATAAGACAGAATCAGACTGATCTCCACATCTAGGGCATGAGAGAAAATGATATTTAAAATAGTATTTAATCCAACACGTACCTCTTATAGACCATGAAATGTGTCTATGTGCACGTTTGACAAGATCTGCACACATTAATCAACTATTGTGAACAGGGTTTGGGAAAATGACTCCGCAGTGACTCATCATTTGTGATGAGTTGGCCACCTCACCCTCCCTGACTACAGATCAATGTCCACAAGGGGGCAGAATGCAATTCAATTACAGCTAAATGTCATGCTGCCCAATCATTCCCTCAAGAGCTGTAGGCAAGGAATGAAGGATGCAGCTGCAGGCCTGATGGCTGCATCCACCAGCTTGGTTTGATCAGTCTTTAGAGAAGGAGCAGTGATTAATGATAAAATCAATGACACAATTATTTAAGCCAAGGAGCAGGATTAATGTATCCTGAAGAGATTGAGGTAACATTTTCAGGATAAAGATTTACAAACTGAACTTCAAAGGGATTGCAGCCACAGGTGTGGTGTTTTTATTTTTTTGTTTGTTTGCTAAATTACTATAAAATTGTTAAGCAGTAAAGCATCTAGGTTACACATATAGGAGAGGTTTCACAATAGCAGTTCTCAGAACCATGGGGAAGATACCAGTAAGGGAAATAGCCGGTGCGTCATCCTCTATAGTCAACTGAATACCCTTTTAAAAGCATCTGGGATAGGATCCAGTAAAGCTGTTGTGGGGTTTAAGCTGCATTACTTCTTTACTTAATATTTCCACTCTCAACAGCAGCGAAGTGGCTCAAAGTATTTTCCCGCAGAGGCAAATGGCTCCCAGACAGGAGCTTACAAACAGCATAATTTATAGGCTGGTTATTCAACCTGATGTTTGTTTGCTGTCTCTGAAGGACACTGCAAACTCATCATAGTTTGATGCACAGAAGGTGACTGGGAGGATTTCAAAGGTGGGTTGATGAGGCTGTTTGTAGCTTAGAAGAGGCACCTTCAGGCACTTCTGATTGATTGGAGGTATGGGCCGGCACTTTTGATCATGAAATCACAAAACAACGTGGAGAAACATCTCACTCCCTGTTTCTGCGTCTGCTACCAAATTCACTTGTGCGTCTCCAAACGGTTTTGAGTACTGTATCACAATTTTGTTGAACAGCCATAATGAAATCTTCCCAAAGATAATTGATTGTGCATATGGTGACGATTGGAGCTCTGTGAGGCTATATTTAGGCACAGTTGTGCTTTGAGCTAAATGCTAACGCCAGCATGATAACAAGCTCACAGTACTAACACTCTGATGTTTAGCAGGTATAATGTTTATGTTCACAATCTTAGTTCAGCGTGTTAGATTGCTAATATTTACTAATTAGCACTAAATAGAAAGTACAGCTGAGGCTGATGGGAATCACGTTATTTACATTTTAAGCTGATGATGACGCTAGAAGAAAGTCCACCAAAATTATTACAAGTTATCCTGTGGGAGACATTCAGATCAATCATCTGGGAACCATGAATATCAATGCAGAAATCTTTAACGCAACCAATTTCATGGTAATCCATCTGATAATTGTTGAGATATAACAATGTGGACCAAAGTGGTGACACTTTATTTATTTAAGTGACTGCAGTTGATCAGACTATATCCTTTGAACTCCTCCTGACTCAAGTAACTCTGGGAAACAATTTTTTTATTGATACATGAAAAAGAGAATAGAGAATTGCAGGCCAAAAGCTGAATTAATGGGGTTTTTGTACTGACCTAACATGTATCTGCATTTCTGGAACTGATCTCTTTATTCTTTTGGCATTTTTGTCTTTATTATATAGTGACAGTGTAGATACAGACAGGAAACCTATCTTAACTTCTAGGTCACCATATACAAATTTGGAATAATAGTTGGAATAATAAATTGTTATTGTTATCGATAGCTAATTTGAGCTGTGGACAAAAATAAAATTAAAAGGACCTGATTGTAAAGTAGTGTCAAGCTTATGTTTTGTGCTAAAGTCTTGCTGGATCTTTTATTTGCATTTTAATCACAGCCTGCAAAAGTGTATACTTAAACTGCAATAGCGTATGAAAGAACAAAGGTATTAGGAGGGAGTATCAGTGAAATCTTTTTAGGTCACTCTGATAAAGATAAAAATAAACTGATGAAAACGCTCGTGTTGCTTATAATTGACACAGATTTTGATGGGTTGAAGATTTTGACAGCTGGTTGAATGAGTCATTGTTTGGACTGGATATGCTATAAAACACAAAACCAGTGCGCACACACATAATTGAAGAGGCAGGCTTCTTGTCACTGTTGCTTAGCAACCGTGAGAGCTACAGAGCCAAATCCCCGTGGTGGCAAGCTGATGTTGAATTAGGCAGAGTGGGGGAAAGAAAGGAAATCTTTGGGAGAGATGTGTCTCTAGCAGGCACAGGAGGAGGCGTAGATGTTCAGGTGTTCATTTCTTATTTTTGGATGTGGTGAATCTTGAGTTCCTATGTAACACAATCTTTTTGCGTTTCTGTTTTTGCTTTTTTTTTGGCTGTTGAGAATAGGACTTACAGTTGCATTTAAGATTTTAAAAAACAGGAATATATTATTATTACGAATATACCTAAGTCTTAAGTTACTGGATCTTTTTGTTCAAAGAGATGTGAACACAGATATGCCTCATGTTGTCAAATTTGTTAGCATCTGCTGCACTGCTCACACACAAAGCCTACAGACTGTTTTATGTTTTCAGAAGCAGAAGCATAATCTCATCTTCCCCTAATCCCCACAACATAAATACATTTTAATTTTATATGTATGGGAATATGTATAAAAATAGTAGCAGAGTCTCTTAAGTCTCTCCTAACAAAGAGTGCCATATTGCATGAAAATATGGAAGAAGTCTGGCAGCAATAACTGAGGAACCTCTCTGTAAATACACATGCGCATACTGTAAACAGGACACTCAGCATTACAAAAATACTGCCAGTGTAATATACACACCAGACAATTGCAGTGTGCCTGTAACACTGCAGTTCTCTCAGGCAACTGCAGTGGTGCTGCTGCTGTACAAATGCTGTCTCCGGTGTGATTTGCATTTCAACTGCAGTGAGAATGACAACACACTTTGATTTACTGTATGTACAGCAGCCAGGCAGTCGCAGCACAAAAAGCATTATTGCTGCTTTCTTCTTTGTCTTTACATGTATATTTCTTTTTTATGTGTCCTATTTTTGGTAACTGAGGGTCCACGTTAGACTAGATTCATGACAGGAGAGGGACACACTGATGAGGGCTATAAAGGAAACAGTAAGCTAGAGTAAGTCACCCTGGATTATATCGTCTGCTGAGCTCATCTCTTGACAATAATCACATAATAACACAGTGTTTGATACTAGTGTCTACTTACAACAGCTTGATTCCATTGTTGTGGTCAGTAGATGTCCAGGTCTGTCACTGCAAAACTATTTTATCTTTTAACTGTTTATGAGTTTAGTTTTCCCAAGACTTGAACCACTTTTTAATGGACAAGGCTGATCATTTGATAGATATGTTGGTGAGCAAAAAGGGGGTCCTTAATAGATAGGTAGTATTACTTCTGCCATATCAGAAACATCCCTGAATGTTATCAGATGCTGTTTCTTTAATAGTCCCAGTGCAGCATCTTAAAAAGTTCAGAGCAATTAGGGTGAGGTTACTGAAATGCTGAAATTGGACAGTTTCTAGCTCCACCATGCACAAAAGTCATATATATATGTCATATATATATTAATATTTTGGAAAATACTCTCTCAGATGAGATGATATTAATAATCATACTTCATCTGTATGTGAGAAGTGTAGAGACTGGACATATTTCACCAACTGTATAGCTGGACTACTAGCCATCAAAAATGGAAAAAAAAAAATACACCAACTGCGACCAAACCTGTCACCAATACACCCAAGAATCACCTGACTTTTGATCATGGTGAAGCTATGAAAATGTCCAATGATATCATTACCATGTTTGGAGATATAGTATATTCACATTCTAGGTTTTTCTCCCTTTGTGTCTGTTAAATACTGTTTGCACCATAATTCAGTATAATTGTATGTATGATTTTAGTAACATCTAAATGTAACTTAACAATATACTTCCAGTGTGTTATGGAATATATCTAATGATAGGCTACATTACAAAATACAGATTTATTGTGTTTTTAATGTATTGCAAACAGCATCACCATATTCCATTACTTACAGACAAAAAGTACAGGACAGGAAATATATATTTGAAAAATCGGGAAGTGGGCGATGCACAGTTATATATTATATTCCTACAGAAAGAAATATCAATATAGTGGCATGTATTGCAAAATACAGTATATGTGCAGACCTTTCATGTATACAAAATATTCCAAATATATTACATATTATGTTTCAGCATATATTAATGTACGTTAAATGGTGGAGGTTGTCATTTGCTGACACTGCAATAACTATTAATACATTAATAACCACATTTTATACAAAAGCAAGACTGAGATAAACCAACTCCCACCCAGTGTACTATTGTTATGTCTCCAACCTGTGAACAACATCTACTGCAGAGGGGGGAGGTGTCCAGACCAACGGACAATTTGTTGGCCAAATTTAAAAACGTGTCTGTGTCTTAAACATTATCGGCACTGCGGATTAAAATCCAACACTTTCTCTTTTTTATGTCCTCGTAAAAATACATTTTTCACGACTTATATTTCCTAGCCGCGGTGAAATGAGAGTTATTGTGTTCAGGCACACCCCTCCCGCTGTGGCTGAATGTGGTACGGTCCATAATGTGAAGCAGCACCGTCCCCCTCACGTCAGTTTATGGTAAGTCCGTGTCCACTCCTTCTATACCGAAGGTGTCTATCCGCTTTATAATCCGCCGTGTGAACCGGGATGCTGGGGGATCCGTGAAGCCGTGGGCTCCTGGGCATGGTTCTGTCACCACCAGGACACGAATGTTGTTTATACCTCGTCTGTATCTCTCATTAGCAGTAAACACGCAGCAGTGCTGTCCGTATGAGAGAGGCTCCTCTGTTGAATTTTAGCCGTTTTTTTTTAAAATTCTTTGACGGTTGAGAAGAAGAAACAGCAGCAGCCACAGGGAGCAGAACCAACAAGCCGCGGCCGCTTGACAGGTGCCGTCCCCCGGCTCTGCGCGGAGAGATGCCGCCCGTCCAGAGAACGATGTCTGATCTTCGTACCCGGGCGGAGGGTATGTAAAGACAATTTTACTTTGTTGTATGTGTTTAAAAATCACGTCCACGGCTATTTCCTTGTTAACTGCTAGAAGGCCGGCCGGTAGCTCTCTGGAAGTACAGTACAGTAACTTGCTAGCTAGAGCTGCGATTAACGGAGCCCCAAAAGGGGTCAAGGAAACCCCGGGGGCCTAGACAGTTTTCTGAAGGAGTCTCCAGAAAATAAACAAGTTCAATTTTAATTTAACATATTTCAATAAAAGTTAGCCCAAAGAGAAAGTCTGCTGTCATCTCCATATCTGCAGGTAAAACATAGGGGTTTCCCAGACATGCTTTATCAAATGGGTGTCTGTAGTCTGCATGAAGCTTCTTAAAGTGAAACTAATGTAGGGTACACTTGTGCCAGCAAACCTAGCGCACCCATCCAGACTGGGACACCCCCAGCTATGTCCTGCCCACCACCACAAAGGAACCATCATGTCAGAAAGCAGAAGTGACCAGGAGTACTGCAAGTTGATGCTTGGTGACAGTAGCCACAAGTCTTACAGCAATAACAAGTATCCAGCGAATGGCATCTACAGTAGGGTGGGTCTAATAATACAGCCATTGTAATTCGGCTGGGACCCCCCACTCCTTCACTGCACCAGTAACTTTCCACTGCATCTCAGTTGTGTTTGCCAAGGAAAGAGGATGCAGATACATACACATTAATTAAGTGATTTGAATGCACATAAGGGGATCTGTTTACTTTAGGGCTCTAAAGGCTGCTTAGTAGGTCGTGTGTTAAGGTTTGTTTGTTTATCCACGACAGCACCTACGGCTGGACACACATGGGCTTATTACTGGCTGCAGAAGCACAGTCCTGTCTTTAAATTTCTCCCATCACTTATTTGTGGCTGACCCTGTCCTCTGGCCTCTCTGGACTGGGGAAGAACATGGTATTGTTATTATTTATGGTTCTTACTGCAGTTTGTGTTTCTCTTGTTGTGGTTTGATTTGGAATGGCTTAGGTTGGATTAATAACTGTAGGCTCAGACTAATATCTCAATCTGAGTTATTGTTGTTAAGTATATTTTTGGCTGCTAAAGCAAGCAGTGTAGCCTGGTCAGTCTGCCAACTTCCTCTCATTTGTATTTGATATACAAGTTGTTCCATAACTCAAAATGTGGGGGGATAAGGGCACATTAACATGCATACTTAATCTGTGCTTGTCATTAAGGCAATTAATAAAATGTTGACAATAATGCTCAGTGTGCCATCAGATTTTCAATTGTTGAGTACGTGTTCACACAGAAAGTATTCCTGAACTGGCTCCTTCATCCAAGTAGCTAGGACTGTGAGAAATGTATTTTTAAAGAGACATGTGACTCAATTTAAAAATTCAGTATTTGTGAACATGAAGAACTGTATGAAAGCTGCTGCAGAGGAGCACAAAGCTAAGGCCAACTGGTGATACTCTCAAGTTGTGGTGCACAACATATTGTCAGCTTATCCATATCCATGATACTGATAATGATTCATTTGTTAATTACAAATCCATATGCATACATTTCCATTTGTTAAGTCATAATACCTACACAAGTTAATACCCACGTTTGTGTGCATTACTAAAATTGTACGAGATGATTGAAGGGAGCCGTTTATTTTTTATAACTTGGTTTTACTTGAGGCAACAGTGTTGCTGTCAGCATTTTACAGAAAAGCTTTAAGGGATTTACCTGCTGTCGAAAAAACATAAGAAAAAAGATGTTCAGTCAGATGCAGCCGTAATATTTAAACACCACTTGTGGAAAGTAGACGGGTCATGATATTGCAGCAGAATCATATAATACTGGTAGTAAGATTGGCCTTAATGATCATTATTGCTTATCGGATTTCTGAAGATTCAAATACTGAACATCTCTACCTCCCAGACATCGATCTACTCCATAGACAATCAATGGGAATCTGTTTTTGTGGAGTCAGAGAATGTTTCTAACTCATAAAAGACTGTGCCAACATTGTGAATATTGGTCATATCTGCATACTGGTATATCTGTATTCCCAAAAGGTGGCCTTGATGTCACCATTTCTTTTCCTTCCAATCATTAAAATTACAGCACTGCATTTTATTTATGTGACAGAACAAGTTATGTGGTGGTAAAATTGTGTTTGTGATTTATGGCTGTAGGACAGACAGTTATAAATGATCAGTTATAATAAACTGATATCTGACTGACTGTTACAATTCAGTGGTTTTAACCAAATGGCAGTGATAAAAATAGATGCAAGTATGCCAGTAAAACCAATTTCTGTGCTGTATTAATTGAGTTTCCCCTGAAATTCATTCTTTTCTTATTTTTTTTTTACAAGAATAGTGTGAGCAGGGTGCATCTCACACTGAAGACTTCACATCATCTTGTTGTAAGTGGTTGTGTTTGGTGGTAGTTTTGTGATCACCTAAGAGCTGGTAATTATAAAGCAATTTCTCATCCTGTGCACCACAACAGAAATTATAGTGTTTACCACTGAAGGCCCCAGGCATCCTACTGGAAGAAATCTAAATAATTAAATAATATAGATTCAATAGAAAACTGTTGACCAATGCGGCTGCTGCAGTCACAACAGCGAACACATGAATTATGCAGCAGCTATTGCTGTCACCCCCCAACCCCCAACTACCAAACACTACCCTTTTAGGTTACAAAGAGCAAACGATTTTGCTATTTTTCCCTAGGCTCCATAGCACTAAGCGTACACTATCATCCCCCTGCTTCAGTGAAAACAGTATCATGTTTTCTTTGCAAGCATCTTTCTGAATGTTGGGTTCGATCGCTTCCTGCACTTCGCCAGGTTGATGACCTATGCTGCTGCTCCAACATCAACATTTCCAGCCTCATGGCTCCATATCTAGTTAACTATTTCACGCATCTGTTCTGCAACATTTCTTTTGGCTGCTTTTATGAGAACCTAAGAGCACTCCCCACCCTTCCGTTTTATGTTTTAATCACCACAGTGCATCAGGCAGGCTTCCATCTAGAAAGGGCAGCCCTCTGCCAGGCTTACCACCTAATCCATCAGCGGCCTGTTCGTCAGCTCTCCATGCTGCACACTCCCCAGTCTTGCCTACCACGTGCCGCTCCTCTCCTCCACCTCATCGCTCTTCTTTGCTGAGCTGTGGAAACATCTGACATCACTGCCAGCCTGCATCTGTTGTCAAAATAACCTTATCTAGGACGCTTGGGGTACAGGTGACGTCAGTAGCTATCAGCATGTTTAATGTGTGATCCTGCAATGACAGACAGGCACCTTTTAGACGTTGATCTCTCCAAAACAAATTTCCATGATAGGCAGGAAGACGCTTAATACCTGCTTCTACTGTGGAGATGGGAAAGCTGATCGACAGAGGCCACGCAAGTTAAGGCTAGACAGATGGCAAGAAGCATCCGGTTTGCTGTCTTAGCTTGCATGCTTATCTGCAGACAGACCAAATCCCTTCTCACAATTGACACTAAAGGTGGAGATAGGCAGGTAAGCCTGTCCTGTGAGGATGAATCCATCAAAAGACCAAATGCGTGTCTTTTCATGTCAGCTGATTCACATGATAGAATCTGCTCTTCAGCATCTGATTGCCCACATACACATTTTGACAGACACAGAGTAGTCTGCTTCTTCTTTAGACATTATATCTCTGCCTTTCTGTCATTCTCAAGATTTTTTTTTCATGTGTAAGTGAAGCAGGATGTTCCCCTGTAGCATTTCCATAACACCAGCTAAGCCTCAGTCTGTCTGAATAGTGGTAACAGCATGGGGAGGGAGACTGGAGGGGGATAGCCTGCTCCTTTCTGAAGGGATCGAGAGCTGCCCATGTGCCTGGCGGATCACTGGCTGATAATAATGTGGCACAAAAGCCCAACACGCCACTAAATCCCCTGTCTGGGACCGCTGATTTGTCATATCAAGTCCCCTCGGGCCTCTCTACTCTCCATGTGCTGGCATGGGACATCTCCTCTCCTCTATTTTCCACTTAATGTGCTGCCTCCATCACTAACCTGCAGCCAGTCTAATATATGTTTCTTCAGATACTCAATTTCCCTCACCTCAATGATTCTCCTCTGTCTGCAAAGCAAAGTGGATGTGGCAGGTCATTGTGAGGAGGGGGAGATGTGAAAATGCTCTTGTGCACGTTTCCACACAGAGACGGATTCAGAGACAAAGGACCTATTCCAATGTTTGCTCATGCACATCGTTGTATTGATCTGAGACAAGGAGGACCCATGAGCTGATGAGAGAGAACTTTGCAGACAGTGTCACAAGGATTGCACGTTGACAAGAAATGGAATCGTCCTATTTAGGGCTATGACATATTCTTCATTTTCAATTAATCTGTTGATTTTTTTTTTAAGTAAACGAATAATTGTGGGGCGCCATGGTGGCCTTGGGGTTAAAGTACTGACCATAAATGCATCTGCTCTGGTTTGCGTCCAGTCATGGACCTTTGTTGCATGCCATTCCCCATCTCTTTCTATCCTCATTTCATTTCTCTAATGGCAGCTATCCAATAAAGGCATAAAATACCCCCATCATAATAGTAATATAACTAAAAACCAATAATTGTTTAGTCTATTAAATGTGAAACATGCCTACTACATGTCTGAGATTACATTACATCTGAAAGCCAAAGGTGACATCTTCAGATGTCTTGTTTTCCCCTACCAACAGTCCAAAACCCAAAAATATTTAATTTGCAGTAATATAAAACACAGAAAAGCAGCAAATCTTCACTTTTGAGAAGCTGGAGCCAGACAATTGCCTTTTTTCTTGATTAAACAGCTGTAAAGATTAAGTGATTATCAAAATTGTTGCCGAATAATTTAATGTTGCTCAACTAATCGATTATTGTTTCTGCTCTTATTGCTGTACTTATGGACAGATATATTATCTACCTAGCTTCTGCACAGAGCCTAAAAAATAGTCAAATATTGTGGCTCTGTGGTTCTTTTACTATCAATAATATCAAGATTTTGGCTCTATACAATAAAGTGATAGTCTTTCTTCTTATTACCTTTGAAAAACATTAGTTATGTATGGTGGCTTTTGTTCAGCTAGAAAAGCTCAGAAAATATCTATATTGCTGCTTTTACAGCCAGGAAAAATTAATACAATATTGCCATAAATGATTTATAATAATAATAATAATTTTGCAGCCCTAAACTCAAACTGTAATGTTTTAATGTTCTGAATGGTTCAAGAGTCCTTGAACTATCAATTATCTGCAATTGATTAGATCCTTTGATCTGCAGGTCAGCTGGAGATCCTCAGTAATGTTGCTCAGAGCGAACCTTATTTACGAGCCACTGAAAAGCTGCGTTGCAAATATATGTTCGTGGGAGATAAATTGTCCATACTCGTCAACCTAGCCATCAGCTCATAAGATGTACAGTAACTCCATTCTCACCTCCTGTTTCCAAATGTCAAATAATTCATGAAAGCAGCATTAGACACAGAGAAAGAAGGCCGAACCTGTATCCGCAGTCATCATTTTTTTTTTTTTGCCGATAGAGCATAAGTCTTGTTTCTGGCCTGGTTGTGTTTGTTTGTATGATGCACACACACATGAACAGCAGGAAAATGCAGAGAAATGCAGCAAGTCTGCACGTGCCAGGAGATAGTCAATGTGATCCTGTCACAGCAGGATGACAAGGTCAGATGTAGAGGTGTCGACAGGCACTCCACAGGAAAGCAACACCATCAATGGTTGGGAAGATGAAACTCTTGCTGCCCTTGACCCCCAAGATCTCGAGCATTTTATGACCCCGTTTCCGTCTCAACTTTATGTCCATGTAGGCCACAGTGCTGCTTCCACAGATAGATGGTTAGTTCTTCTGAAAATACACATTAAGGACATCCACATTTCACAGTAGTATTTACTCTGTTTTAATGTGTTTACAGTGCACCCTTTTTGAGATTACTGTCTTTAGCAAATACTTAAGAGTTCTGGTTCAAAATAGGTGGACATTAGTGATCTGTGACTAATGCAGACATCTAATAAGATAACTGACATCCTAAAGGACTAATCGACGCTGCAGGTCCACTATAAAGTTGCTACTTCTTTACATCCTACTGATCACCCATTCAATAATCCTATGACATATTGGTCATATTCTTTAGATGGTTGTACTAACAAACAATAATGATTTCATTTGATCCTGCTATTAATAGATAGTCTAAATACATTAATGCTGTTGAAGACTGAGGCCTGAATCAATAATGGACAAGGATGGCATCCATATTGTTATTTCCTCTACAGAGCTAAAAGGGTGTGTGCGTGTGTTGTGCACATGTGTTACTTACTCTGTAGCTCTGGATGATGGATGTGCCAGTTTTGCACATTACTAACATGTCACATCAGGTCAATGAGCATCACTGAAACACTGGTATGGATTCATTGTCATTGCTCAGCCATTTGGATATTACAGTTATTTTTAGAAAACATACTGTATGATAGAAATTAGTATGGCTGTCCTCTGTTCAAGCTTAGGCAACTTAAAGTACTTGGTTAAGGCTAGATAGCCGTCCATGGTTAAAGCGTTGACTGTTTGTAGGAGACAGGAGGCGAACTCCTGATCTCCGGTGCGAAAGTTAAATGCTTCATATGCACATCCCACCCCCTCGATCTCCACATCCTTACTTTTCTCTTCACAATAAGAATGTCACCTGATTTTCTGCTCTGACAGTTAAAATATACATATGCTATTTTAAGCAGTCTGAATAAACAGCCAATGATATAATTTATCATGGCTGTATAATGTGTCAGTAAATCTGTCACACAGGAGACAACACCCTAGTCACAAGCAATCTGTCTGGCCTTACAACACTGACACAACCAAAAACTTGTTTCATGCCATCGTGGCCTGTTGTTCCTGTAGATGCAAAACTGGATTAGAAGCTGTGCAGAATGAAGCCGCTGCTAAAAGGTTGATTTACAATGCATGGTGTGTATGGAAATCCACTCATTTTTGTAAAATTCAAGAAGTTGGTGACACCTTGTGTTGTTTTGGCTATAACTAACAATAGAACCTGGCATATTATTTTAGACATGTGGTTTTGATGAAGACAAGGAAAAGTAGTTTGAGGTCAAGCACAACAATGACACACAACACTATGACTGAATGACTGGTATTCACAGGCTCTATTTCCTGTTTCCAGACCTTTGAATTGCACACCATATGCCCTTCCCTGTTACCATTCATAAAGTCGCACGCAGTGGAAAGGTTTCTGTCCCTGCAGATCCCTCGCTAAGCTAAGCCAGGCCGGGCCAACCCTGTGAAGTCACAGAGTCAGAGTGTTCCCTGGACTATCTGTCCCACTGTAGCCCGCCTGAGCCTATGGGGAGCCAGACGGAGCCGACCAGGGAGGGAGATTAATTCTGCAGCTGCCCTGTTGTTGTTGTGAGTGCTGGTTACAGCATCGTGATCTGATAAGCGACTTATGGTCGTTACTGTTGCTTAGATTGAGGCAGTATCTATATCCTCTTCCAGTTATTCCCCCCATTCACAAATGGTTGGGGTTATTGGGGGGTTTCATCTCTTGGACTTCTGATCGGACAAATTTGACCCTAATAACTGGTAGATGGCCTCAAGTTTAGGTGAACAATGTGTAGACTGACAATGCTGAACTCCATAATACTCCTCACCTTTTTGTCTTACTTCTTTTCAGGTAGTTGTTACATTGTGGTCTACAGGGGCCAAGTCACTCGTAATTCCTCTGCATTTTCTGTTTTCAGCGAAGTATTTGATGCCGTTTTACTTCTCAAAGCCTCTTGACTGTGGCTTGGCTGCCATTCATTTGTTTGTGTTAGATCAATGTCAGTAGCCCCAAGCTGCCTGCCCCCACCCACCCTGGTATTATTGAATGAATCGTATGGGAGCCTGGTTGTGGCCAGGTCACGTGCCTCCTCATCTACACTTTATTGACCAGTCTACAGCTTTCTCAGGCTCATTAGTGCTTGTTCTGTATCTCAACACTTAGATTGGACTGAGCCTGGACCTAGCCTATTTCTGGAAGAACAAAAAGCCTTTTTACATTAACTGATGGGTCTTTCTGAAGAATCCCAAGGCTTAGTCATGGAGCCAACTGAATCATCACTGTGTAATCATAGACATAGTAGGTGCTGACCAAAAGAAGTTGTAAAATGCAGCCAGCATATGACGCATGTGATGATATCTTTTATGATTTGTTGTAAGAGCTTTATTTGAGGTCAAACATGAATAGCTAGAATAAGATACGGTTGCTAAAAATATCTAGACTATAACAACAGTTGATCCTCTTATTTTAAAATCAAGGATTAGTGCTGGTACTGTGACTATATACTAACCATGTTTTGGGGATGTATTTTGAAGTATTGGTCATTGTCTGTATAGCCAGTTGTTCACTGTGTTCTTTAATATTTAACCCTGAGTGTCATGACGTACAGGTAATACCCTCGAGTATCATATCGTTATTGTTCCTGTCATTGCTGCCATTAGATGCGTTTAATCTTGCTAGTGTTGACAGTCATGGCAGCAATAATTTTCCACCCCCACCACTTCTGCCTGACCTGAGCTAATACTTTACCACCCAGGACGTCATAAATCTGCAGAGGACGGCTTTGTCTTGGTTTTGTTTTTATCTACGAACATTAGATCACATGAGTCTTGAGGGACAGTAAGTTGTTGCTTCAAATTCCAGAGTAATTGTGATTCTTCTCAAATTCAAATGTGTGAAAGTTTGTTTGTTTTTGTTTAAGGTGAACTATATTGTAACCATGATTTTCAGCATGTATTAAGAGACTAAACTTGCCATGTGCAGACATACAAAAATGAGCATTGATGATAGAAAAATAATAAAGTGTTCTAGTCTGATTGACGTACTTTAAGCATCTTTAAAAAATCTCTCAGGTGTCACAGAAGGGATTTCCCATGCCCAGTGGTTTCAGAGTGTTTCTGTAACCTACAATACTCAGCGAGGGATAAAAAGACAGACTGAGAAGGACCGGCCCAGCATGCCTTGGCCAATGCCAAGCCATGCTGGGCCCAGTTTTTTCCCACTGGGCACCCTCTCCAAAATACGTGCCCCCTTGTGACTATTGTTCTACCCGTCTGTCTGTTGGCTGACACAAGCAATAATCCTGACATCTGGCCTGCATCCAAACTCATTACGACACTTGATGGCATTGATCCTTCCTCTAGAGGCTTCCCCTCCAGAGCTGTGTGCTTCTGCTCTCTACTCCTACTGAGCTTTATTTGGCTCCTTGTTACTCTTTTCTCTCTTCTTTTTCCATGCCTCTTACATTGTTTTTACACAGCCAGTTATTATGGGCGATATTGTGGCTCCATTAATAGATGAAAGGTGTTGTTATGAAGCCTAAAATAACACAGATTAAGAATTATGTTCACAGTGAGTATCTGCCTAGTTTCCCATTCTTGCTCTCTTTATTGATGTCAGGGTAGTTGAGCCATGACACGGCCGCAGTTAATGAAATTAGTGCTGAGAAAATGCACAGTGTCCACCAGGGAATATTAAGAGCAGTTCCCACTGAGACATCTGTGGTAGTGGCTGAGTACATTACCCACACAGTGTGTTAGAAAATAAGGAAATGAGTGGGATATAGGAGGGAGGTAGATCCCATTAATGCTTATAGAGGGGAAAGGCTATTTTGATGATGGAACCTCCTCCACCTGTCACCGCAGCCTCTTGGACTGTAGTGTTGACCTGGTACTTTTTGGTGAAGGCCACAGTTACAGTTAAGGTGCACATGAATGTCAAGCTGGTTTCTATTGTTACTTTTGCTTTAAACTCAACTGTAACAGCTCTTCATTTTGACATCAAACTGGGCTGCTTTGAGTTGTTAATGTAAAATAATAGAGGTATGCTTTTTATTCATGCTATTCAACTGAAACTATTGGATTGATGGAACAGAGCACTAGTATTTCTCTGGCAACTCAGATGACCAATTTCTGGCTCTAGCTCTACTTTTGTTCTTCTAATCCAATTAAAGGGTTCAATATGTAGCCTTTAATTGGATCAGGTGTGCAAGAATAGTATCTGTAGCAAAAACCTGGAGATCAGGTAACTCTAGACTTGAGAGGCACAGCTCTTAACTAACTGGTCATAAGACTTGTAGTCAGAATAACAGTACACAAACAGATTGAAAACAAGAGACCACATTGACCACAATTGACCACAACAAAATTGTTGAGAAGATTAAAGTCTACCACTCACTGCAAATTTTCCCCAGTGACATTGTTCAGTGGAGGGGGTATAGTTCACTATATTTTTGCTACAGCAATTGAAGAAAAAATCTAATTTCTTGTAATTAATTTTAAAAACACTGACCATACAACAAACACAGTGGCTCAGTATACACTTAAAAGGTGACGAAAAGAGAATGCAATATGCCACTGTTGTTGTAATTTAAATACAGAACTCTAAGAAACGTGGTAGTGGGGATCAAACATTTGTCTTTTTTTATGACTGAGTATGGTCACATATCTGCAGCAATAAACAATTCTGTGGTATTTATTTTTTACTGCAGCAAGAGGCTGTTTCTCAAATACGTTAGCCTGTTTGATTTAGCTTGAGTTGAAAAATGTCAACGCACAGATCCGCCCGATCCGCTACTTATTGTCCTCCAGTGTTGCTTTGATTTACTGGGAAACCAAAATTGTCCCAAATGGGATGATATGGGTGGCTCGTCAAGCTCTCGTTTCTCATTAGTGTTTGCCATACCATTTATGGTAGCTATACAAGCTGGGCTAACCTGACTAGCATGATTAAGCTAACAGGCAACAAGTGACACACTGTCCTAGCTTTATGGGGCTGTGTCCGAAATCTTGATTATGAATCATCAGTATTTTACATCATCACTGCCAGGTGTAGTCACATATTATACACATCTATCAGAGGTGAAGCATTGCACTGCGGCATTTGTAGCACAAAAATGTGTATGTTATGGAGACTACATTTTTTCTTTTTTTTGTCGTGCGTAGCTTTTACTTAAACTTTGTATACAATCCCTTGTGTCAAAGCTGCTAAAAGGAGAGAGCAAAAGGACCAAGTTAAGCAGTAGCAGTACTAGCTGCAACTGGTGCATTGCAGCACCTGGCCTACCCCGGCTCACAGGCTCCTGCTGCGAGGGCTCATTCAGAACACAGAGACACAACATCAATCACAGCTGCTCAGCCAGCTCCTCTGGCCTGCTATTTCATACAGGCCTTATGCTGCAGTCACCAGCTATGCCAGTCCCCTGTTTTCATTTGTCATTGTAGACTCTAATTCCTTGATCACCCAAGCCTCTTAAAGATTTAGTTTATTGACTTACTTTGTTTGCTGGCTTTGTCTCAAGCTTAGATCTCTCTTTGGCATATAATCAATTTACTATTGGCATGTAATTGAACAGGAGGTTTGAGTATCACTTAAACACTAGCCATATATTAGTGCTGCAAAAAAGAATCTCACACTCAAAACTGAAATTATGATTTTCTCTCATGATTTTTGGGGCTTTGTATTCCTTCATTAGACAGTGTACAGTAGGGAGATGACAGGAAACAAGGAGAGAGAGATGGGGATTGACATGCAACAAAAGTCTCCGGCCGGATACAAACCTGTGATGCTGCCATTCATGGCAGGCACCTTGACCTCAAGGCCACCAGGGTGCCCCAGGGAAAATCACTTAGCATGAAAATATTGCCGGAAATATTTTCCGTTTCTGTGATATTGATACTGTATTTTGTGGTGATATTACAGGTGGTCGTATAAAGTCATGGTGATGCTGCAACTATGGCACAGGATTGCTTGCAGAATGTCTGCTGTACTTAAATTGCTTCATCCAGTCCAAACTCAGTGAGGTACATGCCTTTGAGTCAATGTCCTTTCCCTCACCTTTACTCAGTGCTGTTACTCATTCCCAACCACCTGTCTTCCCAGTGAGCTCTTGGCTAAAAGTCTGTTTTAATTTGGGATGGAAGAGGCTAGGCCTCCTGACATGCAAAGGGGAAGGACGTTCCTCTCAAGCAGGGACCTCCTACCACAAAGGGGGTGTAGGATCAGTGGATCAACTCTTCAGGAATATTATGTAATGCTGTTGTGACACTTGGCATTTCAGTGCTTCTTAGATTCATGTGGTCATGTTTCTGTAAATCCTCACCTTTTACCTTTTATACTTCTCCCAGGGCCAAATTTTAGATCCCATGAAGATAACACTATTCAAAAATTCTATTTCACTCTGTCTTGTTATGTGTGAAACATTAAACCCCTGTTCAAATGTGTTTGTGCGGTTCTGAAAAGTGTTTTTTTTTTTAAATTTTTTTTTAAATTGATTGTAGAAAATTCTGGCCAAATAATTTATTTCTTACATCTCACTTATCTTACATATACTCCAAATTCAAAAACAACCAACTTCTCAATTCCCACTGTACACAAAAAACAGAAATGTCATTTACCTCAAGCAATCACAAGTTGTGGATACCATGCATCTAGCCTATATTGGTCCTGCACTTAAGCAGTACATCTGATAACCACAGGCATCATGGTAGGAAGTTTCCCTACTTAAGCAGTAGGCGCCACTCTTTAATCTCCTGTTTGGATCCACACACCCTTTTGCCACCACGCTAATCCAATAAAGCGCCTTTGCTGATCTGACGTCTTGCATAACAGGGCTGGGATAGCCAGCCCATGTTTCCCCTGCTGACCAAATGACTACAAGGGGGACAGTTATTTTTAGCCCAAGAGCACATGCTAAGGGGAGAAACTACCATTGTGGGGAAGAAGGAAAGTTTGGCCATCACTCCTCAGTAATCCTCTATGCAACGCCAAGTGGGTCATTAAAATAACAAGAGCTGTAATTTGAGTTTCAGGGTTTGTGTAACATGAGTGAGAAAGTGCTAAGAGTAAGGTGAGAATAGGAGAGGGGGAAAAAAGCAGAGAAAGTTGCACGTGTAACTTTGAAGACCGTGTCAGCCTTCTTCTTTGTTTCTTCTTCACTTGACATGACATGAAAGAAATACTGTAGGAAGATGGGGGTAGGCTGCAACTGGGGCATATCCGGTAGGAGCTCTGGTTACAGTACCTCATGACACTGCGTTTTGTTGTTGTTGATGTTTCAAGCAGCCAGTGTGTGCCCCCCTTCCCTCCATGCCTCAGAGTGGCCCTTCTTTCTTTTTTTAACTCCAGGGTTTATCTGTAGTTGTGGAAGCTATGTGACGCCTGCCCTTACCTCATAATAACCCCTAACACCACTACTACTGCATGCTAGGGAAGGCCATCCAGCACCCACTGGATCACATGCATGCAACTTGAGAGTCTGGGAAAACTGTTGACTTCAGAGTTTTACAGTAGTGCTCTCTTGGCAATGCTGAGGGCACTAATCTAGACATATCAATTAAAACATGAGGATAGGGAAATGTGAGCCTCTGGAACCTTGATTCTTATCATTTCTCATCTTACAAACAAGATGATCCCTGTCAAATCTGCTTTTGTGGGATGTGAGCTTCAAATGGTACTTCAGTTTGGTAGAACATTTGTTTTCCAGCCTGTCTACCTCCATAGGTGTTAAGGAGAAGTCAGTCTCAAACATGAATTGCTGCAACTACACAATGCCAAAAGTGAACCTGGCTTTCAGTTAGGGCTGCAAATAATGATTATTTTCTTAACTGCTTAATCGTTTTTCTGTATTTTTAGGCATTTCATAAATCAATTACAATTTTGCAAAGCTAAGTGATGTCTTTAAATGTCTTGTTTTGTCTGACCCATAGTCCAAAATCCAAAGATATTATAAATGAGACAGTGAAGCAGCAAACCGAGAAGCTGGAACCTGAGAATGTGTTGCATTTTTACACTATTTTTGCTTGAAAAATGACTGTACCTATGTTTAAAGCATAATGTTTGACAAGATTTTCAAAATGAGAAATGTAAATCTTATACCAAGATATCATTTCACTGCCTCCTTCCATGCCCTCTGGAGTTACAGTACAGTGCCATTTATTGGTTTATGAATAGCTGAAATTGTATTTTTTATAACAATTATTCACCACAATACCAGGGTACAAGGAGGAAACCATGATTTTGTATGAAAGTGAAGAGTGGAACTTACACCCTGTACATCCACTCCAGTCCGTGTACATCTTTGTGAGTCACTCTCTGTTTAATAGAGAGATTCTTTGGTGTGTTTCCTATTTGCCATCCTGCACTACAGTAAGCAGCTTCAAGCCAGAGGCTTGAGATATTCCCGCACCATCCCTAGACAACATTTTTCATGACGCAGCACTCGTCTCCAGCATGGAAAGCATGCATGGTCACTGAAGTAACAGGACATGGTGTCGATCTGTGATGTTTTGGACCTTGCCTACAGAGGCAATGTACTGCCTCTGGCCAATCAAAAAATACAAATATTTGTGTGTGGTTTTAAAAAACAAAAAAAGGAAAAAATGTGTTACATGTGTAAGCATCTCTGCAACCCACGTACAGCCCTCATTTGATGTGGTGAATTAACCAACATACAGTAGCTCCATCCCACTTTGTTGAACTTGGTGGGAGCAGAGCAGTGCTGCCTCTTCCAGAGATGGACAGAAAAGGAGTGTTATCCATCCAAGGAGAGGGTTTTTAAATTTTTCAGCAGCAAATGGCAGCTTCTGCCAATTAAACTTTTTTTCATTCAGTTCTGTTACGCACGGGTATCAGTTTTTAGGCTAAGCTCTTATACCTTACTTGCACATTGTGTCAATATGAATACTGCAGAGAATGGAAATATTCAAAAGTACAGTTGGATCAAAGACTTGCATGTACAGTCCCTCTGTATTGTAGTTATCTGTCACCCCACTGCTGTAGCTGATCCATACAGATGAGTCCTATCTACTCTCCAGCAGGATGTCACTCTTGACAGGAAATTCCCAGCTCTAATCACAACACGTTTCCAGCAACAAATGGAAAGTTTTCAGAGGCAGTTCCTGAAGTGGGAGCTTTGAAATGTCTCTTAAGTTGTCAGACTATAGACATTTACTGAAAAAAATGTTTTTAACAAAGTCATTTAACTTTGGCCGGGGTTTTGTTGTAATGTTAACACATTTGTATTCACACACATTGAAGTTGAGGAAGATGCTAGTCAAAATGTGGTGTATATCTATCTACAGACAACTTGAGGAATATCAGAATTGTTGCTTTCCTCCATAGATATATGTTACTTTGTATGAGTAAGGCTGTTAACATAAAACAGGTGATTCCCTGTATTATTATATAACAGGGTTTTTCTCCAAGCATTTTACTGTGGAGGCAGTAATAAGATGTATTGTCAGTGACATGTCATTTGGCAAGCCCACTGTTATATTTTCCAAAGCACCTTCACACTCAATTAAGATAATTTGAGCATTACACTGTTATCAGAGTATTGCTTCTGCTCATACAGATAATTACAAGTGTGTCCTGAATGAATTGTGTAGGCTGCAGTGTAGCTACTACAATAACTAATACATTATGTACTCCCATTACATATGCAATAAAATAAAGGCATTGTAATGTAGTTGAACACACTTTTCAGTGCATGACATATTCTTTTGAAAAGTATTACAATGAGAAATTTTACAATGCCAACTTTATCCATCTCAACGCCAAAAATGACCAAAATATGTTTGTTGTTATCAGTCTATCTGCGAAAATTACCCAAATATTGATATATAGAAAAAAACTTGTATAATATCTAAGGCCACTAAAGCACCAAGGTCACCTCTGGTCTCCATAGTTTTTACTTTGGCTGTTGAAATTACTGACTTGCCTTTTACAGACTCCAAAGACTCCTTTGGGGATTTTTTCGACACGCGCCAACTCAAACACTTCAAAACGCCTTTTCATCTTACTTTTGTTTGTGCTCAAGGCAGATTTAGTTTCTTATAGAATGTCTTTCCTCCCATGCTGCAGGATATGAAAAGACAGAGGACACATCAGAAAAGACATCCTTGGCTGACCAAGAAGATGCCCGAATGATACACCTCAACCAGCCACAGTTCACCAAGTTTTGCAGCAATCGAGTCAGGTAAGGAGATGTTGTATTTATGGAAATGTGAAATATTTATGTATTGTATTGAGAATTTGTAAGTTACAATGGTTTCATTAAGAGCTACAGTACGTGGTCATAATCAAGTTATTATTTATTAAAAGCTAGTTGCATCAAGCTAATCTTAAATTACTTTCAAGTATCGTAATGTTTTGGATGCAGCGCAACCAACTGGGAAATGTTGGTGCAAGCTCTAGTCCTGGCAAGAGCCCTGCATATAGCAACTGTAACCCTTATTTGGGTCTGCATGTAGCATTACCACTGCTTCGGTTGGTATTCCATGTGAACCTAATACTTGGGTTGCAAATGTAGACCATGTGAATACCGGGTGGTTAATCCGAAATAGAGCAGCACAGCAGAGGTGGACAGGGTTTCCCAAACAAATTTTGCCACACTGGTTAGGTTCATACCAGTCGCACAAGGTTAACTAGCTGCTTTAAAAATTCACACACGCTATTTTTGACTTGGTAATGGCAGCCCAGAGGCCATCGGTGCTTTTCATGGTAACCTGCAGCATAACTTGCCACTTTGCCTTTAACCCTATATTGACCTTCAGAGTCACAGGAAATAAAGCATGTCTAGACTGTGTAGCTGATACTTACATGTCAGCCTGGGGAGAATTTCCTGATTGCAAGCAATCTTGAAAAGTCAGAATCCATTTTAAGGGCCTTTTGAGCATATGTTGAGAAAATGTTATCTTGAAGAGAAAACATTTAAGATACTTTGTGAACTCTGTCCTTGATAAGTAAATAGCAGATATTAAAAATATTGTATTCAACCTTCTTAAGATGCCTTTTGAATACATGCCCAATAGTTAAAACAGTGTACAGTGCAGTGGTTTTGATGTGAGGAACGACCATGACAGCACCCTCAGCCATATGATATTTGATCATAGCTGTAAGATTTGTATCACCAGTGGTGCCTTAGTCCAGATATACCAGCCTGGCCCTTTTTATCCTGCTGTTCCTCTTGGAGGAGTGCAGTGCTTTTAGCATTAAAGGTCAGGCTTGTTGGGTCAGGCCGTCCTCTGTCAAGGAATATTACTTTTAGTATTCCTGCTGCATGAGCAGCTTGAGATATGTATGTGCTTACATAGACACGGCTATAAACTGAACAGGAATAATAAATGAAAAATGCAAGCGTGCTTATGGTTATGCCATTTGTTAAGTCAGCTTCATGTATTGACATGAGAAATAACAGATGCAAGCAGCTAAGAAAACTGCAGAATATCTTCTTTCCTCCAGTTTTCCTCAAATTACTCAACTGTAAGAAAATGGATCTGATTCTACTGTATTTTAGTTGTTTTCTTAAACTCCTTTTATAGGTTAGTTAGGTAGATATCACTTTAGTGTCACCTATTTTTCTTTGAGTTTTACTTTTAGTTTGGTTATTAATTATTAACAGACCCAGGTCAATGAGCATTTGCAATCAAGACTTTAGCATTATTAACCTGTTTGGAGTACGAGATGGTTGATGGTTGAATTACTTTGCATCAGAGAAGTTTAGGTAACAAGGCCTTTGCTGTGAAAGAGCACCTCTGCATATTTTTTAAATAAAAGTATATTAAATTTTTGTGACCTTACCGGAGGTGGTCATTAATTCAGGGGGTGCCCTCACTGAAAAATAAAGGAAAATATCACATTAGTTCCATTCAGGTGAGGCTGATGTTGTTACCACACAAACACTATGGTCAAAAGAAGGCCGATAAAATGATCAAGAATAATAATCAACTGATCTGAATATTGTGGTGAGAGTATGACAGTAGCTGCCAGTTTAATCAGATTTAGAATCACTTGGCCTAGATATGACTGACATTCAATTCAATACCGATACTGTACATAACATACCAGTTTTATTAATATATGAATTAGCAGAAGTTTTACAGATAAAAATTACAGCTGCCTATTCTCTGAGTACACAGTGAACTGGATGGCAACTTGCATGTTAATACCTTTTCAAGCTGCATTTGTTTCAGACCCACCACCTTTGGATCTTACTGTAATGCATCCAAGTTGTATGTCTTGTCAAATGAAGTGCTACTGCATTATTTGAACAGTGAAGCACACAGTTTGCAGCTGGCTTTTGTCGAGTTCTTCTTTGTCCTCGCAGTTTTTGAATTCCAAATGTGCCCAAACATTCGCCTCAAACCTTGAAGACACATCGGGCTTTAGGCTGCTCTAAAAGATCTAATTTGTTCAAGAGGATTGGTTGCTGTCTCACAGTGACCTGTGGAGAACCTTACAGAAGCAGGGTCTGTGATAAATGGTGAATCCAATCTTACAAGCAGACAGAAAGCCCTCACAGCTTTCTCCCATTCTCCCTCTGCAGCATCACTACCTGCAGAATATGTCACTGCTCTGTGCACACATGGGACTCCTGCCTCATAACAGACAGGCACCCTGTTCTTACTGTTATGCACGAGGATTGTTGTGGATTGTTTGTTCAGCTGAACTGGTTGCTGGCAGATCTGGTTGTAGTGTAAAGGTGATTAATTGCTGAGATGTTATCCTATGGCAAACAGGAGTGGCTGTACAAACCATTTTACTGTTGTTTCTCCATGAAATGATGATGATATTGACAATTGAGACACGCATAGACACAGACACACATTGCGTGCACACGACTACACGTGAAATTAATATAATTGTCAGAGTCCCTTAATTTGCCTTACTCACCTAACCACATGAATAAGTGGTATTTATACATCTTTCTGAACTTATTGGGTGGCTTTTCAAATCATTATGCCCAAATTTGAGCTTCTCATTTTAACGGCATACCATAATTAAATACTAAACCGTGCACAATGACACACACCACATAATAAAGTTTACCATCACAGTTAACTGGTGAGTTGCAGTACTACTTGTATGCAATGTAACAAATACATTTACAGGTGCATCTTTAAAGATATTAAACAGGAGGTCATTCACCCATAAATGTTACTGGTCCAACCAGCAAGTTCTGTGTGCAGAAAATGAGTTGGACAAGGAGAGACGTATATTACCATCCTTTATGCCAAGTCAGACATTATGTAATCACCTGTCCAACCAAACAATCACCATATAGAAATTCTGTGTATATTTTGAAGAGGATAAAAACGATTCATGTAAGGCTTCTGCAAATGAACTGCCTGAACTGACTGTGATTGTATAAGCCTCAGTGGGTAGCTGACAGCCTTGGCTGATTTGATTATCTCTTTTGTGGCTGAATATTTGCTGCTGCTAACCTGCTGGCTTTCAGCTGGCAGAGATATGGCAGCATACTGTATAGGCCTATAAGAAGTGCGATACAAACCATTCTTTTTGTTGCTTTTTTGTATGTTCGCTTTATTTCATCTATTTTTATGTGATTTTTCTAATTTACAAGTGATAAGAAAGATGATTCCCAATCTAAAACTGTGTTGGAGCAGTGAAACAACTTTTAAAAATTACATGACATTTTATTTAACACTCAACCCAGTTGAGCAGGAAGAATGAATAAATAATCTTTATTTAAAAGTAACACACAGATTTGTGGACAGGTAGGGGCGTTTCAAGCTTATTTACTGTGATAGTCTTCATCTGGCAACAGCTGGTTAACTAACATTTGTGGCCCCTGGCAGCCCATTTAGAGTTCACCATGGCCCGAGGGTGGGTCATGACCCAGCCATTTAAACAACATAATCTGCTGTCATTACCAATCATGGTGCAGACCATCCTCCTCATCACCTGTTGGCTCTCCTTCAGGTTTGCTGTTCTCTTTTTGTGTGTTAGCACTGATGCCAGTGCCCCTCACAATTTTGGAGAAAAAAACTTGACATCTAATTAGAGTTGTAAGATTTTATTACATTTTGAGTTATTTTGAGATATATGATTAAATCCTCCTATAAATGTTTAAATCTCACAGGGAAAGATTGGAGTTTCATGTGGTTTTTAGATGTTTGACTGTTTAGAAAAGATGTGAGGTGTCAATAAAAAGTGGCTGAAAGATGAAGACTACCCACCAGAACATTCAATGCTATGTAAAATGTTCAGTTGACAGTTGTTTAATTTGCACAAATTTAGATTTAACATATAAGACAAACCAAAATAGACATTTATAGTCACTTCCTGTAATGTCAAACCTTTCGACTGTGGTGGAATTGTTGATAGATGGGAATAAAACTTTTGATTGGTGCTGCATGGCTATAATCTGGATATCTGTGAGTGAGTGGAGGAAGCTCTTCTCTCATATCGTCTTGATCCTCAGGACACTGCCAGGAAATAAAATGTAAGATCCATAATCATCCATTAAGCAGAGTGTTAAATGAGCTCTTTATCTTGCCCTGTCTCAGTGGAGAAAGTAATACAGTGTACAGGAGCAACTAGAGAGTAGGACACAGCATGCTTTACAGTACCACCCCATGAGATCTGAAATAAGGATGGAGTGAAGACAATAAAGTGATGAAAAGAAAGAGAAGGATGATCTCAAAGACAAGATGACAAATGTAATGAAAGAGAGAAAGTGAGCTTCACCAGCCACTGTTTCTTTGTATTTAAGGGATAGACCGAGGCGGTAACTATGCATTAGCACAACCAGACACTATCTGTCTAATACCCAATGGGGTTACCGTACTTAATATGAATGCACTCATGGTATTGTTATGGGCTTTGGATGATGTATGGCAAAGTAATTCACAACAGGCAGTAGACTACTGTACTTGAATGGTGACTTTACTGAACATTCAAATGATCTACTCAGATCTACATCAGAATTAATATGGAAAAGAAAACCAGATCATCCACTTGGTTTGCCCTATTTTTGCTGACATTTTCTATTGGAAATGACACAAGTACAGATGTACTGCAGGTGACAATAATAGCCTGAGAGGATTATGCATTATCTCACACACACTTGATGCACCACACACAAAAAGACACACATAACATTACTCTGGCCAAATACATTACACTTCCTGGTATTTGTACAGCTCACTCAACTTTTCCATTGGGCTCTCAGTTTATGATGGCAAACTTTGAGCTTCCTCCTTCCTCGTAGACTACAATGATAAACACACATTTCATGGTATCTAGCAACCTAGTTCCAATACTGCTTCCATATAATGTTATGGCTGCCTGTAGTAAATGAGCTAACCTTGTATCTCCCTATAAGGTATCTCAGTTGTTTATGTTTGTTGTGTTACAAAGGACTGTCCTTTCTCTCCATGCTGTTCATCTTAAAAAACAGGCCATGCAAATAGATTCAAATCTATTTGCATGGCCTGTTTTTGTCTTCTTAACATGATAACGTCATTACATAAAGATCACTGTGAAATCTCCTGTATCCCCTCTGGACATCATCCTACATACCTCCAGACAGCTTTGAAACTGTTATTATTCTATGAAAGCAAAGAAAGGCAATAAAGATTTTAATTTTATGAGCAACTAAACACCTGAAATGTATACTACTGAATTTAAAGAACCATCTATCTGAACTTATTTGGTTTGAATTTCCCTTTGTGACATTTCAAGTTGTTCAGTGTCAAAATCAATTGGTTCAAATTTGACTGGGGAAACCAAAATTCAACATGAAAAATTCAAACTTGAACATTTGGCCACCAAGGATAAGAAATTGAGCCTGAATGGAATCGATCAGACCTCCTTCGTATCAGGTGTTGTTCTGTCAGTCATGTTCAGTGAAGTTCAGAGTGAGTGGAAACCCTGTACACTTTCATCTTCTATCTGAGAGGAACAAAAAGGTTTTTGAATTAGCTCAACAACAAAGTAAAATATTTTAATGCTATAAATCTAGTGGTCTAGACTCACTAGACTTTGTTAAATGAAACCAAGCTGGTGCTTTGTTGACCCTTGTTCTGACAAGACTCTTCATCAGGCTCCTGTGTGAGGCTGGTATTACATTGTACTACTGTCAGAACAATGCCTTGCTCTTACTCACTTGCTTTCACTCTGTCCCTCCCTCTCCCTCACCATGGATAGCTTCACTGTACCAGGCAGCCAAGATGACAGTTTCTTTTTTTCAATTCAATTCTAGCCCATTTCCCCATAACTTTACATTGTGCTTGTGGACGTGCTACAAGTGAAAAATACTGAAAATGTTCTTGTTGGACATGATTCAGTCTAACAGGAATAAAACGGTGATATCACTAATGTTAACCTCCATATGCTTAGCCCCCTTTAGACGAGTTGGAGGCTATACTCTCTGATATTCTGCATGTGACGGCTTTTGTGCACGCGTGAGTAAAGCAAAGCATTGCCAGTGGCTTGGCATACATCATAGCATATATGTTCTCCCAAAGTGGCTGTTCTGACTGGCCCTTTAACGCAGCTGTAAATCAGACTGCTGGAGGTCTGACTCTTGGGCTGTTGAGGGCTCCACCAGCCTCGATATACAACCATCACCATCAAACCCCCCAGCCCCCCAACCCTCACTGCAGCACAGGCAACATAGCTCACGTCTGCCAAGAGCTCTTTACACCCCCCCCTGCCAGCTCCCTTCTCCCTCCTAATTATTCTTTATGATCACAGAGTCCACTGGTCTCTGCTGTTCATCAGTCTCACACACAAACACAGACTCACCTGTCTCTGCAACAGAAAGGGCTTTCATGAATGTGTGGGATCAGGGGAACAGGAATTGGTTATTTTAAATACATTTGAATGCTTAGACAACATGTGAACTGGGGGATTTTCAGATCCGTGTTTGTAATGCATCAGTAAAAAAAAAATACTGCTTAGATTTTGAGAACTAACCATTTGTTTCTCTCTCTTTTGTCTCCCTCTCTCTTGCTCCGTCCTCCACCCATGGCCTTGTTTGCTGCTTGATGCGGTCTTCAGCACAGCCAAATATAATGTCCTCACCTTCCTTCCCCGGTTCCTCTACTCACAGTTTAGGAGGGCAGCCAATGCCTTCTTTCTCTTCATTGCACTCTTGCAGGTAAGATGCTGCCGTTTCTATTCTCCTGTGACATAGATTTAAATATAAAGATAACCGGCAAACTACCTTATTAGTGTTAAATCACTGCTCTTCTCAGCTCCAGTCTTTGCTGCATTCCCATCAGTGTGAGAGTGGTCTTTTTTTATTGTTTGCCATGACCTAGAGACTATTTCCAAAGGTCATGTCTGTAATTTCATATACACACGGACAAGCTCACACACACAAACATGAACACACACACAGATACAGTACTTTATATAGCCTGATAATGAATAATACATGTAATACTATGTGTGCCTCCTTTAAAAGCAAACTAGATTTGCCTGCAGGTTCAACACACTATACTGCATAATACATGCCTTGGAAATGCATGGGGTGCCGTGGTTGGCTTTGTTTTCGTCCTTCACTGTACCCCTACCATTACACTACAGTAAAGAAACTGCACTGTGCTTTACTTAGTGTGACGTGGGACGGAATAGTTCAACAGATGTGAGGCCACAAGAAGAAAAGCAGGCGTGATGTGAAAATCTTTAGCATTAAATTTGTTAAAGAAATAAGCTTCTCCTGAGAGTTTCGTTGTCCAGCTTATTATCGGTTGTGATTACAGCCCAGCAACAGTCACAGATCGTAGCAGTACTGGCGCTGTTTTGATTGATAAATACCAGCAGAACAAAGACTTTCTAGCCCTGAGGAAGTTTGCAGTGGTTTGCCTGTAAACTGTAGGTCAACATTAATCCCTTTTAAGAACACTTACAGCCTCATCCACCAATCATTACTACATGATTCCAAGGAGGCCAAATCCATGTCTCAGGTGTTCAGAGCTTTGCAGAAAAGATTAAATTATGAGAGAAGGAACTCAGATTCTGTCTTTGCCTATATTCATGCTGACAGACTACCCTTCATTAATGAGAGCTTTGAGGATGGGAAAGGGCTCTATCCAGTGACCTTGAAGTAGCTGCTTTGAAAAGCAGCCAGTGTGAATCTTCATTACCTGCCCTGTCGATGCCACGACCTTGAATAAAACATCTATGCAGATGAGGGAGAAAGAGATCCATTTCGTTCAAGTTTCCTTCGAACAGTATACCAGCGACTGTCCCCTGTGGCCCTCGCTTGGCTTTAATTACGCTGGTATTTGGCTGTTAATTTTGAGAGACTTAAAATAGCCAAATAAACATTCATTGGTAAGGACAGCATTATAATAGTACTAAGAAAGTTGTGTGTGCTGGATATACGTCCTTTAAGTTTGGAGTTAGCATTTATTTAAGAGTCTATCAAATGCTGGTTACAAAATTTGAGATGGTGGTGGTGATTCATAGGTCTGGAACCAGGCTACTAAAGCATAGCCCTTTGACACTATTGTTGACACCAGCAACTGCATGTCTTTTTGTTTGTGTAAAATACATGCGATTCTCAATCTAAAACCATGTCAAACTTGTAAATAAGCTGACAAGACCATGCATTTATTTCAGATCAAAATTAGTTTGCAGCGAAGGGCAACATGTTTCTGTTGTGTCATCCTTTTTAATTCTTCCTTATTGTGTCTCTTTTAGCAAATCCCAGATGTGTCTCCCACTGGTCGCTGGACCACGCTGGTGCCGCTGCTCTTCATCCTGGTGGTAGCTGCTGTCAAGGAGATCATTGAGGATCTGGTAAGACAAGCCTCACATATTATTTCATACTAGTCTTGGTGATTGTTTTACCCTGTCACAAGATCTCTCTTTCTGTGAGAAAGTTTGACTTGTATTTTAAAGACCTTTTATTACTCAAAGTATTTTCATCTTAGTTTTATGGCTATATACAGTATGATATATTGTCATATAAAAGTGTTTGACAATGTGGTCTTAAAAGTGATATTACCTGAGAGCCATCATCTGGCCTAGAAAAACATCATTACTGCAGGAATTAAGACATGCACACATCAGCTAGACCCCGATTAAAAAAAAAAATCACAGTCAGCAAGTATAAAAAGGCAATCAACAAACTTTTGAAGGCCCAATTTGCATTTGGTTTGAAGCAACTTTTGCATCCCAGCTATCACATCATGGTCCTCAATGAATGCAGACAGTATGTACATTGACCATATGTAGTAGAGGGTGGTAAAAAGTGTGTTGTACACAATTTGCCATTAATATACTGCACAACCAAATGCAGTTCACACTACTTATCGAAAGACAATTGTCTGAGTACATGAAATGCATAAAGTAAAATCTAATTCTCTGAAAATTTCACTCTGCTTTATTAGTAAGGTAGGTCAATAGTTGAATTGATTCACCTTAATTTGAAGAGGCTTTTGTTTTGTCTTGTACTGTACAGTATGTCCTCTGAGTGCTGTGGAGCAGAGAGGAGGCATTGATGGTTATATGACCACAGCAGGATACCCCCCAACATATAGACACACCATCATGAGACATAGACATGCATACACACACACACACACACACACACACACACACACACACACACACACACACACACACACACACACACACTCATTTCAGAGGTCACAGCTGTGCCTACTGCACCCACAGTACTCATTCACTCAATTAACCTAGATACTGAATGCTCATGCACAAAGGCAGTTAGTTCTTACCAAAACAAAACAACTGTCTGCCCTCGAGCAAGTCTGAGCTGTTGAGCAGATGCTTCAAAAAGGTTATGCAATTTATTTTGTATGAAAGGTTGATTTCAGTGTTATTTTGTTTTGGTTAACTCTTTTTATTGTATGAATTCTTGTTTGCTGGGAAGTTAAAGGCTTCAAAATATGTTTACTCTGTTCGCAAGCAATCAACTCAAGTCCATCTGAGCTAAGTGAGGGAATGTTGCTTTCTACTGTATTGCAGTGACCCTGCAATGCGATCCTCTATGCAGGTCCCAGTGGACAGATACTATTAGCTTCTATCTCGTGCTGAAGGGACCAGCGCAGCACTTTTCCTCTCGGCCTGTTGTGAAAAACATGGGAACGGAGTGGTGATGACTGTCTTTATTGCTGAAGGTCACCTGCACACACGTCTGTTCCCTGTAATGCTCTGTCCCTCACAACTTGACCTGACAGGGCAACATCGACCCCTAACTTCATGAATCATGCACTACGGACACACACACTGTGCAGCACGTATCTTACCTTGTTGCTGGCTGTCTCTGCTGCAGCAAAATCAGGATGTTTTTTTCTCAACCATCTTTCAGCTTAAAATGTTACAAACTGAAACTTAATACTGTGAATCACATGCTGCAGAGTATTTCACAATAATGTGTGGTGCACTTTTACACAGTAACACTGTTTCCTTATTACTCTGTTAAGTTTCCACAGTCAAACTGAAATGAAAACAGCAGTTGAATGAAAGAAATGTTTGTTATTGCCCTTGTGTGGTTAATCCTCCTTCACTGCTGCTCACTGTCTCATTAGGTTTATGTTGAAGCCATGTTAGCAGGTTAATCAAGGTAACACTGCAGATGCTCTACCCTTTTATCTTTTGCTGCTTTCATTTTTTTCCCTCTATGGCTGAAGTCTTCAGAGGCCTGATACTGCAGTACTTACGCATAACCTCTGCACGCTACTCGCCCTCCACTGCACTGTGATTACACACATCATCTACATACAGTACATCTGCTTTTCTCCGTGTCCATCGGGACAGAAGGAGCGAGAGAGGAAGAGACAGAGAGAGATATATGAGAGGGGTGAAAGGCAGGAAAAGTTGTGGAGTAACGGATATTAATACGGCTTCATTCCTACTACACGTCTATGAATAGAGGAGGGTCTGGACAGCCAGAACAGATAGTGTGGATGAATGAAATTAAGTGGCAGTTCTTGCACAGGGGATGATGAATGAGCTTTTTAAAAGTTTCTACTAGAAAACTTTTTCTGGGCATAGTGAAGCTGGTAACAGGCTAAAGACACGTGACACAGCCAGCCTATTCATTAGACACGACAGCATGTTGCAGGGATATTAAAACAAACTAGATTCAACTGGAGCCTGACAAAGAAGTCGGGGAGTGGACGGCGAGAGAGGAAAAGAAAGGAAATATAAGAAGACAGACGTGTTGGAATATAAAATCAGAGAGAAATGGATTTAAAAGAGTGGATGGAACAAATGTGCAAGAGAAAACAAAGCCTTTAGAGCAGATTCAGTTTATTTGATGCTTTAAAAGGGACTATATACTATATGTTTTGATATGACTGGGTAATAGCAGCTGTAGCATGAGATGTTTTTGTGACTTTAAGGTTGCTAGCTTGAGTCCGCAGGTCTTTGGAGAAATCTGGCCAAGGAGAGTGAATACCTCTCCTCAATTAGCAGCTGTGTATTGATGCAACCCACTTCACCCTAAGCTGCTCTGGTTTCTCAGTGAGCAGCCAGAAATGTACACTACAGTGTGCCAAATTACCCAGATTATCTTAAAATTGAATTAGAATTGGACTAAATTAGAGCGTATCTTCAAAGTAAACAGATTAATAGCAGGGATGTGAGTGGATGTGTCCTCTCCTCACTAATCAAGTACAGCGCATCACGTTACTTTTAGCAGCTACATTTTAAAACACAGTGATTATTTATATGAGACGGACACAGCAACACATTATTACTCAGCGTGATGCTAGTTGACAAGCTGTCCCTTGGAATAAGCTGTTGAAGTCGCAGTTGATTGCATGACTGTTCAGCAGACAAGAGGGACATGAGTGGAAGTAATACTGCTGATTCGTATTATGGTCTGGTCGCATACAGCACATAAAGGATAGTTTATATACTGTTTGACTGAGAATTAAGGATCACAAGACAGTTTTCTATGCAGTATGGTAGGTAGATACACACAACAAAAGGAGACATTTATTCATATTTTCAACGTAAAATTTTCATGATTCATTAATTTTATAATTCATTAGTAACGTTAATTCATTTTGTAACATTATTTTATAGTACATTACCTTTAACTACTTAGATGCAGAAGCTTCCATCAGAGCATGCCCCGTTGTCATGGAATTGTAGATGTTCAACTTTCCAATTGTTTTTTGAGCACTTAAAGGTCTTCTCGTCCATGTTGCCATGTAAGCTGAAGTGTCATGGCCAAAAGTAGAATCTGCTGTGCAACGTTTCGATCAATCAGATCTTTGTCAGGCATGAACAACATTAACAAACATCTCATTTTATATATATATATATATATATATATATATTATATATTATAATTGATAGAGTTAAGCAGCATCAACATTACCAAGATTAGGGGGCTTCTTATTGGGGACACTAGTGCCAAAACTCTATGCTTTTGTGGTCATGGTACTGTAGGGGGCATTGGACAGAGGCATTACTCAAATGCCATACTGCATAATATGAGTCTGAGGACTGCGAAGGTGGTGTAGTCCTAGTGAGAATATTCACATACACTCTGCAGTCAGTGCAGAGGTGTAATCTTTCTTCAGCTTGTAACTGCAGATTTCCATAGGTCCATACCCCTCTCTTTCACTATAGTAAGCGGTGCTATACAGTGTCAGCCTCTTCAGGCCATTTCATCCTTTAAATTCAGAGAAGTTGAGGCTCTTGTTATACAGGATATTTAATCTCTCTATGATTAGTTTCTTTTCTCCCTTGTTTGTTTGTAATCACATTGATTTCTCACTCAGGGATAGTGCTCCTCCAGATCTATACCTGGAGAACTTTCTCTTATTTGGTTTGGATCATTACTTTTTAATTATTGTATAGGAGAATATGTGTGTAATGTGAATATTGTTCTTTTTTTCCTTACAGAAACGTCACAATGCTGACAGTGTCGTCAACAAAAAGGAATGTCAAGGTATTGAAAACCATTTCTTCATTAAGTTTTTGAATAGGAAAGCCAATGTGTTGTTGCTTTTACTAGAGAACATACTACTGTATTAGAAGTATTTGCTTTGCCAACAAGCAAGTAGGCCTTAATAAAAACCTGATTATCGGCATGGTAACATGGCTAAAACAACACGAATGCAGGTTTGTCGTGTGTTTTGTAACAACATTCTCTCTCCTTCTCTTATTCTTCATTTCTTTGTCTTGTTTACTTCCTGTTTCCCTCCTACTGTTACTTCCCCCACGTCTCTCATTACTCACTACAGTTTTGAGGAATGGTGCCTGGGAGATTGTGCACTGGGAGAAGGTATGTACCCACAATGTGTCACTAATGGTCATGCACACCAGGTCACATTTTTTTAATCTAGTGCTGAAAACAGATATTCTCCCAGTTTTGCCGCGAATTGTGTTGTTTTCAATGGGAGAAATCTCACACATACTGTGTATACACACACACACACACACACACACACACGCACACGCACACACACCCACACACACACATACACCCTCTGACCCCTCTAGTATCCAGCCACTAATTAATCCAGCGTTTCCATGTGGACGGTCATTAGAAAGCGATGCTGGAGGATAAAGAGAAGCTTCCTCTTTTCCCTCATAATGAAACAATTTTATTACTGTGGCTGGAACAATTAGACTAAAAGCAGAGGGTGTGGAGAAAAGAACACCAGGCAGTGCAGAAATGAGGTAGATTTTGACTGATAATTGGTAATACTGCCTCATCCGTTAGAGGGGTACATTCAGCATGTAGCAGGGCAGTAGAAGCTGAATCTTTCTTTCTGCTCTTGGGGATATGAGACAGACAAGAAATAAGAATTGTTTTATTACATGAAGTATTTGTTACAAAATAGACAAATAGACCAACAGATAGATGATTGTGTGGATCAGTTATGGCAGAGGAACCTTAATCACACCACATATTTAAGACATCATACATGACATAACAACATGCTAACATAAAACGAAATATATGTGGTAGTGCATTATAGATGCTGAAGGGTGGGGTTTAAGAGGTATGCATGATTAGATTAAATGAAAGTTCACTGACTATTAAAAGACCTTTTCTGCATCAGAGTGATGTGATAGGACAGGGTTTGTGTAAGTAAGATATTCACTAACAAAATATTTGATTCATGCATTGACTTGGTTCCTGCAGGGACAAAATCACTGTGTTTCTTGCTGGTATGTGAGTGTCCCTCCCCTTTATACACATAGAAATCCTCTCTGAAAAGGCTAGCTTTAAATAATTGATGCTTTTTATATCTTCATCATGCATATTGTAAAAGCGGCTTCTCTCCTAAATTTCTGTTTGGTCTCCAAGTTCCGTCAACTAGTAACTCTCTCAGGGCAGCTTGAATAAGGCCAAAATGATAACTTGTTTTGTTTATTTTTTGCCAAATATCTAAATCATTATTATTTATAATGGTGTCTGTCTCCATGGTTTGTTTTGTTACGGTTCATGCATTTTATATAATCCTATTTTTTTTTTTTAGCTGTAATAGCTTTTAATACTAAACAAAATGTTTAAGTATTGCTAATTTACCCTTGTTTTCTCATAATTAAATGCCTAGTTTTTATGTACTGGCATGGTAATTAATTATGATGTGAGTGACATGATAAACCTGACAAGTTTTAAAACAGGTCCTACTTACTAAGTTAGTTTGCACATCTTTTTCTCTGTGACAAAAGAAATTATAATGGCCTTCTCTTTAAATCTGTATTAATTAATTATGTAATCAGCATTTTGATTGCTGCTTTTCGTGTTATTGCTGCCATTGATCAGAATGAATGTTTAATTCATGATTTGTTTCAATAACTTGTTCGTTTATATACAACATCAGTGGCTAAAAAAATAGACATTAAATTAGAGAGGAATACAACAGACCTTTTGTACAGCCATGAGGAGCTTGTTTTTGTATGAAATGCATGAAAGTCATGGCTCTTTTTTTAAAATGTTTTTATTTATTTATTTATTTTTTTAAACCAGTTTTTATGCTTGAAAATGTTGATAAATACACATTTTTCTTCTGACGTTGTTGAATGATGGAATATGCTGAGTGGTTATTCAAAGTTCAGCAGTAATGGAAAGAAGACTCCAGCTGTTTCTTCAGTGTGTCTTCTCATCAGTGTATTTATATTTACTGCTTTAATGTACTTACCTTTTTTTCTTACCAGCTGTTGCATTTTTACTCCTGATGCAGAACTCTGTTTTATAGGCAGTGCACAGCAGTAACCAGTTTATTTTCACAGGTTGAGGTGGGCGACATTATTAGAGTAAATGGCAGTGATTTCGTTCCTGCGGATGCTGCCATTTTATCATCCAGGTATAGGAGTCCACAACGCTGCCAGACTGTGGGGAACTTCTTCCTTCTTTCTTCTTTTTGTTCTCTCTCAGCTCTCCCTAAAGAAGTGATGGTTAGATAACACATCGAGCCAATATTGTCAAAGTGGCTTAAAATCCAGCATTTGAAAATCGGAATTTTAAATTTTGTTTAGTAATAGATCCAGTACAGCGATGTGATGCTTGTTGTGACAACCATCATTTCTCTAGGTGGGACAATGGTAATGTGAGTTTGAATTAGAATTGATCAATCATGTCAGCATAAACCTACCTACCTCATTCACCTTTTCAAAAAACCATTTGGACCTGCTATGGATGGGGCTTATATTGATTCTGTATCCCTCTTTTAAGATTTTTTAAGTTCAAATTCATCACCAATTATATTTAGATTTCTCTAAAAATACAGACTGAACAGTTTGTTTTTAAAAATCTCTTCTATTTGCACAATTTCAATCATAACTTCCCCCATCACTACTTTGTTCCGAATATTTTTCTATCTAAAACTTAATATCTCTGAGCAACTTTATCATCAACTTCACTGTGTCATGCTTATCTAAATGGTTTTGTGAAAAGGAGAACAGATACCCTATGATCATACAGGACTGATCATTGTGCTCTTCTCATCTCCAAAAAACTGAAACAGTTGTCTCTCTCCCCTTATGTGTTTGCTGTTCGTCTGTCTGTCTCTGTGTTATTTTTATCCTCTCCATCCCTCCTTTTTTTTCCTCATCCTCTCCTCTCCTGCCCCCTGTGCGAACAACTGCCACACTCCCTCTCTCTCGCCCCCTGCTGGTGTGTGGTTGGTAATATCAGGTGGCTGTTGGGGAAGTAGTCAGAGCTGCAAATGGGGATCACCTACCGGCTGACCTCGTCATACTGTCGTCCAGGTCAGGAAACCAGCAACGTAACCAACAAGACAGCGGTGGGAGAGATTGGGGCTGTGTGTATTAACTGGGACAAGACATTTTAGCTCTTCTCTGACGCCTGACACAAATGAGAAATATTTTATTTTCCACACTTGAGGAGCGAAGGGCCCTGTGATTATTCTGGCAACAACCAGATATTGGAGTGCCACATTCAATGAACACCATGTTCCTTTCCTTTTTTCTACATTATCTCTACATTGTGGTGTGGCAGCCATACTACTGTCTGTTTATACAGTCATTGTATTATGTTGTATTTTGTTTTACACGGTGTACAACATACACAGTAGACCCTTTTTCGTGTTTGGCTGAAACTTTTAACACCGCTCAGAGTGAATGGAGTAGAATCTAGCATTACAGCACAGGAGCACATGCTCCTTCTCTTTTTGGGTGTGAATATATCTTCCATATTCTTGCCCTTGCATGGCTTGTATAACACCCTGAATGCAACAATTTAATTTGATGTGACAGTTTGCATGCAGTCACATTCCAAGATGTAATGTTGAAAAGCATCTTGGAATTATAGTTTTGCTAACTTTCCACAACATGTTACTGCCATTTGAGCAGGACCCAAGTGTAGTTCAGTGATTCACAATCAGTATTAAAGCAGTATTTTGCTGTTTTATGAATAACGCCAAGTTTTAGACTTCACTTCCTGGCCATCGCAGCAGACTTCTGCTCATTTCCATGAAACAAAGTGCTCATTTGATGGCTGATAGCATCTGATTTCAAACCTCTCATTGATTGTGGTTAGTCTTCAGTGTCCAGATCTCTTTTTGATTTTCCCTTCCACCCTTTGTGTGTTTGGACCAGTCTTCGGTATGAGTAAATCACTCTGTTAAATGAGTAGCTAACCAGCGACCCAGCTCACCTTAAGCACCGGCATGCTCTAACTCTCTGTCCCTGTGCCCAGAGTTTGTCAGGCTCCCATTTGTCTGCTCTGTTTGTTGTGCTCGGCATGCCTCCTTGCTCATACCACCCTACTCTGGTGTTTTTTCTCTCTCTCCACTCTCTGTCCCTTTTCAGTGTGTTTTAGCTTTTCTTGAAAGACAGTTAAACTCTGGGGTAGCAGCAAACAAAGATGTTATGTCTGTCTGAATGATATTTACTGTACCTTAAATGGGTAACTTCCACTCAGTAAAACTTTGATGTAGTTTCCTGAGTGGCCTTAAGGCTGGCATGCAGCATCTTTGTTTGCAGTGATTTAGTGTTTGTTGTAGACCCTTTTTTAAAATTAGTTTTAGTTTATAAATAGGTGAGACTGATTAGAAATTTACATTTAAAGTGCTAAGTTATTTTTAGGAAATAATAAGTGCCATTTTTCTTATTGGTATACAGAATTATATAAAATTATAATCATATAATATAATATTATAAAGAGTACGGTCTAGACCTGCTCTATATAAACAAGTGTCCTGAGATAACTTCAGTTGTGCTGTGTAAATAAAATAAAATTGAAATGAAAAAATAATGAACAGCTGAGGTAGATATACTGTAATATATGATTAAATAGCAGTTTACTGTTGTTATATTATAATACCATTCCAAGTGTCTATATCCTCTCGCCCCCCACAACAGTGAACCACAGGGAATGTGCTACATTGAAACATCTAACTTGGATGGAGAAACGAACCTTAAAATCAGACAGGTGATTGTCTTTTTTTATTCTTTCTTTATACAAGTTACTGTCCACACAATGAGAACTAAGAGGAATCTTAACACAAATTGATAAAAACTAAAAACACTGCTTTAATACTGCTGTAACTACATCAACAGGGTCTCCAAATAACTGCAGACATAAAGGACATCGACAGCCTGATGCGTCTCTCTGGGCGGATGGAGTGTGAGAGCCCAAACCGCCATCTGTATGAGTTTGTTGGGAACATCCGCCTGGATGGACACAGGTGGGCTCAGTTGCAGTGCTCCATGCCTGGCTCTCTGCCCCTCTTGCCAACTTAATAGCCCACTAGCCAGCAGTAGAACCGCTATCAGTGCATTATAAGGTTTTAGGGATCATTTAATCTTTCTAAAATAAATAAAAGAACAGTGATATTAAATTACATATTTGTTTGGAGGCTTTGCCATTGTAAGGAAAATGCATTATATGCTGTATGCCTACTTTTATGATATGATGGCTTGATTCCAAGAGTTTGGGACAATAAAGCTCTCCTGAATAAGCATTGTTACTAGGTGCAATATTTGGCTTTTGGTGGGTTTATAGTTTGATGGGAAGTATTTTCATATTGATGGAAATTTTCTGCCACACTCAAAGATGTCAATTTAACGTCAGTTTAAACACTATTGTTACAACTGGTTTAAGGCCCAAACTGTAATTTCTACTATATAAATGACATGTACATGTATATTCTAATTTATAATTAGAAGAGTTAAAAGAGTTCAACTTTGCAATTTATTAGAAATAGATGGCTGTGTTTATAAATATTATTGATGTGAACAAGTCTTTCCCAGCATCAGAAAAATACCAAGTACCTAGTTTATGTTTAATAATATGTGTAGTAAAAGACTTGTCAGGATAGATTACTTAGTGTTGTAATATTGGTTATTGGTAGTATTGGCATATTTATCAATAAGGAATCAGAAAGGTTTATGTTAAATCAGTGGTTGTATGTAAGGTCAACACTCACTGATTTAGGGTGATATTGGAAGGCTTCTTGATGTTATGAAAAGTTTTTAAAAAAATTATTTAATGTCAAAATAAGATAATAGATTGTTTAATGTGTCAGTCATTACTGTCAACCATAGACTTTTTTTTTTTTAACAAAAAATAATTTGATCATCTTGTAAGAGACCTTGTCAGCCTATTATTGTGTAGGGAAAGTATGAAGAATGTACTCATGGCAGAGATGTGTCTTACTACAGTACAGTGCCACTGGGTCCAGACCAGATCTTACTGAGAGGAGCCCAGCTGAGGAACACTCAGTGGGTGCATGGTGTGGTGGTCTACACTGGACATGACACAAAGCTCATGCAGGTAAAGCATATTTGCATACTATTTGGAGGGTATTATTTGCTGTTACCAAAATAAATACAGCTCAGTCTGGTGAACTGGTTCATACTTTATTCATTTTGGTGCTGTTTTACTTTTTTATGCATCCAAATCTGTTTAAACAACAAATAACCTACAGTATTTAAAACATGTCAGACTTCATGTGCCCTCATGTATGTCACCAAACCTTATTGGGTTTTTATATTAAATTTATATCTTCAGACATTTCATGCTCCTAAGCAACTTGTTACAAGGGTTTAGTTACCCTGAACATGTTTTATCACAGCACAGAAAGAGAACATCACCATTGGCCATACTTCTTCTTTTTGTTTTTGTTTTTTGACCACAACTGTCTTGTCATGTGTTACCCAGAATTCCACTCGGCCTCCTCTGAAGCTGTCCAACGTGGAGCGTATCACCAACTTTCAGATCCTTGTGCTGTTTGGCTGCCTGCTAGCCATCTCTCTGGTCTGCTCCATTGGCCAAACCATCTGGAAGTACCAGTACGGCAATGATGCCTGGTACATGGACCTCAACTGTAAGAGTCCCAACAGCCCACGCTGCACCTCCTTATTCCACATATTTTGTCTCACTTGTCCATATCAGCTTATTTCTTTGTCATTTTAAGTTCCTAAATGCTGGTATGTGTTGTGTTGTTTTTATGTTGCCTCAGTTAAACTATGTTTCGCGTTACAAGTGAAATATGTGGCAGTGTGGGAATAAGTGAATTCCCTGTTAACTGAGAAAAGAGAGCTGTGACATGCATAGATGTGTTGTGAATGAGTTTGAGTGAAAAAGAAATGGTTGAATATCACTGCGCTGCTGTACTTTTTTGTTCCTTTCTAATGTTCTGTTTGATTTTGTTGTTTTCTTTGTTGTCGTTTTTTTAACAGCTCCAGGTAACAACCATTTAAAAGCCTTGGCCATCCGTGAATGACCCTCCCTTACTAACCCCTTACTGAAGCTCTGCCTTTGCTAAGCAAATGAAGCCCCCTACCCTCGCCCCCTATATGGTTGCCCTACTTTGTATGGGCCCATGCCATGGACAAGCACATACCAGGGATCCAACAATAGGTTTTTCCCCTCAAGCTCTCTTATACCTTCGTCTAGTTATTTTCAGTGCCTGATGCAAACAGTGTCTCACTTTTCCTCCATTTTTTTTTTGTGCCACGTTAAACGCTTTGCAGTTTCCAAGCTTCAGACCCTCATCTTATTTTTTTCCACCCCAATTCTTTACGAGAAATGAATAGCAGCATTTACTTTGACTTCCAGGGAGATGATGTTGTACTCAGGAAGCTTTTCCTAGCAGGAGGCTTATACGTGTTTATTGCTCGAACGCAACATGTGGTGCAACCCAAGGGGCAAGAGCTGACATTTTCTAAATGCCTCTGCCGCCGCCTTTTCTTGTGTGGATTTTTCAAAGGAAAGGGGGGGGGGGGGGGGGTTAGTTTTTACATGTGTTCTCAGGCTATTATAGAAAATGGCTCTGTTTTTAAGCTACTATTACAGACATTAACACAACACAAAAAATATGGGCTGCTCAGTTGGTCTGTTGTGATGAAGCTCTGAACCTGGTATGCAAAGTGATTATCGTGACACTCTGGCCATTACTCTGTACCCTGATAGGCCTGTGTAGGAGAGGTTGTGCCCTGGTCAATTTTAGCTTGCACTACGACTTACACTGTCCTTTTTTATAAGATGTTGCATTGGCTTCTATTGGTTTTCTAAGGGTTTCAACATTGTCCTCAGTGGCATTAAAACCCACATCTAAAAGACCTTATATCACACTGATGAGGGGAGTGTAAGTCATAAAGCAGGCATCCATCTTGAGACTGATTGTACTTCCATAAGGAGTTGTTGAGACTCTGTCCAGTGCATATTATCCAACCTGTGACAAAAGAGAGAGGTGTGGAGATTGTCAAATCTTAAACATCCCATTTATTTACATCACTATAGTTTTCTAAATTGTTGTAATTTCACTCACTTACCAACATTTGGAAGTTAAATGCAGTTAGAGAGGAGTCAATGTTAGCCCACCACGCATCACACACGCTCATACTGTATGTCACAGAAGCCTGTGTTTATGCATGACCGGTGAGTAATTAATTTGACTTTGACCCGTTGCAGAGTGCTGACACAGTCCATCGCCGGCATTAAGCCTATATATTGTGACAAGTTAACTTTATGCGGACTGAGAGCAAAAATTATTATTATATTATTATTATTTCTTATGCATTCATGCCACCTGCTACAGTTCACTCAGTTTTTGAAGGTAGTCGTGTGTTTATCGCCGTATAATTGAATTTGTGCTGACTATCTCTGTTGGTGAACTGCTGATGTCTTAACTGACAGCATGGTGAAGGTTTTTTTGGTCCCACTTCTGCTTTTCGCATAATGTCGAAGTGTGGTCTTCTCATAAACCAAACGAAGCCAAACTTCACTTGGTATTACAGTCCAACTCCTGCGACAACTTGCTGTGAATTCATTATTAGAAATATTTCATTTGCTTGATTAAATATGGCTAGAACATCTTATATTCCACAGTGACATATATGTAAGAGAAGACGTCAGGTGTACTTTTGCACTTGTGTGACTTGTGCATGTCCTGGTTTTCTGTGGTTTGATTTTTATTTCTTTTAATGACTCTACTGATCCAACACTGTATCACTCTCACCTGATAGCAGAAATCTTGCGTAACATCACATAACAAGCTGGCTACTAGAAATGAGGTGATGTAGTGATCACCATTAACACCCAAACTTTATCGCTGGCATAATCCACCCCCTCTTTTCCACTCCTTGTTGGTTGAGAATGTGCTATGGACTGAATTCTCCCTCCTTTGTCTTGAGAGCATCCGATACGTTTGTCTTCCTCCCCACTTCTGAAAACGTATTCCCTCCTATATGTGTTGTTGTACCAGTAGCAGTAGCTTCCATTCTGCCACTTTCTTTGTGCCATCCAGTTTTTTGTTTTGCAATTGTTCTGTCATGAGGAAGGGCTGTCCCTCTCAACCGCAATGCTAAGATCAAGGCTTGGGTTGAGGAAGGTAACATTTGCACCTCCTGCAAGCTGTGGAAAGGTAAATCACATCCCTCCTGTTTTCATGTTTGGTGTCAGTGGGGTTACATGTTGAACATTGCCAATTGTTTGGGGCTTTGGGGGGACCAGCATCATTTTGCATAGTGCTTTGTGGAATTCATTGCCTGGATCATGCTGGATGCCAAGGCTGCTGCTGTGACACTAATGACATTTGAGATACTTCAGTCCCTGTTCGCTACTTTGAATCTTTGGGACGTTAAATTGGACTGTTAATCGGTTGAGTCGTAAGAGGATGAGGTTGGGTGGAAGAAATGGTTAATTCCAGCTAATGCACGACGTTAGCCCAAAACATTCTCTGCATTGGGATAAAGTTGATCATTGGCTGGAAGTAGCTTTGGGCATTTTCATTTAACTAACTGATATTTATGAACCAGCACTGATGAGTCTCCTTTGTATCACTTCCCTTTGTCCAAAATTCGTCCCCTGATAGATGGCGGGGCAGCTAACTTTGGCCTCAACTTCCTCACCTTCATCATCCTGTTCAACAACCTGATCCCCATCAGTCTCCTGGTCACACTGGAGGTTATCAAGTTCATCCAAGCCTTTTTCATCAACTGGGTGAGCTGAAGCTACAGTCTGCAATGTGTCTGAACTAAACTCTAATTCCTTGACAGGTGTGACTCTAATGAAAATAACTTTTAATTGTATGTGTATTTTACCTGTATGTTTACATGCTTTACAAAAGACATACCTGCAGCAGAGTACATGTATTGTGTTATATTATTGCAGGCTACAATTACAAAAGATTTCAGTGAAGAAAATGTTTGCAATACAGTTAATCACTACATAAACAAAGCAATGTGGGTGGTGACTGTTTCAACATAGTGCACTAAACTGCAGAGAATTATCACCCGGCTCTGCAGCTCCCTTCAGCTCTACAGAGCGTTTTAGCATCTATTCTCATTGTTTTACAGCCTGCAACTTTACTGTTTTGATTTACTCTCACCGCTCTCGTCAACCTCGTTTCCAGATGCAGTAGGCAACTGTTTTTTTCAGCTAAAAAAAGCTCTAAAAACCCTCTGTGCTCTACCTGCTCAACAGCAAATGGAAGACAGATATAGTTAGCAGCTAACGTATGGACATAGCGGAGCATTTAGCAGCTAAAGAGCTAGATAGTTCAATCAGGAGATGGTGGAGACCAAAACAGAGCTCAAAGGACAGTGAATATTGAAGTTAAATTTGTCAGGTCGACACCATTATAATGTTGCTCTGTGTCTGCTCGATGTCTGAAGAAGCCACCTTCATGAGGTGATATGTCAATGTTGTGTTTACAGTTTGTTGCACTGCCCCCAAGTGGCCAAAAAATCGATTATTGCAGGTTTAACTGGGTATCAACATTTGACTATTGAAATGAAATGTTAAATGGTGTACAAATGACATGGTTAGCATCATGTACAGAATATTTTTAAGAAAACACAACATGTATTGAACTCTGTAAAGACCACTTCAAAGCTTGAAACATATCTGAAACCTGACTGATATGCAACATTTTAGTGAGCACCTAGAATGTTGTACTTGTACCTTAGCAACTAGGTCAACCCCATTAAGTATCTCAGCTGAGGAATCGTACCGTTTCTTTTGCCCGAAGTTATTCTGAGCCTGTTTATTCATTAAATTTTAAATGAAATTCCTAGCAAGGAATTTTTAGCAACATTTAGGGCAGTTCTCAGTTGGCTTCTCTTCCCGCAGCCCCAGTTGGTTCAGTATTTTCTTGAGGAAAAATAGACTGAGGGGTCTGAGATAAACTTGAAGAGAAGTATTTTCTTTTTCTTTTTGTTTTGTTTTTCCATTTTTGGGTTTTTATTTTTACTTTCAATGCTGAAGTTTAATTGGATGAAAACTTGTATTGTTACCAAAATATATGTTTCTTTTGTGAAATTACACTTAAAGTTGTTTGTGATTTGTTTTAGGACACTGATATGCTCTATGAGCCCACAAACACACCTGCCATGGCTCGCACCTCCAATCTGAATGAAGAATTAGGCCAGGTAAACAGTTCAGATCAAACTTTATATTATGCAAACACTTACTTGAAAGATCTATCTCTCCTTTAGAATAAAATGTATGCCCATGAGGTAAGTGTTATTCTGTCTTTCTCTACCCATACAGGTGAAATACATTTTCTCTGACAAGACGGGGACCCTGACCTGCAACGTGATGCAGTTCAAGAAGTGCACCATCGCTGGTGTGGCCTATGGGTACGTTCCATTTTCCTCCCCCTTTCTTATTTTCCGTGCTCCCCCATTTTACATCCTCTACCGTTGCCTCCCCCATCACCATCATTAAATGCCGAGTGCGCATCACAGTACATCTGGCGTCTCTCTCTCCTCCCTCGCCTTCTCATTAGCAGCTGCACCAGTGCTCCTCTCAACATAAACTATAAATAAAAGGCGGACAGACATTTGCAAGCAAAGGCACTTTACTCTCTCCTTCACAGGCTTTCGTCCATCGTTTGTCATCTTGGAGGTGTTTGTGAAAACTGGCTATAGATTTCAGTATTTTCTCTGCAAGGTCCAGAGCTTGACAGTGTCTTGACACAAGTGAGAAACAAGAATACTGGTAATGCACAGTATCCTCTAGTAAACATAGGCATTTAGCCAAAATTCACAGTCCATGTGAATTTACTTTTTCACTCACTGACATAAAAGCATATTACATTTTAACATTTCATTAAATCAGCCATTAATGTTTTTCCCCCAGAATGTACTCTCATTTCATTTTAGTGCACAGATAATTAGCCTCAGTGGATGCAAAACAAGTGGGAGAGCAGAGTATCTTTACAGAACCAAAGCAAGTGCAGGCGTGACAGTACATGATTAATCCCATTAGGATTCAATTAAAAGCATGAATGATGAAGTGCAGGCTGAAGGACAAAAGAGAGTATTTTATCTGCAGTTCTCCGTACCAGAGCTCTCATTATGCTATGATGCTAACACAGTGAGGACATCGACAACTTCTCATTGTCGACCCACGGGTCAAGAATATAAAGTCACTTTAAGTAGTGATAATTTACATGTTGATGATGATATGTCTTTTTTTTTTTTTTTTTTAACTAATGCAGCTGATTAAAGGCAGGGGTGTCATTTTTGGTATTTAGATGTTTTGGGCTACAGAATGTTTCTTCCTTTTTTTGTCTTTTTTAACGGTTATTTAATTGGGTCAAGCCTGCTGGTCATCAGGGACAGACACTCCTCCCTGCAAAGATTTAGGCAGCAGTCTCTCTCTCCTTCATTCCAAGTAGAGATGTTTTCCTTTGATTCTCTGAAAAGAGGACTCACTCTTATGCAACTGATAAATATGGATGAGTGTTTCATATCAGGAGAGAAAAAGGACAGGTTCTAATGAGGCGAGGCTGTTATGATGATGCTATTATTTGGCCTGCTCTTCTTTCTCTTCTGGGTTCCCAAAATAAGAGTTTGGAAGGTTAGACTCAAGAAGTGTTTACAGTACATGTCATTGTTCTGTATTTATAATCCATGAGACAATAACAATGTTAACTGTAACAGTAATGTAATCCACTGTAGTGCTATAACTATGTATTCCATTTCATTTTACTTCAATTACTCTTCCTCCTTAAAATATATAATCAAATTATTTTATTTAAACTAAACGCAAACAGTCACTACTGAAACATTTTACATGATTTAACAGCAGATTACATTATGTTGAGTGTTGATAATCTGACCATGGAAATATCATTTGTCTCATTATTTCTCATAGTGTGTCAGGACATTGTCACAGAGCATTAATGTGTTTGCCGGTATGTGTTGGGTGTTGGTTGTGTTTTTTGAACTGTAGTCTTTCCATATATGAAACACTATTTCTGAACCTGAGTGTTGAGTGTTATCAGTTTTTATTGAGTTCATGACACACATTTATTGATACAGTGCTGTTCCAAATAAATAATTTGTATTTTTATTTATCATGCTAGCGAACTGAGGTTAATGCTAAGTTCTCAACTAGGTTTAGGCTTTTGCAGTATAAAGCAGCTTATGTGACAAATATTTAATGATATCAAATCTTAATGAATTCATTATTGTATCTACCCAACAGTGAAACAGCTTGGCAAGCTTGAATCTTTTTGTTATAAAGAATGTGAGTTTGATGACTTCCTTCCCATCGTTATCATAGATGTCTGATTTGACTGCATCCAGTTGTCTGCTTGCCTAAGGTTAATCGTGAAATATGGATGAAAGTAGTTGTGAGGCAGATATTGTTTAACTAAACTTCTGATATTAACATACTTGAATGCTTCTTTAACACTTATTCATTAAGGACAGATTTCAACGTATCTGACTCTTATGTTCAGGAAGTAGTAGTATATTCTTGTGCAAAAAAAAGAGATTATTTGAGTAAAAATATTTTAATACAAATGAATGAACATGCATGTGCACAGCACTTACTCTGTGGCGTGACTTGTAATTTGGTGGCAGCACACACACAAAACCCCCCTGACTGCCGCCTGCGTGTGTTCCTCGCCACAAATTAAGTGCTGCTGTAATTAATAAAGCCAACCCCAAGGGTGTAGACATTAATTAATTCCACTGGATTGGAGTCCAAATCTCAAGGAGAGACACTGTTTAGGTTCAAAAGGCTCCCAGAATCCTCTGGAGTGTTATTAGTTTGGAGAAGAGTGAAAGCACATTTTTTAGATGACAAAACTCATAAAAATATGTTTTGATTTTCTTTTAATAAACCAAATTTGTGTAGGCGATTTGTCGAAAGTGTAACCTAGCAGAGATGTACATTGGATACAGTTGTTACATATGTCTAATGCTGTACATTAGCCCATACACAGACGGACTGGTTAGTTGTTAATGCAGATAGGTAGGTAGGTAGGTAGGTAGGTACAAGAATGAACAGGCTCACAGTATGAATCAAACTGAGTTCGAATCAAATGGAGAGCCATAGTGTTCAGTGGAGCACATTGTGTGGTCGGCTCCACTTCTTACACTTAACAAAACCCTGCACTGCAGTTAGTCTGCCAGAGCAGAGATGTCAAAATAATTTGGTGCCTCGTTTTAGAGCAGTGTGCTCTCTGACCACATTTAGTTTCAAACATTGTTATCAAACATATTTTATTTGCTACATTCATTGTTGACCATGAAAACACACACAGAATACTCACATACACATTGCAGCTGTACAGCAGTTGCAAAGTTCCTGCTGTTGCCTGATGAGGAACGAGAGAGGAAGACATCTTATGCTAAAATGATCCCAAACATTCCCCCTGGTTTGCTTCTAGCTTTCTTGGTTTTGATTCCCCCCCCCCTCATCTAATTCGTTGAAATTTCAAAAAAAACATTTTGGCAAAACTTCCAGTTGTATTTGATTACTTTTCAGTATCAGATTTGTTTAGTATGTTTTATAAGTACATAATGGTCCAAACATTTTGTGCACGTTATATTTTCTTGTATGCCTTACAATCTATCTGCTGAGACATTCAGTCAAATAAAAACGAATACTGCTAATTGACTTGATTTTTAATAAATCATATTTCAGGTTTGACTACAGTAGGTGTAGTAAAAATATACTTGCTTTTATTTTAGTGATAAATGTCATTCTTAACAGTAACTTTCTAATGAATCTCACATGTATTTTATTATCTCCTTTATTAAATTAGTTGCTATTGATGGGTGAAAGGCCTGGCATGCACAACACAGCTGGATATAGAACAACATATATTGAGATCTAAATCGCATAAATACAGTATCTTTCTTTTTGCAAGTTAAGAATTACAGCTAGTGTAGCATATGTCACTTGTAAGAAAAGGAAAGTGAACACAAAAATGTCAGTTGTTAATAATAACATAAGAATGAATGCCAGTGCATATATAAAATTGTAAGGCACAATAGCAGAAATGTGATGAACAAATACTAGCATTTAATAAATTAGTAACTTGTACCTTTAATGCTTCAATAATTGAATTGAGGCAACTAAATATTGGCACAATAGTGACTAGTGAAGAAAACATGACTGTGGCTCAGTTTGAGCAACTATAGCCTGCCAGCACTGCTAAAGTGTGCTATTAAAGACATTATCTTGTTTGCTTAATGCATACAAAAACATGTAAAAACGAAAAGTTGGGGTTTTACAGGGGGTTGCGTGCCAGACTATTTCTTGGCAACTTTTGCCAAGGTTTTTGTACAATTAAACAAACAAGATATAACATGTTCATTAGTGAGCTACACAGGAGCTGGTACATACATTTAGTTATATTTGGACACAGCCAGGTTAGCTGTTTCCCCCTTTTTTTAAGTCTTCGTGCTAAGCTAAGATAACCGGTGTTATGTTAATTTTCAACATACAGACATGAGAGTGGTATCAAGTGTAAATGATTAGAGGGCCTCCTATAATAACTGCTGTCAACCTAACCCGAACACCTCAGCCACAGTCCTTCCCGGCATCTGACCTATCATACTCTTAACGCCTGCCAACTCATAAACAAACCCATCTATAATCCAATCCTGGCGTCTATACATTCACAGAACATGTTAACAACAGACTTTGTCAACAAGATAATTCTTTTTCCAACAGTCACGTCCCTGAGGCTGAGGAGGGTAGTTTTGCAGAGGACGACTGGTAAGATGACTGGAAATGATGGTCGTTTTTTTCCGCTCTGCGCTTCTGTGATGTATTAGTGCTGCCTTGCCTTGTGGAAATCGTGACTTTGAACACAATACCTCAATGTACTGTATGTTTGTTGTTGTCTTGGGACGTGTTCTATGTGACTGTGGCTCTTGATTCACTGTGTATATCTGTTGATGTGAAAGAACAGTCTTAAACGAATGTTCTAGTATATGCTGTCCAAACTGTATTAGAATTATTATTGAAGTCTAAGTGGTTACGTGTTGTGGCTTCCTCAGAGGCACTGCAGGTTTGAGAGACGAAGCCTTCCAGCATTTACTGTTAGTTGTGTTGAGGCTGAAGCTGTGCAGTACATTCTCCTTTTCCCCAGTTAACATCAAACTAACTTTGGAGATGGTACAGTAGCTGCACTCCCACTTATTCTCTCTCTGTCTCTCTCACACGTACACACACACGCACACTCACACTCACACAGTCCGACTTCTGAGATCCATCTGCTACAGTGTTGAGATCTGCAGTAACAGCATGGGCGTGTCTCATCCATTTTGCATGGGGGATTGGGGCCTGTTTGTTAATGCCTATAATGCCAAAATATTGAATCTTGCTGCTTGAAAGGAAGTTGCCAGCTTCCATGAAAGCATGTCTCTTTTTTCTCACTGAAACAACTGAGTTAGATGCTTTATTTATACACAAAATAGGTTAGAGATCCAGGAACAAGTGTCAAAAATTAATGTGTGTTTTGTCGCTGGATGATAGATTTAAAACAAAGAACTAAAACCAGTACTGAACGGGTCTGAATCTTATGGGTTAAAGCTCAGACCAAAGCTTATCTCAGTCCAGGGTCATACACTGTAAAAGTTTACTGCCATCTTGACACAGGTCAGTTAGAAATGTATTATTTTTTTAACAGGGCAGCATGGTGTGTCACAGGTTTGATCTGGAACCAGTCCCTGGCTATTGACTGTGAACAGCCGGCACCCTTGTTCCCATAGTGACAGCACCTCTGTGTGCTGGCAGATAATCAATAACTGACCGTCCTCCACACCCAGCCGTGTGCCTCATCACCAAATTTCATCAAGACAATCGATGTGGCGAACTACGCTACTGCTGCAGTAGAGAAAAGCTGTAGGGCTTCCTTCCCTGTAGGGTTAGAAACAGTAACAATGACTTCATAGATTTTCTGTCAAAAATACTGCAGCATTGTCTGTCTTTGTGGCAGAATTTGTAATGTTTGTTTTTATTTCACATATGAATTTATAAGGCTCTTGAAATGTAGCTTAAATACATACATGCATGTAGAAATATATTGCTTGGATGTAACCTACTGTAATCAGAGAAAGAAAACATATTTTACAGTATATGATACAATACTTCAAACTATTAAGTTGAAACATCTGCCCTCTTTAGTATGTGTTTACAGTATGTATTTCGGAGCGTTTCGAAATGCATTTCTCACCAACATATTGTAATAAATATAGCAAATGATAAATTTCCCCTACCTCCAGTGCATCCATGTAGTTGTAACACAATATCGACTCCAGCTCTGCTGTTTAATTGCATCGCTGTGCTTTTCCTATATTTCTTTCCTCCCAAACCTCTATTTGCGGTGCAGGAGAATTACTGGCTCTTTGGCTCTTTGGCTCTTAGGGGATCCGAACAGTGTATCCTGTGGGGTTAGAAAGACTTATGGTTGCTAATGGCAGCCTCAGTAACATTTCTATCAAGAGCCAGTGCCACAGACAAAGCTGCTGTCTACCTGATCTATAGGACTCTATTTATCACAGAATCATGAATCGATCCCCAGTGGACAGCCAGCAAGCGGCTGGTAGCTACATACAAAATCCCTGCTCTAAGCCACTGTTAGAGGGATAAAAACATCCTTTCTTTGTATCAATGAAAAGGTATTCTCTGCAATGCAAACTCTTGTTTTTCCAGTTCAGCATGACTTTCTGTTGTTGATGAAAGATTGTATAATTGTTTTATTTTGCTATATTCCTAATGGACTGCAAGTTATTCAATTATTTTGCATCTTGCCAGTAACAAAAAGCAAGTATGAGAGACTAATTGTATTACCAGTAATTTATTAGGGTTTGGCTTTGATTAGTGTATGAGTAATATGGTCTTTTTTAGCTGCCAGAAATTCAGCCTGCCTGCTGTGTCCCTGTAAGCAGTTACTCTTGCATTGTTTAATTTCTAAAGCAAAGGGGAACGCCATTTATTATTTACTGAAATGACTGTAGTGAATATGATATATGAAGGGGAAAATGAATAAATGAATGAGTGTGGATTCTTTGTGCATTGTGAAATGATAATGTCCCATTTCAGGACATTCGCTTTCTCAAAGGATGATCAGCTTCTGCCAGCATGGACAGAATCCCAAACAGTCACACTGTACATCACATTACTAAAGCCCAGGGGACCTGCATTTGCATTCTGTCTGCACTGCGGTTGACACTTTCCTCAGCAAATGTCAATACTGTTGGCACACAGCACTGGCTGTGTCAATGCCTGTTTGAGATCTGTTGTGGTGCCGGTCTCAGAAACACTAAGAAACACATTTGTCATGCTTATTATTATTGTATTTGTCAGATGCTTGTAGAAAGTTGTACTTTTATGTAAACTACTCCTGTTGTCAGAATATGCTCTGATCATGATGCAAATCAATTATTTGTTCTTTATTAGTCTACTGTCATGACAACATGTTCTAGTTGGCTATCATACATTAGTGCTATCAAGTATTCCAGTGGGTTCTATTGTTTTGACTTCTCCATCTCTTCTTTTCAGCCACAGCACACACTCATCAGACGAGGCGGGATTTAATGACCCAAGCTTACTGGAAAACCTCCAAAGTAATCACGTAAGTAATGTCAGGGTTCCCTGCCACCCGCCTGCCATGACGGCTGCTGTTTAGGACAAAATTAAGAAGGATTTTGAATCTAATTGTGTGTGGTTGGATAATGTCTTCTTGCCATTTTAAGTGGACCTTAGTGATGTGGTGGACTTGTGTTGGCTTGTATGATGTGTCTTAAAAATCGTGAAAAGTGATGTTCATGGCATGCATCATGTTTTATGGTCATTTTGTCTGGATCAAGACATCGTGTTTTGACAGACACGTTAACTTAATTCTCTTTAATATCAGTTTGATTAAAATCCTGCTGAAGGGTGGATTACTGTTTCTTTACAGGACATTGTAAACACAGGCAGGCAAACAACCTAATTAGCTTTTTCTGACAGGATGAAGCTTATTTGCTTATCCACTGTGGGGAACCGTACTGCTGTACAGTGATTACATTAGTGTGAATGTATGAATATGAAGACTGCCCACAAATTATATCAAAAAATCAATTAATTGGCAATTGTGCCTTTGTCTCAAAATATGACTCGGACATGCATTTGGGATCTGTCACAGGACTCTAGAGGGAGCTGTAAGGGCCACTTGTGGAAATGAAAAGGGTGGAAACTGTGATTGATTGGCTGTTTGAGTCACTGAGCTGCAGAACAGCATGGGGGAGGCAGAATGTCACATCTAATTACATACAGTAGCACCGCCCAGGGAAAGTAGTAATCCCACTGTGGTGTTTGCTTTGTTATGACAGAATCTCTCCACACATTGAGTTTGTCTAGGATCTGCTTTAGTTTCATATTAATAGCCCTGCGCCCACTGCTAATTATAGTGCATAACCAACCGCTGTTTAGAAACCACAGTCTCTTTAAATCTCTGGTAATGATTCTGCGTATGATTAATCTATTGTTGTAGTTGTACTAATGCTTTGTTGGTGGTGGATGTCTTCATATTGCAGCACTTTTGTGAGTCGTTGCTTTTCCTACTAATGTTTTTTTTTTTTTCATTATATGGCAAGACCCCTGTCATGATGCTGTCATCTATTTTGAAAGTTTTGAAATTTAATCGAGCTTAACTCTAATGGCACTGCCAAATTCGCTTTCTTGTTAAAAGTTATGTGAAGCTAGTGGCAGCACCCGCTTAGCTTAGCATAAAGACTGAAAACAGGGGGAAAGCTAACAAAATACACCTTCACCAACACCTCTAAAGCTCACTAATTAACAGGTCATGTCTCGTTTGTTTAATCTGTATAAAACTGAAATGTCAAAACGACATGTTGTGGTTTTACGATTAGTAATTTTCAGACTATTTCTTAGTCTGGCACAGTGACTTCCTGCACTCTCTGGTGGTTGCCTGGCAATCTTACGGTGATGAGAAGACTCCAGGAAGTCACTGCACCTGGCCAAGAAATAGTTTCAGTACGTAACTCCCCCTAAAACCTTGTATTGCTTTTACACTTCAGTTTTTGTATGGATTAAACAAATGTGCTGGTTGGCGTGCCAGGCTAGCTGTTTCCCCCTGTTTCCAGTCTTTGTGCTAGTCTAATCTAAGCTAACTGGCTGCTGGCTGTAGCTTCATGTTCACTGCACAGACATTAGGGTGGTATTGATCGAATATTTTTCAAAATGTTGAACTATTCCTTTAAATCTGCAAGCGAAACATTAAGCTTGTTATGACATTATCTCCAACCTTCAAGACATCAGTTCAAGCCCTGTTAATAAACCACCAATGCTTCCCTCTCACTTGTATGAATGAAAGGATACATTTCATTTAACACCTTATGTTCTCACAGTTCAAACACTTTGTCCTTATGGCCATCAGGATTCTTCTTACTTAAACATTACTAATCCTTATCATTAACAGCACTTTTGTGTTGCTGCAGGCTATTTGTAGGAGTAGTGTTGATACAGTGTTGAGGGGGATGGCAGACTAGAGGAGAGGGGAATTAACAGTGCTGACAAAAATAAACATCCCCTCTGGTGCTTTTCATGTTCTCTTGAGTCACTGGACATGTTCTCCGCCTGCAGACTTTCAGCAGCCTTCGTGGGTGTTTGTTTGTTTGCTCGCTCGTCTGGGCTCTCTGCTTCATTTTCTTTTGACCCCTCAACTTTTTCCACACTGGCCATGTCTGAAGTGATGAGTGTCCGTCACTGTTGCTGTGACACAGATTACCCAGGAGTCAGTGGGGGTGATAGCTGACAGCACAGTATTAGCTGTCACATCTAATTGTGGCATGCACTCTCCGCCTAGGCTACTACCACCCTGGGTAGCAATCGCACACCTTTGTACTTCTATGCTTGTGAGGACCCTCACAAATAACCCTAATCTTATAGGAATAGAGTTAGGTGAGATGATCAATACCACTATCTGTCCGTTTAATATGAAGCTGGAGCCAGGAGACCGTTGACTTAGCTTAGCATGAAGGAAGCAGGGGGAAACAGCTAGCCTTGCTTTATCCAAGGGTAAAGAAATCTGCCTACAGCACCTCTAAATCTTACTAATTAACACGTAATATAACACTGTAAAAAACAGTTGTTGCTAGACTATTTCTTGGCTCAGCGCAGTGACTTCCTGGAGTCTTATCGTCACCGTTAGGTTGCCAGGCAAAGAGCAGAGACAGAGTCGAACTATATGCCTAACCCCCTCCTTTACTGTAGATTTTAACAAAACTTAATTCTAACCATAACCCTAAAACCTAAAACCTGAGTTTAAACCCTCAAACAGCCTCTTGAAGAGGTGAGGACTGGCCAAAATGTTGGCACTTTCAAAAAATGTCCTCACTCTCAGGGTCTAAAAGTCAACTGGCTCCTCACAAAGATAGAAATATAAGAGTGCACGCACACACTGTCCTTCAGAGTATACCTGTCAACCCAGACCAGATTAGCATGCTGCTAGGAGGCAGAGGGGACTCTCACAGCCACCTGGACTGTAATAGACTCTGTGTACTTTCATTTACAAGAGGCCCTTTGATTTGCCCTCCTCCCTTCATTCATTTGATCCTTTGTTCCCTGTTAGAGATCTCTCATCAGATTTGCAATGGCCAACAGAAAGAGCAAATTTGATAATACTGTGTATACACAGCTTTTTTTTTTTTTTTTTTTGAGAAGAGCAGATGTTTTTGAGTAATAAGCAGTCAGCAGTGCATAGCATGGCATATATCTGCTGTAGATTCTCTGCGTTATCATAACTTTACCTATCATCGGTTGCTCGTAATGTTGGTGAACTAGTAAAGTGTGAATTTATTCTGCTATTGATCTCATTTATAACAACCATTAGCAGCCTGATTACAGTTTACTGTATGATTCAGGCCCGGCGTAGCCCTGGAGGTTGCAGATATCTCTGCCTCACTGACTAGAAGCCGGTGGTCCTGCAGCCTCAGACAGGAGCCTCAGCAGATGCCTGTCCGAGTCTACCCCTTGGCTAGTTAGTCATACGTTTCCCCTCATTAATGTAAAATGCCCTCAGTATATAGGTTAGGCCTTTTTTCATAACTGAAGCTTATTATAAGTTTATATTACATACACATGCATAATGTCTGTCAGCAGCTGGCAACTTCGGTGGGATCCTACTGGCTTGTTACCAGCAGCCATTAGTCTGGCTGAACCTGACTGGTGAATACAGGAGCCAAATGCGTTTAGACTGACGAACCTGAAGGTGGCTTTTAACAACAATATGTAGAGTAAATGGCTATTTAGACTTACTTCTAGTTTTGGAGAAAATTTGTCTAGATTTCTTTTTATTTATTTATTTTTTTCAGTTTTAGGTCTGTAATAAATAATCACGTCCTTCAAGGAATCTCCACAGTGACATATTTGTACCAGAGACGTTTTAAGTCAATAAATTGAGCTTTGGGGTAAGTGATGGGTATGGAGAAAATTTATTTATGCAGTTTTTGGTGGTTCCAGGCCTAATCGGTTTTATTTAAATGATATTTTCAAAACAGGAAAAAGTAACGAAAATATTCAGTTGTCTCAATCTTCCCTCTCTTTTTTGCTGATATAAAATATTGATTTGTGGTGCACCATTAGTAGTTGATATTTTCTAAAAGGTTTTGTGCCTCCCCAGCCTGATGGATAACACTAATGATGACGTGGCTTGTGTAATAGTCTGAGACCATACAGCTAGCTTGTAAACACAGTAGTAGACGGTAGTCTGTAAAGCGAGTCAAACAGTATTTAGCTTAACAGTATTTCCAAGCAATTCTTAACGTTTGATTTGTAGCCTACTTGCTGTACTAGATGGGTTGAACTGAACTTTCCTGATGTAGCAAACCTCATTCCTCTGGTGCAGTAAAAAGGTTTAAACAAATGCTATGACTTACCTTTCACCCAAATCTACAGTACGGAAATTTCAGAGAAGAGTTATCTGTAAACATGGCTGCACACTCAACACTTTTTGTAGCAGGTTGTGTGCGAGTCGTGCAGGTTGATCAGAGTCTGTCAAACAGTGCACTCTCTGTCATTGCTCTCTCTTCCTGCAGTATCATCAAGGTCTTTCTAGTTGTTTTGTTTCTGTTTTGTTGTGACATGTTTTATTAAAGAACATTAAAAGTCAAAGTGCCCTTTCCTGTAACTTCCTGTAGCCTACAGCAGCTGTCATCCTGGAGTTCATGACCATGATGGCCATCTGTCACACTGCAGTCCCTGAGCACACGGATGGAAAAATCATCTACCAGGCTGCGTCTCCAGGTAGATCACACCTTCATCAACACTGCTAGTGGAATACAGCTTTTGGATATACAGTATGCAGCTCTGGTATTACCCCAGTGTATGATGTAGCCTACTGTATGTGCATGCATTATAATTTGGGAATGTTATTATTGCCCAGACTTTGTCTGGTGTCCGAAGGCTCTAAAGAGAAAAACAAAAAACCTAAATAAAATCACGATGGCAAGCAAGTCGTCCTTCTTGATTCTTAAGGTGTTTCTTATCAAGACTAGATATTTTGGAATGTAGCAGCAAATCAGATTTACATTTTTAGTTTCGAAGCACATCATCAAAAGGGCTTGTAACTTGCAAAAGTATACATTCAAGTTTGGCATACTGCATATTCTACACGTGTAGTTGTTCGACCAGTTCGAAACATGTCAACCTGCGCCTGCACCTATAGGAAAGGAAAGTAATAGCACCAGTGTTGACCTGGAGATTAAGAAATGACAGATTCTGCTATTTCAACCATTGTAGTCATAATTACAGTGGAAATGGAAATCAGTACAAATAATTAAATTATTTCAGTAACACCCAAGTTTATTACAGATATTTAGCACAGCAATCAAGTTAGAACCCCCATCCTTGATTAATCGATGGACACAATGACTCAGTGTGAGCTTAGTATTCATCCAATTTAGAAAAAAAATAATGCTCTAAGTAATAAAACCTTTTAATTCCACAGGCTTACAGTGTAAATTGTTAACCTTCAAACACATACCACAAGCACATTAAGTACAGCTATAAAAATAGAAAAAAACGTAGCCCTCACTCATTGCCTTTAGGTGGCACAAGTATCAAAATTGCAGAAACTGCCTATAGATGTTGCTCAGTGCGTTTATCTGCAATTTCAAACTGCTGCAGCTGTTACTTTTCTTGCTGCTAGGTGGCTCAAGTTGAACTGAAATTGCAGGTCCAGAAATTGCAAGTCTGAAATTGCTGGTGCTGCAGCTCTGCAGCTCTGGGTGATACTGGCTGGACCTGTTTCCAGGTGCTTTCCGTCAGTGATGCTGTGTCCTTGAATTTTGTTTTTGTTGAGATATTTAATTTTCCATCCTGTGACCTTTGTGTCCTACCAAATGGAACACATCACTGCAGCCTCCAGGTAGCAGTATTTCATAAAGACATTTATATAATCATCAGTGTGGGATAGAGCCTGGAATCATATTAGAAAATAAAATATCCTGTTTACAGAGTGCATGGTGTATGTCACTTGTGGTTCTTTGAGACTCACTTTGATCCCTCAGTCTATCACATTCACAGCAGTAATGAGACACCTGTCAATCAAGAAAACGTACCCTTAAACGTGATACTCCACAAAATCACTGCCAATAGGGGAGGTGAAATTAACCACTGAGACTCAAAAAATATGTTGCCTTTTGTAATTTACAAGAATGGCTGCAGCTTAATGCATTTGCACATTGCCTTCACCACGTAGACACAGTGGTTGCCCCTAGCAGCACTATGTAAATTTCCTGAAAATAAAGGACCATCCTAACTAACTCTGAAAATGTCACTGTGCTTAAGGGCACGAATCTGTGATCCAAATGTAAACAAAGAAGTAACTCTCATGGGAAGAATTAAAAACACAGAATTTGAAGCTTCTATTATTGCCAAATTGATTGACAGGCATTTCAGTATGTGGGTAAACCCTAGACTGCAACTAAATGAGGTGTTAATGTTCCCTGATGTTTTTGACTACATCAGTAATGTTAGTAATCACAGAAGTAAAACAGGCCTATATTTAGTTCTATATAGAAACAATAAATGCTTTTCCATCTCTCTCTGTGGTGAAAAATGACTGATTGGGCTTTTAATGAACACATTGATTGGCTAAAAGGGTCATATAATAACAATACAAAACAATACTACTGCTTTTCATCTTACATTTTGCTTTTGATAAGAGGTGACTTTTTTTTTTTGCCTGATTGCTTAGAACAGTCACGGTCTTATGGCCCTTTGGGGTTTGAAGCAGAGCGGGGATTGGCTGTAAAGAGAAGGGTAGTTAAGTGAACTGTAAAAAACGAGCAGAGAGCTTTTTCTCGCCCTGCAGCATTATGCAAGCTATAAAATCAGCTACCTGGTCCACAGCTTTCAGTCACTGCTCTCATTGTGGAAATGTGTCGCGATTAACTAGTTTTATGTACCAAATGTGAACATGGTCCTTTTCATAAATGTCAGGTTCAAATTTCAGGTTATCTTGAGACAGCACTGTGTCTGCAAACAGTCTGTGAGCTTGTTCTTGGGTTTTTTGGGTTTATCTGTAACATTTTGGTTTTCTATTTGCTTTCAAGATGAAGGAGCTCTGGTGAGAGCAGCACGAAACCTCGGCTTTGTGTTCTCTGGTAGAACCCCAGACAGCGTCATTGTGGAAATGGTGAGCTGGACAAGTTTAATGAAAGGCATGCAAGCTATTGTACTGATGGATGGATCCACTAAGTCTTTAATATGAGTATCATGATGGTCTAGTATGACCTCAAACAAGAAAAAAAGACTGACAGACTATAAGTCTGTGCGCTCACACACTGATAGATGTGTGATACTAACGACAAGGGTATCGGGTAAATCCAAGTAAAGAAATGTAATATGCTTAAAAGGATTTTTCTGTCATTAATGAATGAAACAAATCGTAATTTCTTCATCAGTTCATATGCTGTGGAATATCTCACCATTTCCCATGTAGCTGCAGACATAAAAGATTGAAAATGTGATTGTGTGCTGGGGGGAGAAAAAACATTCGTCCCATGCTTAACAATAGGCCATTACTTTTTCTCTACAGTGGAAGAGTTTTGACCGAGTTTTGAAGAGTTTTTTACTTATTGAAGGAATAGTTCGACATTTTGAAAAATACTCTTATTTGCTCTCTTACCAAGAGTTGGATGATAAGATCGATGTGACTCTTGTGTCTGTACAATATGAAGCTGCAGCCAGCAGCTGATTAATTTAGCTTTGCATAAAGACTGGAAACAGGGGGAATAGGCTAGCCTGGTTCTGTCCAAAGGTAACAAATCCAAAATATCCCAATTTCTTGATTGGGAGCAATTGCCAGGCAGCCAGTGGAGACTGGAGCACCGGGCCAAGAAACAATCCGGCACACAACCCTCCGTTAAACAGTGAATTGTTGTTTTTACAGTTACACTTTTGTACGAATTAAACAAACGAGACATAACGTGTTAATTATTGAGCTTTGGAGGTGCTGGCAGATTTTGTTACCTTTGAACAGAGCCAGACTAGCTGTTTCCCTTCGTTTCCAGTCTTTATGCTAAGCTAAGCTAACCGACTACTGGCTCCATCTACATATTTACTGTACATGTATGTATGGACATGTGAGATGAATCGATTTTCTCATCTAACTCTTGGCAAGAAAGTGAAGATGCATATTTCCCACAATGTCAGACTATTGCTTTAACCACACTGAACATCCCAATTAATTTTTATATGAAGTTGTTGAGTCTCTACAATCTGTAGAATATCTCTAGGCAGTAACTTAATTAATTCACTATTTTCCAAATTTTGCTCAGATGTTCCAAAACAGACCTTGAGCTAAAACGAATATGCATAATGAAAGAGACCTCAGCCTTTTGTATTCACATGGACCATAGTAATGGAAAATTATGAACATCACATTGGCTGTGATTATATCCTGAGCTGAGGCAGTGTGTGTCCTCTCCAGAGCTGAGGTCACCCATCCTGTTGTTCCCTTAATTGGCTAACCTGATGATTGCACTCAAAGAGGCAGAAAGGCCAGAACCATTTTCAATTTTTTTTTTCTCCTGCTGAGAACATCTTGTCTCCAAGACGTTTGTCCAATTTCTTAACCTTCATTAGGCCTTATAAGGCTCTCAGCATCTATTTAATCACTCTGTCTTGTACCTAGCGGTCTCTACAATTAAGGAGGTTAATTGAATTTTACCTTGTTATTCTCCCTCCATCAGCTCAGTGCACACAACTGATAAACACATTTAAGTACATTAAGTGCAATTAAGGCTGATTTGAGTAGGGTGGCAGGGTTGGCTTGTGCTACTTAAGATAAGTTGTCTCAGAAGAAGACTGAGGTTGAGCTGTGTCTTTTTGGATTATGTTAACTTCTGTCTCTTTGGATTTAGCTCGGAACAGAGGAGAAGTACGAACTACTTCATGTGCTGGAGTTTACAAGGTAAACTACCTTAATAACTGCTTTGTTATTTTCATTAGTTACTATGTGTACAATTGCTGTATACTGTAATTTGTTGTCCATACAAGCTATAGGTGTTCATAAATGATTGTATTTGCTGTATAAACCTCAAAAAGATTGTATAATATCAGAGTTCATCATCTTTATTTTGCCCTTATAATTTGTACTAATTCATTCTGTGACCAAGGTGTGATATCTTGTTACCCACCTCTTCGATTTCTAATTTCAGCAGACATATGCTAGCTCAAACAGTACCTGATAATTTGCTGCGGTAACACCTTAAATTGTGATGTCTCTCACCTTCTCCTCTCTCTTGCCTTTTTCTCTCACAGCACGAGGAAGAGGATGTCAGTCATCATGCGCACCCCATCTGGGAAGATCCGCCTCTACTGCAAAGGAGCTGTGAGTGTCTGTCTCTCTCCATGGCAACGCATGACAGCCCATCACCATCATCAGCACACACACACACAAGTGTCGAACGCTCTCCTTCCCTAACCCTAACCCACTCAGCTACTAGCAACTACCAGACCTCATTCCACAGTTGCTTTTATCTAGTTGCAAGTACCTAGAACACTAATTTTAATGATTGAACATGTTGCTCTATATTCTACTATGAGCATCTAATAGAACTGAGTAGTTTGAAGGGTTTGCCATGTGCATAGTTAGCCTTGTCAGGCTTAAAGCATAAGGTTAGTAACGATTTTACACAATGAGGGCTATCATTGGGTATGAGTTTTTTATTCACTTGGTCTTATTGTGTAAGTAGGTTATAAAGACAAGTATACCAAACAAATTTTTCAAATTTTCAGTGTTTTCACTTAGCAGGTTTAGTGCTTATGTTTTATTTTAGCTTGATGCTAAACTCTTAAATGATTTGATTGTTTTTTATGTTATTAAAACACATTACTCACAGAATACTTTATCCTTTACAGGATACATTAGTCGTGTATTAATTCATTCCCTTGTAACTGCTGTTTAAGCTTATGATTATTTCAGTACAAAAAGCTATTGGGACCATTAGGCAAATCTGAGTAGAAACAGAGTGCAATAGAAATGGCTGGATCCAACCTGAGAACACCCACTTGCCCAGTAGCCCTAGTCCAGGAGGTTTGTTTCTTTCCTCTCTGGGTGTCAATAACCAATGAGTGTTTGTTTCCCTTCAGGACACTGTGATCTATGACCGCCTGGCAGACAGCTCTAGGTACAAAGAGATCACGTTGAAGCACCTGGAACAGTTTGCCACTGAGGGTGAGTGGACAAACATCGCCCCCTGTCTGCCAAAAGTAAAACATCTTTCGGGATGCATCTAATGTATGTGCTCCCCTCATTTCTTTCTGGTCATCATCACTTCTTGTTCTTCAGTTACAGCAGAAGAAGTAGTTTTCTTTTCCTTAGAACTTATCCTCATGTGTCATTTTTTGGACGAAACATTAAATCCTAATATGAGTATGCTGAAGTCGTATTAATCTAAAGCAGTGGAGCTGAAAGAAACTGCATCAGAGACACTCCTTTTTGTTCTGTGTTCATACTGCCCCCTTGTGAGACACCAGTGAAATGATGTCATTGGGAATATTTGATGTAGGCTAAATATAGCATTCAGGACAGATTGTGAAGATCTTCAGTCACTGTAATGACTGTAATGTTCCTTTATCTTTCTGACGAGAAGAATTAGCTATTAATAACTACATATTTGACATCTCTTAAATGTTATTTGCATTGAACAGAGAATCTTTAAGTCTTAATTCTATTCAGATATTTGGACTTCCAACAGATTTATGTTCACTTGAACTACAAACACAATTACATGTGCATGTTATTTATATCCAGGTCAAACAGTGTCAGACGTTTTATTTAACCTGCTTGGAATACAAGGCATATATATAGTAAGGCCCTAGATGGGTGGGATTTGAAGCATTAGCATTGTATCAGGTAAGTTATTATGTGGCGAAAGAAATGATATCCCATCATGTTTTTCTTTTTCTCTGGTACTTGGTAGTTTATTTGACAGGGAAAAAGCTCTACAAACCCCCCCCCAAAAAAAAAAAAAAAAGAATTACAAATTAGCCAGAGTATGATTGGACAGCCAATTGCCATCTGTTATCCCTGGTCAGATGTTAATAAGGCATCCTTAAAATAATATAAAATGCCATATCATATAACATATGTACAACATAATACATATGCACAAGATAGTACAGTATACATTTACCAACAAATAATACCACAGTATGACACGTGATAGTTAGCTGCCATCCATGATGTGTTGTGTTCTACATGGTAACCTCCCACCCAGTTCTTTCAAAAGGTCAGGACAAACACACTGGTCAGAAGTGCTGAGAAAAGCTTAAGAAATAATTTAATGATTCAAGTTATCACTTCTCATGAAGTAGTATTTATTCAACTGTACAGTGAGGAGGTCACCAACAGTTAAGAGTGCACAGATCTATATCAATGACATGCTTAACATCTACTAGAGAGCTCAATCTAGTCAACAAATCCAGGTTTTCAAAATGAAAAATGGTAAGAGGTCATTACATCTGACCCAGGTGTTGTAATGCTGTTTTCCTCTTCCAGGGCTGCGCACTCTGTGCTTTGCAGTGGCAGACGTCAGTGAGTCATCCTATCAGCATTGGCTGGAGATCCACCACAGAGCCTGCACCTCCCTGCAGAACAGAGCCCTAAAACTGGAGGAGACCTACGAACTGATAGAGAAGGTTTGAAGTGAAAAACTGACATGTGTTTGTGTGGTATCAGTTTCTGATGCCATGATTAACTGTTATATTCCCTAAACTAGTCATTTTGCCCACTAGTCCTGCCATCAGACATTTCACTGTGGAATGCAGTGAGCTTGGCAAGTGAGAGGCACTTTTTCTTTATCTGGTTACATGCTGCATTTACTTCATGTACAAGGTTTCATACAAATCATTTTTTGATGAGCTTCTGTGCGTTTGCAGAAAAATCAGACTGGGCATAACTAATGGGGGCAGTGTAATTACACCTGGAAATGTAAAAAAAAAAAAAAAAATCTAAATTGTGTGTTTGTGTGAGGGAGATTCAAGGTTTTACCAGCAGGTAGAATTGGTTTCCTGTGAGGTGGGTCTATGTGGAAGCGTTACTCAAACACAGGAAGCCACAGTCGTAAATCAACCACTTGGCATGTTCTTCATGGCTGCTCCTGCCTGACCAAAACAAATGGAGGCAATCAATCATGAAATAAACATAAAAGCTCTCAGAGAGGAAAATGTAATGTGCATTGCTTAATGGGCAGAGTGTGGCACTGATTCTGCCATGGTTTGGGGTTCATTGCTCCTCGGGGCCACCCATACTTAGAAATGCACACAGTAACGCCACATGGGGGCACAATGGAGTTGCAGTGAAATTAAAAGACAGAGACATTGCAACAATGTGTGAAATCTGTCATCTGAAGTTACTCTTTCAGATCAGAAGTGTGATTACTTATTGAGTAAGAAAATGTTAAAATGTGATAAATTGCAAATTATTCAGCCTTGATTGGATCTAGTTAATAATAATAATAATTTAAAAAATAAACGTTAAAATGTAATACTCCTTTGTTATTTCGTTCTGTACTGAGAAGCTGTTGTACTTCTTTGATATCTAATCCTTCAATTGATTATTATTCTCAATGATTATTGAAGTCCATTACCTTTACAGTACTGTGCTTTAGAAAATAGTTAATAGGTGTAGAATTGTGCCAAATACAATCCTTTAAATTATGGTTATTCCACTAACACCAGACAGAATCTACCAGCATTTGTCTTGTCACTGGTGTTATGGTCCCACCCTGGCTTGGGGGTTGAAATCCTGATCCAAGTGGTTCTTGTATCATAATCCACAAAGAGTCCTTTTTAACAACAACCACAAGAACAAAAGAACAATTCACATCAAAAAAAGGCAAACTAGGACTCAAATATAATCATGTTCTTCCCCAGGCACAGTTTTCCATTCTGTGTGGTTCCAAATGATTAGAGAGGACAGAGCTACAGATGTACAGGCAGCAGGGCTCAGGTCACAACTTAAAGAGTTTCCCCTGCCTTTCCCCTGCTGCTGGCTCCTGTCTCCCATCTACCCCTGGGTCTTGTCAAATCTTTGGCCCTGTGATGGCTCCATATGAGCCCACCACCAGCCCCAAAGAACCACCAAGTTTCCTGGGAAAAACACCAACAGTATTTTGTGGGTGTGCTTGTGTGGGAGAGATCGCGTCTGCAGATGCACACACACAGAGGCATAGTAACTAATCCAAAACCCTTTAAGCCCTTGGTGGTTTTCCTGGGTGATAAACAAGAGCAGCTGATGAGGGGAAAAACACCACTGAGTGAGTGACACAAACCTGGCTAACATGTTTATCTGACACATGACGTTTTAAAGGCCTTCCTCTGTTGGTATTTGCCACTTACTGACTTTTATTCTGTCTTTTCCTCATTTCGGGTGTAGAACCTGCAGCTGCTGGGCGCCACAGCGATAGAGGACAAGCTCCAGGATAAGGTGCCCGAGACCATTGAGACTCTGATGAAGGCAGACATCAAAATCTGGATCCTGACAGGGGACAAACAGGAAACAGCCATTAATATTGGTAAGACAGTAAGATGACTATGGTCTTTGAACTTCATGTTTTACTTGGATGCTGCTCTTATGTGTATCATGTAAATTGTCTTGGTGTTTTATCACTAAAATTATTAGTGTTAATACCATCAAAATCTGCAGGATTTAAAGGGGTAATCCAGCAATTTAGCATTGCACTTCCATGGGAAACTCACAAGAGGTTTGTAGCCGCAAAGGCCGAGATATCCTGACTTTTAGTCTCTAGTATGGGTCAAGCTCCAGCAACACAGGATCCTACATTTCCCATAATACAACTCACTTGCATAATCATTAGACCCATTCTGCCTCCTAAATGCCCGCTTCTTTCAAACCCCACACCTCCAGCTTTTAATGCAGGCTTTCTGTTAAAAGATTAAGTCTCAAAGCTAAACTGAGATAACCGTGATGACAACACCAGGGTTATTTTTCCATACCTTGGAAATCTCCCTTCAGAGCCACAGAAGACATTATACAAACTGTTTTTGCAGACTGAATAGTACTCCTTGTGACCAGTAAACTGAACTCCATGTGTAAGATTGGTGTATTGCTTCTTTAATGTAAAATCATGTACATTAAAGACTGCTTGCACCCACATACTCCCATTAAGATTTGTGCATCGTGACATAGCCCTGCTTGTGCACTTGGTCTTAAACCAAATAGAAAGTCACTGGTGTACCTGATCTGTGTTGTGATAAATTGTACACCAGCCTGTTACAGGTACTCCAGTCAGTCATGTGGTCATTCTTCACCCAGCAAGACAAACAAGCTGAATGCCTCTCTGTCACACATATCTAGCAAAAGCATCTGTCGCAAAATGCTAGATGATGTATGAGCACACTGCACTGACATGAAAGCAATAACATGCATATGTACACAAGGAGGCAGCTCTCACGTATCTGGCTCCCCCAGAGGTTTTAGCCTTGCAGATGTTATCAGAAATGTGAATGACTATCTCTGGTCCACCAGTTCCAGTTCAGTTTTGTTAATTGGCCCTGGTATTACAGCTCTTAGATGTGGCTAAATAATACAGACACATCAACCTTGAATACAGCCAACATTTAAACACAGAGTCCAGAAAAATAGATATGAAAAGTACCTCAGTTTGTGGCTATACCTACCACTGTGGCCTGACTGAATCAGCCCTTTGTGCCCGCTGTGCCCAGATGTGAGGGAGCTCCGCAGAAGCACACGCTCACTGGAAGTATTTTTACAGGTCCGCTGTTTGACTAAGTTGCTCTGTAAAATCTCCGCTCAATATTGACTTTGTTTTTTACCATTTTCCTCACTGAAAGACGATCCCCATTGCCAAGGTTAATGGTGCACCTTTTGCCACATTGGACTGGTGGATTTAGCCCATCACATTTATATTTTTCTACATTTCCCGGTGGCCTGAACCACCCAAATGCCACTCTTGTGGCACAGAATATTTGGCATAAATGCAGTTGAGTTGACGTATTTTCACATATTTATGATACTGAAGTATGGCAGATCTGTTTGAGCTGTAGCTCTAAAGACTGTCATTGTGTTAGTTTGTCCCTGAACTATCATGACATTATGTACAGTAACTACCCTGACACAGTGCGTCTAGCTGCCTGAGGAAAGAGCAGTGTTTGCTCTGGGACATGCTCCCGGTGCTGTGAGCTGTTTGTTGAGGGGCGTTAAACCTACGTAATGCTTAGGACAGGTCAGAGCCAGAATTCAATGAAAGGAAAGTGCCCGCTGTTCAGCTTGTTGGGGAACACTGCTCACTTTACTGAAGGTATCACAGATGAGAAGCACATAAACGATGCTGTGTTCATTTTGGCCGGAGGGTGCATCCTCCCCTTAAGCATGAGACATGAAAGAGTAAACACAACCCCTTAACTGACTACACAAATATGATTCCCCATACTACCCACCTATAACACCATGTCCAGCAATTCATTTGTTGTCCCCCTTCTTTCTACCTCTCAAAATCTTAGTCACAGTATGTGGTATTCATTTTGAGAGCCCTCTGTAGCTAAACGTTGTATCTTTACAGTAATTCCCTTCTCAACATTTGAGATTACGGTGACTTGAGTGTCCCTGTTACACATTCTTCAAGTCCTGTGGGAGCAGTGTTTAGTTCCGCCTCAGATGGAGAAAGGCCAGGAATTCAACTTTCTCTGGTGAAATAAAAAAGGGCAGTTTGGCCGCAGTCAAATGAGCTTAAGGTAAACACATTAAGCGGAAGGGCTGTGGCAGGAATTGACAAGGGGGAAGGGAGTAGAGACGTTGTGTTGAGATGGGGAGACATTTTCCTCACATTGGCAAATTTCTGGACGTTTGCACCTTTGCACTTAAGAAAACAATCTGCCAGACCCAGACCCCAACCCTGTTTGGTTTTGACTCTGGAGGTGAAACCCTCTCATTTCCTCATGCAAGCCCCCCTCTGTGTGTGCTTCGTGTTCACTATTGTGTTTGACTGTGACTGCGTGTTTTCGTGTGTTTTGTGCATAATCTTATCTCAGTTTCACTCACAGAAAATGCCACCCATGTAGTCACAAAACATTGGCTTTGTGGTAACCCCCTTAAAGAAACTAAAATCTCTTTCCAGACAGAAGCAAAGTGTTGAAGCCCACAAATATTCATGTGGTTATGCCACAGATGGCAGCCTTTTTCATACAGCCACGGTTTTAAACTGAAGGCTTCAGTCTTGGTTTGTGAAACATTTCTGTTTTCCCCAATGGGAGGCTCCCTCTACCACCTTGCTGGTGACCCTGAGCATCTGTCCCAGCCAAGAGCTGAGGGGAACGCTCCCCGGAGAGCCATGTTGGGTAACTCAGAGTTGTAACTGCCTATTAAAACAGGAAACTGACAAACCCTTGTAAACCAAACTCATTAGTCATGTCCCGAGACACTGGCTCGGAGCTGTAACAGTTTAATTGGTGAATGTATTGCTGCATACTGTAGTATCCCTTATTTTGTTTTCTTCTTTTTTCATTTTTTGTTTCATCTGTTTAATGTGCATGTGTGTTTGGGCCCCAAGCAGATAAGTTGTCAAGCTAAAGGGGGTTGTTAAAACTAATGTAAACTACAATAGTAATTGAGTAGTAATTTCATTCATTAAAAATATTTCCTTTCTAACTATGTGCCTACTTTCCAGTCTTTTCAAGTCTAATAAATTAGCTTTATAAAAACATGTAATTTCTTTCTTTTTTTTTCTGTAGGACATTCCTGCAAACTACTGACCAAGAACATGGGCATGCTCGTGATCAATGAAGACACTCTTGATGTGAGTATTTAGCATTTTGCTGTCCAAAGTATCAGACTTCCTTTGCATACAGAACCAAAAAACCCCACCAAAGCACCAGCTCACCAGTGTTTCACAAAATGTTTTTCTAAGACATCTTCTAATCTACACATAATTTTTCTTGGGTCAGTCAGTCAATTTAATTTCTCCTTTTCAGTGCTAAAAACAAAGTTACCTAATCGTCATTTGCCTCATGTATGCATCTTCCAGCATCTTCAATTTGGCACCCATTATATATACACAATAGTTTTAGAAGTTAAAACAATTACTAAGATACATTTTCAAATGCTTGTTACTGATCTTGAGGGCAAAAATACAACATCATGAGGACATCTTTGAGTACAATAATCCCCTGATCTCATCACTCAATCCCTGTGAAAAAAATCAGTCTCAAAGCTGAAAGGATGAGGCCACAGGGAGTCTTCCACACACACACACAGCCACCACACATCCCAAATCTGCCTTTAACATCTTTAAGACACCCAGCAGAGAAGTCTGTTGACCCCCCGGCAGGAGATCCTTGTCTGTTGTTTCTGAGATTGAAAAGGGCAAGTCCCTGCACTTCCAGCAGGAGAAAGCAAAGCAGAGCAGCCACAGATGGAGGAGAAACTCGACTGGGTTTGGTTTGTCATACAAGAAGGGGGGAATGGTGAGAAGAAGTGGACGAAGGAGGAGAAAGCAGCAGGGTGGTGTTTTGGGGGTGATGACGGACGGCCTTCACTCTGTCAGCCAGTCGTTAAGCGTGATAAATGGAGTTGAGGTAGAAATTTGGGGTCCGTGCATTCATAAAGCACACGGACCGACGCTTTGAAATGTCAACTCCGATTCTCCTGTGGTTGAGCAGATGCTTACATAAGGCAGTTTGTTAAAACACAAAGGGAGAAACCTCTCCACCAAGACTGGGGAGGCACAGTGAACAGAGAACCAGGCACCAGGGCTGGTAATTCTGAGTACTCTTGTGCTGCGAAAGAGCGTAATTGGAGCATGTCTTCCCTCTTTGCTGTGTTTAGAAAAGGCTATCAAAAGGGAGGACAAAGTTTTAGACATCCCTGTACTAAATCTTGCTTGAACTGAAATTCCCAAAGTGAAACTTTGAAGGTAGGTTGAGGTCATTTTGAACAGCTTTGTCTTCCAGTCAGAGCGTTTAATCATTTAGAGAGCTAACAGCGCTTATTGAGCATTAGTATATTAATCTTTATGAAGTACAGTCACAAATAGATGGGGCTTATTTTCATTTTTCTATATAAAAGATTACTTGTCTATTTTGATTATTAAAAAGCTGTAAAAATCAATGGAAAATGAATTGGATTGGAAATATATAATTAAACTCTGTAGTTTAACAGTTCGCACTTAGGTGTTCTTTCAGTGAAATGTAGGTCAGAAGAGTAATGGAAAAGTATGTGTGCACACACTTCTAACTAAAGGTGGAGGGTCCTCTTTTTGGGTGGCTCCAAGTGTAAGACAGATGATGACATTACACCCATACAAATGTCCAGATTCCACATCATGAGTGTCACATCCTGTCAGCTATATCACTCAAGGGCTATATCAACAATGGAGCTCAGTCTTTATGGGAAGCTCTTGTGGATTTCTGAATGGATGCCATATACACATTCCAAAACTAAACACTAGCTAGTCACATAGGCTAAACTGGCCATTATAGCCATAACAAAGAGGCTTTAGGAGGAGCCATTTAGCATTAGTTCTAAAATTCCTCAGTGGAAATTAGGGGGGAAATGGGCACCCTACTTGAGGAAATGGTAAACTTTGCTTATCACACTAAGTGATGAATAGATTGTGCCCCAAACAGAGTGAATTCTTTCTCATTGTCACGGTTAGCCATCTAGGCAGCAGGGAAAGGACCCAAACGCAGACGGGACAGGCAGACTGGTGCAGATGAATGATTTATTAAATAACAAAAAATGCTTACATGCAGAACCGTGGAACAGAAACAAAAGGCCAAACAGTGCAGGAAACACAGACACTAGGAACTCGGGGAACCAGGGAAACAGACACACAGGGAGAGACAACCAACAATCAACCGACAGGGAACAAAAGGAGAGGACCGGTATATATAGAGAAGGGGGTTAATGAGTGAATCAGGGGCAGGTGAGCACAGGGGAGCAGGTGTGGGTAATCAAAGACACATGAGGGCAGGAACTAAAGAAACAAGACAGGTAAGAAAATTACAAAATAAAACAGGAAACAGAACAAAACCCAACAGGACATGACACTCATACAGATGGTATACCGGCTTATACAAAGCACACACACACATGCACTCACACTGAAATGTCATCTAAAATCACTCTGAGATGAAAAATATAGATATCACAACCTATGCCTACTCTGACTTGTGCTTCTCTCTCATACACACACACACACACACACACACACACACACACACACACACACACACACACACACACACACACACAACTGCCCACTGCTCACCATCTCGTGCTGTTTTACAGACCCCATCAGGGATGGTTAAGTCCTCACAGCTGCTTTCTGCTTGTATCCTCTTGCTCGGTTTCTCTCCTCTGTTAATCCATCATCTCTTTCTGTGCGTGTCTCTCACTCTCCTTCTCTCGCTTTGTGAAACGTAAAGCTCCTTTCTCCAAATATTTCCTTTAAGCTGGGGTTTCAGAGTTTTGTTATGCCAAGCGAACGTTGCCTGGTCCCCCTGGTACAATCTGACTGCTTTGACATATCTGACCTCGACACCAGGCCGGACCCCTCCCTCCCTCAGTACTGCTAATGGCCAACATTTTTTAATGATTACAGCTGTTTGAGCATCTGTTTGGCACATTAGGTTTGATACCTTGCATTGTATCATTGCTTTGTATCTGCCCATTTAAGTCTGTCTTTTTTTTTAAAGTCATTTAACCGTTTACACCTGTACACTTGCTGAATACTACCACACCACCATTAAGGGTATTATTTTATTGCAAGAAGTGATTCTATTATATTTTTGCACTTTTGAAGCCAGGTAAATCTTAAAAATATTATTTACTTTTTTAATGAAAATATACATGTAGTACATCTACCCGTCCCTCAGAAAATGGTTACATACAGAAATTGGTTTTATTTCCTAATGGTTTCACCATCTGTGTGGAAGATGATAGAATGACGAATACAATGATGATCTCACCACTGCATCCATCCAGTTCATATGCCCCCATACCAGGACAGTTAATACTCTTATCAGTGTCATATTTATGGCTCTTCATCATCACTCATCATCATAGCTGTATATACTGTACAAGCAAACACGATCCGATCTCAGAACTCGTCTATGTTATCACCTCATAACCAAGCTCTGCGTGTAATAAGCATGGGAAACATAATAAATATCTAAAATATCAAGAGCAGCTGCTCTGCAGCAGTTTGGGATTAGCCAGAAGAGTGGACAGATCGGTCTCATCTATTAAATACTAAAAAATAATTCACTAATGTGAATTAGAGACTGGATGAATATTTAGAGTCTAAAATCTCTGAGTAGAGATTAATGAACTTTATTATTGTGAGGAAAAAATATCATCCTAATGTGAAGGCCACTGGTGCCTTTGGTGCTGCACTGCAGTTTGTAGTGACACAAGCAGTGAAGCAATTTAATGCACTAATGGTGTTTCATTGTTAGACTTTAAAAATGTTTTATACAAACAGAGAGGAAGATATACCACTACGGTAGATGAAATTTAAATCTTATAGGACATCACAGTAGGGGATCTTACTGTGGTTCAGTATCAATCACTCAAATTGTTCATGCATCTCAGCCTTTACAGTAACAGTCCTCATATGCAAATGAAAAAAAGAAAGTTACAACTAACAAAAACATTCAAGGACTGTTTCATGTTTCCTGCAAATGTAGCTTAGAAACCTCTAAACCCAGAAACTTCTTTGGGGCTGAGACCAAAGAATCCAAAGAAGTGAATGGGCAGAAGGAAAAAAAAGTGATGTAACATATACAATTCCTTTTGTAATGAACCACTGAAATGTTGCTAATGAAGCACAGGATATATTTCACAGGTTTTTTAAAAATATTTTCTTATACTCTATCATTGTATAGTGATCTGCCATCCATAAAACATCTGTTTGCTTTACAAACATTATAAATCTGTTATTCATAAATGTGTATGTGCACTTAATTAATTTTGCCAGGATAACAGATGGTATTATTATAATAGCATAATATTTGTTAACAAATTGACAAATGCTTTTAGAATAAAATGATTTAAAAAAAAAACAAACCATCTTAAATAACTTTACTGAAATGTAAATGAATTAATCATAATCAGCTTGCACAGTAGATTCTTGAAAACCAATCCACCGGGGCAAGAATTGCTAACATTATCTAATAACAGTCCTCTAGCAACTACACCACTATAGGCTTGAAATTATAATGACTAATTACGCTAATTAAACCAACATTCATGACATGTTTTCCATCACACAGAGAACAAGGGAAACACTCAGCCACCACTGTGGAATGCTGGGAGATGCCCTCTACAAGGAGAACGACTTTGCTCTCATTATTGATGGGAAGACTCTCAAATACGCCCTCACATTCGGAGTGCGACAGTACTTCCTGGACCTCGCCCTGTCCTGTAAAGCTGTCATATGCTGCAGGTAAGATTTACTCCTGAGACAATAAAATAAACCTGAGACAATAAATCCCACTGACCAAAATGAAAAAATGAAGATGATGTTCTTATTGCAAAGACTTTACATACCAAACCTGTTTCTGCACTTAAAAAACACTGCACAAAATAAGAAGTTGGAATAGGTGTTTAGATACTTGCATGCAGTACCTGTACTCACAAGGTTAAGTCATTTTCATGTATCCACTTTAATGCAGAAGATCAAAAAATTGCCCAAATGTGTATATAGAGATGGAAAATTCTTAAATGTTTCCACTTTTTACCCATATCATTTATCATTTCTGAGAACTGAATCGATTTGTAAACAAGATGCACATTAGACTATTAGACCGTATTAACTGGATGAAGCTGACCTTGTTTTACTCCTCCATGCTTCCCAATGAGAAAACTCATGACTATAACGACTGTAAACAAGAAAGGAGAGTTAGTGAGACATTCAAGTAGGGCTGTATTAATCGTTTTGTCTGTAAAATGTCATCAAATAGTAAAAATTGCTCATCACAAAATCCCAGAGCCCAAGCTGGTGTCATAAAATTGCTTGTTTTGTCAGACCAATAGCCCAAAACCCAAAGATGTTCATTTTATAATAATACAAAACAGAGAAAAGCAGCAAATCCTCACAAATGAGGAGCTGAAAGTAAGTAATGTCAGGCACTTTTGCTTAGAAATGCCTTAAATTAAACTTAACATCACCATGGTTGAACTACAAAGTATTACGTCTTTGCCACAAAGGCCATTGAGTATTTTTATGGCAGCAGTTTAAAAAGTGTGATTGTTATAAATTTAAATGACAACTTTCAACATTATGCAGGTACACTGTTGACCTGCCCAGGCCACATAAATAATAGGAAGTACTTAAGTACTCAAGCAACCATGACGGTGTCTGGGGCCAGAAGTCAGCACCATGTTTTCAGAACAACAGCAAACCTTATGACTCAATACATTACGTCAAATTTTTATTTATTTTTCCCCCCAACTCTACCTGCCTTTGCCTTGTGCACACTCTGTGGGCACTAAGAAACAGCAGGAGATGAATGAGGCCTCTTAAACCACGGAGAACATAAACATTAACAGTTTCACAGCTTAAGACAGACATGCAGTTTATGACATCATCTCTGGAGACTCTTTGTACTGTACACTACCCCCAAACCTCTGGTGCACTAAGGGGAAGCTCCTGTGTGGGAGGCTACAGACTTTGCTGTCAGTGAGGGCAAAAGTCAAGTTTGAAGTCAGTAAAGGAAGCGTTATAAGATGTGTCATAACCGTCACCTAATGATTGGCTCTATTTAATGGACCCAGTTAGAAAGGTCTTACAACTCTACTGTTGGTACATTGCCAATATATAAGTACCCTCTTTGAAGTTTTCATGTTTTATTGTATTACATTACAAAGTAGATTTAAAAATAGATTTAATGTGTTGTTTATACTGATCAGCAGAAAAAGGCCCTTGTAATGTTAAAGTGATAACAGATCTCTACAAAGTGGCCTAAATTAATTTCAAATACAAAATACATGTGTGCGTAAATATTCACCTCCTTTAACGGGACACACCTAAATCATCACTGGTGCAGCTGATTGGTTTTAGAAGTCACATAATTAGTTAAATGGAGATCACCTGCATGTTGTCAAGGTGTTTCAATTGATTGTAGTCTAAATACACTTTTATCTGCAGGTCCAGCTTTTGGTGAGTCAGTATCATGGCAAAAAACAAAGGAACAATCAAAGCAACTTCGCCAAATGGTTATTGAAAAGCACAAGTCAAGGTGATGAATACAGGAAAATTTCAACATCCATTGGAGTACAGTTAAATCAGTTATTAAGAAATGGAAAGAGTATGGCCCAGAGCACGCTGTCCTCAAAACCTGGCTGAGATTGGAGACTGTGCATACAACAACAGCCACATTAAATCTACTTTGATTCAATGTTGTAAGACAAAAACGTGAAAACTTCTAAAGGCGGGCTAAGTACTTTCTATAGGCACTGTAGACAGACATGTGATTCCTCGTATACACATGGTGCCAGCTGCCTCACCTGACAATGAGGAGCTTGAACATGAAGGCTTCGAGGTCCACACACATTCGCCTCGTTCAACCAGCAGGAGTGCAGCAACAGAGACATGATCCCTCACTGGCTTCCCACCACCCAACAATGCCTATTATGTGACACAGAGTCAAGTCAGGAGCACTGCTACTGGGGATTAAATGCAGCGTTTACAAATGCTTTCTTCCCTTTGCTTTTTTGTAACTATAAGAAATAGTATGCACAATATGCCCCTATGTTTATTTTTAGGGTGTTCACACAGTTTGGCACGACTCTCTGCACGCCTCGCTCTACTATTCTCCAAAGTTAAGGAAGAGCTTTGAGTTTTGCCAAGTGCTGATCTCAAGACTTTCTTAGAATGAATATTATTTTGTGCACACCCCAATTATACTGCCCAATACTGGGAAAGTAGGAAGTAGAATTTCCTGGACAATACATTCTTGTGTGTATAATCTCACATCTACTCTCCATTATAATGTATGTCTTGCCCTGCACCAGTTTTACCAAGACTGATTTTTCCACATTATTTGCACTTGCTGACTAACACAGATCAATTTCTAGTTTCATTAAATACCCGTTGTGTAATATTCCCTGTGCTACTGCTCCCTTTTAGAGTATCTCCTCTTCAGAAGTCAGAGGTGGTGGAGATGGTAAAGAAACAGGTGAAGGTGATCACGCTGGCCATTGGTGATGGTGCTAACGACGTAGGAATGATCCAGACAGCTCATGTCGGTGTGGGAATATCAGGCAACGAGGGCCTGCAGGCAGCAAACTCCTCTGACTACTCTATTGCCCAGGTGAGCACGATGGCAGGGGACACAACATATTGATTAAAGTATGTTGTTTCCTCATTAGTAGTTGGAGAGGAAAGACACAAGTATGTAAAGTGGGAACTTTACCATGTATTATTTAAATTAAAATGCATAAATTAATATTTGTAAATTTGATTGCCTGATGCCATCCCATTTGTAGTCAGAGAGGGTCAGAGAAAATTATGGCAATGCACTCAAGTCTCACAATTTGATTGATTAGCTGCTTAACTGCTAATAATATTTAGACTAGATTAACAGAAGACAATCTTCAAGACTCTTCAAAAATTTTATCCCAAGTTATTTCTGTTGGAATACAAATATTCACACACTGACACCTAAGCTAAAGTATGTACAAATGAAAACCATAAGACTAGAAGACCAGATTTTACACTTTTGCAGTGTTAAAATGTGATTTTAACTTGTAAAAATATGTTTGGTTTTAAGCTGCAGGTGCATGTCCTCAATCTGACAGCAATGCGCTAATATCCCTGCCCATTTCTAGCTTCTAAAAGTCAGATTGCACAAATTGTCAGTCCTGTCATTGTCTTCTCAAGTGTAATATGTGTTAGTGATAGCTTGGCACATTGTTCTGAGTAACAATTGGTCATATGTCTGCTGGGGCATTAGCTTATACTGTGAAGTAGTAACACCTGTAAAACAGGCATCTGTGACACCCAACTCCCACCATAACTATACAGAAACAGATCCTGGCAAAATGCTACTTAAATACACACTTATGTCCCAGTAACCAGTTTGTCTGAAACTCTGCATCGATATGTGATACCCATAAGCAACAAAAGCCATGGAGTTCCTGTATCATGGCTCAGTTTCTACACAGCACGCCGCTCAGTACATCATGTTTCTATTACAGCCACGGGGCTAGAGGGTATGGGAAACCAATAGTTGACTAAAACACAATGCGCTCTCTGTGCTTCAGTACGCAATTACCGTTCAAGAGACTTGGATTTGTCTTAAGTGCCCCCTTCAATCGGCATGACATGTAAAAGTGTATGTCTTTCAAAGACAGGTGGCCTCTTATAATCCATTTAGGTTGTGTCCCAGCATCAAATTAAATTACACTCTCAGACTTCCAGTGGTGTTTTCCATATATTGGCGTAACGGTACATTAACCGTAATTTGCAGTCTGCAAACTGAAATCAATCCTTGGAAGTTGTGTAACTTGTTTTTCTATTCCTATACATGATTTATATTAATGTTCTAGGGTATCTGATGAGCTCCTTGTTGCTGTAGATTGTTATGGAGCTAGTTTCTAAGATTTAATACTTGAAAGCTCAGGGTTATCTGTTAAAGCAAGTGGAGAGTGAAGAGGCTTTGGCTAGAGGCACCTCTGCTCTCCGTCTGTCATCAGCTCAGGTCTGTGTTAACTGATGTTTGATCCGACCATTCGAGGGGTCAGACAAACTAGGAGCCGCCACTGTGCTGTCATTTCACAAAAGCATACTGTGGTAATGCTGAAAGACAAGAAGGCCTTCAAATAAACAAAATGGTTTGCCCAAAAATGTTTAATTCTACTCCTCCTACTCTGGTTTCTGAGACATCTTAAGAACTTTTCTTTTTGTCTGATGGCAAGAGGATGCAAATGTAGATTGTGCGCTTTGTTTTAGTCAATTAATGGCAACTACGATGAAACACTTGCCTCGAAGTTCTGCTCCAATGTAATCACACTTATCAGCTAGAAATCGCACTGAAATTGTAAGTTCACCACAGGCCCTAAATGGTGGTATAATTATAAAGCCATTTAACTATTATACTGACCCCTTGGAGACCAATACCCTCGTATGAACTCCTCATTTTCAACAACTCAAAGTTTGGTCTTACAATCTTTGACTTGAAATTTCTGGAATGTGTTAGTGAAAGCTTTGGCCTCAATGCCTCATCAGTCCTCTCTGCTGGGGGATGACAAAACGCTGCTGCTTTCTTTAATCTTGAAGTTCCTGTAACTGCTTTAGTTTTCCAGCACTGATCTCTGATTATGAGGAGCCATTAGACAGTGTACTGTACACAGACTTTTGCTATTCATTCATCTTGTCGTTTTCCTCCATTTACTTCCCTCCCACACAGTTCAAATACTTGAAGAATCTGCTGCTCGTCCATGGAGCCTGGAATTACAACCGTGTAGCCAAGTGTATCCTGTACTGCTTCTACAAGAATATTGTCCTCTACATCATTGAGGTAAGGCTCACATGGTAGCTCTCAAGACTGAGAGTCATGCAATGAACCAGGTCTGAATGCAAAGCATTGAGATTTGTCCACATGACATGATTAGGTAAAGGCAAAGATTCCTTGTTAGAGTTTCCATGTTTGTGTTTCTGTTGACTGGCCCTTCACATTACCTGCCAGTTTGTGCGGCTCCGGGGTGAATGGTTTGAGTTTTGACATACCTTGACAGAATATACACAAACAAACAGGCACACACACACACACACACACACACACACACACACACACACACACACACACACAGTAATGAAGGTAAAACTAATTAACTGGAAGTCTGTCTTTCGGAAATTCTTGCCAGTTATTGGATCCTTAGAATATATTAATCCACACAGCTCATCATTACAGCTGCCCTAGGATTACAAGATATGAATCTTTACCATTTTACACTGTGTTCACAGCATATACAGACAGATATGTACATAACATTGGACACACTAAAAAAATAAAATGCAGAATCCTTATTTACAAGTGGTTAACAACAAAATAATATTGTAATTATCAGTATCATTTATCAGTATGCGATAATATTTTACTTAAGAAAAAGTTATCTCCTTGTTCTATTTAGTTGAATGTGTTTCTAGTATTTAGCTAGAACAAAATCCTTGAAGTTTAAAAAACTGAATGCTCACAAACATTTGAGATCTCATGATCTGACAATATTTAACTTATCGTTGATTTAGACTTGAAAACTGGGAACCACAATATCTCCATAGGAGAATTTTGTCAAGATGAAGATAAGACGATAAATTGAAACATGAATTTTTGCTCAGCCCTGTGATTATTAAATTTTTACTGTACTGATAATCTATGGATATTTGCTTTGGATGGAAAATTATGAGCAGGTAATGAATGCTGTTCATAGCCAGCCAGCTCCACTCTCCTTGTATATCAATGGATGGTGGGTTAGGAAGGTTCACACATGTTCACACATCGTTCTGTTGGTGTGCGGTAGGATTGATGGCTTTTGACCGATACCAGACCCAGTACTGATTGCAGGTTCAGAGCTATAACCAAGAATGAGCCGACAGGTTAAGTGCTTCCTATCAGCAGCAGCTTTATCATCGGGAGTGCTCAGATGTTTTGATCTACTGGCCATGCACTTGTCTGATGAAAATAGCAACTTTGGTTTTACATCTCCTCAAAAAGTCAAAATATAAGATTATAAGAATTAAATGTGCTCTTATTCCAAGTTAAATGCAAGTGCATTTCTTCTATACTTAGTTAAATAGGTAGGAACTTTATAAACTTTACCAAACAGCATAAATTAAAAATAAAAACAAGACAAGTAGGGACATACATGAAGAACAGAATATAAGAGAACAGAACAAAAAAAAGGAGAAATTACTCAGCATTTTAAAAAATGGTCCCCCTACTCTCTACACTTATGTTGTCTGAAGCCATAGAAAGCAAGTGATTTACATTCTTCCTCTGCCTTTGCGCTGTGAAAAGGGGACAATGTGGAAAGTGCTCCCTGTCCATGCTATGCGGTGGCAAAAAAGGATCAGCCACATGTTTTTTTAATATCATCACCATATAACCTGTCATGGAAATATGAGCACTTTAACATTCTCTTTTGTTCATCCTCTTTCTATGACACTTGACCTCTTACCCCCTTTCCCATCCTCATTCTAGTTTATATACCATGAAGAATCAGTAGGCTACCTTTTACATTCCAGCATGTCTGCTTCTGGCTTATTGTGACCTGAAGTGAAAGAGGGCAGTCCGTCTCTTTCCAGGCTATAACTGCAGTTCTAGGTACTGCAACTCTTTGATCATACTGGCCTTTTCCAGATAAGGTAAAATACCAGTTGCAAATGCAGATCCAAAATGAAATTCAATTTGCAGCTAATTGAATTTTCTTTTCATTAAATATGACGTTTCATCTGTGCCTGAACAGTGAATTTCTTTCATTTTCGTCCGTTTTTAACCATGTGTAAACTTTTCAATTTCACTTGCTCAGAATTTACTGTTTAAATCCAAAAGAGGTGGCACAACTTCTAATGTATATATTACATAAATTCAAGACTATGCAAAACCCCTGTCTTTTATTCTCAGTTTTTCCTCTCTGCCCTTCATTTGAATCCTAAATGGACCTTTATGCCACGATCACATCATATCCTGGTCGAAATTCCTCTTAACATTGTTTATCCATTTTGTGTGTCCAACAACAGCTCCTCTTTGAAACATACCAGTTCCCTTTTCAAAGCAGGTCTTTTCCTACAACTGGAACATAACATCTATAGTTCTGTCTGCAAGGCGAGCGTCTTTCTAGCACACCTTTTGTTGCTCTGAAAACATAACTCCCCCTCCCCCTCCCCCTCGTGCTATGCTCCTTCAGGGGATTCAAGTAGATAATAGGACATTTCTTCACTGGCTGCTTCAATATTTCAAATGTCCCTGTTTTGTAAGACCGTGACATCTAACACACCAGCAACCCCAGGGTATGGGTAAAAGCTGCATTTGTTGCACTAATAGGTTTACTTTTGTGCTCGCATGTTTTTCTCGTCGACTCCCAGGCTACCTTGCAGGGAGAGAATCGAGGATGTTGACGGGAATTTTAACTGTTTTGTTCGCAGCACCATTGTCTGGTACAGTGTGTGTTACAATTTAAATGCCAGGACCGGGAGACTTTGTGTTTAAGCCTCTTTTCGTCTCCCTCTCTTTCCGCCGGTTCTTTGGTTCCTTTTAAGAGACATAGAGTAGGAGGGTGAAGGATTCTGCAGCTATTGTGGAAGGCGTGAATGTGAGAGCAACTTAGTCTGAGGCTCTTGGAACAGTTGTGTGATCATTCAGGATTTTCAGTGACTCACTGAGGGTTAATTGTGAGTCAGAAAGTAAGGCTGTCACTCCAGTGGATGATTGAGTGACAGCTGGAACTGCTTCACAGTGTTTCTTTTGGCTTTCCCCATGCTGTTGATTATAGTTGGCATTCCTTTTCCTAATCAGCCAGAGAACAGTTCAAGCATTATCACACTTGAAACATGGCTGTATATCTAATTGAAAAAGGCAGTTATAATTACTAAAATATTTTTTAAACAATGTGGCCCAGTGCTTTACAAACTTTAAGCAGAATTCATAACTCCTACTTTGTTACAAATTACACTATTAACTAAAACAGGAGTGAAAAGGATTTAATTCAGCCACATTCAAGCTAAGAGGCCTTTCCAAAGGAAGCCATAGCAACTTGATTCAAATGACCGATCCAGCTGGCCACTCATGTTTGATTGACACATTGCCAGGGTGCTACAGAGGGGGCTGATGGACAAGTGGCATTTATGAGGCAATTACATGAAAGCTCATTCAGTGCGGCTCAATGTAGTAGGAGACGGTTTGGAGTTGCAGAGCAAAGCTTGCCGACCATTGCACGCCGAATGAAACCACAGAGGCCGTGTCTGGCATTGTAAGACAGCTTATGTTTGTAGCTCCACATATTTCCAGCATATTTATCAGCTCCTTCTTTATCTCCCTCTTTATTCTTTGCTTGCTTTGTGTATGAATTCCATTAGAAATTTTGCAATACTAAGCTTAAGAGTATCAGGACTTGCATTGTTGGGGACAAATGTCATGCTACCCCCACGCCTCCAACCCATAGCCACTTCTAGACAAGGCCTGCAGAGCTATGGAGCAGCTTTGGAATCAATGATTTTTCATTCGCTGATGAATATGCAACAAGTCTTCTTATCGGCTAGCCGCTGCCCAATCCCCCTTTTCTCAACTCCCTCTTTCCTCCATTACTGTTTTTCATGATGTGCAGTCGGGGAGAGAGGCCAGCCACACCCCTCCGCTGAGTGGCACTCAATGAGGAGAAGAAAAGGGGAAGAAAAATCCTGCCTAGTACTTCCCCTAATGAGCAAATCAATGCATCTGTCCCTCAAGAGACGGGAGAGGGAGAAAGAGAGAGAAGCTATTGGGACCCCAAGGACCAGGCCAAAACACTCACACAGAAGCAGTTACCACATGCTATGAATAGGAGCCTTTTTTAACTTAGCACAACAATATATCAGCCCAAAGCCTCTCATTGGGCAGAGCTGTAATTAATTCAGCAGTTTGACCTAACCGCTAGCCTCTCGTTACCATTGCTTGAGCCTCGCTAATGGTTGACACTCAGCCTCATGGCTTGGGCTTCATCTACACATAACCCATAGCAACGGCATATGAATGTATTTTCAGCAAGCCAAGACCCAAAACTCTTAAAACTATTCTTGCACTGCCAACAGATGTACTGTACACCTTCTGATTCTCATGGTTACAGAGCCACATGGTCCCAGATTTGGGCGAACATCCCATCTGAATTTGAAAACAGGCCCCCTCGTATAAAAGAAACAACATCATGGTAGAGTGCACCTGATGGAGTGGAGGGGAGAATCTGTGATGGGTGGGTGTGGCAGAAAGGGGAGGCGAGGGGCAGGGTCTGGGGGCACACACATAAACACAGGCTTCATCTATAGGCACCCATCCCACCAAAGGAATGAAGGGGGATTGAGTGGGGGGATGACAGACATTTGTTTTCATGCATACGCTTACATAACTAAATAGGAAGGGCCAGTGGCAGATTGGTATTGGTCGTGTAGAGAGTGGCAGCAGCGGGTGGGGCCCTCAAATAGGTTTTGTCCCAATCTGAGAATTTGTAGCAGTTCATGCCTTCATAATGAAGTTAAATGAAGCGAGGAAATGCTTGGTTGGCCATGGCCAAAACACAGCACCCCTGAAGTTCCCTTGACAGATTTGGCGTGAGCAAGAGCCGGTTCTGGACCACGGAGTGTCAAACTGTTACTCTGTGAGGAACGATTTCTGATTCATTGTTGATATACAAGCAGTCTTCATGTTGTACATGTAGTTTTTCTCCAGAATGTGTCAGACACATCTGCTTTATAACAATAAAATTATTCACGCGTGCCTGTTTTCGTACTAGATACTGTATTTTAACTGCTCTACTTGCACTAATATAGTTCATTTACAATATCTGGCTTCTGTCCTGATCTGAGGCATTGTTTTGTTCAGATGAGTATTAGCCTCATCTCCAGCCAGCATATGGTTTACATTACCTCTCTCTCCCTTTCCTGACACAATATATCAAAGTCTCCATCATTTAGAGTCCCACAGCCCTGACTCTGCCCCTATAACTAACCACGCCTGTCACCCACTTGTCTTCAGGTAGATCAAGGAGGGAAATAGTGGGCTTGATATATGTTTGTGATGAATCCATTAGGCAATTTGCATCGTGGAGGTGGAGGTTTAGGCTTTCCCCCACTGTCACTCGTTTTTTCTGATTTGGTCTATTGTGGCGTCTCTGCCTTTCCTGAGTTTGAAACCTGTCTAAGTTAGACTAATGACATGTTGATCACAGGTCAGCACTTCAAACAAACCCATGTTAGTTTTAGGACCATGTAGTTATTTTTTTGAATTGACAGGAAACATTTATTTGTCCTGCTTTACTCCCAAAACGACCATTATTGCAAGATGCATCACCCTTGCAATCACTTTAAAGACATATTAGCAGGAACTGTTCTCTCTTTTATATTTTTCACATTATAAGAACCCTGCAGTCTCTCTCTGAAGTCTCTGTTGTCATAAGACAGTGAAGAATGTAGTGTGATGGAAAAATGGATTGTTAGTCTGTAGACACAGTGAGCCCATCTGAAATCTGATAACGTTAACCACTTACCCTCACTATCAGTAATGGAAAGCATACTGAAATGGCAATTAGAAAGACTACAGAGATTTAGTGTTTTCATTATCTAGTTTGAGTAAAGTATCAAATTCAAGGCTAAGTGCCTTACTGGTTAAAATGACAGTAATGGGAAAGGTACATGGTAGTATTTTGGACATGAAACCATCCTTGTCATCATGGTTTGTCAATGAAAATGATAAACTCTTAAACATACACACAACCTTATTATAAATCTGTGATTATATTTAACTGCTTTCTGTTCTGATTTTTGCTGATCTTACTCTTTCTTTGTGTGATTTTGTCTCCCTTAGATCTGGTTCGCGTTTGTCAATGGCTTCTCAGGCCAGATCCTGTTTGAGCGCTGGTGCATCGGCTTGTACAACGTGGTGAGTGTTAATGAAATGTACTCTCTAAAGAGCCCATTTTACTCCTTTAACTGATTTGCCGTGGTGCCCCAAAACTGATCCCTTTATTGCATGGCTTAATCAACATCTTGAAAACTTTCTCCTTTATGTATGACCTGTTGTCAAATTCATATTCCCTCTGTGCCCCAAACTATGTACTGAATACGAAAGAACAACAGCGTTGCTTGCCCCAAAGAGTATAGTTAGCAAGGGCAGCTACGTTTGAATGATAAAAAGAATTGGAAGAATGGAGCAGCAACTGAGCTGGCTGCTGATGTAGGGAGTCCCACAGGGCTCTATAATGGGACCACTCCTAATGAACTCATATTTCATATCTGTCATGAATTAAGTAGAAGAAAAATATGTGCATCTGCAAGTCTGATCTTTAATACCAAGCCCACAAGGAGTTGATATGTAACTTTAAACTGTTTATTAAAATCAACTAAATTCAATAAACAAAAATGAATGAGAGAAGTGTGAAGTGAAAGTTCCCCACATTCCTGATAGGCCTCAAATGGAAGTAATTTATGGGAGAGACAAACTGTCAAGTGAGAAGGACATTTCCGCAGCCCTGCCTCTTGCATTTATTTAATAATAAACCACCATCTTAGGAACAGTTCTGTATTGAGGGGTGGTGAGAGGCTTCAGTCTTTCACTTTATCCAAAAACTGGGTGCATTCCTCCGGCTCAGTGGGAATCTGTCGAAGGCAGTGGGCTGAGTCCTCCCCTCAATGGAGATCTTCCTGGGCCAGACTCTGAATAAGAAAGGAGACCAGTGGAGCATGTCCTGTGACCCGCTGGTGCTGCAGACTGAGGCCTGCAGGCCCACTCCATATGGGCCTACAGGGAACTCACACCAACTGACCCGCTGAGGCCCCCAGCCACACAATACCATCACTCCTCTCTCAGCAGCTGCTATACAGAACAACATTACAGCACCACTAAGAAATTACACTTTAGCTAATCTTAAATACCTGCTTCTTAGTCAAGAGCATCGCAGATGTTCTTTGGAATGGGTTTTGCATATGAACAGACTTGAAGCATGACAAATCAAAATAAGAAACCCTGAAGGGTTTTAAGGTCGATGGTCTTCAATGATGTATAATAAAGAATGGGTCAAGGAGAGAACAAAATTAAGCAAATTTGTCTATAAATGTAACATATGGAGTTGGTGGCAATGATGAAGACAGACGTCTACCATAACTTTGAAACACTTAGACATTAGATTCAACTATTTACGCAGTGCATGTACAGCAGTTTTAAGAATTTAGTGAAGTTTGCAAAGTGATTTTGGATTTTAGTTGCATACATATTTTTACTTTAATACCTAGAGAGTCAGATCAAAAAATAAATACAAAGTACAAATTAATCAATTTGATAAGAAAGCCATCTTTTTGTCTTTTTTTTATTTTGTCAAGTCTGTCCATATGCACTATAAATTCAGTAATTGTAATAATTAACAATGTTTAAAAAAATCTCAACTCAAAGATCTACAAGTGTTCAGTTGCATCTCCTAGGCTTCATCAGATGACATGAGATGTGGTTGGAAGCTCTAAAAAAAGGCTAACATGTGGACCTTTTGAGATTATTTGTTAGACAAACTGTTCCCAAGGTCTCATGTTTCAAGGTTTCATGCTTAACAATATTTTAGACAATAGGTATTTAAATGTCATCAGTTAGTAAATTCGGAGCAATAAAAGAGGTGTTCATTTGTATGGATTTCATTTGTTGGAAATTGATAAAGAATCTGAATTTATCTCAGGTTTACCACTGGTGTTTCTGTGTGTTTGTGTTTTTTTTTTTCTTATGCAGATCTTCACTGCTCTGCCTCCTCTCACTCTGGGAATATTTGAGCGCTCCTGTAGGAAAGAGAACATGCTGAAATACCCAGAACTCTACAAAACCTCCCAGAATGCTATGGGCTTTAATACCAAGGTAACACTAGTCGCTATCACATATCATATCTGCATATTTACTGTTTTATTTGTCAGATTTAAATACAATTACATTTATTCTCACTATTTTTGTTGCAGTTATTTGTTGTGTTATCTTGATTACTTTCCTTTTTAAATCTTTTCTGGTCTCTGTCCTGTTCTTTGCAGCTACAGTAACATAATTTCTTGATAGGGAGCTCTCAAGCAAATGTCCCTTGAGTTCTAACGAACTAGTACATCGTTAATATTTGGTAGTTTTCCAAACCTGTTTTTGCAGCAGTTGGTCTGTTGCCATGATGTAATTTGCTATTAATATACTGTATCTCATTTCATCACCTCTGGTAGATGATTTTATGATCAACTGCAAAAAGGGGAGCAGCGTTACCTGTTATTTTGGTAATTTTAAACAGCTCAACTAGTATTAAGTGTCACCAAACACTCACAGATTTGGTACTTTTCCATTGAATCGTCTAAAATTGAGAATTATTTTTGTGCTCCACCACACAAATGAAAAGGTCAAATGTTCCAGCTCTGACAAGCAATTAACATCACATTAATGACACGAGGCGCTCCTGTCGTGTTGTTGTTCGGGACTGATGCATCTCCCGTCACAGTGACCTGGCAGCTGTAGTCAGTGTGTCTCCAGTCATAGCCTGGTTTGGCCTGGCTTGACCTATTCTGTCTGGTTGCAGGGGCTGTCCGTTAGCTTTCCCCCGCTGGTAATAAAGATGTCTCTTCTTTTCCCCATGCTGAGCCAGAGCCCTGGACCCTCCTCACAGGCGTGGTGACCTGGTTAGCACGGCATGGAGGTGGATTAAAGACGGATTGGCCATGGCGGTCAGGGGCAGGGAAGGTCAGATGGGTTGGGGGATGCAGCAGAAAGAATCGGGGAAAGGGGGGAATAGAGAGAGTGTGCTATCATTGTGTGACAGTGTTTGTTGCGGAACATTATGCAATTTGTTTAAGTGAGGGAGTTGTTTGTTCTCAGAGCAAGGCTGTCAGATTGAGTTTAACCCGTCCAGGACCACACTCAATGTATGAAATAACAATAGAGTTTCCATCTCCACTTTTACTAAGTCAGGACTACTTACTTTGTTTGCTGTTTACCAAGTAAAGTATATAGTATATAGTATTAGTCATGAGGAGACAGCTAGCCCATTTAAACCTACCCTATTAAAGTCAAATCCACCAATTTCCTCTAAAACAAAATTCATTGGAATCACATTTTTTCAACCCTAATGTTTAGAGCTGATAATCGATCGATAATCGTCATTTGTTTAAGCAAAAATGCCAAAAAAAATTTGATTCCAGCTTCTCAAATGAGGAGATTTTATGCTTTTGTTTTTTCTTTGTTTTCGACTGTTGTTCAAATAAAACAATTAGAGTACATCACCCTGGCCTGTGGGAAATAACAACAGAAAACTGGCATTTTCAGTATTTATAACATTTTATAGCCATAAGAAATTGGCAGATTAATAGATAATAAAAATAATTGTTAGTTGCAGCCCTACTGATCTCATACCTGTATTATTAACTGTGAAAAGAATGTATGTCAGCAAGTCTCTCCCAGAGCCATTATTGCAAAAATTACAAAAAAAATTTAGATTGTAAACTCACACATGATTAATGAACACACTCTAGGTCATTAGGTGAGTTAATGTAAATAAATCCACTGTTTGTTACAGCCCAGATTGTTTTTCATAATTAAAGAAAGCTGAAGAAATTGAGCTCATTTGGCAAGTGGCAAAACAGACACGTTATACACAAAATAAGTGCTATTTGTTGTCTGTAGATAAATGTAGTTGACAGCATCAGACATTGTCTTTATTCCATTAATTATGTAGTAGATTAGAGCGGTATTTGTCCTCACATCTGCTGATTTAATTGTCCAAAATTTTGGTTGATTTCTGTTTTAGGGTGGATTTTCCCTTCATTAACTTTTTTGAAGACTTCATTAACCTTTTCGTGCCAAAAATGGTTCACAAAAGTATGCGTCTGATAGTTAGAAGCAAATGAACCTCAATTTTGTTTGGGCCACATTTTCCAAGACCCATAAATGATGACTCGGCTAGGTCAGCAGGTTGTTTTTGCTGGCTTGTCCACTCTGTTCCCGAGATATTTTCCTTGCAGCTGGCCCGAGGCGAGGCGAGAAAATCCAGTAGGAATTTGGCCCCTCGAAGCCTGTCTCTGCGCGCCTGGCTCTTTTGTACACAACAGATACTGTCTTTGTGAATTAAAGCTGTTTGTGTTGAGGTGAGAAACGGGAGTGACCGAGGGTGTTAGAAACTCGAGGTGTGGCTTCGACTGTGTCGCCTGTTCACTTTTAATTACATATTCCTGACACTTGAGTCACTCTAATGAACCACGCTCCCCTTTATGTGGTTTTAGTAATTACAGCAGTTTACCATCAACTATCACCTTTCCCTCTCTTATACTCTTGTATTTCATTCCCCCTCTGTCTCGTTTTACCTCACCCGTTCAAAAAGAAACGGGAAGGAGTGGGCTGCTCTGGAAATATTTGGCTCAATATTAATTACTGGCATTTGTGCTTTTTTTTTTTTTGGCAATTAGGAGTTCCACAAAGGGCAGAATCTTTACAGGACAGACCGGGCATTCATTCGGAGGGGATCTCTAGCAACGTGCTGGGATACAAGGGAAAGAAAGAGAGCAGGGTGGCTGGAGGGGTGAAAGGGAGGATCCCACTGTGACAAATGATTATTAACATTTATTGATTTCATTAGCATTCATTATTGTGGAGGGGGAAACGAGGGCTTGTTTGCACCCCCACAGTGTTAGGGAATGGGATAGCTGAGGAGGAGGCTGATAGAGAGCTGAGTCTGTCAGTGGGAGGTTAATTGGCATAAACATGTGATTGTAACATTAGTGCTAATTTAATCCATATTTGACCACTGAGATAGAGGAGTGGGGGTTGGTTTCAGCCATCCCTCGCTCAGTGTATTGGGTTTTGTGTACACAGTGGGAGGGTGAGGTAATCCTGGGTGGGGGGTGGCTGCTGTGGGACTTTGTTTAGTCGATAGAAAAGGTGAGGAGGTCGTGCCACAGAGGCCAAGGTATATTATAAAGGCTCATAGTCTAGAACAAGACGTTCTACTTCACTGTACTCTATCCTCCTTTACTCTCTTCTTTTTCACATACTTTCCTGGCACAATATTTGGAATAACCCCACGATGTAAAGCAGTGCTAATAGTTATTCTAAAATGACCCAAACCTGCAGAAATCACAAGAAATGTTCACTTTTCAGGGTGTCCAGATTGTCTCGAATAAGTCGTGTTTTATGTTTTACTGACAGGTTTGCTGAAGTTGTTGAAAAGTGTGTTTTTAAGAAAGCGAGCCTCTAACTTGTCGTCTGCTAGGAGCCGATGATTAAAAAGAGGCCAAAGATTAAAATGTGTTTTTTCTGTTTGTTTTTTTCCTCCGTCAGCCGGGTTCAACGAATTTTCAGCTCTCAGAATTAACACCAATGTCTGGGTCAGCACAGGGGAGGAAAAGGGGGTACAAATGTGGAGCGTTTTTTGGCAGAATAGGTTTCACGGCTGTTTCATGCTACATCGCCCATTAATGTTTTGTTTGGCTCCGGTGTTGCATAATGTAAATTTGAAACATGGTGGTTTTGGAGTGGGAGTATTGATTTAAACGACTCATCCAAAGTCTGCATGCTTGCATACACAGACACACACGCAGACTGTGGTCCACACCACGATTTTCCAGGCCCTTAATAATTACCATGAAAACAGTTTAATCTTTGTCAGGCCTGTCAGTCTCCCTGTGTGTGTTTCTAGACTGATTTCTGCTTGTTTAAACTCTCCTGTCATTTATTTCTACACCAGTTAAAATTCTCACATGAAAGGGCCGGAGCCTAATGAAATGTAATGAGAGGAAACCCTCACACTGGCAGCACATATATTCACGTTGCATTATGTTCTTATCATCAAGGCGAGGACGTTTATTTTGCAGTTTCTTATACTCACTGCTTTTTTAAAAAATTTGATTCTGTTAAATACGGTGTAATCTTTAAAACAACTAGAAGTTAAAACCTGCACACTGACATCGTCCTCTTGCCTTTCACTGCTCGTACACACACTCAGCAGCCTCTCTCTCCCCCATAACACACACAGAGGATATACAACGTGTCTGTCAGCGGGGTGGCCATTCAGCAAGGAGGCCCCGACAAAACCGCCACTTAGCCTAGCGCTGGGCTGGCACAAAGGGCCGAGGTCAGGGGTCACTGTGAAGGCTGGAGCTCCCCACATCCTTTTCTCATGCTTTTTCTTTTTTCTCTCTGTCTCTCCCTCTCGTTCTCTCTTCTTGGAATCTCCTGCCGCCTCCAACCCCCCACCCATCTCCTCCTCCTCCTCCTCCTCCTCCTCCTCTCTGCCTCCTTCCCCTCCATCCTTCTCCCCTCTATTTTGCAGGTCTTCTGGGCCCATTGTCTGAACGGCCTCTTCCACTCCGTCATCCTCTTCTGGTTCCCCCTTAAAGCCTTCCAGCATGGTAAGTAGCTCCCAGAGACTCCGCCACGGCTCTCGGTGGACTCGGTGGATGAAGAGGGAGGACAGTCAAACACACATACTTTGTCTTAATTAGTTCTCTCTTCAACCGTCCGGCCATGAATTGCAAACATGTGTGTGCTCCAGCAAGAGTGACACACACTGACAAGCGTATATTCATGTTTGCACACAATGACCCGCTGAAGTGCTTTTGCACACAGTAATTTGCACTTACTTCATTTTTTATAAACACACAACTCAGATACAAACTTTCCAGGTGATTGTTCCGTGCAGACAATGATGCTTTTTATCCAAATAGACAACTATCAGTCTTTTTGTGTGTGCAATTAAGTTTAAATTTAATTCACAATAACTTAATTTATCTGTAGGTCAATTGTGCATGTTTGTGCACATTAAGATGCAAGGCTTCTGTGTGTGCATGCAGAGAGAATAGGGATCTTTGAGCCGGTAAGTCTTTGCTGGCCAGAGCAGAGGACCACACAAGCTTGGGCCTTCTCTCCAAACAAAGGCGCCAAGCCCCTTCACTCTGACTGACAGGCTGTCAGCAAAGCCTCAGCACACACAAGCCATGTGACCAGCCGGAAGTAAAGCGAAAGGGAGCTTCTCTTTCTTTCTTTACTGGCAGTCGCACACTGCTGATATTTTAGCCTCGGCCGCAGCCCAAATCCACGTGGGCAGTTTGGAGCAATATGTCTGTGTGGTTTGCAGTTAATTAAGATTTTATTAATTTAGGAAGTTCTTCTAACCTGTTTCAGGAAAAGTGTTCTCAGTAGGTTGGATTCTGATTTAATGGCAGAATAAACAACCATTTTGTCAGAAAAACAGTCATGTTCTTCCTATTTCAGCAGTGAATTAGCCAGAACATTTAATTTCTGACCATGATTAATGCACACCAATTCCGCTATTCAGTCTTACAGATGGCTTTTCATAGAAACACTCTTTCCTAATAGTTGCGAAAGACAGAATTAACATTCCAGCCTCTCTCAAAGGGCAGTAATGGAAGCAGCATTTGACTGTGGTTTTCACTTCATGTTCCCATGTCTGCTTTTATATCCAAGTCTCTAATAGAGCGTTTTACACCAAAGTTCACACTGAGATGTACATAAAATAATATTCAATGTGCTGTCTGGTTGTTTACTCTTTGGATCACTTAATGGAACTCTGTATGAAACTCAAGACCTGAAAAGAGACAGCCCTGGCCCTGAAAGCTTCTGTTGTTGATTCCCTTCACAGATACAGTTTTTGGCAACGGAAGAACTCCAGACTATCTCCTCTTAGGCAACATGGTTTACACAGTAAGTGCACCAATCTTCTTGACAGGCAGTGTTTCTGCTATGTTAAATGGTTCAGGTGTCTGAGCCAAGTGTTATCCAATTTCTGTGAATACACGTCGTTTCTTGTGCCTTTTATTTTGTCTGCTGATCTTTTTAGTTTATACTGTGCAGTATGTAAAACATAAATACTGTATGTGCTTAATGAAAAATTCAGAAATGTGTGAAGCACTTCCCATGACTGATTTTAGTTTTGAAGGGAGACAGTCTTGGTTGAATGTCACTGTGATTTGTGTCTCCACAGTTTGTGGTCATCACAGTTTGTCTTAAAGCCGGCCTCGAGACCTCATCCTGGACCATGGTAAGTTGATAGCTCTCTCCTCTCTCGCTAAGGTTCTGTTATCTCTTTCCAATTCCTCCTTTTTATGTGACCATTGATACTTGTGACATATTTTACATCCTCTTCTTATCTCCAAATCTCTTTATGGTTTGTTCCCACTGAGCTTTTAACTGTAAACCCAGTGAAATTACATGTACCGTATGGTAACTCCTTCAAGTTACTAGAAGCCACTCAATGTGAGCTTTTATGCCCACATTATAAAAATAGCAACAAGCAAGACAGGAAAAAGTTGGGCCTAAACACTTTCTGTTACCACACTGTCCTCTGATTCTCTACTAACAGTTCAGTCACATCGCCATCTGGGGAAGCATCGGCCTGTGGGTAGTGTTTTTCATTATCTACTCCTCCCTGTGGCCCCTCATCCCTCTGGCTCCCGACATGTCAGGAGAGGTAAACACATGCATGCTAGCATGTACTCATACACATGCTTACACACCTACACACACACACACACACACCTACACACACACACACACACACACACACACACACACACACACACACACACACACATACGCTGGCACTCTGTCTCTCTGTCTCACAGCAACAACTTCCTCTGGTACTAAAGAAACTGCTGATATAATCGTATATCACTGACAGATCTGCAGTGCCTCATAACTTATTTTCTGCTACAGACAAATGCTGGTGGGAAATTTCAGTTAAACTTGACACAGATCTTTGTAAGGAGAACCAGAGGGGTGTAAACTGTCAGACCTCTGGCTTGTGTTGCATAATGACTTAATTGGGCCAATTAGCCCAATGTTTGTGTTACATTGGCCTCCCTCGGCTCTGAGTATCCACAGGTGACATTGAAACAGTGAAGCAGTCTGGAAGCTAAGCAAAGAGAAGGTGAGGATGTATTTGGTATACACACTGATGTCCTAAAAATCTCCAGGATCAGAAGTTGAGTTTAAAATGCCCTTTAAAGTTCATTAAATGTTAAAAAAGATTTTACACTGTTTACTACTTTTAGAGAAGTTATTTACATGTTAATGTGACTACTGTCTCTCCGGGTCACCACAGGTGGTCAATGGGAGCCTATTGACCACAGGTGACATTTCCCAGTGCATTCTGGGGAAGAGAATGAGGCATCTTTTCATTAGAGAACAAGAACACAGTAGGAAGCTATTCATAGAAAAAGGCTGGCACCACACAGCATGCAGTAGAAGAAAATAACTATTTATCTCGGATTCTGTACTTGTGTGTCCTGTTTTAGATAATGCTCCTGGCATTTAGGGATTCAGTGAACATGTAAATTGTAACACGGTTCAGTTGAAATTTGCTTATTCACATTTTGGTGGAGAGGTAGCTTTAAAGGTGCTGGTAAGCAGACTTTGTTAATGTCGGACAGAGCCAGGCTAGCTGTTTCCTCCTGTTTCCTGTCTTTAAGCCAAGTTCAGCTAACTAGCTGCTGGCTGCAACTTCATATTTACTGTACAGACATGAGAGTGGTATCAATCTTCTCATCTAATTCTTGGCAAGAAAGCAAATAAGTGTATTTCCCAAAATGTCAAACTATTCCTTTAAGGGCTACACCTTTTAGTAAAAAAGTCCTTAATTTATGATCAGTTCTGCTGGTTGGATGATTTTAAAAAACTTGAGTTGTGTTTTTTTTTGTTTTTTTTCCAATCGTTTTTGCAGCGCATTTGGGACAGAAGAGGTTGAAGACCTCTTTACTGCCTTGTGATGATGTATCTAATTATAAGTTAGTAGGTAACAGTATTTTTGGAAGTCCATGACGGCTGGGCACTTGTATGTGCATGTCACAATAAATAACATAACTAACCAACTACACATGCACAGAAATGCTGACTGTTTTGCCCTCACTCGTACACACACACACACACACACACACACAAACACAGGCGATGGGTATTTATTAGCTTCACTCTATCCCCTGTCTGTGAAGCCTGCTGCTTTCATCCACGCCCCGCAGCACTTGACTGAAGACAGTAATGGTGTCCTGTGGGTAGTTGGTAACCCTACGCCTCTGCCCCAACGCAAGGATGCCAGTACATCATCAAACAGGGACACATCTCTCCGAAACCTGAGAAGGCATCAGAGACACAATCTCTGCTTCCAAGACCTTGTAGCCTCTGAAAAGCAGGATTATTCTCAACCCTGTTGCAGCCACGCATATTTCACCACGGCCCTCCTCAATGTGTGCTTGAATCTTCAAATATTTTTGTGCTGTCTGTCATCCATCTATTTTCTTTTACTCCTTCTCTTTACCTTGTTGCATCAGCTTTTTCCTCTTTGTTCTCTTTTTGTTCATCTTCCCCCCACTCCCCACCACTGCCAGTTGAAAAACTGCCCGAGGGCCAACAACATAACACCAGAACTCCCTTCTTCTCCTGTTTCTGCTCTCACTCACTGCCCAGCTCACCGCCTTTAACAAGAGACGTTAAGCAGCGCTCGGCTTCATGTGAACACATTCATCAATGTCAGGCTAAATATTCTTTGGACGATTGACAAGACAGGTGCAGGATCCATCCACAAAAACGCACTAAAACAGCTAGTATGCTTTTCACAGGCACTCCCAAACTGGCTCATCCCATTTGCACCTCATAAAAGTCTGACACAGATATCAAAAAGAAAATGTCAGATTATACTGTTCAAGCAGTGTAATCTGCCACACTAAGCGGCTTAGCTTCACCTCGGGAGATATCTGGTGTATTCTCTGTCACACTGACCTGCTGTCTGCTGACTTGCCTCTGCTCTCAACACAGCTCTCTCCAGTACAGTTTATCCCTTCTCTCTGCTCGCTTTTCACACACACCTTTGCTGTTGTCCAATTTCTGCTGCGAGCTGCAGTGGAGCACCTCTCACTCTCACTCAGACTCAAGTACTTGTCATCAGGATTTTACACTCTGCATCAGATTCTTCCAAAGTTTCTGCTTAGTGATAAGAGACATTTTCTCAGAAAGGAATCATTTTACCAAGACGTTTGATGATTCGTAGTGTACCAGGAATACACTCAGGGCTATCTGTGCCAGTCTGTGAGATATTGATGAGATTAAGAGCAGGAATGAAAACAATTTCTAGAGAAACAGATCAAATTATTCGTTTCTGTTTTCAGGCATTTTGAAAGAGTGGTTTATATTTAAGGGCAGATTAATTAAGTGTAGCTTTAGTTGAGTTATACAACAGTTTATCATAAGCGTCTGTTTTCTTTAAAAAAAATATATCTCCCCTTTCTTCCCATATATTGAAGTTCTCTTTTCTGGCTGAATGTGTTTGGTGCAGGTATTTCTTTACTCACACGTGACTAGTTTAACCCGGAGACCTCCTGTCATTTGTAACAATGGCGCAAGTTGTCTGTGTTCTTGAAAATGCATGAGTCTACCATGTCTGTGCAAAAAAGTAAAACAGAATTGGGAAAAAACAAAACAAACCTACCATAATTCTGACACTAAAAACAGATGTCTGAATTCGCATCCAAATATTTTATTTTATTTTGCTTTTGGCGTTGGAATGATACAACTGATGGAGCTTCATCTTTGCAAAATTGTAAGGTCCACAGGTTTTGTAATTCTTGTCATGAAACCACACATTTAAAAAGCCGATGTCACGTATCATTTTACTGCTTTGCTATTGCGCTCCATAAAGGATAATGGCAGATCATGGCCCATTTTAGTCCCGTTGTTGTTGACTCTTTTTCAAAATACGCCATAGTTATTTTTTTGTGTGTGTTTTTATTCCCCTCCAGGCAGTTACTGGTTTGGAAACTTAAAGAGAAACTTGAAACTTGCTTCACACAAGTAATCCATCAAAGTAAACATTTAGAACTTTAGTTTTCAGCCAAGTTTGATTATTGTTGTTTGCAACTTACCTGAAAGGGCAGGTTGATTTGAAAACCGGTGATGAGTTCATGTGCTCCAACATGAAGGATTTGAGAGTTAGCTGCCAAAATTCCCCAATACATCGAAAACCCTGCTAGTGATAGATAAACGTCTTTCAAATTAACTGAAAACTGGGATAATGTATTATGAACTTCTTGTTCCTTTTGCAGGCAGAATTATTCTTTGTGAAACAAACTCACGTCAAAAGGCAGACAAGGAAACAAAATTTGAATATAAACTCTCACATTTGTAGATGCTTTTGTGTTTGAGTGCCTGTATGATCTTACAGAGAGGGAGCTTTAATTCTTCTGGTTTAGACTGAAACAAGCTGCCGTCATAGGTATAAAAGAAACCTTCCTGATTTTTAAACTTTTGAAAGACCCAGTGATGGAATTATTGATCCTTGTTCATGTCTGTTGACTCAGTCCCTCAGTGGTACTTCAGGAATCCTTTTATTCCTTCTTTAAGATTCATGAGTGTGTCATATGGGAGGTTTTTTCTTGTACCCATACCTGTTAGTCCTCCCTCGGCTAATGATTGATAAACACCACAACACATACTTAGTGTAATAACTGACCATGGCGTACAGTATTAGTGAGAAGAACGGTTTTAATTTGCTGTACAGGCACTGTAAATCACGTGTGTGTAGTCGTTGTGGTGAGACTGCTGAGTTTTATGTGTGTGTTTATGTAAAGAGTTTTTTTCCCCCTCTGTTTTCCTAGTCGATGTCTTTCTGTCTTTGTTAGGCGATACAGAGAGAGAGCATGGAGTGGATGAAAGACCCAACTGAGATAGTCTTTGTTTGTTATCCACATTGAATGATTGGAGCCCCATTTGGCCAAACGTATAGTTTCATCTTCAATTTCCCTCCTCTCCTTGAAGCCAGCATGTACAGCCTTGTCTGGTTAAGCCAGCTGAATTCAGCCAATTGGAGAATCAACATGGATAGATGCAGACAAAAGTAAAGTCTCAGACAGGATTCAACTTAGTCTAACCCTTCTCCTCTCAGTCTACCTAATAAAAAAATGGTGTACAAAGGAGCTCTGTGCATTCAGGAAGCTGGTGTTTGAGTACTAGCATCTCTGGGATGTCGTACAGCTGGCAGTGTTATGAAGTTGGTTTTTCTTAGTCTTGTTTGCTGAATCCAGAGCATACTGTAGACCTGTGAAGTGAATAGAAAAGTAGTGGATTACCTCAATTTACATTTGCCATTACAATGGCAGGCATTAACATAATTCAAGCTGCTGAGACTACAGGCTTTCATTATCAGCCAGGTGCCAGATTTTCTTGATCAAGTCTTCTTGGAAACAGACGCATAAAACACTTGGTCTGGTTCTCTTGATATCCTTTCACATACTTTCCCAAAGTTTAAGGATTTATAACTCTCAATAAATTTGTATCTTTGATGTTCTGTAATTTTAAACCGTTATTTGAACACAGCAGATTTGCTGAACATGAATGATTTTATCCCCCTGAAAAGTCCTGTTCCAAACTCACAGATACTGTACCTTGAAGCTGCAAAGTACGACCATAGTCCGGTCTGTTGGCCACTTAGCAGGTCCACCAGAGCTGTTGGGGGTTAAGTAGCTGTGTTCAAGGGCATTTCTCTAACCAGATTTATCCAGGAATTGAAAGGGTAACCTTCTAGTCAGAAATCCACCTCTCTTTGTTTTTTAAAGAGAAAGTTTCTGCCTTTTTTTTTAAGCTTCATTTGGTAGTTGTCAGTGTAGAAATAGACAGGAAAGGTGGGGTATAGAGAGGTATGACATTGCAACAAAGGTCCGCAGCCTCTTGACCACCACGTCATCCCCAAATTCTTACTGTTCATCATTTGGAAAGGAGTAGAAATACCCAGAAACGTACATCTTACAGCAGTTTACAAGGTAGTTGGTAGTCAAGGTAGTTGGCATTTTGCATGTGTGCAAATTTTGCACGTATGATTGTTTCTGTCTGTCTAGAGTGTGTGTGTGTGGCCATGAGGGGATCGGCGGCCTGTCAAAATACACCCCTCCATACCAGCAGACACTACTGTCTGTCCAGCCAGACAAGTTTATTAGTTTGTCCTAAAAATACAGCCCCGCTCTCCGGACCTCTCTCACCCCGTCCAGCTCCCAGGGGCCCCCTGGTATGAGACATCGCTAGCATCCACCAACACTGCTGGCCTCGCTCGTAGTCATGGAGCCTGTCCAGATACCAGAAGACAAACATTTGTTGATTGTAACTGGTCAGATCTGTATGGATTTTGAAACCTTGACGTCAAATTGAAGAACTAACAGTGAATTAATGCAGTTTATTTAGGTCTAGTTTTACTTTGTTACTGTCTTATGGTTTCTGTAGTTTTCACAGTTGTACTTAATGTTATTATGAGTTATTGTACCCAATGTTATTACCAATTTTATTAGATTTTATGATAAACTTGAGATTTGAAGTATGGGTGGGTCCTGTATATATATCATTTGTGGCTCAGAGTTGTGTATGGAGATATATAAATATTGTTCATAGATTGAACTAAGATGGTTTATTTTTCAAGCTTTCTCGACTTTGATTTAACATGCTGAGCATACATCCCTGGTTTATTTTCAAATGACTCTCAAGACAGCTAAAATGCCCCCATTAAAATGCATGATACGCCTGATGAAAACGAAAATAATTAAACTGACTTACAACAAAAAAAAAAAAAACAGTAAATGTTTCCACCAGGGCTGCATAATTTCAAAAATTGTCATGAAAATATCCCATGCTTTGCTGCAATTTTCCCTCATCTCATACATTTGCAGCATCTGGGCAACACAGAAAAGCTCTATTCATCCACGTCCCATCTCAAACTGTAGGAAAAAGCCATTTTTGATTTTCTGTCATTTGGGATTTCCTCTTCCCTCAGTGTTTTGTCAGACATCAAAGTCAATTTGCAGGTAATAGCGAACAGATTAGCTAATTTGAGCAAACCTGAGCGCTTTGATAGTTTTGACACTGATGTGTGTGTGTGTGTGTGTGCATCCTTAGGGCCCTTCCTGTGTCACATTACAGGAAACACACTGTAGAGGGGCCCAAGCAGTTTAAACAAGTGGCACATTACAATGCAAGGAGCGCAAGTTTTGCACTTTGACATGTAATGACAGATAGTTTCAGTGCAGCGGGCCAAAGCAAACATCGTCCTCACACAGAAAGCTGAAAGGTTTCGCCCCCACCAACAACATCCACTGTCTCCCCTCCGCTCTGGATCCAAAACAACCTCCTGACACGGCCACTGCTTTGTGATTTTTATTATAAATCATCACAGCCGACTGTCTGCTACGAAGGAATCATATATTTCCTACAAATGCAGCGAATACGGAGAAGAAGCTGTTTCTTGAAATGCCTGATCCAACTGGATCGTATCCAAATGTGTTTTTCTTCCAACAAGATAAATGAGTCTCAGCGAGGATCACAGCTGTCTTATTTGAAGATTTATTTTGCTGATGAACTCGATGTGAACATTTGTTACATACTGCGTTAAAAATCAAACATCAGCTCATTGTTTATAATTCAGAGGATGTCAGGCATAACTCAGAGTTATGTGACAGCAAAGAAATCATCTCTGTTTGTGAACTTTTAGTCAACTTGGCTGACAATAATGATATGATGCAGACAAAAATACGAAATTTGTGAACACTTTTATTAAGAATAACTAAATATTTTTGTATTATTGGGCTGAGGTGCCCCTCTGACAGTCAAACTCCTACCTAATATAATAATCACAGAGTAGTGAAGTTGGCCAAGCTTTTGGTTTCAGATTTTTTTTGTTACTATTAAGTTTCATTTGAAATTTTAATTTTAACAATACAGGACTTCTTTTCATTATTGATTAATCTGCTAACTATTCTCTTGATTAATCGTTTGGTCTGTAAAATGTCAGAAATAGTGAAGAAGACTTGAAGAAGAAGCCGTGCTAGCAGCTCTTTGAGGCTGTACTTAGGCACAGCAGTGCTTTGACGTCACGCTAACATGCTCACAGTGACATTGCTAATATCCTGGTGTTACACAAGTGTAATGTTTACCATGTTCACCATCTTAATGTAGTGTGTTAGCATGCTAATATTAGCTATTAGCACTAAACACAGAGTACAGCTGAGGCTGATGGGAATGTCGTTAGTCATTAGTTTAGTTATTGATATATGTGGTGGGCCGACAGACCAACATTGTATTACATCTCTAGACTCATGCCGCTAGCATGGCTAAAAATGATCATAATTTTAAAGCCCAAATATTTTCACTTGATTTTCACATTCGACAGAGAAGAGAAGCAAATCCTCACTGAAACCAGTGTTTTGCTTAAAAATGGCCTAAATAATGAATTGTTTATCAAAATAGTTGCAGATTACTTTTCTGTCTAACAACCCTTGTGTAAAGGGTCGTGTTTTGGCAATTGGTCATAAATGTCTCGCATTTTTGTTTTTGAAAAAGCTACTGTATTCTGAATTGTTTTTCACTGCAGTCACAAACAAAACACTGAATTATAGTTGTGGAATTTAATTAATTAAATCAAATGTATGAATTTCTCCAGTGAGCTTTTTTAGCTTTCTGCAACGCATCCAAAGCCACTGACAAAGACTTGGCTAACTGGCTAATGGTTTTCAGATATTATGTGGATATTCTCTATAAACATGAATTATTGAAAGTGGAACTTGCAAGTATTAAACTCTGATAATTAGGCCTACAGCTCCTATGCTTCATCGACACCCTCTTACATTGCTGTTGTATTGAATGTATCATCAAAAGCACCTCAGATCACAGTCCTGTGTCTCCTGTGAAGTATTGACAGGCGCTCTCAACACAGCAAACAGTTGAGCTGTTTTCCTATTAAAGAGATACCACTGTCTAAATACTTCACAGGTACTTCCTCCACCCTGAAGGGGCTGAGAGGTGGAGGAGATCCAAACAAAATCATGGTGTCATTTAGTCACGGAGGATTAACCCACTTTGAGGACGTTTTTTGGACCCATCTCCTCTCTATTTCCACAATATAACTGTTTGTTTTTGGCTGCCTTTGTCATGTATGTTATTCATTATGTGGCACTTCAGAGGATGATAATGGCTGTTCTTAATCAGGTGTTTCTTCTTTTGAAGAGCTCTTCTTTTTATCTGATCAGTTGTTGAACTCAGCATTGTCTACAGTGACCTGAGAGTGTGTGTGTGTGTGCGTGGCAGGCGGAAATAATGTTCAGTTCGGGGGTCTTCTGGACGGGCCTGGTCTTCATCCCTATCACCTCACTGGTCTTTGACGTGGCCTACAAAGTGTGAGTATTCTCTCCGCTCTCCTCGCTCATCATCACTCCAGTACACATCCGATAGGGGAAATTCCTCCAGAATCTCTCGTATCTCCTGAAGAAATTGCTGCCCGAGTTTTTGTACGGACTTCCAAGGAAGTCTAGCTTTTCAATTCTGTGAATACTCCATGGGAAATGTTTGTATCTGCCCTGGGTCTGGTTGACATCAGCCCACAGCAGATTCAAGGTGTCAGGAGTAATTTGCAAACCTAGAAGTTTTATTTCCTGATGTACTCAAAGCAGTTTGAATTGGTCGATGGGGTATTTTAATGTCAGTCTTTGAAGGTTTTATCATGTTAAAGCATCTCTCACATGATTTTGTTTTAAATATTGTTTAATTTACAGGGTGAAGAGGGTGTTTTTCAAGACCCTGGTGGATGAGGTGCAGGAGCTCGAGGCTTTATCCAAAGACCCTGGAGCAGTGGTGCATGGAAAGAGGTACAGTTACACACCACTTCACCACTCTTGTCTTTGTTCCATGATTTTACATTTATTGACCTAATGATTTATCTCCAAGTGGACCAAAAACATTGTTGTCAAAAAATTAACCTATAAGGTGAAATATTGAGACTAATGTAATAACAACAGTTATGTCCTAGAATTCAAGTTGTGTTTGTTTTGTTTTGTTTTTTTTTACAAAATATCAGTTTGGTCTTTTTGTTTCCTGTTTGCTATAATGTACCGTTAGTGATAAACACATTCAAAGTCTAAAAATACTTACATACAAACTCTGTAAACATACAATCGTATCGATTGTCTGTCTGATGATGTTTATGCTCACAAGTTGGGATGTATTATGTAATATGGGAATCTTTTCCATCTCTGCCACTCATTCTATATGGCATGAATGCAACATTATTCTCACCTGTTGATCCCTCACTTTTTTTGCGTCGCTGGTTCATCACCTCTTTTACACACTACCTTGCGAAGCCAATTGCTCGGCTCACAGAGAATAAACAGGGCCGAATTTGGCGCTGATTTCAGTGGGTCTTTCACATTACATGTAGTAATGTGGATTAAACATTACATCACAGAATATGCCATTTTATATTGATATAGTACTTTAATATATTGTAATTTCTTTGGAGATTAATTGGATTAATTGAGAAACAAATCCAGCAGATTTAACAAATGTTAAATGAACATACTTCAGCAACATTGCCCACAGTGGCCCGACAGCAGAGATATACAAAGGGAGAGCGACAGAGTTATGAATGGCATAACAAAATGGCACTTTTATATCGTCTCACTGTATATTTCATCATATGGCCCAACACTATCAGGGCTAAAGAGTTGAGGCCTCAGCCATTATTCTTTTGGTAGGCAAAATATGAAGCATCTTTTCCAGATTCTCAAGATTAACTTGGAGGAAGAATCATCTGTAACCTCCAAAATCCCTCAAAATTTTACAAATACTCACGGCTCCACTGCCAACAATATTCCTATGTGGAAGAGAGAAATCTTAAAATTACTGCTAAATTGCAGGCGTTTGACTATAATGTCAGTAATCATGTCATAAGAGTAGATATCCACGTTTTTCTCTCCCAAATAGTGAATGTCTCATTTTAGAGCAACGGTCCTCCTATATTAAAACCATATATTATAAAAACGTATTAGCTGAACCAGGTCTGCTCTGCTCTCTGGGGTCTGAGGCCTGCAGCAGGCATCAACATGAAGCACATCAGTGTGAGATCTCCTGCTGGCTGAAAGTGATCCCCCTGCCTGGCCACTGTCCCGGACCCAGCAGGCTGCAGGCGCACACAGACACACACACACACACAACCCCCCCTACAGAAACAAACATGTAGAGCTACAAACACACACATACATGGATGATTTTGTATAAATGCATGTAGGAGGACCCTGTATTCACATAAAGACATGCCTAGAGGACTCATGCACACACATTTGTTAGCTTTACATGAATGCCTTCTGGCCAACATGCTGTTTCAAATATTTCACACACACACACACACACACACACACACACACACACACACACACACACACACACACTTTGTTCTTACCCCTGCGTCTCCAGAGTTTTGTCTCCCTACATGGTGTTTGTACCAGCAGGTAGAGCAGTTGGCAGGTCCGTCCACTCTGGAGGTGCTTGATGTATGGGTCATTAAATCTGCCTGTGGTGCTCAGCATGCTGCTAACACACTGCCTGTTTCTGTTTCTGTGTGCATAGTTTGACGGAGAGGGCCCAGCTCCTGAAGAACGTCTTCAAGAAGAGCACAGTCAGTTTGTACCGTTCTGAATCCATGCAGCAGAACCTGCTCCGTAAGTTACACAATTTTTCTTTCTCTGTCTCTCGTACCTCCTAACTTCTCTCTTACTTCCTTTCTCACTAAACGTGCCTCAAGATGGAGGCATCAGGCCGATAACTCAAAGGCAAAAAAAGACTTCAGTTTATCCACGTTTCCAAATCTGTTCCCTCATCAGGGGAACCAATCAAGCGTCATTATTCCTCCTCTGACACATACTGTATCTCTAAAACGTCCAGAGTAGCTCGCCCTTCGTCTTGGGGATGCAGTAACACTCTGTTCATCCCACTTCTCTTCATAAATACTCTGCGTGAACCAGATGCAGGAAACATACATCAGTAACTGTGTCTGCAAGCAGCCCCACGGTTCCCCATGTCTTAACCTACACAATATCTACCCAACAAACTGCTTATATGAGCTGTTAGATGAGTTATTTTCATATCGAGTCGGAGACATGAATACAAGCAGTTTGGATTGTGCTGGATATCGAATCTCACTACTTTTTTTTATCATCTGAAAAATATGAAAATACTCTTAGTCTTGTTTTCTTTTATTAAATTTTACCTGATTTAAATCAAAATGTTGTTAATTTCTCCAAAGTATTTTATTTTTTAGATACATTCCCATTTTCTTGTGTGTTTTCAAATCAAACACAAATGTATCTAAGGCCCCATTCAGACAGGATTAATGTTACAGTTGGAGGTTCGGGATAAAATATTTTTCAACTCACTGACAGGCTTAGTGTTATTTATAATGTTAGTATTATTTACCGGTAATTATTCAGCTGTAATTAATTATTAACACAGACAGCTGCAAACTAAACTTAAATGTCTCTTTCTAAATGTTGATTAGGCTCTGCATATACAGTAAGAAAGGGACTGATATCTGCAACAGTGTTAAAAACTGTACATAAAATCAGTTTGGCTGTACAAATGTGGACAGAATTACTTGTAACATGCAGCGGCGTCTTGCTCTCATACAGTTTATGTCAATTTTTCCTTCCTTGTATCGATAGACTGGTGAATGATCTGTCGGGTTAACAAACTTCTTTTCTACTTCTTGACTTCTCACAATGTGCGCTGAGATGATGACATTCAGGGACAGTAAAAGCAGCTCTACAGTATGTATAAAAACTCAGAGATACACTGAAATGCGAAGCGTCTCTGTGGACTGAACTCAAATTACAGGAGGACAAGCGAGTTTGGTAATCTGCGCTGTAATTGTTACTGAGGTGTGGGGTGAAAAATCAGATATATATTCGCTTTAGACCGGATTTAAATAACTGACCAGCGCAGGTGATATTTAAATCCCCCCACCTCCCCTACAGAAATCAGTCGTGTTCGAATGGGGCTTACTTTCTACTATAGTAAGGTATCCAAAAAGGATCTCAGCAAAACCCAGGTGTCACGCTGGAACCAGCATCAAAGACTTTCCAGTGGTACTCTCAGCATGGGTTTGGTTTTCTGTTAATTTTTCTCTGTTCTGTCCTTTGTCTGATCAGTTTGTTTTTTGTTTGTCTCATAGGTGGGGATGAGACCGTTGTTGTGTGATACCTTTTTTAAATTTCATTATTCAAACCTCACCCCGTTTAAAACTCCAGCCCCCCCCCTAGCTCCCTGATAGACGCCTCTCTCCCTCTCTTTTTCCGTTGTCGACTTCCTGTCCTTCCACTCGTGTGTCCTGAGTAGAGCGAGATAAAGATGAAATGATGAAATGTTGCGCTGTTATTCCCCCACAATGCACTCGTCTCAGCGGGGTCCTTTGAGCTTCCCCGCTGGCCTCCAGGTACTGACAGAGTCATTTGACACCTGAAGGTGAGTCAGGGGTCAAAGGTCAGAAAGGAAACCTGTAGGAAAGTTTAGGTGGTAGATAGGGCTGCTGTTATACTACAGATAAAACTTGCCATTACTTTTTAAAACTCCTTTTAGTGTATTTCTATTTATTATATTATTTATTTTTATTTTCATCACGATTCATTTTAAAGGAATAGTGTGACATTTTGGGAAATATGCTTATTTGCTTTCTTTCAAAGAGTAAGAAGATCGATACCACTTTCACATCTGTGTGTTAAATATAATAAACAAGTTTGTGCCACTCATGTATTAGCATTAGCACATAAGTGTCCACTTGTCTGAAAAAAACTTCTGTATGCTGCATGATAAAAACAATTTTTAACTTAGCTGGTGGCTACCTGGATAGGAAAGCAGGTCACAACTTGGGAAACCGGTTAACAATCTTTTATGTCATCCAGGTGGTTAGAAGAGTCTTTGAGGATTATGGAAACATCTTCAGAACAGTAGTCAATTTTGACCTTCTGTGTTTTTCAGACATCGCCAGGTAGTTCTCTTTCAGAGAAATAAATGCTTAGCTCTGTGACTCGAATGTAATGCTAATACATGAGAAGCACAAACTGTGGCTAGCTTCAATTCAATTCAGTTTTATTTATATAGCGCCATATCATAACAAAGTTATCTCAGGGCACTTTTTCGAATAGAGCAAGTCTAGACCGACTCTTTATATTTACAGAGACCCAACAGTTCCCACCATGAGCAAGCACTACAGCCAGTAGTTACTTGGCTTAGCTTAGGATAAAGACTGGAAACAGGTGAAAACAGGTAGCCTGGCTCTGGTTCTTGCTCCCAGCCGAGAAATAGTCTCGAACATAAGCCCCCATTAGACCAAAATTGTTGTTTTTACTCTTCAGTTTATGTACAAATTAAACACATGAGATATAACGTGTTAATTAGTGCTGGTAGGCAGATTTTGTTACCTTTGGACAGAGCCGGGCTGGCTGTTTCCCAGTTTCCAGTCTTTATGCTAAGCTAAGCTAACAGCTGCTGGCTGCAGCCTTAAATTAGACATGAGTGGTATCAGTCTAACTCTTGAAAAGAAAGCGAATTAACATATTTCCCAAAACGTTTAACTATTGCTTTAAGTTTTGTCTTTTTGTTAATTGTTTATTATGTTTGTTCAGTTGTTTTTATAGTGTGTGTTTTATACTTTATAAGAAGTTTTTATCACATTAATCACTGATCTACATGATCTTAGTTTTAAATGCTTCTATCCTTTTTCAGATGGCTACGCCTTCTCTCAAGACGAGAACGGAGTGGTGTCTCAGTCTGAGGTCATCAGAGCGTACGACACCACCAAACAGAGGACCAACGAGTGGTGAGCCTTCTGGTTCCTGAAGGCCGGCCAATCTGGAGCCACAACGGCCGTTTTTAACGGCGCTATTTGAAGCTTAACGAGGAGAGGACGAGGTGCAAGCGTGTGCCTCCGGAACTGAGGGGAGTTTTGGACGTGAATATGAAATGGACAGAGGAGAGGGACATGGTGTTGTCTTTGAAAAAGGGGGGAAAAAATACACAAAAAAAAAAAACAAGGAACAAAACAAAACGTGTTCACTATCAGCTGTAGTTGTGTGTCCAGCAGACATGATGAGCACTGTGCTTTCTTAGCAGTCTGTGGTCTGACGTTCTTCACTGTTCTCGCTCAGTTTGTTAGAGTGAACGTCTCCTTCGCTATTGAAAATCATTAAATTGAAATCAAACTCCTAACCACTGTTATTATATAAGTTAAAACACTGGACGATGATTAGTTTTAGAACTTGTGAAAGATTGCCAAAGAGCAGTCGTATATACAATCTTCCAAGCACTAGTGAATTCGGAAAACTTTAAACCAAATGTAATCACACTCCTGAGTGTATTCCAGCACTAAACGGACCACTACAGAGCAGACATTTGTAATATTTTAATTTTCTTTTTGCACTTCAGGAAGCATCTACTATGTAAAGCCTTACATTTGCTCATGCCTTCATCCTCATTTCTTTTAAAATACACTTCTTTCTTCTAAGTTTCCTTTTTAAAGTATGTAGATATCAGGCTTGGTTTTATTTATTTTCTTTCTTTTTCTTTCTTTTTTTAAGAAGTTGCTTCCTGCAACCTACCGTAGTCCTGTTTCCACCATTTTTACAGCAGAAGCATTGCTCTTGACAAATAATTGCATTCCACACATCTCTCCTGTCTCAACAATCACAACGGTGCCTACGTAGAACTTTTCCCTCATAGAAGAAAAAGATAGCCAAGAATAGTTTAGCCAGCTAGCTTAGACCAGTGCTCCACACACACCTACTGAAGACAATATCGCTGTCGCCCCACCACAGTATTGCACTCGTACAATGTGCCTTGTGGCACATGTATAAACTAAGATTTGTTCCTGCAGAGGTGAACGGGAGGCTCTCTGATGGTCTTGTTGAAGCTTACAGTGGTGACAGTGTTTCCCTTAAAATGGAGATTTTATCCTTCTAACATAAGTGCCATTAGCTTGAGGGAGAGAGAAATATTAGCCAGGAGAACTCCACGACAATATCAAAACTACTTTGTCTCTATAGTTATTTTGTGGATTTGTATTTTTATATTGGAGATGTAAGAATTTTGCATTGACTGGCTTTGTAATGAACTGTCTGTAACTTTTTGTTTATGTCTTCCTCTGATGAACTGGCGGGATAGAATAGATCGAAAGAGGAAACTGAGCTTTTTCTTAAATGTCTTATTATTAATATTAATATTGTTACAGCTTGATTTATTTATAATTGACTACTTAATGTCTGTGTGATTGCTTTCTTCTCCCTATGGGAGATCAGATTTCTGATGGTGTGTGTGAGTGTGTCTGTCTGTCAGTTTATTGCCTGCATGTGCATGTGCTGTGTGTGTGTGTGTGTGTGTGTGTGTGTGTGTGTGTGTGTGTCACCTCTACTGTGGATAACGTCTATGTATGCATTGCATGTCTGTGTCCTCTCTGTGAGACTGGGAGTTTCTGGCGTCTCAGTCCTCCCGGTGTGTTTCTTTTATTGTGTGTGTATGAGAGTGTGTGTGTGGTGACGCTTGCTCCAGTTGTCCGTCTGCACGACTCCAGGTATAGCTATGGTGTACTACTGTGTGCTGATGCATGGCCCGTATGGGAAAGTGCGAGTGTTGGCGTGTGGTACGTCTGTGTGTGTGTGTGGTGAAACTCTCGGCCTCGACTGTGGGAGTTTCTGATGCTCAGCTCGCTTTGACAGGAGATGTTGCACAAAGCACTCGATGTACCTTTCCAGTAGTGGATATCTGGTATTATCTGGTTTCAGTATATGATTTCTCTTGAGTGTACATGTTTGTAACTTGTTTTCTTCATGCAGTGTACCTCTGCTTCACAGGAAAGCTTTTTGTGATTCTCAGCTTAGTGAGGGTTTAGGATTCTTTCTCTCTGCTGGTCTTTGGTGTTGAAACTTAATTGGTTGTCATCTTTGTCCAAAAAAAAAAAAAATGTCCAGACTGCTGAATGTGGATGTCGTCGCTGTGGAAAGGCTTGGACTGTTGCTTTCTTTTTTCCAGAAAACATAAAACACACGTTGTCTGTGAAAGTCGTGGGCTGCATGAATGGATAACACAAACTGTTCTCTGAAATGTTAACTGTACTACTTTTATTCTCCCTCAAGTGTTTATCACTTCACAAAAAAAACAAAAACGCACCTTTAACTTTTCTTTTCAATATTTGTTTCTTTTACGTCAATTTGTTCAATGATTGTTCTGCATGTTGGGACTGCAAACTTATAAGTGTTGTCTTTAACTGCCATGAAGGACTACTGAAATAAACCTTTACAATCATGGAGGAACAATGTGTGCATTTGCAGGTTTGTAATCACTGTGTCATCTTGTGCCTGTGTGTGGCGACAAACAGGACATACAGCGCAGTGAGAACCTAAACAGGAAAAGGCAGGGAGAAACATGAGTCTGCATGCAGGACAAACAAATGATAACAACAGAGTCCCTACTTGTTATGATAGTGAAGTTGAGTCGACCTCCTTGTGTGGACTGCCTGCGATCTGTTCATGTAATAGATGGAGCATCCAGATTAATTAAAAGTGACCCAAGTAGACTTTTATTTTACTTTTATTTGACTTTTATCAAGTTACGTTTACTAAATAAATCAGGGAGCATATTTAGCATATAAGATCATTTTTTGGGACATAAATCTTCTAGATGTTTAAATTCTGAGCCGAAAAAATTAATCGCTTGAAAATCTTTTGCCAACTATTTTGACAATCTGTAATTAATTATCAAGTGAAGATACCACAATTTCAGTGGTTCCAGCTTCTCAAATGTGAGGATCGTTACAAATTAAATATCTGTTGGTCGGACAAATCAAGATATTTTAAGACAACACTTTGAGCTTTACGAAATTGTGATCAACTATATCACTATTTTCTGACATTTTGTAGACCAAACAATAAATCGAGAAAAGAATCGTCAGATAAATCAATAATTAGAGTAATCGTTGAGCAGCTACCAGGTCAGAAATACAATAGAAGAGAAACTGTTTTATCTGATTACAGTGCAGCCAAACAAACTGTTCTGAAGACGCATTTTTGATAAACAGTTGTGGTCAGTGCTAACCTCTGTGACAAATATATTACGGGTGAAGTCGAGCGTGTTTCCTGTCTCATGTTTGGGAATGGACAAGTTAATTATTCCAGTGTGCTTCATTACTGTATTTAGTACATTATCACACTACCAGAATACAAACAATAGCGTCGTTGTCCTACACATCTGTGATCACTCTGATCTGAATATTTATTCATTAGGCGCATCAGAGCTGTGACATCACACCCTGTTTTGGGGCAGAGTGTGGGGCAATTTTATTGACCGTATCTTAATGCTGGATTTACATACATGCATCTTTTACTGCAAATCCTGTGTGCATAGGCAGTTTGAATAATAATGAAAAGTACTACACAGAGATAATTACTGAATGTTAATACATCGACTGGCTATTGTTGAAAAAATGCCAACCATAAACGGTGAATGAAAATCTTAAGATAGCAACTTTAAATGTGTTCTTGATCTCAAAGATGACGGATTTTGTTACGAGAAGAATCAAGTGTTTTCAGAAGTTTAGGCCCCAGAAAAAAGTTTCAACGAAACCCCTGAGACAGAATAAAGTTTTCAGTGTGAGGAGTAATCAGGATTCCTGCCTTCATGGATAACTTGGAAAAGAAGCAAGAAACTTTTTCAGGGCCTGGCAAAGACATGAAAGATGATACGTATCAGAAAGATTTAGGAAATATCGTGAAAATGTGTTCACAACTTGTCTTTTCCTTTTATAAGGAGAGCGTGGAATGTGAGAACTGACGTCCGAACTGACAGCCGCAAGTGTAAACAAAACCTGAAGAAGTTAACACTGGAATCTGTCAAATAACTGATCATGGAAGCTGTATTTTTTGATATAACAGTCCAGTGATAACGGCACAGACTTTAAGGAACCCTGAATGTAGAAGCAAACATCCTCCGACTGAACAGTTGGCAGGTTTCATGAGACACTGATTGCCAAGTCTATTTCACAGTCAGATAACCGGAGAACAGAACAGCCTTTGTTGAGATTTTGCCATACCTGTTGGTGCAACCTAAACCTCTATTTCTGGGGCGAGTTGTTTTTAACACTGTGACCATGCCATGCTCATTGAACACTGACAATGACTGATCTCAGCGCTGCATTCCTGCTGTGAAGTCTGGCGCAAGAATGAGCGACAGGTAGGGAACTGCTCTGCAGGCCCGACTGCTCCGGTTTCCTTTTTGTCTGAGCGATGATGAGGCTTCTTTCAGACCACACGCTTTTTTCTTTTTGTTCAAATGTCAAAAATGTCATTTAACAGACTTTTCTTTACATTTATCAGAGCACAGAAGGTACTGAGAGACAACATTTTATTTGCTGTAAATTAGGGAATCAATATAACAACCCTGCTGTGGGAATAATGTCTGTACAACATCTTATAAAAGTCAGTTTCCTCCAAAATAAAATGTCTTTTGTGTATCAAATCCTCCCCTCTTTCAGAGGTCCTTGCGATTGTCAAAAAAACACAATATTTCCCTGGTTTCCAACATCTATTTCTAATAATGTAACAATGCTCAGAGTCTCGGAGTGACAGTGTCTGTGCCATCCACCGGATCAGTATTTATGTTTTTCAAGGAAGGTTTGTGATAAATTGGCAAGATTTTAGTCTGTATTGTAAGCTGTCACCTTGAAAAGCAGCATGTATAAAAAAATAAAATGTAAGTCAGTGAGGTCTGTTTACAAAATAAGATAAAAGTGCACAAGATTCAAAACTGTTGCTGCCTCTGACAGGTCTGTTAATGTGTCCTGTGATGCAGAGGGGGAAACGCCTCAGGCCACGCTGCTTTGTTGTACTTTATCCCTCGTCCTCCTGTCGCGCTTCCTGTGTCCGTGCAGCGGGCCCAGGCCTTCCACCCAAACACCACCAGCTATGTTGAAATGTGTTTGTCCTCACCTGCTCACAGCCCATCATCTAAAAATCTTATAATCCCTCTATTTCCCCTGCTGAGAGCCCTGTCAGCTCTGTCCGAAGTCGGCGAAGCCCTTGGCCGCTGTGAAGGCGTCGGGCTGCAGGGGGAAGAAGTACTGCTGTGGCAGCAGGAACCCGGCGCTCTGAGAGTGGTGAGAGGGCATGGAGGGCTGGTGGAGCTGTAGCTGGGTGTGGGTGGAGGGGTGCTGGATGCCTCCTGACATGGGTGCTGGTGGGGATGTGTAGGGGGGAGGTGGAGGTGGTGGCAGAGTCTGAGGGGTCTGTGTGGGGGTGGAGGCTGACGAGGAGACGGTGGCAGACACCAGGCAGCCGTGCTGCTGATGCTGCCCCTGACCTCCGAGAGAAAACCTCCGCATGGAGCTGCCCCCTCCGGCCGAGCTAGAACTGGTGGTGGCCGTGCTGGACTGTCGCGATGGCGCGCGGATGCTCGGGGGAGCGGTGGTGAGGATCATGGGGATGGTTTCGCCCTGGCAGCTACGCAGGGAGAAGCGAATGGGCTGCTGGGTCGGCTGCTTGGGCCGCAGGCAGGTGCAGCAGTAGACGGCCACCAGAGAGCCGACCACGACGAAGGCGACAAAGATGCTTCCCACCATTAAGAAGGGCACGTAGACGGGCTCTGAGGGCAGAGGAAACACAGGCAGGTTAGGATCAATAATGAGGAAGCACCTTCATGTGACAGAAAGCTGCAGGTTATTAAAATGTCACTACATGTAGGGAAAACTTGTCTATATTCGTTGCCCTCGAGAACAAAAATAACAAATTTAACAGGTGAAAAATGTTCAGAGAAACTGAATAAATCAAAGATAAAATACATTATTTCTAACTAGGTAACACTTTACTTTAACCCCACTATTTAGCTTTTACAAGCACCATATAAACATTTAATAAATGGTGTATGAGACACTATAATGTAGTTGTAAGCAGTTATAAGGACATTTTAAGTGTTTATTAACCTACAGTATGTTTCAACAATTATAACTTATCTGTTTATACAGCAGCCTCCACGTATGTGCACACAGGAGGAGCTATAGTTGTTGACGAATACATTAATAAACACTTATATCTGCTTACAACTACATTATAGTGTGTTATAAAACATTAAATGTTCATGTAGAGCTCATAAATCCTAAATTGGGGGTTAAAGTACAGTGTCATTAAAAACTGCCTACACTGCTATTTGTTGTGGCTAAAATCGTGATACTAAACATGATTTAATCAAGCCATTTCTTTTAAATCCTTCATCGTATTATTAACAAAACCTAACAGAAACATTCCTGCTGGAAAACACAAACAGCTCAGGTTTCACTTTATGAAGCCCATTTGCTCTTTGGGAGGAAATCAGCGAATGTTTATTTATTTTGATTGGGGGAAAAAATTGGAAATTGCGAGCACACAGTCCATTCAGTCAAAGCCCCACAGCTTATCAGTTCGGGAAATTTAAAGAAAACTGATCAAACCTTGAGGGTTAAAAGTAACCTATTGTTAAAGATTTCACAACCGACAGAGGGTTAATGTAACACGCTGAGTCTGTTAAATGTTTAAAGAAGCCAAAGAAAAGGAGTTGCTGTCTCATGAAGTTGTGAGCTGTCAAAGGGAATGTGTTTTATATTTGGCAGCACTATAAACCTGCTTGTGCGATTAAGTTTTGAATACATCTCTGGAAAAAAAAAACATTTTCTGCATTGTGATCCAGTAAGTTACTAATGCCTGCTTAACTATTTATAAAGAATTAGTTTAAGAACATTTGTTGAATGACTGACATCAAAAACTACTCTTGCTGTCCTTTTTATGCTGAGAGCAAATCTGCAGTGAGTTGAGGTCAAATAAAGCCACAGGTGCTGGAAACTGGACACTTTGGTTGATTAATGCTGGAAATACATGAAAAACCTTAAAACATGTAAAAGCATATTAAAGGTGGCATAAGACAAAACTTCCTGCAACTTTTTAACTATAATATTTTGCCCTTGCTCCAAATCATTTCTGCAGGTTGGTCTGGTGGTTGGAAACTAAAGTGCCCTTGAGCAAGGCACTGAAACCTGCTCTATTCTGTCTTTATTGATGTTGTTCAGCTGACCTCTGACCGCTCTCTAGAAACCAACTTTCCTAAAGATCAATCAGACTAAATAAGCCATAAATTACACTGAACATCTGTATGCATCTTACTGAAATGTATTACAATTACATTTAGGTTAAATACAATTGATTTAAGAATTAAATTATGTATAAATATGTAGTGTGTATAAACTAATTTGCCTTTTTATGTGAAGTTTTGCTAAAATGCTGCACATGGGGGAAGACCTGAGAAAAGCGTTTTTAAGAACCAAACACGATTTTAAAATCACTGAACTTACGCGCTGCAAACTCGGTGTTGTCCACCTCCCGGTCGTTGGTGCAGCTGCCCTGGTCCAGCCGTGCGTCCGCGGCCGCGCAGCAGTACCGCAGCGAGCAGGAGCCGCAGCACACGGTGGCGTCCATGGTGTCAAAGTCCTCCGGACACTGGAAGCCCTCATGATAATTCCCATTAGCGTCCAGCCAGCCGTGGCAGTACTCCCCCTGTGCGTCCGATATCCGCAGATTCCAGGTCAGATATCCCAGCAGCAGGCAGCTCAGCAGGCGCACCATCCCGGCAAGCCGCTGGGGTTCACGGTTCCCTGCGTCCTGTGGGCTTCAGCCACCGGAGTGTGTCAGTCCGGGTTAGAGACTTTTCATTGAGATTAATTTACTGACAGAGAAACTCGGCGAATTGATCCTAAAGTTATGTCACCGTCATCTTCCCTCCATCCAAACCGTTTTGAGCCAAAAGTTGCCAAATTGCAAAGCGAGAAAATCCTTAATTGAATCTTCTCTTTAAGTGACTTCTTAAAACACCATCACTGAACTTTCTTCTCATCCAAACAGGCGAGAGTCAAACAGTCCGCTCCGGGTTTCTCTCGTTTCTCCCTCTTCATCGAGTCGCTCCTGAACTCGTTTGTTGACGTCGCTGCAGAGGTTGTGCGCCCACCTCGCTGGAGACTTGCTGCTTTTGTGACTCGGTGACTCTGTACGCGCGCACGTAACCCCCATTTACCGGGCGTGCGCGTTCACGTGGCGCGGTGGTCGCAGCGGTGCCGTGAATGTGCTCAAATAACACGCATAAATTATTTTAATTGTCTTATTCTGCATGAAAGAAGACCTCAGTGCAGCATATAGAGACTAGTGGAGGAACTGCAGTTTAATGCGTAAATGTAAAAACATGAAGCACAAACTGACAAATTCAGAGAAAAGACAAGAAAACGACTTACTGACATTAAAGGTGAGACCAAGTACCTTTTTAAAGAAGAAATAACACTCGTTCTGTTTCAAATGAAAAATTAAACACACTCTCTCTAAATTAAATTCACTCAGGGGTTTTCAGTGGTGGAAGAAGTACTCAGTAAAAGTAGTAATACTAAAGTGTAAAAATACTCTGTTACAAGTAAAAGTCCTGCATTCACAATGTTACTTAAGTAAAAGTACAAAAGTATTAGCATACAAATATACTTGAAGTAGAAAAAGTAAAAATTTTCATTATGCAGAATGGCTAATTTCAGAATATTAGCCTATAGTAGTGAATTAATGTGTAAATCACTTTAATGTTGCAGCTGATGAAGGTGAAGCTCATTTTAATTATTTTATATTCTGCTGGTAACTTAATATATAGTAATATTTCATAATTTATTAGTTGATTTATATTTTGTATTAATAATCTGGATCAATAACTAAAGTTATCAGATAGAAGTAGTGGAGTGAAAAGTACAATATCCCCCTTTTTTGTTTTTTAGAAGAATAAAGTAGCATAAAATGAAAATACTGAAGTAAAGTACAAGTACATTACTATTAGGTCTACTTATATACAGTAGCAGTTTACCAGATATTGCTGTGAAACTGTATTTATGGAGTCAGTTTGGTGACTTTATGACTCTTTTATATTTGTGCTACTACGTTTTGACATTACATTTGTAGCATTTACCACTTTCATTCAAGTATTTGGGAGTGTCTTTTTTAATACCTGTCCAGGTACTATTAGTTAGCCTTATCAGCTAACTATAGCTCATTTAGCCTTAGGTTTTCTCTTTTCTATTGAAAAGTCCCCGACAAATTAACAAATAAAACCAAACTAAACTAAATCATTATCTTATAATTCTCACTTTCCGTGGCCAATAAAGCTGCTATTCAGCTAAAGCTACACAAGCTAATTCAAGAAGAGGAGGCTAAAATCCTTGCAGAAAAACAGCCTTGCTATAGTTGATTTGTTGGTTTATAAAAATCAGCATTTAAAGGTTATTTTATTAGCCTATCAATATTTTTATTCAGACCATTCACATAGCCTTTACATAGGCCTAGCTTATCTTTGATTCTTGGCTTGCAGCCATGTCCAGTTTGGTGTCTAGAAACAATATTGACTGAGCACTTTTTGGTGTTTTGATATTACACAGAAGCACAAGCTACCGACCTGTCTGGCCTGCTGAAAAGGAGAGGAAAAAACCATCTATGTTAATCAGCAGCAGGTCTTTCATTCCTCCATCTATTAAATCTTCTATTTGTAACCTATTGATGTGGCGCCCCCATGTGGTGCTGCAAACTTTTAGGGCTGCGGGCTGCCAGCCTTTAAACTGAGGATTTCAAACATAAAGGTAAATTCTGACAGAAATTATAGACAGTTGGCTTTTTAACCTACTTTAAAAAAAAAAAAGTATAAATATGGATCTGAAGACTGAAACCTTCAGAGTCTGTGGAATTCAGGACCAAAAGGTATAAGACCACATTTATTTTATAGCAGTTTATTCCATTTTATTCATCCAATAAGAATTTTCCAAACATTTAGAGAAAGCAAAATTAAATATCAAAGTATTTTCTATTTGACAATTTGCTCGTTTTAAGCTCCACATGTCTGGGTGTGCGTCGCCTTTTCTTTCATTTGATGCTTTGAGCTCAGTAGCAAAATGGCCTCTGCCTTTTCATTTGTCGGATTTCGTTCTGCGTTTTTTTTTTTTTTGTGTTTTTTTTTCATTTTCAGATTGTACAGCTGCTATAGCGCCCCGTTGTTCTCTGTGTGGATGGCGGCTACAAAAGGAGGCAGGCAGCGGCGCACAAGTCCCGCCTGCATTTCCCCCTGGAAGAGTCTCAGTGTCGGCGCTCCCGACTGGGGATTGGAGCGGCGGCTTGTCAGTAAATTAGCCCACCCTTCACCCAGTGTGCATGAGGGAAACCGAGCCAGACAGTGACGGATCTGATCCCCCCCTCCCACTCATCAGCTGCCTGTCACACCAGCACGCCACAATACCGACACAGAGCCATCCGCCGCGCTGTGACACCTGGCAGGGATGGAGGGAGAGATGCAGCCCGCAGATGAAGGGCCCTGCGCCCCGAAGATGTGCCGACAACAACGGGGTCCGTACAGCACCCTGAAAACCTTCCAGAGCAAGCGCTCGGCGGGCAAGTCGCGCTTTGACAGGTCCGCTGTGGTCGAGGTGCCTCTGTTTGGCGACGGGCATCACTTCACTTTTCATCCCGAGCAGCCTCATCATTTCCAGCCGCACCATCACCACCAGCAGCAGCGTCTGCAGCAGCTCCACCAAACCAGCGTCTCTATCAGCAGCAGCCAGCAGCATCACCCGACCCCTCAGCAGCAGCAGCAACAGCATCGTTTCCCATGTGAGAACAGGCCCAGCAGCAGGGTCCCGACATCCACCTCAGCGCTGGCGGGCAACGTGGCGGTGGCGGCGGCGTCTCCAGGTACCCAGCAGCGGCGCGCCGGCAGCGGCAGAGCGGAGCCCAGATTCTCCCCAGATTGCACCTACGGGATCAGCTCAGGTGGGTTTCAAACTTGTTCAGAGTGAGTGATAAGAGTGACTCCTGCATGGTCTGGCAGTTTTATTCCTTTGGATTTGGGATATTGAGACTTACGTCCTCATATTGTCCTGATTCTGGTAAATATTCTGGTGTTTTGCAGCCCAGATATATGAACACAAAGCCGCTGCACAGTTAATAAACTTGATTGGAAGGCAAAACAATACTTATTTAAAAACAATCACCTTTTGTTCGCTTTGGATCACCTGAGCTTCATGTTTTTGTTCCCATTTCTTCCTCTTTTTCTTCCTGTCAGCAGTGATTGATTTGCTGCTGTAATGATTCATGATTGAATCTCCAGTGTGCATGAGCTCAAAATTACATTGGGCAATTGTCTGTCCATGTGTGTGTCTGTACGTTTACTTGTGTGTTTTCATGTATGTGTGTCTGTGTGCAAGAAGGGCCCTCACAATCTCCGGTTGAAACACATTGTTCAGTGCTCATTTTTCTCCCCAGCTGCTGTTCATTAGAGGGCTGTTCAGGCACAGGAAGAAACATGTTCCCTGTGTGGAGGGCGGGTCCTTGGGAACCAACATTAAGATGAAAGCAATGAACCTAATCCTGGCTGTTACGAAATTAGACATTAGACATCTCATCCTCTAATCAGATATTAATCTCTTTATCACCGCTGACAGCAGAGCCTCAATTTGCTGCTGGTTATTGTTGCTTTACAGACAATCAAGTGTTCATCCTGAGCTCAGGTTGCACTGTAGCCCTATATTGGCAAACGTGTGCATGGAGTATAACACGCTTTAGTATCATATCTTTAACCCACTTCTATCTGTGAAAGCCAGCCTGAGTTCTTGTAAGTATAAAGCCCAGGCTTCAGTGATGATGACCCATTGTTTGCATCAATTTTGGCATGCACATGGTCCTGATTTCACTTATGAAATAATCAGATAAAATTATATTTTCCTTGCTCCAAAGAATCTGTCCATATTAGACAAGATGTGTCATCCAATCCTAGTTAAACGTGCCATGCATTCTTACTGATAATGACACATCAAAGTGCTTTTATCTGCACGATGGGAGCAACTTGATGTCCCTCTCATGGCTGGAAAAAAAACAAACAAAAAAAAACAACTTGATGTCCTTCTCATGAAGAGAGACCCCGGGACTCAGCAATCAGTTCAGCACACAATAACACAAATTGCATTGAAAAGCCTTTCCCAAAGAGTTGTGATTAAAATAAATGGGGCTCATAAATTTGCCTCTGCCGAGCGTGTTGTTTTTAATGAAATTTTATGAGGCTCTCAGCTCACAGTGCCACAGAACTGGTGAGGGAAGAGAGGAGGGTGGTGGTGGTGGTGGTAGGGGGGAGGGGGGGTGCAGGGTGAAGGCGAATTATATCAGATACATCTCAACGGGTAAACAGAGACAGCACGCATATTAATAAATGCGACACATCTGCGCCAGGCTGATAGACACGTCTGAGCGAGGGGCAACGCAGCAGTGGCCGCCTAGAACTCATTTTGTCTCTGTGTATATTTGTGTGTGTGTGTGTGTGAGGCCAGTGATAATCATTACATGGAGGTATGTGTGAGATCATCTCATTGAGACGTGCCCAGACTACCAGGGAAACTATACACTGGGGCTGGTTTCTGGACAATAAGCTCTGTGCTGATTTTCTTTGCTTGGCTGGGTTCAGTCACAGCAGATACTGTGACTTTAGAGTTTATTGACATCTGAATAAATCAACGTAACCAAGCCAACATTTCTATTAGCAGAGGAGCAAACTGTATGTTACTGTAATGGGAAGCTTTGCCACGATAAGACAAGAAAAAGAAAGAAACGGGAGGCAGAAAGAACCAAACCAGTGAAGGACAAAACAGAATCAATCATGTACATGCTGCTTTCCTGTAGGAAACTTCATTATGTTTCTGCTGTGGTAGAAAGCAACTAAGTACATCACTCACAATTTTTATGTCACATTCTGCTTCTACTTCACTACATTTCAGAGGAAAGTATTGCACTTTTTACACCACTACATTTGTTTGACAACTGAACTTACTGGTTACTTTTCCGATTTAGATTTTACACTAAAAAAAAACACAATTTAAGCTGATAAAAAAGAATGCATTGTTAAAAAATCAAACCAGTGGTTCCCAACCTTTTTGGCTCGTGACCTCTTTACAATAAAGCAATGTGTAGTTTATGGCCCCTTGTCACGTTTCAGATGTGTATGAGTTGTCAGCAGTTTCACCAAAGAAAAATGTCTCCTCACATGGCTTTATTAAAACAGGTTTTTGAGGCCCAAAGAGGTTGACTGATCCGGCCCCTGGGTTGGGTGAGCTGTTCTGGAGCTTTTGACTCTTATGAGATGGTTTTCATCAGCAGTCTGAGTTTGCTTGATTGTCATGGAACTGTAGATGTTAAAACTCTCGATGATCCTCAACACCTCTGGGACTTCTGTTTGAACATTTACTGTTTATGGTAATGAAGCAAACTCAATCTGTTGATGAAGACCATGTGATAAAAGCTCCAGAACAGCTACTAAATGGAGTTTGTGGTGAGATTATTTTGTCAACCTTTTGTTTGTTGGCTGTCTTTTGTCTTTAATAGACATTATTTGCTGCACCAAAACATTATGGATTATTAAAACAATATGAGTGACTCTGTGTTCGCTGGTTTTGGTTCTTTCTGCTTCCTTTTTCCTTCTCGTGGCTACTAAATAGATCTTGAGGGGAGACTGTTTGAACCTTGAACCTCTAATTGATCAGTCTATGAACACAATAGACTGCAGTGACCATGACTGACCTGCAGACTGTTAAAGTTGTTGTCTCTGACCTCGTGATCTTTCCTCTCTCTGCCGTAGAGAATCGTCTCATCCTGGATGCCTTTGCTCAGCAGTGTAGCCGAGTCCTCAGCCTCCTCAACAATGGCCGTCTCCTGGAACCTTCCTCCTCCTCCTCCTTCACCTCTAACATCAAGCTGGAAGACGGGCCAGGGGAGGTACAGGGGCTTCACTGCTCCTCACTGGGGAAGTCCAAACCTGAAGAGAGCTCTTCCACCACAGACCCAGAAGGGGAGGCCCAACAAAGCCATCTGAGCCAACAACAGACCTCTGCCGTCCTCCGCATCTTCACGGACTCCCTACAGAACTATCTGCTCTCAGGGCCTCAGCAGCAGCAGCAGCAGCAGCAGCAGCAGCATCTGGCTGCAGGTCTGGAGGATGAGCAGTGTCCGTCGGCGGAGCCCGGTTCAGGGGTGTCTCCCCCAAGACACAACCTGGGGGGCTGGGGCTCGCCAACTCCGTCAGAGTCGTACGGCCACCCGTCGTCCACGCTGCCTGAGGAGGAAGAGGAGGAGGAGAGCTGCTGTCCACGCTGCCTGGAGTTGGAGCAGGAGGTCCTGTCTCTGCAGCAGGAGAACGAGGAGCTCCGCAACAAGCTGGAGAATATCCCAGGTGCAGTAACAAAAGGCAGGACTTCACAGGGTTTTGATTCTGTTCTTTGGGATGGGTGAAAGGTTTAGGAAATTCATGTGCTGATACAGATTGGTGAGAAATTAAAGGAAAAGGTGCTGTTCCACCACGAGCTACCAGAACAGTTTCAGAGCTCCTTGTCACAGATTCTTTGGAGAGTCTCTGGAGAGTTACTGGAGGGACGAACGCCATTCTTCTGAAAGATATTCACTCATTTGGAGTCAGGGGCAGATTTTGTGATTTGGGGGCCCTATAGGCAAACTCAGACATGGGGTCTCCGTTTGTTCCTTATTTTCACCCGTTCTCTAACTGAAAACGTTGGTATCTGCAGTGGTAGAAGAAGTACTCGGATCTTTTTATTCAAGTAAAACTATTATTATTCACAATGTTACTAAAGTGCATAAGTATTATCAATAAAATGTAAAGTATTTTCATGGTGTAGCTAATTTAACTACTTTATGTACAGCTGGAGGCAAAAAGCTGAGAAAACTTGTTGACTTATAAATATTGAAAAATGCAATATTGTGCGTAGTTTTGCATTTTGGAGCTCAAACTGCCAAACTGTCATGAATAATAAATCACATAACCAGGATTCAACGTCTCCATATGCAGACTTTCAGTTGCAGCTGCTGGCACCAGAATAAAATGGAAAAAAAACAACAACTATAAATTCAGATAAGAGAAATTAGCCTTTTTATTATAAAATGAATTAGTCAATATACACATAAATAAGTAGTTTAATAGTTTCCCCTCCTCTCCATCGTGTCGCCTGTTTTCCTCCCGGCAGCATTGCAAATGATTCTGATGCACAAATCATTCATTTAAATGCTAGTTCCTGCTTTTACTTATCAAAATAGCTCCTATTCATTTTCGTTAAATATTTTAGATTATTACTAATATGTTTTCATTTGTTTATTGTATTAATTATTTGAAATTACCTATTTTTTTATGCCGTCCACCCTGTTTTAAACAAGACGTCGGAGGGGGCTAATGAAATGTTTTTGTAAAAATGCTCCTACAGCTTATTGATAAATGATCTCAACTGCTGAAAATGAAATTACTATAACAACTGTCTGTCACCTGTGTGTAAGACTTCATGCGTCTAATAAACACACAGCCATGACACTGCTTCATAATCCTCAGAGTGAGATCTAACTATTAACGCTGAAGTTGAGCCTTGTTAGTTAAGCTTAATACATCACAACATGTCTATATGCGCACTCAAATAAATTACAAATTGCCTTTCAGAGCTTTGTATTTACTTAAAGTTCATCATGACATAAACCTGTGTGCCCAACAATCAATCTAATCTTTGTGATACCAACTTAAGAGCCTGATGTTACTTTCTGTCCTTCAATAAATCTTTAACATTTAAAAGGACAGCGATTTACATAATTTTCATTCTTCAAACCATTCAACTAACAATTATTTTCATTATCAAGTATTTTCTCAGTTAATTGATCAACTGTTTGTGTAGCTCCCTCCAGTAATAGATACGGGACATGACGAGCTCAGGATTTAAAAAAAGGGGGTTTATTCCATGTCAGACCAACCCGTGAGAACTGGGTTGAAAGATATAAATAAATAAATAAATAAATAAAAGGGTACAATAAAGCAAAATGCATATGTATGTCTTGCCTTTTCCTATAGCTTTGCAGTGGGTAACATAACAAGCTAACACATTCATATATTACATTACATAGTATAGCTAAATTATGCACTTTTATTTATTTTTTACTTATGATAATGGTAACGTGCATTACTTTACTGTACTGAACTCAAACATACCTCGTAGGCTGCTTATTGCTTAAGAGCGGCTGAATACTTCGTGTTTATCTTCTTTCTTCTATGTTAGTGTTTATTCTGAATATTTAAAATTTAACTTGAGGGCTCATACAATGCTTCTTTTGGCGCTTCGCTTGAGGGTGCTGATTAATCATAGCGTACAGAAAACTAGATTGGCGGTAATTAGTTCCACCTCTAAGATTATGATTATTGTTACAGGTAGGAACCAAAACACAGCAAACTAGAAACTGAACTGACAATGGGAGGCAGTTACAGTTTGTCTATAAAATGTCAGAAAATAGTGAAAAATGTCTGTTATAATTTCCCAGAGCCCAAGGTGACGTCTTTGAATTGCTTGTTTTGACTAACAACGCAAAACCCAAAAATATTAAGTGTACCGAATATGAATGACAAAGAGGAGCAGCAAAAGCATCAAATCCTCACATGTGCGAAGCTGGAACCTGTGAATATTTAGCATTTTTTCTTGAACAAGACAAAGAGTCCACAGCCATGCTGGCGGGTGAAATGTTGATGAAATGACCTGATGATGGCGCTAGATGAAAAGTCCGAGGTTCACCAAAGTTACTACAGTGCAGCCTGAGGTGGACATGAATATGTGTGAACCAAATTTCATGGACATTTTGTCCTATAGATTCACTTCATGGTGGCGCTAGAGGTAAAGTCAAGGGATCACCAAAGTCAACAGGCTTCATCCTCTGGGGATCATGAATGTCTTTATATACAGTCTCTGGTCTGTACTAAATGTCATGGCCATTTATCCAATATTTCAGTCTGAACCAAAGTGGTGCACCAACCGACCGATCGACATCACCATCCCCAGAGCTACGCTAAAAATAATGATACAATGACGATAAAAGTCGAAGTAAAAAATAGCCAATTCGATTAATCGACTAATTGTTTCCACTCTACTCCACTCATTTATTAAAGCTCTATCTTTAATTTGTCACCTGTCTGTATTTGTAGTTGTTTAAGCTGAAAAGGTTTTCTGAAAATGTTCCAGCTGTTTTCTCTGTACTTTTGCATGAATCAATACCAGACCTACGCGTCCATGCAGATTGTCATCATTAGACCGCACAAACTTGGTTTAAGGTTTAGTGTGTCATCAGTTTCAGAGAGCCACATGCTCTCACTACATCTAAATGCATCACAGAGTTTGGGGCAACAGTCTTAATAGCATCTATTTTTGTTAACTTTTCTGCTCTCCCCAAAGCATTCTGTACTCCCGAGTGTCACTTTAACCTAATTTGCACTTAAGCTGCTCATTTAATCTGCACGTTAAACATACTGAGCAGCATCTCAATTTAAAATCACTAGACATAAGAATCAAAATCATCTTTTAAGGAGGATTTTTATTGACTAATTATACACCAGTCTCTTTGCTTGCAGGGAATTTTGACAGTGTGTTTGTATTAGTGGTCACATCAGCTTGCGTTTCTTTACAGTTCCCTGTCAAAATGTTCTTGACTACTTCAAGACTGTTCTTGAGTTTCACAACCAGCTGGTGCAGCCGATGCCGGAGGAGCAGCTTACTGAGGTGAGGAATCACGCTCCTGTACATTATTCACAGCTATTTGAATTAATTTGTATGTGTCATCGGTAGCATATGTTAAAGTGTAAAAATGTAAGATCATATCCCTCCTGCATTAGTAAATTCGTTATCGTGTTAATTGTACAATTAAGTGGTGTGAAAATAATGAATTAAAGAAGATTCTGTCTCTACAGGAAGAAGAACGGCAAACAGTCTTTGAGGTCTGTGTTTTTATTTATGCCTATCATCATTTCTGGGAACGTAAAGGATTTTAGTGTACATATTTGTGTAATGTTTGCCTGTGAAACCAACAGAAAGTGGTGGCACATTAGTGAAGACACCCTGAAAGAACCATCCTTTACATTACTTAAAATATGCTACATCTAAAAGGTTAAAAGTCAGTTTCAAAGCTGACAAAACTTCAAATGAGGAGTCAAACCTGGGTGCAGTAAGGTTCTGGACATACCTGAACTCCCTGTCTTCCTCGTCCCTGCAGGGCAGTAAACAGCTCCTGGAGAACTACCCTCTCTTCATCTCTAATAAGCAGTGGGATGAAGCCGTCAACTCCTCTAAGAAAGACGGCAGACGGCTGCTGCGCTACCTGATCCGCTACGTCTTCACCACGGACGAGCTCAAGTTCTCCTGCGGTTTGGGCAAAAGGAAGCGTTCGGTCCACTCAGGAGATCCCGGCCTGGAGAGACGGCCGCTCAACCCCATCAAAGTCAGCTGCCTCAGAGGTACACGGCTTGGAAAAGTCTGTTGATTTAGAAGAGTATTTGCACACGTATACGTGTCTGATTCATGGTCACGTGATTTCAGTTATAACCGATCAGATTCAGCTGATCAAAATTCATTCATTCATTTTTCCTTATTCCTCTCCTAGGCCAATTGATTGATTGTATTACAGGACTAGGCGGGTTTATTAGTATAGCACCTTTCAACAACAAGGCGTTTCAAAGTGTTTTACTGTGCATGAGACATAAAAAGGCCATTGTTTGTCTTCTTATCACCTCACCAACTATCAACACAACAAACTCTACCCTTGAGCTTCACGCTTGCACCACTATTTCATTCATATCCACTATAAACTGTCTCACATATTTGTTATTTTAAACCTGCAATAACTGATTATTTTGATATAGTGAACAGTTGCTTATTTCCAGCAGTTACATGGTCAGTCATTTGGAGTCGTGTTTGTGTCCATCTGATGAATGTAAGTCTAACGTAATATTCACTCTCTTTTAGCTCTGTTTTTGGTCTCCACCAACTCCTGAGGGAAATATCTGTCTCTTTAGCTGCTAAATGCTCCGCTATGTTCACCAGCTAGTCGTTAACTGTATCTGTTTGGTGCTGAGCAGGTAGTGTACACTGGGTTTTTAGAGCTTTTTTGCTAAAAAAAAAACAGCCAGAAACGACACTATGAGAGCGGTGAGAGTGAACCAGAACAATAAAGTTGCAGGCCCAACAAATAAACAATGAGCTGAAACTCACTGTAAAGCTCCGTAAAGCCGAGGGGAGCTGCAGATTCAGGTGATAATTCTAGGCAGGTTCATCACTACGAGCGATGCCTTTCACACTGTCACATAATAATTTATAAACTGTTATAAAAATATGAATTATGACCTCTTCAGGGGCAGATCAGATGTTGTTTCCCACGGATCTCACATATGGGTAGTTTCCAAATAGAGACAGAAAGTCACATCATGTGAATGTCACCTGAGATTGTCCTTTTGAATCTGCTTGGGATTTAAGTCTGCCATGGTTTAGTTAATGTATTAATATAGTGACATGCTTTTTGTTAATATGATAGAAAACTGGTGTACACCCTCGAAACCTCATCCCAGTCAAACCCTGATACAAATCAGGGCTTGCGTTGATTTCCACTAATTAAAAATGTGTTTCTTAATCTTTTTTGATTCAAAATCTTCTTGCCAGAGTTCATCCGGATGCACTGTGCCTCAAACCCAGACTGGTGGATGCCCTCAGAGGAGCAGATCAACAAAGTGTTCAGCGATGCCGTCGGTCACGCTCGTCAGGGCCGAGCGGTTGGTACGTTCCTGGGCAGCAGCGGCAGCAGCACCAGCAGCCTCTATATGGACGGCTTTGATGGACACCTGTCACAGGACGAACTGTACTTAAAAGGCTGCCAGAACGGCCAATCGGACTGAAGCTAAAGGAGAAAATTAAAAGACAAATGCCAGAAATGTAGCTATACAACAACATATCCCAAAACACTGACCTTATCCTGTCACTTTTCAAAGTGAAGAAAACATTCCAGAAGTTTATCAAACAGAATATAAATATAGTCTCTCTGAAGCAGTTCCTCCTTTTTAGTTTTGTAGCTTTTTTGCCATTTTTATACCTACAATTTTGTTTAGTCAGAATTTGACTCTAAAGTGATATTTAAAACTTTACACAAAATTTGAGTCTTCCATTTGCTACTTTTTCTATGGTTTGATGTTTTGAGCACTTATGTCGCTATCAATAGTATATTTCTGTTTGTTTTGTTTTGTGTTATTTTTGGGAGATGGAGTCCCAGTGATTTTTGTCACAATTTACATGCATCCCTTAAAGTCATCAGGAAGCTATTTGTGTTAATGTTGCCCAAGTTAGAGACTTACAGTGCATCACCTCCATCACAGAAAGTAGCATTTAGTATTTTTCTGCAAAATTCTGCGTCATTGGCGAAGCACCTTTACTTGCAACCCTTCTACAGGAGTGCCTCTGAGAAAGTCATGTTTTGTTACCTGTAGTCTTGCACTTTGCATCCACATTTTTTTGTTTGTTTGTTTGTTTGTTTGTTTTTTTAATTTGAATCCATTCTAATGTGTGAAGTTTTATTTCTGAAAAAGAAAAGTGCATTCAAAAAGAAAAAAGTCTTTCCAGTGTGCTCAAATGCAGCTTCCCTTGGGTTGAAAGAAGTTTTGCTCAAAGCTGGTCTGTTTTCAGCTTCCCGCAGCAGATTTCAGGATATGCAACTGAAAAAAAGTGTCATATTGCAAAACACCTATAAAATAAGACACACAGACACCCTCAGTGTTGTATTCACAACTTTTAAAACTGACTAATTACTTAATTTGCAATCCAGTACAACTTCAATTAAAGGTTTGTTCCTCTTAAAGATATTAACTGTTCAGTTACTGGTCCTGCAGAATTCCTAACATCTGCAAAGGTTGCATCCTAAATTTGCTTGAAATACAGTATACGGCAGCGATATAATGCTGATGTTTCTTCCACAACATGAAGGTATTCTAATTATTAAAATGCAGATTAGCAGAAAACAACAATACAGTGGGGGAAAAAAATGAAGACGACTGTTTATATTTTATGCTAATTTCTGCACTTTCTTTTATGAATAGAAGTATTTTCTCTGTCGTAGATTCTTTTATTCATCCCGACGCAAAAAGTCTTGTATGAATCCAACTGCAAGCTGAATCTATTGCATGTTACATTTAGTTTTTTTATCAGCAAGAAGACTTTTTGACTCAGGATGAATGAATGTTGTGTCTTTTTCTTTGAGGCAGCTGCCATATAATAATGCCTTAAACTTGATTCAAGACCTCCACAGTATAACGTGTTGATGCTTCGTGTGTTAGGGTTATCCACTTCTAAATAATTATCTTTTGACCCAAGTGGGGGGAAAAAATCGAGCACTTCTTTCTCTCTGCAGCTCTTATTTGCACTTTTAAGTGTCTCATTGTGGCTAAAGCTGTCCTACAGTGAGAAGTCCTTGAACTGAATTCAACCACTTTTATTCTTTGACTATGTAATTATTTGTTTTGGTACTCGATAACTTCACTTCCATGACACTGTTTTTCTACGTTTGAATGTACCAGATTTATTAGGTCAGTTTGCCACGTCGACAGTGCTGTGTAAATGTGTAATATAAAGTACAGTATTGTGTGAGGTGTTCTTGAAATACCGCGTCTCTCTCTTAAAAAGCCAAGTAGAAAAGTGCCACAGAAACCTTAAACAGTTGGATTCTGTCGTTGTGTTGCTGTTCTGAATGTGAGCGTTTATTTGTATTTACTCCTCTACCCTCAAAGTGGCTGTTATCAACACTGTGAAACATCAGTAGGATTTTTACAAATCTAATAGCTTCTGTTGGTTTTTATTTATAAGAAATAAAATAAGCACCGAAGCTGAAAACTTACATTGATGGTTCACTATTATGTAAAAATATGTCTATTATTACAAGTGTTATGGGTCAAAAATGGCATTATTCTACACTTTTTTTTATTCTTAAAGAAACAAGAAGGATCAGTTTATTTACGGTACAGTTTTATTTTTGTGTCATTAAATATCAAATCTATGGTTCTAGACAGTGATGCGTTGGCTAGTTAAATTATGTTTTGACAGTTGAGGTCTATAGCTAATTATTGTAAACATGGCATTAATACAGCGCCTATTTAAAATCAATGTTGTCATTCACATCTGATATAAATGAACTTGTCGTGATTGGAGGATTGGAGGTTTGTGATCTGATCCGTGAACAATAATCAGTTTTGCTGACGTAATATGGAGATTCAGTTATTTGCAAGCAGAGGTGGAAGAAGTACTCATGTCTTTTACTTAAGAAAAAGTAGCAGTAACACTATGTAGAAATACTCTGTTACAAGTAAAAGTATGAATTAAACATTAATATATATTAATATAACTGATGTATTAATATATAAGCAACATTTTAATGTTATAGCTGGTGGAGATGGAGCTCATTTTAACTATTTTATATGCTGTTGGATAGCTGAATCTATAGTACTGCGTCATATTTGATATATTGATCATGTGTATATCATGTATTTAAAATCTCAGTCTGCAAAGTAACTAGTAAGTACAACTGTCAGATAAATGTAGTGGACTAAAAAGTACAACATTTCCCTTTGAAATGTAATGAAGTAGAAGTATGATGTAGCAAGTACCTCAAAACTGTACTTAACAACAGTACTTGAGTAAATGTATTTATTTACTTTCCTCCACTGTTTGCGGGACAGCATCTGCAGGTGATGCCACATAAATACAGAAATTCAAAGCCCCTAAGGGACTGTACGAAAATTATCCTCCCCTTGACTAGGAGAAAGAAAACTGCAACACCCTCCCCATAATATCTAAAAGTAATATAACACTATTGATTGGTACAATTCAATTTGCTACCAATAACTAAAAGGTGCACAGTGAATTTAAGATGGTGTACTGCAGTTTAAACCATAATATGTTAATAGGTGTTAATAAGTTCCACATAGCCACCAAATCACACGGTACAAGTGGAATTAATGACTGCCAAAATTATGGCGAACAGAGCGAAAATGATGCGTCCTGTTTACCGAATATTGATTTAAGAAAAGTGAAGGTGGGAGCTGCTGCAGATAAAGACAAATGACACGCTCTCTCTGTAACCTTCAATCACTAAAGACCCGACTGTCCCAAAAAAATGTAGATGAATCTCCCTTCAGCAAAAAAGAAAAAAACACTATACCTTCCTCCCTAATAATTTTGGTACAGTCCCTAAAATGATCAACACTTTTACTAGATAGGCCTTTTTCACGAAAGACATTTTGACATGTCACTGTAGCAAAATCACAGCTGTAAATGATAAAATGAAAGATGGCTGAATTCCATTTAGCTGCTTCAGTTTCAGGGTCCTGGTATTGCGCATGCTCTCACACTGTCATGGCTCACTGGGACACTTGAATAGAACAGAGCCATCGTTGATGTGATTAGCAACACCTGTGCTTTTCCTACACGTCAAAATGTCTGCTGTGAAAAATCTGTACAGACCTATGAAAAGCAGAAGCCCCTTTTCTTGCCCATTCCACTGCTTTTTAACAAGGTTATCATAAAGCTTAGTCTCAATAAACCAAATACAGATGAGGTCAATTTCAGTCGGATAACATTATTTAATGTGTAAGTCACAATCAAATCAGGCAAATGCCAAAATACCAGTGAATTTCTGTCTCAGTGTTACAGCAGATATTTCGGGGGATCCGGTGGTGGCTGACATGTTATATTAGCTTAGAAAGAAATAACAGGATGTGAGTACAGTTCCTCCACCTGGGAGCCTTTAATGTGTGTTTGTGTGACAGCATGTAGTTGCTCTCTTTTGTTCTGATTCCTCTCATACTGACTTGACACCGATCTCCACCAGGTGGCATTGTAGTTGCAAGAATGACAGTGACCTGATGTAACTGATCAGTAGAAGCTGTTCTCCAGCCAATATCAATAAAGGACTGCGCTGTAATTTTAAGGTAATGTCCAGGAAAAGGAAGGTAATGCACCGGAATGTGTCCATAAAATTAAAAAAACTTCGAAATGATTGATCAGCCTAAAGGGTTTATTGATGGTTAAAATAAAAACAATTTTAATAAAGTGATCATTTTTCATTTAATTTCATAATCAAATTAATTCGTCCAACAGCCTTTATATCTTATTATTTTATAGGTTCTCTCTCTACGTTTTGCTCACACTAATACTGCATGAGGCACGACATTGTTCCAGAGGTTTGGTTGGTAATTGTCGACATCAAAGAATCAGCAGGACGAGCTGGAAAATATTTACTTTTCACGGAGGGTTCCGCCCAGAAACTTCGGTGATCGCATTTTTCTGCAATTTCAGACAAAGACAAGCTGCTGTTGCGCGTCTCTTCTCTGCTCACGTGCACTAATATCCACTCTCTGGCAGCATAGCAGCGCGCCTGTGTGTGTGTGTGTGTGTCGGTGGATCTGATCAAGCTTTGGTTGGGTGTTTCTCTTTAATTCTGCGGCATCTCTCTCTGTGTGTATGCGGGCCTGCTGCTCTGGAGGAGGGCGGGCCGTGAACACATGAGCAGATTTCGGACAGTAAACTAACTGATGCGACATGTACGGAGCGTGGGCTTGGGGGGTGTGATTTCAGCACGCAGATCGCCCAACTTGGTTTGCATTGATCGCATTTGAGACTGGCATGCAGAGCTTCAAGTTGAGCTTAGGCCCGGTCTGCTGTCTGAAAGCTGACCTCGGGTAAACCCTCAGAGGCTCGGCTGACTTTGGAGACATTCTGCAGAGGTGTTTTTGCGCAGCACGGGAACTCAACGCGCAGGGGATGATCTCCCGGTCCACTGATAAGACAGGCGACTAAGTGAAACTACGAGTATTAAGGGGCACATAGGCAGCCACTGCGCCCCTGTGTAGCGGTGCAAGATGATGTCACTGATAGATCTGGACGATGATCAGCGATGGGTGCCCACTCATGTCAATGTCACCGTCCTCCGCGCAAGAGGACTGCGAACCAAGGGCAAGCACGGCAGCCGCTACCTCTACACCATCATCCAGGTGGGCAAGGAGAAGTACACCACCGGGTTGGTGGAGAAGGCGGAGGTGCCCGAGTGGAACGAGGAGTGCTGCTTCGAGCTGCTCCCCGGGATCCTGGAGGACGGCGGACGGAGCGCGTACCCACCTGGGAGCGGGGACCTGGTCCTCACCGTCATGCACCGGGTGCTGATCGGACTTGACGTGTTTCTCGGTCAAACCATCATTCCTCTTGATAAGATATTTCAGGACGGAGTGTGTCCTCGAGATGAGTACGTTGTTTGAATTTTAATGTAGCCTGCATAGTTTGTCAATTTATTGCTCAAACATTTGATACAAGTGTCATGTTTTATGTAAGAAGTATCAGTACAACAGTGTAAATATACTCTGTCACAAGTGAAAGTCCTGCATTCAAAATCTTACACAAGTATTAGCATCAAAATATACTTAAAGTACCATAAGTAAAAGTACTCTTTATGCAGAAAGGCCCATAATATACATTATATCTGAATTATAAACAGTGATGCATTAATATGTAAGCATCACTAATGTTGCCGCTGATGAAGGTGGGGATAATTTCAAATACTTTATATACTGCTGGGTAGCTTAATCTATAATAATACATCATAATTTATTAGTTGATTTATATTTTGTATTAATAATCTGAATGTGCAAAGTAACTAAAGTTGTCAAATAAATGTAGTGGGGTAAAAAGTACAATATTGGCTTCCAAAAGGGAGTAGTGGAGTAGAAGTATAAAGGAGCATAAAATGGAAATGTTCAAGTAAAGTATCTCAGAATTGTACTTCAGTACAGAACTTGGGTAAATGTACTTAGTTACATTCCACCACTGAGGATAGGGTTATTTAGTAAACTGTACAGGAGAATGACACGCAGCTTTTTATGTAGTTCCTCATTTAAATGATGTAACTCAATAGGGATCATTTTCTCCACTCACCCTTTCCACGTCACACAGCTGGTCCTGCTTTGACAACCTCCTCATGGTGCACTGATTATCAGCCGTGTGCTTCCACAACCTAAAAACACAGCAGCTGATTTCACTGACTGCCCTCCACACGAGAGGAGAAGAGTTCAACAAATCAGATGTGTTTTGCAGGATAACACAGACAACTGCCAAAGCTTGAACCATAAATGCATTCGGGCCCATTAAATTCTGGCCCTCTAGACTGATATCCTTTACTAGGCTACTGCAGTAGCAGCTCCCACAATGCACTGCAGGTCAACAAGATGAGATGTAGTTTCCACTGTGGAACAAGAAATGATTTTAGCCCAGAAAACAACCATCTTTTTGCACAATGCACAAAGTGTATCCTCAAATACTTACTATAACTAACTCTTGAGTTATATAGTATATATAGTTGTTTCTGGCACTGAGCAAAACATATTTTTTTATTTAATGGCTGCAGTTAGAACAGAGAAGAAATAATCAGATTATTTGCTAATAAGGCACTGTATCCTCCTCCAGTACTTCCTGCACCCAAAGTATTTAATACACAGTAAATGGCATTCCACAATGTTACTTTAGCTGTGGCTTTTGGAAATGTGGAACTGCCAAACTTGGCATCAATGCGCAGATATAAATAGCTGAAGGATGTGAGGAGGAGTGACAGATTGTTTGTTAAAAAAAATGTTTTGGTCATGATAATTAACTATGGCATAGTGAGTAACAATGTGACTTACACACACACACACACACACACACACACACACACACAGTACAAAGCCATTCAGGGGTGAGAAAGACACATTAAAATAAGTTTAACACGGTTTACCTCATACAGTTTCGTAAACAGTGATACATGTCAAGAACCAGTTCATCAAATGACTCTGGGCAGATTTGCATTGTGGGAACAGGAGTCCTACACTGACTCTGACATGACGCTGGAGTTCAGCTTCCTCAGTGGTAAAGCTGCTTTGAGGACAAAATAAAAACCGACCGGCTCAGTAGAACCTCAGCTGTCTGAGCTAAAGAGCCACTGTGTCTCTGTGAAAGTCATGGTAGACCGAAGCCAAGTGAACGAGGCTAAGATAGAAGTTAGCTAGTGTCAGTGTGTGCAGCTGTGGATAAGTTTTGGAAAGGTGCAACATTATCATGGTCTTTACGGAGTATAAACTCTGGCTGACCCGTCTAGGGTTGTTATAAATGAAAGGCACTGAATACTAATTTAATCAAAAGACAAGTACTGGTCTTTTTTCCCCTGTTAAATGAAACCATTCATCTCTAAATTTGCGACTGATCCCTTCAAATTATGTAGTAAATGAGTTAAGACAAATGTGCTGTTTGTATTTATGTAATTTTATTACAGGCTACCTTATTTCTACATGATAAATCTTGAAGAAAAAATATTTGAAATGATTTTTTTTTTTTTTTTAAATTTCATATAAATAAACTTAACTAAAAAAATACTTTATATACACTCAGTTGCCAGTTTATTAGGTCCACCTAGCTAAAACTAATTCAGTCTAATACAACAGTCCTGCAATAAATCCTACGTTCATGAAGGTTCAGTTTTTGTTTAAACTGTGTTAGAGAGGTGCTGATTCAACTGTATGGTCATTTTGGAGGCTGCAGTTTGTGGTGCTGTTGAACTGTATTGAATTATACTGACAGATGTTTCTATTATTTTGTCCACCCCATTTATATCAATGAGGGAAGGCTAAATAACAGAAACACGTCTCTGTATTATTAATTGCAACAGTATTCCACAGATGCACAAGTGTATTTGTACAATATTCAGAATAACTGAATTACTTATCACGGCAGTCATTTCTCATTCAGATTCAAGTTATAACTTTCTGATAATCTGCAGGGTTTAAGTACAAATTATACTACATCAAATGAGCCATTACAACTTAATCTGTCATCCTGTACATATTGTAAGCATTGAAAATATGGCTCTGAATCTTATCTTTAGATTATGAGTATTTGAAGGCCTCAGTTGTGCCACACGTGACGCAACAGGACTCACCAGTAATATGTGAAACATTTCCCCTATCAACACTGAAGAGCAGAATAGAGTAAAGCAGTACAACACATCTGGCTTTAATTGTGGGCTCTCCGCCCTCTCTACTCTTAGTGAAACTCACACTGAATTCCTGCTGTTAGTTTTGGCTCTGTAACGCTTTCTCTTCTCCACTCGAAGGACTTTAGGAGGCAGGAACAGAGGGAGGATTTCATTGGTTAACTCGAGGAGTTTGGGTTGTGACTTCCTGCTCTGAGGCCTGTAAACAGTTTGTTGTCAAAGATTTTGAGCACAATCCCCTGAGCAGTATTTCCAGATTATGTAATATGTGGAAAGCACTGCCAAAAGGAAATCAATGTTTTTTTTGTTGTTGCTCGTTTTGTCCCGGGGAATGGCCAGATAACAAGTGCAGCCTCCAATTTGTGCTTTAAACAGATAGCATAACACTTCAGATATCCTGCTAAAGTAATGTATTTAATTTAAAGCAGTGATGTGAGATTGACTGTCACAGTGTGGATGCTGACTGTCCCTTTTTGTTTTGTGGCTCCAGATGGTTCAAGCTCAACTCTAAGGCGGGAAGGAAGGAGAAGGAACGCGGTGAGCTTCAGGTAACAGTCCAGTTCACTCGCAACAACATGACAGCCAGCATGTTCGACCTCACCATGAAGGACAAACCTCGCTCTGCTTTTGGCAAGCTCAAGGATCGCGTCACAGGGAGGAAGAGGGGTGACGTGGAGTCTTCCTCAGCCATTGTGCCAGGCCGCTTCGCCGCCCTGTCAGGATCCCTGGGGCAGCCGTTTGGAGAGGAGGGCGGAGGGGCGGTGGAGCCACCAGATGTGGAGGTGGCAGAGGAGAAGAGGAGCAAGATGAAAGATTTCTTTAAAGGAAGGCTGCGCAAGTCGTCTGACACCAGGTCATGCTCATCGCTGGCTTCAGAGAGTAGTATTTCTTCCATGGCCAGTGATAACCCCGGGCCTCCACCCAATCTGGATCTGATGTCAGACCCTCCCAGCTCTCCCATCTACACTAGCAAAGTGAGAGTGGACACCCACTATGGAGAGACAGATTTAGCTAAAAAAGGTAGGCTTTTACATTTTGCATGACATGAAGGCTGGTGACTGTTGGTATTGCCTGATAAAAAAATCACAGTTTCCCACAGTGTTTTATAGCTTTATAACAGGAAAGGAGTTGTGCTTGGTCTGGAGTCCACAGAGAACTATCACTCAGCTCTACGGAGTTTTAGCGTCTTTCTGCTCATTGTTTTACTGCCCACAACTGTTGTTGGTTCAGACAATGTTAGTGACTTGCTGGTGAACATAGTGGAACATCTAACAGCTAAAGAATCGTGTATTTCCCTCAAGAGTTGGTGGAAAACAAAACAAAGCTAAAAGGAGAGTGAAAATAGGACTTACATTCGTAGGGAAGCCACAAACATGACTCCTAATGAATGCTAATGTTGCTGGATGTGTAAATGTTTGCTAACATGTTGGCCATAACAACCTCAAAATGGGATAATATGTTAGTGTTGTGTTTACAGCTTGTTGCACTGCCCCCAAGTGGCCGTGTTACTGTTGTTTCTGGTTTGAAAGCAAAGTGAAAGCAAGGAATTGAGTATTGCCCCCTTCAATATACAGATTCATTAACTTTTCTCAGATTTACCTGTGTTCAAAAAAAAAAAAAAAGATGTAGACCTGAAACGTTTCTTTTTTGTTTTCATAACCCAGTTCTTCCTTCCTTCCAACAGTGCTCACCAGCCAGCACACCACAATGGTTCTCACACACAAGCGAGCCTTCAGCGATGAAGCCAGTAAGATCACAACAGCCTTCCCTCGAACAAATCTTGCAGTGGAGTCTCTCAAGGGTCAAACCATGACTCAGTCCAAGTCTTCCTTGTGCATAAATGGAAGCCACATCTACGACTCCGAGCCATCAACTCCAAAGAGCTCGGGAGCCCACTCGTCCAAGCTGGTCCTGCTGGAGAAGTGTTCCCCACTCTCTCGTTCCCTGCAGAACCTCACCAAGAGAAGTGAGGACAAAGGTTCCTTTGCAGAGGGCCGACGCTGGTCCTTTGACAAGATGAAGAAAGAGGAAAAAGAGGAAGAAAAGGAAGCTCAGGCATCGTCTCCACCAATTCAGCAAGCTCAGATAGGGGGTCGCCCTGCAGAGACAGCGATGCCAGTCGTCTCCTCTGCTGCTGATTCACCTGAGAAAGGGAGGAAGCTAAGAAAGACGTTATTCTCTGGAGGGAGGAGTGATTCCCTCCCAGCTAAGTCAGACCTGAATCAGGCTGGTTCGACATCTGAGGGGAGGCTCAGAGGCTGGTTTGGCTCCGCTGACTCCCAGAACAAGCCAAGGTGAGTCGGGGTCATTTACAGGCTTGCCTCTGGGCTCCACAGTGTTTGATGAATGTACTTTCTATCCAGGCACAACAACAGGCACATGGGAGACCTGTATTCAGTTGGGTGTCCTGAGTTCAGTGTTTGCGCTGCTCCCTGCTCATTCGAAAATGGAATTGATTTAGTTCATAGTTTTCTCCATTTTAAGACCATGCTGTATCATTATCTCATGCTATATTTTCCACAAATAGCACTCCAGCATTTCCATTTTCTTTACCAGTGTCTGTCTGCATTTCTCTATCAAAGATGCAACATCACTGCAGGATGTGCAGAAAATCATTCCATGTTGATATGAGCACCCAACAGAATAGCTGCCAGTGCAGATGGTCTTGAATGGCTACAACAATTTTTTGTTTTGCTTGATTATTTTGCAATTGTGCTTTGCTTTTCTGATTTAATTTGTGTTACTGTTTTCATAATTCTTTCATTTGGCCAGTTTTATATCTACTGATGTTAGTCAAGGTTTCTAGGTAACAGAAATGTCCCACTTTGTTGTGGAATATCAGCAAGTATTTTGGTTGTCTTTTCTGTTTGTGTAAGAAAGATGTTCCCCATCTGGTAACGTGGCACATCATTAACTAAGAGGACTATTGTGCCCTATTTTCCTCTACAGGCTGGAAGTTTCTCCTAAGGTAGAAAGCAGCTCAGATGTACCCCCTCCCCTCCCTCCTCGCTCCCCTGTACCCCCTCAGTCCGGTCATGTCTCACCTGATGACTGCAATCACACCAATCCCTTCACCCCACCTTCCTCTCCCTCCTCAACCCCCCTCACCCCTTCCAAGCCTTCCCCCTCACGTATGCAGCACAACCCCTTTTTTGAGGAGCTCATAGCTGAAGAGTCGCAGAGGTCCCCTCCTTTTGCGACTTGCTCCTCTTCTGGCTCATCCCCCTTTCATTACACTACTTTGCCATCCCAGGCCTGCACACCCAGCCCTGCTCATGATGTCAATGCTACAAATATGGCTTCCATAAAGCGGGAGCGGCCCAGGCCAGTAGCTAGACAGATATCTCTCCCTGCATTACTACCCAAAGCCACCACACCTAACTCCCCTAACCACTCCGCCCCTCGCTCCATGTCACAGAGCGCAGGAGAATGGGATGACTCGTTTGATGCCTTTGCCTCCAGCAGGCTCAACTCACCTAAAGGGAGTCTTCCTCAGAAACAGCTGAGAACCAGTCCAACTTCATCTCATAGACATAGTTATCTTCCAGTTAATACCAATACCAATAATCATGCACGAGAGCTGCAAACGTGTGAAGAGGAGCCTCCACCTTTGCCTCCAAGGAGACTTTTGAGAAATTCAGTGAACGAGATTTACTCTGATGGCTGGCTGCACAGAGGTCAAGAGCTAGCCGTCCATAAAGAAGCCTACCTCCTCTCACAGACCGGCGTGGCCTCGCTGCAACGTGGAAGAGAAGGAGAATGCAAAAGAAACAGTATATCTCCAGATCCTCACACGAGCAGTGAGACCTCCGACTCCCTCAGCGTTAACTCTCAACCATACACAAATATTACTTCACCAGGATTCACGTCTGAAGAAAAGCTCAAAAAGTTCAAATATGAACCTTTGGAAGATGAAACTGACTGCTGGGGAGGGATGTTGTTTGAGCAAGACTTGTATGGACGTGTATGTAGAGGAAACTATGGACAACCCAAAGTAAACAGTCACCGTTTATCGTTGAACGCTGAAGAAACTGCTGGAGATAAGATCACATCTATGAACTCAGGACCTAAAATGGTTCATGATAGTGAGATATCTGATGCAGACCTTTTGATCACGTCTTCTACTACTCCCTCAAAGCCAGATGCAAAAGTACTAGATATCACAAACACTTCAGTAGAGGAGACAGAGTCTAATTCACCTGAAACCACAAGCATCAACAATAATGTGTCTTTTTCACTAACCTTAGGAGATCTGAACATGAATGTAAATAATTCAGATTTTAGTTTTATTGATTCAGATAGCTCTTCTCAGTCAGAGGTAGTTGATACTCTCAAAGGCATCAACAGCTTTGGCAGGACTTTTCCACAACCGTCAGAAAATTCACAGATAGCCGCTTACCATGCAGAGACAGTGACCCCACTTCAGGATATGTTCACTTTGAAGGACACCTACATACCTGAGATGAACTCTTCCTTTGAAATAACTGCATCATCTAATAAACTCTGCAAAGTCTCCCCACTTTGCCAAGACAACTGCCAAGATTGTCGATGTGAACTGAATAACGTGGCACCACATGGTAACTCCAGAGTAAACAGAGCAGAGGTTGCCGCTTTGTGGTCACAAAATCAAACATCTAATACACCCGATCTTGAAACTGAATCCAGAGAAGATATACCAAGAAGCATTGATGATTTTAAAAAGACGCAAAAGGACTTTGATGATAACGGAAACCCACAAGCTACTCAAGGCACACTTGACCAGAAGGAGTCCTTTCCTGGTGTGGTTAGTGCACGTTTTAGACCAAAAGGAGTGTCCCGACAGAACAGCAGTGGCAGCCCGAACAACCAAAGCAAAAGTGGAGACAGAGAGTTTGAACAGCTGATGTCCCTCGTTCAAAATATTTCAGGAGTCAGCGAAGGACCATTGTCATATCAGCCCACTAAATCAGCTCTTTCTTCCTTACTGGCATTAAATAAACAGACAGATTCACAAGGAGATAGCACTGACAAAGACCAAACATATCACAATGAGTCTAATGCAACATCACAGACATCTTCAAAAGACAACACAACGTCTCTTCTTACAGACAATTGTGTAACAGAAAAATCCCCTGAGATCAGTTTTGAAGACCTTCACGCAAAAGTAGCACCCAACTCGAGAACCCCTTCAAAGTCAAAGATTGGGAAATCTTTGCAAGAACCTGCACCCTCTTCTCCCTCCATCCCTTGTGCGCTCTCCCTATCAGCTAATGCACAGACTACGCTCCACCCTACCCCTGTCTGTTGCCCCTCCATTCATCCCTCAAGCGTGGGGCCCAGTGCTGGAGCCAGCACGACTCTGGCTGTGGCCCCCTACACATCCACCTCCTCCTACTCTACCACCTCCACCACAGACCAGCCCCTGGTCGATGCACGGCACTCACTTTTGCCTGAGGAGACACAGCCAGCTAGCAACCTGCCCCATCAGGAGAGCAGGTGAGAATCCTCACACTAGGATCTGACATGATGTAGGTATTTACAAGCTGTAGTATAATGGAATAACAGACAAGATTTCCACATACACTACAAAACACATAATGGTATTTTTATTTTTATTTTGTTGCTCTGGTTGCTTTGTTTACTGTTGGCCTGGCTTGTTTGATGTTGAATGCATTCGTGCCTTTATAGGTTATGTCTTTTCATCCAAAGTGGTTGGATGCTACCTACTTCATTGTTCTTGGCTTTGCTTCACATTTATGTTGTTCATCTCATTATTCAGTTTCTTGTTGGCTATTGTAATTTTGTTTTCTGCCTCAATTGAGCTACTTTCGCTGCTACTTTGGCCACCTGATACATTACGTCCAGATAGTCTGATATCTTGAAGTACTAAGTGAAAGCTAGTCATTTCTCCTGTAGGTGTATATTATATTACTAGAATATGTGTTGTTTTTTTCAGAACATGAGACAGTCATCTTGGTCAGAGGTTATGCCTAAATCAGTATAATTGTAATTTCAGACTTTTGGCTCTCCAAAAATGAAGTGCAATAAAGGGCGATACCTGTACATGTGATGTATACTTAGAAACAAGTAGAGGAGAGACAGGAGCACCCTTGGGGGTGCAGAGGATTCAATGATTGAAGGAATTATAGATATTTATTGTGTCGCAGCTGTTCATTTCCTGAGTTCAGTCCTGGGAAATGAATAATTCATGTACTTTGTTAGATCTTTTTGTTTATACTACGTTTACAGCAGATACAGGAGAGGAAACTTCATATTTAGAATAGAGTTACTGTTACTCAGCCATTTAATTACCCCCTTTATTGAACAAATCAATAATAAAACCAACAAAAAGTAATTAAATTGTGATATCAGAAACCCAGCTTTTCTTTCTGCTCTGATCACAAAGTAGCTTTAGTTTGAATTCTAGTTTTTATTCTAATTTTCTGTCTTTAAACATTCCCTTGTTGTTGTTGTTGTTGTTGTTGTTGTTGTATAGTCAACCGTGTTCAAGATGATTTCATCCTCCAGTAGGAAGCGAGTCACTGCTTTTCCTTTATATTGCTTACTATTCATTCACAGAGTGAAGAGGAGATTTTCAGATCTGCTTTGATGTGTTGAGCTTTTTCAGGAAGTGTGTGTGAAGTTCAGTTATAACTGAATGAGCTGAAATACAACAGCGTGCCCTTATTTGACCATACAAGATTACGAAACAGTAATGCACTTGTAGTAAACATACAGTATACCCGTGTTGAAGTATTAGTGCTAACCTCTTTACTTCGTAGACCTCATCCAGTGAAGCCATTAACCTCCAGCCAATCAGAGAAGAAGGAGGGTCGTTCTGTTCTGGAGAAGCTGAAGTCAACCATCCACCCTGGACGCACCGCCCACCAGGTTGCAGCAGAACCTGAGAGGAGTCAGGTACTTTGAAAGAAAAACACACTTCTACACCTCTATGAAACTTTAATAACCTTCCATATACAGTCTGTAAAGAATATTTACGCATGTAGCTCAACAGGAGATGACCATTTTTTGTCCTAAAACTATTTTGTTCATGCGATTTTCCCGGGTAGTGACCATATTCTAGTTAGGCTGCATTTAGTTTAAGTTGTTCAACATGCACCTTTCACACCTTGTGACTGAGTATTATTACTGCCATGAAACCAATAGTAGATTAACTGATTAGGTGTCACTTTGACCTCTGGGTAATTGTGACGGCATTACTCACTATTTTCTGATTTTTTCACAAACCAAACAATCAATCGTTTAATGGATAAAATGAGAAAATGAGCTCCACCCCAACCAACTACAACAGCAAAATGCTGTATTTGCATTAATGCATGAGGAATAATAATCTAATGATTTAATATAGTTATAGTATAACAGTCACTGGGGCCATTTTTCTGCATTGAGTATTTTTTACTTTTAATACTTTAAGTACATTTTCCTGATTATACTTAGATACTTTTACTCGCACTTACAATCCAGGACTTTTACTTGAGAATTTTTACAGTGTGGTATTAGTACTTTTACTTAAGTAAAAGATCTGAATACTTCCTCCACCATTGCACGAAAGTGTGCAGCTGCTACCTACCAGCTCCCCGTTAGACTGAGGTTACTTTCAACACTTGGGAGAGAAATGCTGATCCCATTACTCCTCAAGTGTGACATAATTCTTTGGCCCAGATAAGAGTTTTCAGGCCCTAAAATTACATCTCTAGTCTTCCACTGTAACACTTGGGACTGTTTCTGTAACAATATGTCAAGGAATAATGGGGATTCTGATACTGCTTAGAGAAAATTAAGGAACAAAGGAGTTTCCAGGTCCTGCCACCATCAGTCTAACCTGAAAATGAACAGAAGCGTAGAGTCATTCATTACCTTAACATAAAGTGTTTTTGCTTGAGCCAAGAAAAATGTGTTCCTATGGTAATTTGTGGATTTGAGTTGGTGTGCAGACTACCGTTACCGCTCATTATGTCACCTATCAACAATTGGCAAACCGGATCCAAAAATCACAGTCAATTTTTAAAATGTACCCATAACGCTGCGTGAGTCTCACTGTGTGCAAACATGTCATACTAAATTACAGAAAGCCATTAGGTTCACAGACTATTTATTATTATTTATTAACACCAGCAGTGCACTTGGTGTTCATAAATACACTGCGGGAACATTACTGTTGCGATGGCGTCATTGTTTCCACCTGGAACTCCCCACGACACGACACAGTAAGCCATTTAATATCGTAGTGAGCCAGTCATTTTATTCACAATCTCTCATTTAAAGGAATAGTTTGACATTTTGGAAAATAAGCCTACTCGCTTTCTTGCTGAAAGCTGGATGAGAAGATTGATTCCACTCACGTCTTTATGTTAAATATGAAGCTACAGCCAGGAGACAGTTGGCTTAGCTTAGCTTAGCCTAGCACGAAAACTGGAAATAGAGGGAAACAGCTAGTCTGGCTGTGTCCAAAAGTAAAAACAATCTGCCTATCAGCACCTCTAAAGCTCACTTATTAACATGTTACGTCTTGTTTATTTAGTCTGTACAAAAACTGACGCATGCCTTTTCGATTGAGCCAGTTTCCCCCCCTGCCTCCAGTCTTTAAGCTAAGCTAAGCTAACCGTCTCCTGGCTGTAGCCTCATATTGAATGGACAAATATGAGAGTGGTATCAGTTTTCTCATCTAACTATTGGCAAGACCGTGAATAAGCATATTTCCCTAAATGTCGAACTACTCCTTTAAATGTGACATTTACCAGCCAGGTTCAAACACATAGGCGTGTATGGCTTCCTACATCTATACTGTTCCTATCCCCTCTCTCGTAGGAGGTGACGGTGGACAACTCGGCCCAGTACCAGCACCTGACCAACATGGAGCTGATCTCCCTGCTGCTGCAGCAGGAGATGGACATGCAGAAGCAGCAGGCGGCCTCCGAGCGGCAGGAGGCGCAGCTGCAGAAATGTGAGGCCGAGCTGAAGAAGGTCAAGCTACAGGTTCGAGACCTGGAGGACTACATTGATAATCTTTTACTGCGGATCATGGAGCAGACACCCACGCTGCTTCAAGTGCGCACTAGACACAAGTGACGACAGTGGTAGCGTTTGTATGGTGTATTGCACACGATGTATGATCCTCTAGGATACTGTTTCCTCAAGAGTTATTTAAGATTGGGAATCAATGTTCTAGAGACAGTCAGACAGATACTCCACAAAATCTGATCTCACAATCATCCAGGTCTTCTCACTGCTAATACTGCCCTGTTGATGTAGACACGATATTACCCAACATGCATGCTGGTTACTAAACCAATTTGGCACGGACAGAAAACAGAACAAAGTACGATGAGAAAAAGCTTCTATCAAAGCGGATGCAAATGATTATTTTACCCATGCTTACTAGAATAATTTAAGGTAGTCAGCTGTTGTCAATTGAAACGTTAAACTCACTGCTTTCACGCACGCATAAAATAAAATACAGGCTAGTGAAAACTTTTTGGAAGTGCATTTAATGTCTTGGCAAAATATGGTGTTAGCTCAAGCAACCTTAAAATTGCAGATGTCAAAGTGCAAAAAACAACATTTCTGACACACTATTTTCATCTCAAACTGTTTTATGAAACGCCAAGTGCACAAAGGTTAACTTGAGTTAATTCCATATTTTCTAATAGAATTTAAGAAATGCTTCAAAAGATAGCAACACATCATAAAATGCTGCGCTGCAATGTGAGTACTATAAAAAAAGAGATGTTTCTGCATTAACATTGCTGTATGATAAAAAAACAATGTTCATGTTTGTGCCAGAAAAGACTAAAGAGGATGAAGACTTATTGTTTGCATCTCGTTTCTTTGTTTTGTTGTTCATTTTTACAAAATACTGTGTTTCTTGTTACACGCTGAAACAAGAATGTTTTAATATATTTTTATGTTTTGTTGTCTGTTCTGCGTTTTTGTTTGTTGAAATAGCAACATTTTGCTGTAGAAATAACAAAGCATCAATGCACTAAATAAAAGCATTATAAGTTATTTCTATAAAATACTTTTGTCATGATAATAAATTCTCCAATATCACTCTAGCACCACTGTAGCTACTTGCAATGCTTTACATGACCGCAGTACTGTACTGTAATAAAATAAAGTGCACATGCAACCAAAGTTTCTAAGGTCCTTATGTGGTTGGTTTGTCACTGATCAGACCTCAGTGAGAATGCAGAGAGTAATCCATGACATCCTACATACTGTATGTATGGCATGTACAGTATGCTGCAGCAGTGCTTACTTCTCTCCGCTAGAGGGCGCTCCATGCTACACAGTTTGGGTGGAAACCTGCTGGTTCAGCATGGACCTTGTCATCTGCTTTGCAAATGCACTAGAGATTTTGATCTATGACCCCACAGACTATATATTCAGCTATCTGATTTATTAGAGATAATAATGTTGTAAATTGAGTCTATTGCATTTATAACAAATGTGGACTGCTGGCCACTTTACTTGTCTCTCGCTTAGGATTGATGTCATATTGTTAAAATGCTGGTTTACATTCATTTCTGCTTTAACAGCATAGGCTTGTTTTTTGTTTATACACCCAGGAGATTGGATTTCCTGTTTAGACGGAGCAGTCTGCACACTCTCAGAAAAAGGTGGAGCAGCAGCTGTACATTTTTCTACCCCATTAGTGGTAAAGATGTAAGAATAGAAATGTTGGCTCCAGTGGGAGGAGACATATTTAGATCCTTTTTAGCAATACCACTGTAGAAATACTCCATTACAAGTAAAACTCCTGCATTCAAAATCTTACCTGAGTAAAAGTACAGAGGTATTTTCAGCAAACTGGACAAGTACAGTGTTATATTATTATAGATATTATAGATTGACAAGCATTTAAATGTTGTAGCTGGTTAAGTTGAAGCAAACTACTTTGTATGCAGTTGAGTAGTATCATATTTTAAAAGAGGATTGTTTTGTATGTGAAGTCTTCATCTGCAAAGTAATTATATCTGTCAAATAAATGTAGCACATGTAAAAAGTACAATCTCTAAAATGCAGTGTAAGTATAAAGTGGCATAAAATAAAAGTACTCAACTGAAGTAGAAGTACCTTAAGGATTTATGTACAGTAGTGGTAGTTACTTTCCAAAACTGGCTGTTTATCCATTTTTCATCCCTCCAACAGTTTTGTTTTTAGTCATGTGATGAAAATCCACTTTTGGCTCTTTGTGTAATTGTTTTGTGATATTTTTTTATTGAGATGATGAGGTTTCAAGTTTGTTAGGCCACACAGAGAGCAAGATTCCTTATTATTTTTAAGGTTTCCTTAGTATTTAGGGATAGATGCCTTGGATAAAATGTGCTATATGATTAAGGTTTCTAATAATGTGAAGGACTAATGCACATTTAATAGTCAGTTTGAAAGTCTCTTGCCCTTGGCCACTATATGACAAGTGCATAATGAACGTGTCCATCATGGACAAATACAAATATATATATATATATATATATTGCTCCAGGTTATTTATTCTTTTCTTTCTTTATTTTTATTATCAAGTGAACCTGAAAGCAGCTCATCATTACTCCGCGCAGACATGTTTCTTTCTTCAGGCCACACCTCTTCACATAATGATTAATTGGGTCGATCTGACGCCTATGGGTGCATCAACTGTTATCTCTCCCAAAATCAATCCGAACAGTTATGCAATAGCTGTCGCCTTATCGATTATTTGGGATGTGTAGTCATGCGGTTCAACTTTGCCAGCGTTAACGCAAAGGAGAAGACTACACATCCCGACAGACAAAGCGGCTCGTGGCTTCACTAGTTGTACATTGAATGTAGTTCGCTCTACTTGAAAATCCGTTCATGTTTCAGTTCATTAATAAATAAATAGTTCGGTGTCATGGCGGAGTCTGTAGCATGCCCTGCTTTCCAGCTCGGAAGACCACGATACGACCAGGCAAGTCCTCTCTATCCTCCGTAAAACATGCATTAATGACATTTTGTTTTTATGGCTTTCCTCCGCTCCGGCTGCTCTGGATGCTGACTTTGTAGCGAAAGTTGCCTTTGATCTGCGATCCGATTCTTTGTTATAAAACCGCAACACCTCCCAACTGATAATGAACTTCTGAGTGTGATTGGATGAGTTTTGAGTTTATTATAGTTTCACTAGTGGGACTAATTGTCTGTCGGCGGTGTCATATCGCTGTTTATCGTCCTTTGCCTCGATGCTGCTCCGGGAAAGATTATATCAGTGTGAAGGTCTGCAGCCAAGACATTAATATCTTTGCGCGTCACTTTAAAGGCAGCCGTCGTTTTTTTGTCAGTTTATAACGATAATTGTGTAACTGTATTTGTTTTTTCCCTCTTTCCTTTTTATTTTAGGCTTTAAAATCGCAGCTGTTGGAGATTTCTGATCCAATATCTCCAAATTTGCGCGTCGTTTTGTACATTAATCTAGTGAGAATGACACTTTTACGCCCTCACGTGTTGATTTTTTTTGCAGGATGCTTTCTGCAGACTGACCCCACCTGTGATCGAGATTAATGGGCTGTCCGTCCTTATCTGAAGCCCATTACTCAATTTTCCGTCCTCAGAAATGAATTTGCATTGGTCAGCCCTGAAAGATAATGTGACCTTCACGTTAACTCGGATGGCACATTAACTGAGGAAGCTGCTGCACGCTAGTTACATTTAAATTTCTAAGGCTTCTTTCTTCAAAGCATTTTATTAAACAGTAGCCTAAAGGAAATCATTTATATGATGGCACTGTACAGAGCAAAGTCCATATGCAGATTGAGTAAATTAAGTCAAGTGATATGAGCTATCAGTGCAATTCTTATCAAAATGCAAGATTTACAATATGGAAAAACTGTGAGAAAGCACCAGCAGCCCAAAATAAAGCAAGTTATCTTACATTTTGAGCCAGCTTCTCTTCTCACACATATTGTGACAGAACACAACCATGGATGGATTACTGAACGTGCCTACTGGGCACAGGCTCAGAGGTCCAAGGGGTCCAAGGAGTCAGGGGGTCAGGGGATCTCTAGGCCAGAGCCTCAGTTTGAAGTGACTGTTAACCTTTCTCGTTGGAAAGTCAATCAAACAAGTATAAAGAGAAAAAAAGAGGCACAAAACAACTGCAAAGCAACTACAGAGAGACTAAAAAAACAAAGAGATGCAGAATGACCACAAGGAGACGCAAAACTGCTAAAAGGAGACACAAAACGACCACAAAGAGACACAAAACGACTACGAACAGATGCAAAACAACCACAAAGAGACACAAAATAACTACAAAGAGATGCAGAACGACCACAATGAGATGCAAAACTGCTACAAAGAGGGGGGGGCACGTTGTTTCATAATCCCTCCATGAACACACCAATTAACACGGGATATTGCATGGTTCACAGAGAGCCTAAATAACAGTTTATTTACACCCTTTGTCTCGTGTGAATTACTATTTTTTTTAGCGATCAGAAATTCTTCCTTTAGATCACTATAATTTTAAGGAAGAGGGTGCTTAATCCTTGGTTTCCAGCTCCTATTGCTGATCAACTGCATATATGTTTTTTTCTTGTAGGAAATCTTTTCTATCTGACCCCCGTAAACCCTTTTTATTTTTCCATCTGGAACCTGAAGTTCATGTTGGGTTGATAAAGGTGCTGTAATACTTTCAGTTCCTTGCATCAAAGCAGTTAAAATTAGGCCAGTCCTTGAATCAGCATAAATCTTGCTCAGTTTGTCTGTGCTTTCCGTCTCTGCTAGCCTTGTTGTGTACTCTCCAGGGAGCTGAAACTCATGCATAATTAAAGCAGGCTCCTCACATGGATCCTCTCTCTACCCTACTCTTACAAAACAGCGTTGCAGCACATATGGCCTGTCAGAGGAGGAGACGTGTGATGTGGGAATGGCAGTCCAGAGATACAGCGGAGAAAGATTTTTATTTATCTACAGTCTTTTAGGAGGACTGAATGCTATTTCCAGTCATTTCAATTTGGACCCGGCGCTGAACACATAATTAAAATATAGATTGGTTTGTTCCACTGTCTTTCCACTGTGTTTTCTGCCCTTCATAACTGATAAATGTCTCAGAGGGAATCTGATTGAAGCTGCCATGTTTTTGCCATCTGGTTTGCCAAAGCGACTCTTGGCATAAACTGCTATTGGGCCTTTTCAGACTGTTGGCACACATACGTAGCAATTGGCATGCTGATGTAGACAGTGAAGGGAACAGAAAACAGGGTGCTTGACCAGCAGCTCCAAGCCTCACTTGGAAGAATGTGTTTGGTAAATGTGAACTTACTCAAGATTGTTAGTACATTTTCTTAAAAGTTCATCTCAAAAGGCACAGTCTACTTTTACATCTCACTTGTATTTTGTTGCATTCTTCAGTTAGGATAGGAAAGACTTTGTCATCCATTTTTATACTTTTGATAACTGGCTGTGTTTTGTTTTGACATTTCACCATTGAGCAACGGTTTTCCTTATAGCGGCATTTCAAAGTTTCCGTTTATTAATATTTCATTACCATAGCAAAGATTTGTGCATGGATGTCCATTCTTGATCTTTGGAAACAACATACTGTGAAGAATTTAAGCTCAAAGGTCATTTTTACTAATTATTCAGAGCTTTCAACTGCATCTCACGGTCTTCATTTAGCGAATAGAGCAAACAAGGATTCATTGTCCCGCATGGAAATTTAAACATACAACGACATTTTGGAAAATACACTTCTTCGCTTTCTTGCCACTCTCATGTCTGTCCACTAAATACGAAGCTTCAGCCAGCAGCCGGTTAGCTTAGCTTAGCACAAAGATTGGAAACGGGGGGGAAACAGCTAGCCTGGCTCTATCCAAAGGTGACAGAATCTGCCTACCAGCACCTCTAAAGCTCACTAATCAACATGTTATGTCTCGTTTGTGTTATCCCTCCTTTAATAAACCAAAGTGATCACAGCTGACAATAAGAGCTGTAGCTACCATTGAGGACATCAAGGTCTTCAGTATTGTTTCTGGGAATTTGGGTATTTTATTGACCAGAGGAGGAGTTTAATGTGACTATTTATATTTATGTTGGGCATATGTAACAAAAGTTCACATATGAAACAATAAACTGTGCTTAATGTGACATTATATATACATAAATGACCTTTTCAAATTAGCAGAATTGACGGACAAAGCAGTGTTTTTTAGGAAGTGAGCAGTGATAAATCAGTTCAGACTTCAGAGGAAATTATCCATTCACAGGGGGGAGGATGCTGTTATTATGTGCCTACTTTCATTAAGAATCAACTTTGTCATACTGTCTTTTATAGGGTTCCTTCCTCGGCCGTCTGAGACACTTCGTGGACATCATTGACCCCAGCACCCTGTTTGTGTCTGAGGTAAAACTTTCTGTAAAACCGTCTATATGTTTGCACAATATGGTTTCAATACAAAGTTTGAGCTTCCATCCAGTATTCATACTCATGCATTAGCACAAGCTGCCCTTCCTGTCTAGTGCTGGTTATCAAACCTCAATGCAGTTTTGGTACTGACCACAATGTGTTCATGCAGCACTGTACTGTACCCATACATACTGTAACACAGAGTATTATAAACTGTCACGTAACGAATGATCAGATTTTATTTAGGAAAAGTTCTAATACAGCTGCTCGTGTTTAGACAACATTAATTTGTAGAGCTGAAATGATTAGTGAATTAATTGATTAGTCAAATGACAAAAAAATCAGTTGTCAAAAGTTTTGATAATCGATTAATCATTAAAGTTCTTTTTGAAGACTTTGCTGGTTCCAGCCTCTCAAATGTTACTGTTTAGTTTGTCTTACAGTTTATGATAGCGAATTGAAAATTTTGGGGTTGTTCTGACAAAACACGACATTTAAAGATGTCATGTTGGGCTCTTGGAACTTATGATTGGCCTTTTTCTTTATTTTCTGACATTTTAAAAACCAAACAATTAAACGATAAACTGACAAAGTCTTTGGCAGATTAATAGATAATGTAAATAACCGGTCATTGCAGCCCTGAACATTTGAGAACTTTGTCTTCTCTTGTTAAATGACAAAGAAAAAAAGGGGTTTGTAGATAAATAAGTTTCTATTTCTCAAATGTATCAAAAACATTTCAGTTGGTATCGTATTGAAAAGCAGGTATTGTGTCGGTGCTAGCATGTCAAAACACTAATATATTCTTAGTCTAATTAAACCCTATTTTATTCCTGCAGAAGCAGTTGAAAGAATGTATCAAACTACTCGATGACTATAAACATGGCACGCTTCCACCTGGAGTGTCTGATCTTCAGGTGAGTCTTTATTGATGCTGATGTGTGCTACAATACAGAGTCTGTTGTAGTATAATATGCTAACGTGTGCCTGAAGTAAAAATATAAATCTAATGATTAATTGTAGTTCTTGTCTTTAACTGCACTGCTTACCTGTGCAGCTGTGGGAAGCCCAGAAGATCAAGCAGGTAAGTGAGTCACCAGTCATAAGTCAGCCCAGGTTAACTGCACCTCCATGCATTCAAGCCTCTGGGCTCCTGGCAGCATGAGGGTGATGTCACGCTCTCTGCACGCAGGCCATCATTCATCCTGACACAGGAGAGAAGATCTTCATGCCATTTCGAATGTCAGGTACGACCTCGCATGAAGATCTTTGCTAAAGTTGTTGAAGTTTCTCCATTTTGTCATCGTTTTTTAAACCATTTCTTCGCTTGTGCAGGTTATGTACCATTTGGAACACCAATTGTAAGTCCCATATGAAAATCATACATTTTAATCATGCATTTCATAGAACTTAACTTGGCTGTGCAGATATCCATTTACATGGTTTGGGGACAGATTAAATGAGACTTTGGGCTTATTTTGCCCCCCAAAATAAGCTCTTATTCCCTGGTCTCATCTAGGTCATTGGTCTTCTTCTCCCAAACCAGACTGTGGTGTCTACCATTATATGGCAGGTACTGTAAATAACCAACATACTGTAAAACCATTGTGTTAATTGTACATTTTGAACATCTGGTAAGCGCACTTTTATTGTGTACAAGCAATGCTGTCCCAGCTGTTACACACTGGAATAAGGACATTGTAAAATAAAGTGCTGCTGCTCTGTTTGCTTCTGTCTGTGTGCTGTTGCTTTACAGTAATCTATCTATCTATCTATCTATCTATCTATCTATCTATCTATCTATCTATCTATCTATCTATCTATCTATCTATCTATCTATCTATCTCTTCCTTGTTTTTCCTTTCTTTTTTTGTCCTTTCCCTTTCCTTCCCTCCACACGCCTTCTTTCTTTCCTTTGTTCATCCCTTTATCCCTCATCCCATCCTTATTTCCTTCCTTCTTTCCTACAGTGGCTGAACCAGAGTCACAATGCCTGTGTGAACTATGCCAACCGCAACGCCACAAAGGTGGGAACTATTTACTGTGGATATTAAGATCTTCAGTCTCCCCAAAACCCTCTAAAAAATGACAATATTTTTTTATTTTGGTTGCTTTAGATTGTGCCTTGATGTTGTTTTATCCCGATAATAGAATATCATGCGTAGTGTTTTTCACGTCAAGCCTTTTTCTGTAAATAAAAGACCATCTTACAGTAAGACATTAAATCCCAATATAAAATACAAAATGTCACCATAGAGAGTTTATAACACTCTTACAGTAAATGTATACGTACAAAGCTGTGACACAGTATTTTTTTTGTCCCTCCTCAGCCTACGCCAACATCCAAGTTTCTTCAAGGTTATGTAGGAGCTGTCACCAGTGCTGTTTCTCTTGCAGTGAGTGTGTTTCGTGTTCAGTGAATTTACCTCCGCACGAGGGCTGTAAATGTAGTCATGAGCTGCTTTGCATCTGCACTGTACAGAAGCAGTTGTAATGATGTTTTTGGCTGTATTTTATATACAGTATCATCAGTACAGTTCTAGTACTGATGCCAGTGTTTTAGCTACAGTAAAGTAAGGATCCTAACACTACTTCTAACAACAATACTACTGCTGCAAACGCAACCGTTTTACTGTATAGTAAGTGCATTTTTTGTATTTAATAGGTGGGTCTGAATGTGCTGATTCAGAAGGCCAACAAGCTGAGCCCCGCCACCAGAATGATGATACAGAGACTTGTCCCCTTCCCAGCTGTAGGTAGGTTTTCAAAGGACCCAGTGTGCCAGTGTTATAATGGGGGGTAATTACGATGCCCCCTGGTGGTTGGAGTCGCAACATCTTACTGATGTGACACTTCATTTTTCCTTCATTTCATATGTTACAAAAAGAGACAATAACGTATATAAATCTCAAATTAAAAAAATAAGTTTTTATAGTGTTTTACTGCACAACAACAGTACTTTATGATCTCATTTTTCTAAGACTACTTTAAGATTACAGCATTAAAGTTTTGTGGTTAGCTTCGTTCTCAATTAGGATATTTTTTAAAGGAATTTCTTCTTTTGATCCGCGACTGCCTTTCCAGTCCTCAGCATCTGTTCTTGTCCTGTATGAAACTGTAAAAGCACTACATGCCTTTCTCTCCCCGTCCTCAGCTAGTGCAAACATCTGTAACGTGGGCCTGATGAGACACAATGAGCTATCTGAAGGCATTGATGTGCTGGACAACAACGGGAATGTGGTGGGATCCTCCAAAATTGCTGCAAGACATGTGAGTGGCTTCTTTTTTATTTGCATACTCGGCGTACTTGTTACTCGGCTGCACTGAATATGTTTATACACGCTGTTTTTTAAAATGAATTGCAAATGTGATGCTGACAATGGGGAAAATGCATCATTTCCTGCTCGGCTCCTGTCGCTCAGTCAGCACCCTTCTAATCTCATGAAAGAGAAAATTAAATCCAACTCATTGCAGTGTTTTAAATGAAGCGTGTGCACAATGTTCTCGTCTTTTTCCCCAGGCAATCATGGAGACTGCCTTCACACGTGTGGTCCTCCCGATGCCAATCTTTGTCCTGCCCCCAATCATCATGTCCTACCTAGAGAGGTGTGTACAGAAATATATTGTTGGCGTTTTATTTTTAAATAACTAGGGCTGCAAGTAACAATTACTTTCATTATTGATTAATCTACCAGTTATTTCCTCAGTTAATCGATTAATATTTTGGTCTGTAAAATGTCACAAATATGAAAAATACCCCTCACAAGTTCCCAGAGTCCGAGGTCATGTCTTGTAAGGTGTTGTTTTGTCCGAGCAACAGTCCAGATCCCAAAGATGTACTGACTACTGTTATAAAGGACTAAGACAACTAGAAAATATTCACATTTAAGAAGCTGGACCCAGTCAATTCTTTCCTATTTCTGCTTAAAACATTAATTAAAAACATTTAATCAATGATCACCATTGTTGCAGACTAATTTTCTGGTTCTTATCAAATCTTACAACCCCTCAGATCTATCTTGCGACACCTTGTGGGGAGTCCTGATCCCCAGTCTGGGAACTACTGGCCTACATGATTAAACATATATAAAGAAAAATAAGGGTACAAAGAAACTCATGCAAAAATGCCAAAATATAATAAGTCATGAATATCATTCTATCCCTAAGTAAATTTGAATAAAAATGTATGTTTTTTGAAGGCAGTTGTGGACAAAAATGAAGCATTTTATTCTATTCTGTCATTAAAAAGGTACATAGTGAGTTAAGACCTGAATCTGACTTTTTGTTATTAATTTGTTTTACCATATGAAATCTTATTATGCCATATAAATGTATAATTTCAGAGAAAACTGCATGGAAATTTTTCAAAACTACAATAAAATAACACACTGTTAAGTTAAAGCTAGCTGGTGACATAGCTACAGCTAGCCTTAGCTAAAGCTAAATTCCTGTAACTGAAAAATAATTTTGATGATCCAAAATCTTCGTAGTTCAGTTTTGTCATCCCACATAAATTAGACGGTTTGGCTAACCTGCCTCAAAACCTCCTTTTTTCCCCTTAATTTCATCCCTTCTTTAGTTGTCGCTCTCTGTCTTTGTGGGGCAGTACTGTCTGTTTGATTCTCATCTAAAAATACTGAATAATACATTTTTGTGTGTGCAATGAGCCAGAGCCAACATATGTTGTGCCCCAAAGTGCTTACCATATATTCATTTGGTAATAGGTCACAGCCAGAGCAAATGTAGCTAAAAAATGTAAAAATGAATGAACTGTAATAATACAGCCTACTGTGTTTTCAAAGACTGAACAAAAATAGACTTTCTTGTTTCTGTTATAAAATTAAATAAAAGAAGATTTCTGCAGTCGGACTCATTATACCCAGAACTGGAACTTTCTCACAGACAGATAAATCTCCCACCCACTACTTGTGGAAAATAGCTCCCCCAAATCTGCACAAGAGGTTTTTGTTCCAGATCCAAAAATAACTCGCAGTAGTCATCTGGGATCGATCCACACAGCAGACTCACGTTTCCTTTTTTTTAAATTTTTTTTATCACTGACTTGTCTTGTGTAGGCTGCGATTTCTGCAGAGCAACCGCAGACTATTGCTGCCCATCCACAGCTTCGTGTGCCTGGTTACCTTCGGTCTCTCCCTGCCTGTGGCCATCAGCCTGTTCCCCCAGATGTCTCAGGTACAGTAAAGCGTCGGTTCAACTGCTTCTGCTGCTGATTCAAGGCCATATGGCTGAGGGAGCAGCTGGGAATAAATTCAAATTACATATACATCACTTGACATTTATTTCTTGTATTCACCTCTTATTCCAGATGTCTCTTCCCATGTCTAATTAAAAGTCAGTGATTTTCAAGGAGATATTTTCAGAGAGATGTAGAGCTACAATTTTACCTTCAGTCTTTTTACCTTATTGTTTTTTTTTTTTTTTTTGCAGATTGAGGTGTCTTGCCTAGAGCCGGAGATCGCCATGGCAACAGATTGCAAGGTGGTGACCTACAACAAGGGTTTATGATGGATGGGGTGGTGTGGGAGAGGAGAGGAGAGGGCAGGGAGCGAGGATGAAAATGAGGCTGCATTGTGAATAGCTGTCAGGGAGAACCTACAGCAGGGTTCCTCCATCATAGCAGAGCCTGTAGATCGTCATGTGCTAACCCAGGGTTGTTGTTTTTTTAACGGTTCTCAAGATCCCAGCAATTATTGAGTCAATATTTCTTCTGAGTTTGAAAATGGGACAGATTTTTTCTGTTTTTAAGAGCAAGGAAGAAGCTCTGTATATAGAAATGATGTTATATTTACTGTAAAAATCAGTTTTTTAGCATTAATACAATTATTTTAATACATATACAATACAGTGTTTCCCACACATAGGCTATACTTTGTTGACCATTTTACAGTTGAACAAAAAACTAATCAGTGTCATCTGCTGGACAAACTAGACACCCTGTCCTTAAATTATCTTTGGCCTTTCTGCACTGCAACTTCTTGTTACCTGTCGGCTGTCAAAATACGCTGATACTGATACATCTGCAATAAGCTAATATCGGCACAGTCGGTTTATTGGTCAGGCTCTAGTCTGTTGTATTATTAAGATGGAGACGGTTGGCAAAAGAAGCTTTGAGTGAAAGCTTCCTCCCAAGCATATTTTTAACCTGTGAGAAACACTGCAATAGACATCAAAATGTAAGTCTTGGAAATCTCCAGGGAAACTCTGCACTAACCAGGCTGCAGTGCTGATATATTCTGTATAATGAGAAAAATGCTGATGAGGGAATAATAGAGGAATGAATCACAATGTGAAGCCACTCTGTCAGTGGCTGTACTGTACACGTCTATGCTGTAGATGTACATTAGTTTACATACTGTTTAAACTGGTAAATGTCAGTTTATCACATCAGGTATTTTAACCCCAATAATGTGCAGCAACATGCAGAATAACACTGTCTTGACATTTCTTTTCTACAGTCGCCAAACATTGTATATGAACTTTCTTTCCTAACTTGTAGGAAGGACGTTTTACTCCACTCCTCACTGTTTCTTAAACCACTATTGTATTACTAATGAATTACTTCTTTTGTACAATATAACCTATAATACTACTGTTTATGAACTAGTATTTTTAATTATTTGTATAATACTTCTACTACAAGTTTATTAAATGTTTGCTAGTCAAACAATGTAAAACATTTATCTATATAATATATAATAAATACTCTTTATCTGTTTACTTTCTTTCGTGAAGACTTTATTTCCAGACATTTCAGTGTATGTAACAGTTTGCTTCAGCTGATTAGTGTTGCTAGAAGATGGTTTTCTTCCGCATCGGGGCTTTCAACAAGGACCATCGTGGTTTTACTGTTTGCAACATTTACATTAGTTTTTATTTCCCTTTTTAAATTTGCACTAATTTATATGTCACGTCACTAATTTTAAAATGTTTATTTGTATTACCTTTATTGATATTAAATCTATTCCTTTATTTATTGGACAGGAAAAATGGGTTTTTCAGAGCTGGAATGATTGGTCAATTAATCGATTAGTCGACTGACAGAAAATTTGAAAGTTAATCTGCCACTATTTTGATAATTGATAAATCTTTTAAGTAGTTTTTCCACTGTGGGGTAATGTCCCCTTTTCATTTTCACTATTTTCTAAAATTTTATTGATTGAAAATAATTGCACCCCTATAGTATTTTTGCAGCTGTCAGTTGTGTCAGTAGTATGTAGCATGAATGTGATTAGGTAGGATTTACTCTTTTCTAGATAGTTATCTGCTGTATTGTCACATTTGTGAACATTTATTGGATATCTTGAATATATTTCTGACAGCTCTGGAGGTATTGATTGCAAATGTGCTCTAATATTTCATTGCATATTTACTGAAGTTCTATTTCAGCTCACAAAACAGTTTTACTGATGCTTATTTTTAGTCTTAGCCACCTACAATAAAACAATTAGTTTCCAGTGCCGAGCTGTGAGACGACCTGCAGTCCACGTGTGCGCCACTAGACGTCGCTGCCGTCTTTGTGCGGAGATAAAACGTCAGTGTCAGGGTTGAAAGGGAAGAGGTTGCGTGAAACATGGCTGCTCCCCTGGATGACATGTTTTCCTTCTGCGTGGACCCCGGCAAAGTTGCCGCAGGCGTGGAAGTCCGATTTATAGACAATATTAAGGTGAGGTGCTGCAGAGTTTGTCAGGTTAAACGGATTCAGACACGGCGCTGCAGCGGTGAGGCGGCTGTGAGTGTGGATCAGAGCCAGGCAGATCAGAGACTGCTGGGCTCACAAAGTACTCCAGGACCTGGACTGATGTGCGAATGAGACGTTTTCTGACGGGGTCTGACAGTAACACATCTGCTAGTGTCCTGAAGTTACTGGTTTGTACGTCTGGTGTGTTCATTTCAATCAAAAGTGAGTGCAGAAAGCTGAAGGGACATTAAACACCATTAAACCTATGAGGGCGTGATATGCATGAAGAAAGTAACTTCACTGTGTCAGGGCAACAACATTTGATCCCAAACTTAAATAAATGTTTCTTATTCTCGACATTGTAGCCCCACAGATTTAAATGCATCTTTATTTTTACTCTGAGGTTTATGTTGGTGGGCAAAAAGCTCAGGAGGAGAGAAGGGTAGTTTCACAGCTGATTCAAGTCAGCCTAAACCAATAATGTACGTCATGGGCATTGAAATAAAGCAGGTGGTGCACCTTACCTAGGAGCCAAAATCACAGTATTTCACTCAGTGCTGTCTAGTGTAATTATTGTTAATGAGAAATCCATTAATTCATTATCTGCTCCCGCTTATCCTTTGCAGGGTTGTGGGAATCCTGCACGTAAAAGCCAACTATTCTGCGAGAGAGCTGTGATAGTATGAGGGTAAAGGCAAATTAAATAAACACAATACTTTATAAGAAAATGTTTTCTATGCTGAGGTGGTAATGATCTGAAAGATGCAGATCAAAAGCATCTCTTGGTACATTTCTGCCTCTGCGACTCTTCTGCTTTGACAGTGCAGATATTAAAGGATGGATGAGACATTTTTAAGCGTTTTAACTCTTTAACTGCTTGTGACGTGCGTTTGTTTCACAGTGGGCCAGCTGACTAACTCTGTACAGATTCTGCTGTAGGTGGGTTTAAAAGAAGCCGAGGCTGCGGTGCACAACAGTAATGGGTTGTTATTCATGTTTCAGGGCAAGGGTCTCTTCGCCAAAAGGAGCATCAAGAAGGGAGACACCGTTTTTTTCGAGCGGCCTCTGGTCTCTGCCCAGTTCCTGTGGAATGCTTTGTATAAATATAAAGGTGAGATGTGTCCAAGCTGCTACATGTATCTAATTATTTTTCATTTTGCCTTTATTTGAGAGCCAACAGTGTAGAGAGACAAGGAATTGAAACGTGGACGTTGTGGTTATGTGGCATGTGCCTTAACCATCAGGCTATTGGGACACCCCTACAGTATTTACTGCGCATTTTAACTGACTCTTCAACTGCATCTTGCATTAACTAACAAGGAATGAGACTGACGTTGCATTCTTAATATATAACAATATATTGTTGACGGTCCACTAGGGCTGGGCAACATGGCCAAAAATGTTATCGTGAAAAAAACCCGTCATATCAGTCAATATCGATAACTATCACAATAAATGTGAAATCATTATTTCTTTCAAGTTTAAAGGCTGATTTTTGCTCCTGAGTGAAAGTTGAAGAAACCAGACAGTTAATTGTGGTTTTAAACTATTTTTTTATTGTCAGAAATAGCCAAAATATCTACAAACTACTCAAGTTGAGTGACCTTTCTTGTCGACGATGGCTTTGTCCTGCTTCAAGCTGGTCATAGGCACTGCATTTTCTTTGGTGGCGCTCATTTAGTTACCAGTATTTGGCTTATTCTGCTCCAACTACAGACACTGTAAGCATACCTCTATTCCTGCGACATGATTGGCTGTTTGTCTTCTTCTGTTTAATGGCGCGTGCGTCCCCCTTTCCCAGTGTTATAGGTGATTTAAGTATATTGAACTTTTATCAAACATTTGTTATATTTCTATCTATGTTTTTTTTTATCGCCCAGCACTACAGTCCACACAGGGACGACAGCATATATGTTTTATCAGACTTGACAAATACTGGATAAATCAGGTTTTAGGAGGAGTTCGATCTAGAATGAAACTTTAATATCTTAAACCAACCGGCTCTGATGTTTTGCCTCATCTGCTCTGCTGTGTCCTTTTTATAGCCTGTGAGTACTGCTTACGTGCTCTGGAGACGGCAGAGGAGAACGCGAGGAGACTCAGCGGCATCGCCGGACTCAGCCTCCCTCACCCTGAGCTCTGCCGTGTTCGATCGGAGCTGCACCAAGCCTGCCCTCAGTGCCAGGTCAGTCCAGTCAGGATCATACGAGTCCACTCAAAGCTCCAGACCCCGATTTGACCGATGTTGGTTTTTGAAGACCTACACTTTTCTCACAGAAGGACAATCCTCTGGAAAAAGTGGTCAGATCAATGTAAGACAAGAAATCTACTGATTTTTAAGCCAGCTGTGGTCATGGAGGAACTTCCACTGCATCTGTGGTGGATGACATGACGAGCTGGTCGATTTTTAGAGGCCAGTATCAGTACTATGGATCAATAAGCCTAAGTCTATTTTTTTTTATTAACCAAAGGGAAAGACTGAGACAACTTTTTTATCCTTGGTCGTTTCTTTGTATTTGCAGTATTGCATACCTGTATAGGCAACACACAAACAAAGCCACTTGCATGTTATTTAGTGGTGAACCTGATTTGGGTTCCTGAAGCTAATAATAATAATAACTTTATTTATTTATTTTATAGCACTTTTAAAAAGCCAGTTACAAAGTTCTTCACAAAAGACATAAAATCAAATGATGTAAAGTGCAATAAAATCCAAATAATTAAGATTAAAGAGCAATTTAACAAATGAAATTAAAGAGAACAAATGCAGTAAAAGCACAGAATAAAACAATTCAAGAAAATACAATTCTTAAAAATAATGTGTTTTATATTGATACCTAAAAAAAAAACAGAATTCCTCCTTGAGTATAACCTGCCCTGTATATATGCAAAGATATGCAAGATTTGGTCTATATTCTGTGATAGCTTTAGAAAATACAAAATATTGCTTCATTTTTTTCATTTCTGAGGAAAATTATATTTTTAGTCTTTCTTGATGTGACCAAAGAAAAAGTTTGTGTCACTAATGGTGGATAAAAAAAAAAAAAAGTGCGACTGAATTAAGTTGACACTGCATTGTAATACGGTGAAATGCACTGAGACTTGGAGTCATTGAAAACCTGGAAAACCACTGATTTGAAAAAATACCCTCTTTGTACAGAAAAATACGTATTCAGTGTGTGTGGAAACTCTCATGGAGGTTTGTTCATTTGTGATTTGCTTTATTCAGCTGGACCGATGTGAAACGGTCACTCCTAGCAACAAGTCAGATTACCTTTCTAAAGGGATAATAAACCATACAACTAACTTCCTGATTACAGCGACCTCACACAATACTTGTTGCTAGGCGATGAAGACCTGTGGTTTCCAGTTAAGGAAACTGGGCTGCTTTGGGGGGGGCGACCCAAAGTTTATTATATATTTTAATACACTTTTTAATATTTTTGTACCCGTCACTTGAAATGATTTTTATTTATTTTCAGTGATATAAACCGGTTTTCCTCTGCAGGTGATGTACTGTAGCAGCGAGTGTCGACAAGCTGCAGCAGATCAGTATCATCGAGTTCTGTGTTTGGGTCCCTCCCAGGAAGATCCGGACCACCCCATCAACAAGCTTAAAGATGCATGGAGGTGAGAGAGCATTTTATAGATATTTTCATCGTAAACCGCCTTGAGTGCGCCGATTCTCTATTTAAAATTGTCATTCGCCTCAATGAAGATCATTTGTCTTCCCTTCAGGAGTATGCATTATCCCCCAGAGACCTCCAGCATCATGCTAATGGCCAGAATGGTAGCTGTGGTCAAACAGGTGAGCCTCTGATTAATTTTGGCTCCTAAATTATTGGGTATAAATTATTTGGGGTTCAATTCATTCTGGTGCGTACACTAATCTTGCAGGTATCCATGCAAAAAAAAAAGGACAAATATTAGAAACACCTTGCTGTGAAGGGACATAACATGCTGCATGTAGATTTTTATTGCCCACTCCCCATTGTTCCATTATTAAAAAAAACAACAACAAAACTTTATGGTGTTAAACCTAGCTTGAAATTAACTTTGCCCTGACTAATACAGATGACCTAAAAAAGAAAGAAAGCTAGATGTGAAAACATTTTTAATAGACTTTGCTCTGATGGATTTCAGGCGACTGACTGTAAACAGTAAGCATAATGTGATGCACATATTCATTTGAAAACTTTAAAGCTGCTCTAATCAATATTTTCATCTAAACAATAGATAAAATGAAAGGAGTTGCTTGAGAATTATCACCCGACTCTGCAGTTCCCCTCAGCTCTGCAGGGTTTTAGTGTCTTTCAGCTCATTGTTTTGGTTTTACATCCCATAACTTTACTTTGTTTTGGGTTGGTCTCACCACTATCATCAACCCTGTTTCCAGCTGCAGCATCAGGCAGCTTAGAACATACAACACAGAACATAGCGGAGCATTTAGCAGCTAACGAGCCAGATATTTCCCTCAGGAGTTAGCGGAGAAAACAGAGCTAAAAGGAGAGTGAATACTGGGCTTGCATTCATCAGGTCATCATGACTCCAAATGAATGCTAATGTGGCTTTGTGTCTGCTGGATATGTAAATAGGCAACAGGTTTCATAACAACTTTATAATGCCATGTAGTTTTTACAGCTTGTTTTGCTGCCCCCAAGTGGCCAAAAAGATCTGTTACTGCAGATGTAACTCGGCATAGTGAATTAAGAATAAATGATAACGGATTGGGGCTTCATATATACCTTGTTAAATCAAGCTGAGGCCATTTTCAAGTTTATGGAAGCTAGAATTTATACTGTGCAAAGTTAAAAGCTACAAAAGGCCTCCTATCTTGGTGCAGACACCACCAGGAGTTTAGTTTTGATTATCCTTACACTATATACAGTATAATACACTATAGTAACTAAGTGACACAATGCTTGTTATTGATACTGGTTATTGGTTATGTTGTCCAGGCCAAAGACAAAGCACACTGGCAGAAGCTGTTTTCACACTTCTGCAGCCGGGCAGCTAATGAGGAAGAGGAGATCGCCCATAAGCTCCTGGGAGAGCAGTTCAAAGTAAGTTACCATCATGTTAGTTCTGCTTGAAATATGAAATTGTTGAGGTGCAAAATGTACAAAGTGTGGCAGTTCAAACACAATATCATGCTCTTATGCTAATCGCAGTTCTTTACAACTCAATAAGCAAAGCGTGACAGTGTTATTCCCTCCTGACAGTTTTAATTCCCACTGTGGCCACATATGCTCATGATGTATGTTTTCTGTTTTATTGATCAAACATTGTTTCTATAGGGGCAGTTGGCCTTGTTACACAGCCTTTTCAAAGCAGCACTTTTTGATGATCATCTTAGTCGGGTAAGAAAGAAAAGCTCAAATGTAACCACTACATGTTTCTTCATGTTTTCCCATATGTAGTTTTTCCAAATACTTTACAGCTGTAGTGCTGCAACTAACAATTATTTTCATTATCAATTTATCAAAAACTTATTTTGTTGATTAACGGAACAATTTGACGTTTTAGGAAATATGCTTGTTTGCTTTCTTGCTGAGATTTACATGAGAAGATTGATGCCTTTCTCATAGCTGTATGGGAAATATGAAACTACAGCCAGCAGCTGGTTAGCTTAGCTTAGCATAAAGACTGGAAAGTGGGGGAAACAGCTGACTTATTCAAATTCAGTTTACTGTCATAGAAACTCATCAAATGTTCACATTTCAGAATCTTGCACGAGTGGATTTTTTGGCAATTTAGCAACAGCGATAGTTAATGACTAACTAACGATTATTATAATTGCAATTTATCAACAACAGCGATAATCTTAATGGGCTAACTAACGATGCTGATGCTGTTTTAGGAAATCTTAACCACGCAGGCAGTTTGTTACAGAAATGTATATTATGAACTATTATGAACTATTATTGAACTTGGTGTGAGATCCAGAATAATGTTCATATGCTGACGTAAGAGATGCTGTAGCTGACCCCGACCTCTGACCTTAGTATTAAAGCGGTTAAATGAAATTAATAATCCTCCGGCATGTATCAATAAAGATATGATTGTATTGCAGTGGTTTGTCCCTGAGGGTTTCCGCTCTCTGTTTGCTCTTGTGGGAACCAACGGACAAGGCATCGGCACCAGGTGAACACTCACCTCCCTTGTTCTTCACTTCAGCTTTTAACAGACCTCAGTTTGGCTAAAATAGTTCTCTCTTTGTGCCCTATTTCTCTCATCAATTTCAGTTCCCTGAGCAAGTGGGTTCACGCCTGTGATGCACTTGAGCTTCCTGCCCAGCAGAGGGAGCAGTTAGACTCTTTTATCGACCAGCTATACAAGGACATTGAGAAAGGTCACAGTTTTATCTCAGTCTTGCAGTGTTTTATTATTTTTTTTTGGAGTAAATTATTTTTGTCTCAACTGAGCAGATTTGCAACGGTCATATTGTATGAGTGAGTGTTTATTATTGTCTGTGTCGTAGTGATGACCCAGTGGCATGGCTGTGATTATTATGCAACCTGTGTTCAGATCTCAACAAAGGTCGAAGAATTTGCATTATTTGTTTTCTTCTCTCTGTAGAAACGGGAGACTTTCTAAACTGTGAGGGCTCTGGACTTTTTCTGCTTCAAAGCTCATGTAAGTGGAGATGACGTCCATGTTATGAGCGCTGTCACTTCAGTTCAAAGACACTGTTACTCTGGTTAAGAGGCCGTCTGATGACCCCCCTTTTTTTGTCTTGTTGCCTCTTTGACCCCTGCAGGTAACCACAGCTGCATACCCAACGCAGAGGCGTCCTTCCCCGAGAACAATTTCCTGCTTCAGCTCAGTGCCCTTAGTGACATCAACCCAGGAGAGGTCAGCTGACACGTCTGGGTTTGGAGTGATAAATTCTGGCTTGGGATAGATGGGACAGAACATCCCTCTCTAGCTTTGTGTGCTCCCTTGTCAGATGGTATTAGAAGGCTGAGACTTTGAGGATTGGTGTGGGTTTGTCAAGCTGTCAGAAAGATTGAGAAGCCTTGCATCTGCGCGGCACAGTAATGTCACAGCAGCAGCCACGCTACTTTCACAGCAAAGCTCTCCTTTGAATGCTGGCTAAGACAGGAGTGCTTTGTGTAACATTTCATCAGTAGAAAGATGGAAGGACACAGCGACTTCCTGCATGAGGGGAAAAACACTGGAAAAACCAAAGATTATTTCTGCCATTTGAAAAATACCAGTAGCATGTTTATGGGACTAAACTGTTATAGTCAAGACTTCTAGGTTCAATAACTTCATGTTATTGATGTTGGAGTTCTTCAGCCAGTTCAACTGTTTGTTTTCTTAAATTTTCAGGAGATCTGCATCAGTTATTTGGACTGCTGTCAGCGGGACCGAAGCCGCCATAGCAGACACAAAATTCTGAGGTAAACATCTGTAATCCCTCGAATTAATCACTTGAACGAGGTCATACTGTTACGAATTCCACCTGGATCAATAAAAAGCCTTCCAGGCAATAATGGGCAGTCTTGAGGCAGAGATGCTAGGGGGTCTGATGGCTACTTCTGTGCTTACGCTCCTCATTGATCAACATGATGTCAATCCATCTTTGAATTACACCCCAAAACTCAGGGGTATCAAGTTTATTTTGCAAGTATGAGTGTATAAAGTTTTTACTGTATCCTGTGATAATTCTCAGCCTTGAGAAAGTGCAGTTGCACTCCAGGCTGGTGGTGTGAACCTTCATGAGCCCCCATTTCACATCAGCAGATTGAAAGTATTAATTGCACCACAATTATAGTATTAAACATTCATTTGCTCTAGTGCTTAACAGCACTTCAACAGCAGAATGTAAAATGCTTCTGATTAATTTAGCTTTTGTTAGAGGTGCAACAATGTGACTGGCGGAACATTTTCTTCCCAGGGAGAACTACCTGTTTGTCTGCTCGTGTCCAAAGTGCGTCTCCCAGATGGATGAGCTGGATGTGACATCAGAGGAGGAAGAGGAAGAAGAAGGCGAGGCGGAAGGTGAAACAGAGGGGGATGAGATGGAAGATGAGATGACAGATGTCTGATGAAAGACTTGCCCGTATTGTTCTCAGCTGTTCTCATTCCTGCCACCACGCTAAGCAACCGTGAAGCCCGGCAGAATAAAGACAAGTCCAAATAAGTGGGAAAATATCTTATTATCAACACATTTCACTCATTCTTTGTCCAGTTTTAGAGATCAGCCACAGAACGTTTTTCCATAAATGAGGTAGTGTTTTTTTTGTTTTTGCTCTACTTCAGCACAAAACAAACACTATGACTTTCAACTTTCAGGGTTTTTGAATGTGTTCACATCCATATTGGGTGAACAGTTAAGGACCGGTAGGCCTTTTTATCCTGAGTGCTAAAATTTCTACACAGTTCATCAAATGTGGATGTAAGCACTTTTAAATCTACATTAATGAAATGCTTTTGGCTACTTGGGGGAAGCGCCACTAGTTGTAGTTGTAGTAATCTTTGACATATCACCTTAATAAAGAGTAACTGAACACCCCCTCAGATTGCTTTTGCTGCCCTCCAGTGGTTCAACTTCTCACCTTGCTGCAGTGATGTACATGTGTACTCCAGTACACAGTGACATCATTTTGTTGGGTGTGGTTACAGGTGCAACAGAGCACATTTCTGATCACACCCAACAGTCAAAGGAGAAACAAGCTTGAAACTTTCAAATAGAGAGGGCAGTTTAAAAACTGCTTTTCAGCCTGGTGTTAAGTTACACTTTAAATGTCATATGGCAAATGCGTTAACTTCCAGTTGCCTATTTACACATCCAGCAGACACAGAGCAACATTAGCATTCATTTGGAGTTGTGTTTCCGGCCAACTGATGAATGCAAGTCCAATATTAACTCTCCTATAAATCCACCCTCCTCCTTGTTTTGGCCTCCACCAACTCCTGAGGGAAATGTCTGGCTCTTTTGCTGCTAAATGCGCCATGATGTTCGCCAGCTAGCGGCTAACATTAGCTGTGTGCCTGCTGCTGCTGGAAACGACACTGATGAGCGCGGAGAGAAAGAATCACAACAGTAAAGTTGTGGGCCCGAAAAACCAAAACAATGAGCTGAAAGATGCTAAAAGGCTCCATCCAGCTGAGGGGAACAGCAGAGGCTGGTGATTATTCCCTGTAGGGTCGTCACTACGAGCGACATTACGCAGTCCTTTCATCCATCGTTATATTAATAATTAAAGCTGAAAGTCAGTACTTCAACCTCAGTTATTGTGTCAGTCCAATCCAATTAGCCATTTGATCCATGTCATCCAATGTGCTGGAGTACAGAGCCAAAACAAAACTGTCCTAATACTTATTGCACTGTGTCTGACCTCCAGGTCCACTAAATGCAACTCAGAAGAACAGTTATCATTTCATGTTCCTGGCAACTCTTAAATAAGGCAAAGTGATTAAGCAAAGGTCAATTGGTTCTCAGGATTTTTTCTCCACTTAAGAAGTTTTTTTGCATACTGCAACACTATGCATACTGTGCTGAAGAGGCTTTTTATTTATATCCCGTTGTAATTACAGTCTTGTCATATGGGAGGCATCCAGCCAGTGAAATATAGTTTGGTTTTCATTCCATGATCTATGGGGTTAAGTTAAACCTTACTTAATGTATTATGGAGACCTTGAGTGGAAAATTGCTTTGTCAGTAACTGTTTGCCCTTTGTTGAGAACTGTATTTCAAACCACAGTTCCACATGAGTGAAACTGCTGCTGCCGCTGCACACACATGAATCAATATTGCAACAATGAGTGTAATCACAAATCCCAATATTTTCAGTTACTCGACAAAGATTGGATATATTGAATGAGTAATCTCGATTTTCTCAGTTGGCATTCAGCGCGGTGGCACAGGAGAACATGGCTTTGTAAGTCACACGTATGATTTAAATATTATAACAGCAGCAAACAGGAGCCTAGCAGTTGTCGTTTTTACTACTCTGGCATAAACCATTGAAATTGAATGTCTGAGTCATTTATCTGGTTTACACACCTCCTGCCTTGGCTACAGAAGATTGCACTGGTAAAATATTTGTTCAGTCATTGCATATTAACCACAAACCCTTAGTGAAATTGTCTTTCTCAAGGGGGTTTGGGTCTTCACTAATCATTGCTTTTTTATGGCTCTTACTCTCGAGACAGCCTTTTGCTTTAGGCACTTTTAACATGGCACATATATAACTAGATATCTTATGTCATTATTAATTAGTAAATGGATTAAATTAGGTATTCTACTGATGATGCCTGCCAGTCAATCACTGTTCACACTGACATTAAGTGCAGTCTAATTGGTGCTAGCGGATACTGGATAAGAATGAGTCTACGGTAGTAGTGCCTTTGCAAAGTTGAGCATAATCCTCTACTTTTCCCCAGTGCCTCCAGTCGTCTATGGTTGACAATTCTGCATTAACCCTCTCAGTTTACTCTACTCCAGTCCCCAGTCATTGCTGCACTTGCATCACATGCTAATTCACCCAGGATGCATAAAAGAGAAATGGGGGGAAAAAAAGAACACATTATGTCCATGAAAGGATACACACCTGGGACCCAGCATGGCAAGAGGCTGGACCTCTGGACACATCCTTCAGTTGAAGCGCCCCCACCATCGGCCGTCATCCTCTGAAGCCATGCCAGAATCGCTGCAGGAGCTCTGTAACTTTGGAACGTGGACTTTGGTGCGGCAGCCCATCGCGGGGGTCGAGCTCGGGCAGGCATGCATATAGGGTCTCCACATCACACAGCACGGACGTTTCAAGAAGGGAAAGCGGAGAGGTCAAAGAGTCTGCCCTGAGAGGAGTGGGGCCAGATAGAGGCTCATTTGAGGACTGGGAGGGCGGGAAGTGAGGCAAGTGTTTGAGGAAAGGAAAGGGAAGTGGCGGGAGCGTTATGAAGGGCAATTATTACTATGCAGAGAAAGTGTCTTTTATTCTGACAAACCAAGTACAAAACACTTCATATACATTTCAAAGACTACAATGATCTAAAAGTGGAACTTTACGGTCATTGCCATGTTAAGCAGATGGAGGAGGGAGAGTACTTGACTCTATTTAAAGAGATGAAAGATGGCATATTTTTCCAATAAGTTACTGTTAATGTAATGTGCAGGAAATATGCAGTTTTAGCTATTACTTTTAGGGCTGGACTACACATTTCTTTATCAAAGGTTTTTAAATCTCTCTGCCTGAGATGCTCATGCAGTTTGGCTCCAAAATCTATACATTTGAATAAAATATGATTGGGATTTTTCAGTCAGGGCATGCAAGATGTGGAATAACTCAAATGATAATGTCAGGCTAGAAAAATGTGATGCTTCGTACAACTGACTTCATGGGTAAAGATATACATTTTAGGGCTGCAACTAACATTCATTTCAATTGATGAAGCTATGAATCTATGTACTTTTTCCGATTATTTGTTGAATCCTTTAGTCTATTAAATGTCAGAAAATAGTCAAAGAAACAGCAAATCTTCACATTAGAGAAGCTAGAACCTGAGAGAGGTTAGAGTTTTTGATCAATACTTAACTTAATTGATTAACCAAAATTGTTAGATTCATTTTCTGTCAATCAACTACTCGATTAATTGATTAATTGTGTCAGCTCTATATATTTTCATAGAATTTTTATGAGGATGTTTGTATCCCCATCCTCATCTATTAGATAATTAATGTCCCTGTTTCCTTGATTCTTTTTATCGGTTGCTTTCTGTAAGTCCTTTACCTTTTGAAAAGCTGTCCTCAAAGTAATAGGCTCTGTATTTTTATATCATTTATTCTACTAACAGGTGGTAGAAATAACTAGTCAGGTAGTTTCACCCTAACATACTGAACTTCGTCTCTCTTGAGAGAGAATTTCCAGCAACTTGCTGTTGATTTATCCGCCAAGGTTAAAGTTGGCCTTTGTTGTTATGACTGCTGGTGCGAAAGTTGTCTAACTATTTCACATTGCATGCTGGAAGTGGACAAACTATGAAATGAAATCTGGTTTTTAGACCCAAGCAAACTGCTTCTACTTGAAAACAGGCCCCATATGGAAACAATCTCCAACCTACATTAGCGCTGTTCAGACTGGTTACCACAAAGGATACCATTGCTACCTTGGAGGGCTACTCCAGAAGTGATGAACGACTGCTTCATGTGAAATTAGCCGACCTGAAGTAAGGTTATTGGACTTTAGCTCACCCTGCATAAAAATAAACACGAAAGAGAAATACAGCTTAAGAACACAAACATGGCTGCTGAGTGACCTGCTGGTTTTGATCAATGTTTGAGATTTCTGTGGTTCAATTCTGCTGAAATCATTTCAAAATGGTACAAACTGGCTGCCATGTAGTCATCAGGGATACTTTGTGGGCTGCCCAAATAACATCACATTCATCTTCAGGGAGAAACGTTTAAGACCTTAATGGCATCATGTAAACCTTGCAGCGCGGCCTGAGCCAGTAGAACAGAACATGAAGAAGTGAGTTGTGAATCATCCAAACGGAGGCTTTAGCATCACACATCTAACAACAGGATCTACAGCAACACCAACACCATGATTTGTGACTCTGACGGAGGACTCAAAAGAAATGTTCTATTTTTGGTACCTGAAGTGGTTTTGTGAACAGGTTAGGCTGCTGAGGGGTATTGCGTTCACTTACTGTCGTACGTACTGAACAGCGACCACTTAGCTCAGGAAAGAAGGTGAACAAACCACAGTCAGTTTCCACCTCTATAAACACTGAGTGCACACACAGAGCCGCTAATGTGGCTGTAGAATTTTAGTCTTTTTGCAAACAAAATAGTGTACAAAGATTGACGGACAGGTGAGTAAACATCATTGTTGACTCTGGAAATACTGAGCTAAGTATTTTGTGTCTGAATTCTTGGTTCGAAAGCTTTTCCAAGCACAACCAAGGAGCTGTGGGTTTTTCATTCTGGCATGGTCGGTTGAGGTTTTCCTCTCTTGTTTCCCTCCCTCAGCGGTGGTTTGAGACCTCCAGGACATTGTGTACATTTTATTTTCTCAAACCTTTGAGTTTGAGGCTCGGGCAATTAAAATAAGACCATTGTGCTATATGTGAAAGAGGTCAGCTGTGATGAACTGCAACTGCCTAGATGAATTCTTTCTCTAAGGTCAAGCCAGACATTCCCACTGAGACTAAACATGGTCTGACTCATGTAGTGCAAATGAGGCATTTGAAACACTTTGGCTATTCAGCTTTATCTCTCACTATCTCTTTTTCACATCTCTTGCAGGACAATCGGCACATCCTTGCTGGATGAGGCTAATGCTTTCTTTTGGCTGTGGCATTTCAAAGTCCAGGATGCGAAATAAGCAACAGCATCCAATTATGTGCAGCTTATTCTTGCTAGTCAGAATCATAAGCATGCTAGCAAGATTATTTGCTAGATAAGACACTTTCCAATATCAAGAGCTGTTCTCACATCCTGTGGGCAGCTGGTTGATGGACTGCTCATCATGCAAAAGGTCACATACATGAACCAATTAGAACAAGAATCTTTTCATACAAAAAAAGGACACAAATGAGATGAGACAACTCTGTTATTCAGCCAGTTTTTTCATTTAGTTTTATGAAAGCTGATTGAGATGTTTTTTCAAACTCAAAATCAGGGAAGTCAATTTGACAGTGTATAATAGATCCTGAAACTTTTAATGTTGAGTTTGTCCCTGAGTACCTGCATTTGTGCAATTTCCGCTACAGTAGGAACTATTTTTTCATCAAAAAAAGCATGTGGAGCTGAGAATAGTTAGAGGAAGTTATTTTGGGTGTTGATGATGTTTAGTTCTTTTTTTCCCCAAATGGTGGCAGTTACTGATAGCAGTAACACAAGCAGAGTCATAATTAATTCATCTAACTAAATTTGTGTTGTCATAATTAGGGCTGCAACTAACAACAAATTATTTTCATTATCGATTAATCCATCAGTTATTTTCTTGATTAATCAATTAATCATTCATATAAACTGAAAATAGAGGCAAAAGATAGGACCATAACGTTAACTATGTATCGAATATACACTATACAATGATGATGCCCAGTTATGTAGATTAGTGCAAGTCAAGTAGGTATTGCTAAAGGCTGTACAGTAAAATGTAGGATTGTCTATAAAGTCTATAAAATGTCGGAAAATTGTGAAAAATGCTCTTTTGTCCGTCCAACAGTCGAAAACCAAAATATATTCAGTTTACTATCATATAAAACAGAGAAAAATCATCAAATTCTCACATTTGAGAGGCTGGAACTATTACATGTTTGTCTTTTTTCCTTGAAACATTATATGAATAATCGATTATAATAAATAGTTGAGGATTCATTTTTTAGTCCATTTACTAATCAATTAATCGTCTAGTTATTTCAGCCCTAGTTGGAAAGTCTATCGTTTTGGCTTTTACATATTGATCACTACGCTGGCCCCCGTTTTGTGGGCCCCGTGAGGATTCTGTCTTCCCACCGATCTCTGATGAAAAAGCCTGTAGGTGGCAGGAGCATCTGTGAAGTGCCCCTTTCAAGATTTATGGCCTCCACATTTGAATTCAAAAGAAAATGATCCTTCATCTGTACATTTCACTGCTCCGTCCCAAATTAAATGGCCTGTGTGTGAAAGTGAGCTGCCCCCCTCCCTCCCTGCCTCATCACCATATACCCTCAGGACACGCTTTGACCAGCATGGGGGGGGAGCCCATGCCTAATGCTTTGTGTAGTTATTTGAGTTCCTCACGATTTCCACTGATTACACATAAAAAGACCACATAGGAGCCTTGGTTTCACAAGGGCCCTTCATTATGCTTTCAGGGTGAGATAACCCAGTGAGCCTTTTTCTTCATACATGCAGTCTTATATTCACAAATATCCACATTATTAATTTCTGAGTTAAGTAATTGATTGGTAAACACCTTTATCCACACAGAAACATTTGGTATGCAAAGTTTGGCCTTTTGATTTGTTTTGTTTTTTCAGTGTAGTTTGTTATCAAATATTATGGATAAATAAATCATTCCCTGACTTCATTGCACATCCTAAGCCTTGTGCTACAGGCAGGGCCTCTTTTATTGGAGAAAATATTGTTAGTCATCAATATCACCTCAGGACATCATCTAATTACTAAGCAACGTCTTGGCTGGAACAAACAATAAGCATATTATCTAGCGCTGGCTTCCTATTACATCTAACGTCTGTTCACGAAATGAACAGATAAAACATCTAAATGGGATCGTTTTCACAGCAGCCAACGCACCCATGTGCCACAACTATCCACAACTGGCTAGATGACTCAGTGTGTAGTTTCATACACAATCCTCCACAGACCAGTCCAGCACAGATGATTCGCTGCATCAGAAGCTTCTGTCTATACTACGATGCAGTGAACGTCATGTTCTCCAGATGGAAGTGCCTCTGAAGGCCCCCTGTTGCCTGAACCTGAGCCGTTCCAAAAAAGTTTCATGATTGAGCTTTAGGTGCAAAATCCGCCAGGACAGAAAGTTGGATCCGAGCACAAGCTGGAAATGTGATTAAGGCTTGAACCTCTGTGGTAGGGGATCCACCCAACAAATCCCATACCCAACACCGTTATTCTGCTGTGGTTCCTCAGGAGACATTTAGCATTTTGTTAACATAAACCTGTTTAGTGTGACATGGGATGAAGGCCCCTGAAGTGACAGATGTTTCTCTTTAATGTGATGGGAAGTCTTTTTTTTTTTTTAGGAAGGGAGAATACTTTGTGGGGTTGAGTGAGAGATGCTCAGGTTGCTTCGGGCTGTTTGAAATCCTGGGCTGATCCAGTCTTTCTCCTTTTCTCAGTGAAAGGTTTGCATGTTGATATGGAATACACCTTCTGTTTCAGAGAGCAAATAAACAGCTCCATCTCTTCTTCTTCTTTCCTCTCCTCAAGTCCACAAGTTACGAAAACGATGACTTGGGGTTATTTCAAATACTTGGGAGTTAAAGGTCATCGTAGCCTCAAGCAAGGTGCTCTCAAAATGAAAAATAGTTTCACACTAAGTATAAGAGGGACCACTTTCTGTCTTTACAAAGAAGAACTCTAATAAGCACTCTGAATTGGTTTTAAGTTCATATGAGTAATTTCTGCTTAAACTTAATTGCTTCTGGGATTTGTGAAAAAACATTTTAGCTATTAAACTGCCTTGAATGAAAATAGCCTCGCTCCACGTTTCATGATGACGGTCCATCTTCATCCGCTAACTGCAAGAATTGTTTCACAGATTTTTCCAACACTGCAGTGTTTGTTCAATTGTAATGGGAAGGCTCGAGCATTGTAGAGGAAGAGAACAAAAACAAAGGGCTCTCTCATGAAGCTGGCGTTCTGTTTGTGCGGCTGGTTGAAGAGTCTTGAGACCCCAGAGGGAAATCCACCAGACCATCAAAGGGACAGCGCAGCAGGGAGTGTTGGCTGACTGCTGGTTTGGACAGCTTGCATACCTTACAACATAACTCCAGTTAACAGACCAGCACACATAAATGAGCATCACCCACCACTATGGATGAGCAAGCAATGTAAAGGCAAACATATTTACATTAACAGCAGTCATTCCAAACCAGGGGTACCTATACCCGAGGGCTTACTTCTGCATTTGCCAAAGGGTACGTGGAAATATTGTAGAGTACTAATTTGAAAAAACTGAAATTCTGATTTGATTAAAAAAAAAAATATATACCCATGAGTCAGCTGTAACATCTAAACATTACGAGTTAGCATTAATGAGTTAGCAAGCAAGCAAACAGTTAGCTAAATGTAATGGATAAATGGTGAAAAAGCTATAAGCAATGGATAAATGGATCAAACTTTTTCAACCATTTATCCATTGCTTTTACCTTTTTTACCAATGGATAAATGGTTGAAATAGTTAACTTAGAGTAGGCTATTAGCTAACTTGTAAAAAAGAAAGAAGCTAAAAGTAGGCTATTAGATAAATGGTGAAAAAGCTAAAATCAATGGATAAATGGTTGAAATAGATAGCTAAAAGTAATGAAACAGTTCAAATAGTTAGGTGCAATAGATAAATGGTTGAAATTGGCTAAAACTAACACAATGGTTGAAATGTAAAGCTTCTGTCTCTCCACAAGTTGTAGTTGTTAGATATTTCAAATGTATGAAAAATGTATTGTAACAATATCCACATAATCAATAGAGTTAAATAATGTCCATATTAAAGTTTATTAAAATGAACACGTTTGGTAAATGATAGGTGGTGCCAATGAAGGTGTACTTGTAGGAGAACTAATAAGTGGAATCAGCTGGTTTAATGCTTTTTCTTACTGTGTTCAACACTTCTTCCTGGTGTCATTACACTTTATTGTACATAACTTTTTTTATGGATTGTAATGTTACGATTCATTTATCTGTGTAGTTTCACTGAGTTAATACCAGTGTCTGGTCTAAATTTCATGTCAATAGCTGCATTGGAAATATGTGAAATGAAGAAAATGTCGACGTGTTGAATACTTATTTATGTGAATTAACTGTGTATACTCCCTTTTTTCCATACAAGTGCACACACTCTCTCTCTCACACACACATACACATACAGGAAGCCACTGAATTATAGATGCAGAAACAGGAAATTCCTCCCTTTACCCTCTGTCACTCAGGCGACCTTGCACTAAATCAATTAGCAGTGCTACAGGCAATCAGCGGACCTCCCCGGAGACTCCATGAATGTACCCTTAATTCATGAGGGCCTCTTGGACCTCTCTCCACAGTCCGTACCTGATGGGTGGCCACCGCTGCTGTTCATACAAACAGGACAGTCATTTCACGCTGTGCAAATCAAAGAGCGGTCGGGGTGAGATCGTTGTGTTTCCTCTGCTGTGAAGCATCCTTTCTTCTCCATAAAGTGTCCTCTCCTGTGTGGTCAGGAGGGTCTTGTTCCACTCGGTGACCACTGTGAAGGTCCCTCACTGTGCCCTCTGTAATATGTGCTCTCTGCCTTTAGATGGCTTTTGTCTTTTATAGTCCTGCTTCAAGGCAACTGCTGATATAAAAGCAATTTATGGTGTGATTATCCTGGCTGAAATTACCAGGGAATATAATGTTGATCATTATTAAAGCCTAAATAGAATTAAAGATAAAATCTCCATTATTTTTAATTGATTAGTGCTGAGACAATTAATCCATTAACTGATAGGTATCAACCGATTAACCATTTGAGTCATTTATCAAGAAAAAATGCCAATGTTTGCTGGTTCCAGCTTATCAAATGCGAGGGTTTGTTGATTTTTACCTGGAGCCAAAGTGTTCAATAATAAATGAATAAATAAGACATTATTGAAAATTAACAATCATACAAATAAATCATGTAATAAAACCATGAAATTGTGAAATAATCAAATATATTTTAAAAGGTCAGCTCATTCTTATGCTAATTTTATTTAATTCTAGCAATTTCTATTTCAAAATGTCTTTTTTCCAAAGCGTGTTCATTTCACAACGCCATATTCTCAAATGACCGTTTGCAGATTTTGTTTGTCAATCAAGATGAACAGGGCAGAGCCAGTTATGTGACTGTTCGCTATTCGCTCAAAACAAGAAATTATCAAATTTGACTGAGGAAATAATCTCATAAATGTAATATTCAAGGTGTCTGATATTAAATGAACCTTCAAATTCTTCCAAGTAAGTTTGGAGTTAAAAGTGAAAACACACTGAATGGTGCCTTGTTGCTGTAAGCACGCAGTTTTAAACAACTTGCTGTAGCCTTACCTGAATAATCTAAAATTATAACTAGGAACGCAACTGACGAATACTTTAAATTATCGATTAATCTGACATTTATTTTCTTGATTAATTTGATAACGTGACACTGCTTGTTTTGTCCAACCAACAGTCCAAAATCCCAAAATATTCAATTTACAATCATATAAAACAGAGAAAAAGCACATTCACATAATCAAAATTGTTCAGTTGCCAATGAATTTAATGTCAGTCTTAAAATTGATTAATAGACTAATCACTTTAGCTCTAATGAGCAATGAACCTTTAAACTACAATAACTGATTTTTGTTTTTGGTGGCGGCAGGAACAAGTTGTGAATGCAGCACTGACATATCATCACCTTTTAAGCTAATATGGTGTTAGTGTTAGCAAACAGTAGCTTATTTACACATGCAGCAGTTATGGAACAACATGGTCGTTCATTTGGAGTCGTGTTTCTGACCACCTGATTAATGCAACTCCAATTTTCACTCTCTTTTAGCTCAGTTTTCGGTCTCTACCAGCTCCTGGCGGAAATATCTGGCTCTTTAGCTGCTAAATGCTCCGCTATGTTCACCAGCTGTGTCTGTCTACTGTTTGGTGCTGAGCTGATAGTTTATAATTGGGATTTGAGAGCTTTTTCACTGAAAACAGCTGCCTGCTGTGGCCAAAAACGACGCTATGAGAGCGATGAGAGTGAACCAGAACTGTCAAGTTTTGGGCCAAACAGCTAAACAATGAGCTGAAACTCACTGTAAAGCTCCATAAAACTGAGGGGTGATAATTCTCTGTAGGTTCATCCCTACAAGCGACCCCTTTCACATTGTTATTATAAAAATATGGATTATAGCTGCTTTAATAACTTGTGCAAAACGATATTTTCCCCAATATGTAATAGTAATCAAATAAAAGTTATCAAAATGTTGCATGAAAAAGAAAAGTCCACCTAATATTATTGAACAAGACACTCATGGCACAAGACTACACACTGCACAGGAAAAGACACATTATTTAGGTCCGTCTCTCATTAAGCGCATGTTTCCATCAATTGCATTGCAATGGGAAAATTATGTAAATTACTGGCAAAAAGCACACATTAGTTCTGCTAATTTCACATATATCTGCAAGTCTTCCATGCACTGCTCCAAACTTCATCCTGAGCTGTCTTGGCGTTTCCGTTTGGGGAACCTGACACTTATTTGAGCTTCCAGCCATTCAGTGTTTATCAGCAGGATCAATGCAGCATCTGTGTCTTTCTCCCCACGAGACTCTGTGGGATGTAATCCTTCTCCAGCCGAGCGGATCCTGAATCTTCCCATTCACTCTCACTCCCCAGAGGACACGGGGGCACATTTCCCATGGACCTGAATAACTCTGCGTGCTATTTGCACAATGTATCGCAGGACGGTTGTACCATAAAGTGCCTTAATAAATACGGTTCAGATTACCTTACCTCATCATGAAGAGTGGAGGCATTTCTTGAGATAGTGATGCCAAAGTATTCACATTTTATGACCCCTTACATCCCCCTGTAGCTTTTCATACTTGTGTCTTACACAGTGGGGAAATAGATCCAAGCTCACATCAAACAAAATGCTCTGATTTTCTGCATATAACTGGGACTTTGCACTGATTTCCCTTGGTCATATTTCACTGACAAACATCAATGTGAATTTGAGATGAGCAAATCACCAGGGCATTACACACTGTACAGGGAAATAAACAGAGTGGTGTTCAGGGAAATTAACCCAGTTATAACATGAGACTTATAATAAAGCAAATGATTCAATTTCAATCAATCAATTTGTTGTGTCAAACAAGCTAATGACCACATAGAATAACACCTTGTGGTAAAAGGGTAATGATTCATTTTACAAGTGAAACACAAAAATTGTGTGTGATTTATTTTTGCTTTTTTAAATTTGCTTATGAAACTTGGCAGCAGTTTCATATTAACAAAATATAACGTGATATTCTGACGTAACGTTTAGTTTGACCCAGTACAGTCTCCAACCTCAACAACATAATGAGACCAATCATCAGCTAATTATCACAATCAGGTTTGATTGTACCTCCACTTTATCAGCACTTCACTGAGGTGAAGGTGAAAAGAAACCCTGGAAATGTAATGAATTTGTTCTTTTGTATATCAAAAAGGTCTAGTTGTTAATGGACATGATGTGTTTTAGTGGTTAACTCCCTTGAGCCAATTAGGTTAAACAGCCACGATTCTTGAGGTGATTTATCACGGTATGATGCCACTGAGTGGTCAAAACCTATAGGGTAGGGTGACACAAAGAAAGTTAAATATTGAAATGAACACAGGTTTAGCTGACAACTAAAACTCACTGCTCTGACACCCTGTCCAAACTTTTACTTATGGTCACCCCACATTATGATTTCTCAATGCGTGCTCCTTGAGAACCTTGAATACACACCTTGAAGACACACTTAATTTTAATGTGGGTCAAAAAAAAAGTTTTACTCACATCCTTCGTTAAGAATGCAGCTTCCAGAATTGGTAGCCATCTCCAATGGAGAGGTTTTTATGGATGTTTTGATTTTGATAGTTTGCTATAATTAAAATGGACTACCAATTATTGTCCGACTGTTGCAGGATTTTTGAGGCCGATACCGATATTGATATTTGAGTTTAAAAATTCTGATAATGATAGATTTTACTTTTCCTTACAGCCCATAACATACATAACATTTTTGATATGGTTCCCTTAAATTTGTTTTTTAAACATTTGCCGCTAAGACATATAGTGGTCAGGACATTTTACATTTGACAAATAAACTACTCTCTAATGGACAAACTAAACAATGGTGACACTGTTTCAAAACATATCTTTGGCAGTTTCTTGTCAATTATCAGCTGACATATACGCTGATACCGTTTATTTGCAATGAGCTAATTATATTGGTTGAGAATGATCAAGCTAAGATCCTGTGGGACTTCCAGATACAGACTGACAAACTGGTGATGGCGAATCAACTGGACATAGTAGTGGTGGACAAACAACAGAAGAAGGCAGTAGTGATAGACGTAGCAATCCCAAGCGACGGCAACATCAGGAAGAAGGAACACGAGAAGCTCGAGAAATACCAAGGGCTGAAAGAGGAGCTAGAAAAGATGTGGAAAGTGAAGGCAACAGTGGTCCCCGTGGTAATCGGAACACTCGGGGAGGTGACCCCCAAACTGGGAGAGCGGCTCCAGCAGATTCCAGGAACAACATCCGAGATCTCTGTCCAGAAGAGTACAGTACTAGGAACAGCTAAGATACTGCGCAGGACCCTCAAGCTCCCAGGCCTCTGGTAGAGGACCCGAGCTTGAAGGAGGAATAGACCGCCCACAGGGGCGAGTGGGGAATTGTTTATATATATATATATATATATATATATTTATGGCTGATATATCAGATCTACTACCAATCTGCAACACCTAACTGGATGACGTTGCATTGCTTGGCAGTAAAAGTTGAGCCATGGTCTTTTTTGCCAAAAGACATTGCGTTATTTTGCTGGAGCCCTGTGCGTTGGCTCCTCCACTGCATCAGCAGAGTGGTCCCATTCAAAATTATGAGGGGGCTGCATTTTTTACATGGTCTGAATGCAGCCTAACACTTCTGGAGAATGGATGAGAGGAAACCGACGGTGAGTAGTGATTGATACAAACACTTAGATTTTTGGATGAAGTATTCTCATGAATCTAAAAGCAGTGTCTTGTCTCTGCAGCTGTCATTGTGCTGTGACCGTTAACCAACTTGACATGATACCCAATAATCAAAATGGAAAAAATCATTACATCATTACTTTAAAGCGGCAGTGTAATCCAAGACTATTCTGCATGTGGCTGTTGGACTTTCTTAGCACATCATTGTGACTCAACCTACATGTACATTCAGCTGATGAAATCTTTTTAAGTTGCTGCTCTACACATCAGGGGCCAGATGTATTAAACTCTTGACTAAAACTGTGTGTACTCACAAAAATAGAAATATGCATATGCATTCTTTTCGTCAGATTTATAAAGCTGTGCATACACATGGTTCTGTTTGATAAATCTCAATCATTGTGGAAAATTGTGCAAAAAGTTCTAAATTTGTCCTTTTTGTGAAAAGACGAGTAAAGCGTGTTTTATTGCAGTGATTTCCAGCTTAACTATGAAGTGCAAGCACTATGAGATCTGGGGACCAGTAGTTGGAGCAGTTATTTATTAAAGCAGGAGGGGTGACACCTACAGCAGATTGCCTTATTATTTATAATGCTCGCTGCACGTTATGTGAGAGGTTTTACAATGACATCTTATGAGAGCACCGCTGTAAAGAGAGTAAAGTCGTGGCATCCATTGACAGGTCATCTATTTAGAGGCTGTATTAGTTTAGACTTTTTAAGATTTTATGTGTGTAACTTATACTGTATTTGCAGTAAATGTTGTGCTGCTGGTGAAATTTACATGCTGAATTTTACTACTAGAGATTAATGATTAAAAGTTATTTTCTTCATATTAGAGAAGTGAAAATAGGAGAGATTAGGAGAGAGAGATGTGTACTCAGAAACAATGTCTTTACTTATAAAGTGGTGAAATGGATCAAACCCATGTTAGTTAATGATAACCCAAAGAAAAGTCACTCAGTATTTTTAAAGACTGCAAGTACTGCAATAAACTAAATGTATGAATAAGAAGAACATATTTCCAATACTGAGAACACCATGAAAATACAACCAATATTTATTGCAATGCCCTGTGTCCCACTTTTATGCATCACACACATGCAAAACATAAACCTTAATAACTAATTGTGTTAGTTTAATTACAGTTTGCTTGGAATCACTAACTTGGACAATAGACTTTTGAAAAAACAAATTGTCACACGATGATTCCACAGAATGTCAATATATATATTAATACTGAATTACTGAATCTAACTGGCTTATTAACTGAATATAAATGAGTGATGCTACGACAAAGAAATCTCACTACGAGGTGCATTAGAAGCTGTTCTGGATCGTATCACACAATCTTCCTCAGCAGTTATGGAATTGTAGATGTTCACATTTCCATTTTTCTGAGCACTTTAAAAGGTTCCCTGTGGTGTTTTTAAGCGCTAGCACTGCTATGACGCACTGTTTTTACAAATGGGCCCTGTTTTGTTTATATCGTGAGCTCGCACGAGGAAACAAGCAGGCGACATGATACATTCCCACCGGTTTCACGCTATTCTGCAGGAAGACTGCAAGCTGGCAAAAATGCTTGTAAACAATGCATTCATAAAATCGGTTTTGCAAATGTTCAGGCCTCAAGGAATACACACACACACACACACACAGATGATATATAATATAGTGTGATATATTTTGTGTTATATAACATCAACAATGGAGAACGGATCAGTATCACTCAGATGTGCTGGTTGAGAATAAATGCTGTTTCTTACAGTCTTTATAAACCTAATGCAATTTTGTAAACCTCCGGGAAAAATATAACTAAAATCTGCACAAGCCTAAAAAGAATGTAGCTGTATGAACATCTCTACTTAAAGTTGAGAAGTTCTGTGTATTTACAGATGAGTATGTTAACTCATACACAGAAGAATTCCTGTTCCACAAAAGGAGGTTTACAGATTTTAAACTGAAAACTAAGAAGTAAAACACTGGTACTGTATCTGATTGGTGCTCAGTATCGCCAATACCCTGAGTTCACCTAGAGTCATTATCGGAGAGAAAAAGTGATCGGTGAATCCCTAATCTGAACCATATTGAAATTGAGGTATCCCTCTGCCATAACCTTCATCTATAATTCATGAAGTAATGGGATACACTGCACACAACATGGAGTTTACCACAGTGCAATATTCATGGAAACCTCAGACCAGTATAAGCAATGCAAGGCACTATGAAAAACCTATAGAGCTGAATACTGCATGAGTTGAAGGATGACATCTCTTTGCCTCGGGGCAAAAACAGTGAATCACCACCTGACGAGGAAGCTGCCATATGCCTAACATACATCATACGTATGGCTCAAACTACAGAAAATTAATTATCACATATGGAGACCATCAAATAATCAGCCTCTCAGTACTTTTAACTCGCAATAACTCCCTTCACAACTCCTCCTCGACTCACAACAAGCAGCTGCTAAATTCCCTGTCAACAGGAATCAACAAGTCACAAAAACAAAAGAACAACTGCACAAAGACAGTTTGCAAACCGACGTGTGAATTTTCACAATTGCATCCACATCCCCACAGCCAAAACTGCTAATTTCATGAATATCTACTTGGGTGGAAGCAGGGCTCATTACAAATTGCAAATTCATTTTCTTGCTGAAGACAGACACCCCGACTTCAACCCCTCACTCTGCAGCCTATTAAATAAAGACACAAGGTAAATTGCTACTTCAGCTTGTTTTGAGGAGAAATGAAAGTGATGATGACTTCAAAGAGTTTGAGATAGAATACATTACGGAAATTATGTGAAATGCCCTATCAAAACTATGATAAACTGTGTGTGAAAATATGTATACTTTTGCATTCTTATATATACTCATCCTAGGTTTCCACTTTAGACTCCTAGAAATAACACTTCTGCTGAGCTGTTTGCTTTACAACCAGCATGGAAAACAGCCGTGTTTCCCCCTTTGACCTCTGCCCTCACCAGATTTTTGCTTTCTAATTTGGCTAATTCTCTTTTTCCCAGGGGACGCACATACACAACTGGTATGGACAACATCAATGAACTGTGTCCAGGTCAGGTCAGCCTTACAACACTGTTCATAAGAGAGACGTGTGCCTAAAATGAGCTTCATCTCTCACCGTCATACCAGAAATACATTATTATGGCTGCATGTTGACAGGAAACTGCTGTTTATAGTGTTGGCTTTTTCATAATAACACGGACCTCTAAAGGGAGTAGGGACTGTCTACATATCACTCAGGTTTTCAAGCTGTCTATCCCACAGAACAGAAACACTTAATTTTAACCAAGACTGCTGCCAACACAGCTCTGTGGGCTTTCCCTCCAGCTCCTTTACCTTCACGCAACCTGAAATGCCCGTTTATACTTTAAGTCTACATTTTGTAGCTTAATACAGATATACATGCTGCTTGTAGGTAGACATCGGTCAAGTAGGTGAAGTAAGGTGAGGTTGGTCAGTCAGTTGAGTGTAAGGATCAGCCCCATCTCTCAAGGTCATTTGCTTTTAGGCCCTTTGTCTTGTGTTAACCAATCTGCTGTAATTACCTAAACATAGTTGCTTAATTAACCTTAAGGCCAGTCCGTCTGTGCAGCTGGGGGTGCCAACGCAGGACATCAAACAACTTGGCCCCTAAACACCTTTGACAAAGCTCCAACCAGGACCGAAGTGGTAGCCAGGACCACTAACAAACAGCGCAACAAAGCATCAACCAGTAGGGGCGGCTTCTAAGACAACACTTTTGTTGTAGAGGAGCATAATCTTCACGTCATTTATACCTATAAAATTGCATTGTAACATGCAACAAGTATTTCGGGTGTCAGACTTTGTGCTCATTTCCCAAACGTGTACAGTTTATTTGAATTATCATGGCATTTTGCTGGTGAGCATTCCCAACAGTGAAACAAATGACTCAAGCAAACCAAGTTCTACAAGTTGAAAATATTTCAACATTGAGCAGAATGCACTTCAGACAGGTTTTCAATAGTAGCATCGCTTCCCACAAACATCTGCTCAGTGGTCTTAGCTTAAAAAGGCGTGTGTGGCGAACAGCATTAAATTCTCATGCAAGTGTCAGGGGAAAAAAAGACCAAATAGCCATTTATAAATGCACAAACAATCTGCACACACTCTCACCCACACATATTTCGTTGTGCGCACTCACATTCACAAAATCCCAGGAGATGAGTTATGGATCTCAACACAGAGCTGTTGATCCAGGTGCCATCTGATTATTTTTAGCCACCAGGAGTGTCAGGAAATCAGTGATAGATCTTCTCGGATAACCTTATCACCCCTTTTAAACCTACCACAGAGATAGATGGCCCCTGCTGGAAAAAAAGAGAAAAATGTCATGAATTTTACATCTGTCAGTGTAACCTGATATTTTTGCTCTTTTTCTAAGTCTCAACTAATCTTTAATTACATGAGTGATTATGGCTGAAACCTGAGGTGAGAGAAAAGGAGAATACACTGCAGTGAAGCTAGTCGGGAGCGGATACATGTCCCATATTCAGCTATTAAAGGAAAAAAAACCCCCACACCTTTGTGACTGCGTTGGTGTTGCAGCATGTGGTGCCAATCTTCACTGTGCTAACCATTACATATACTGTATTATAGTCATCTTTTCAACACTTAGTGCTTGATTAATTCAGCAGTGCCCTCTCTTTCTCTCTCCATGTATCTTGTGTCTTTTCATGTATGTGTGTGTGTGTGTGTGTGTGTGTGTGTGTGTGTGTGTGTGTGTGTGTGTGTCTGTGTGTGTCTGCGCCTGTGTGGTCCAAATTAGGTTTAAGACACAACTAGGCATCCGCAGAGAAGTAACATAACCTTCCACACAGTATGCATGAGACACACCATCTGTTGTAGTGAGAAGTAACGGAGTCACTGCCATGCAGTCTGGCACCATTTGAGCACTGCTCTATTTGGCATGTCACTGGCTGTGAAACACCCTCATCAGATTGCCGTGACTTCATGCACCCAAACTTCCCTGTATGTTTGACAAATACTGGAGACCCTCCTTGTCAAACACTGGAGATGACGAGGTAGATTTCCTCCCCCTGGCATTTAAAAGAGACTCCTCTGCCAATGCTGGCTGGCCTGCAGGAATTAAAGCTTTATTAAACCACATTAAGCTTCTTCAAATAGAGACAATGACACTTCTGGTGTGGAAAAGAAGTTCTTGTAAGTTGTTTCAAGTCTGTCCCATACTGACCCACTGAGCTGTTACAGAGGGGAGGAAAGAGAAAGAGGAAGCGTCCCAGGGGTCCACACAGAACAACTACCACTCTGTTCGCAATCAAGTACGGACATGACGTCACTATCCTGGGAGCAGTATGTACGGCCTGCTTCTTAGTCAACGCTATTGGAGGTGAAGAATGAAGTCCTGAAACAACCAGACTTATTATTGCTCACTGCAACATGAACTCTTGTCTCCACTCTAACCCACCTTTCTTCCTAACAAGGAGAGTTATGTAGTTATTTGTGTTTGCCTGTCCCGGCCAAGGCAGATCTCTCAAGTATGACATGCATAAGAGATTAAAATTCATCAGGTTACATGCTTTTCAAGGATTATTTCTTGCTGCAGACTTTCAATTTCCATTTCCATTTCCTCCTGTGAATGTCAGATGATTGACAGTAGTTAGAGTGTAACATAATGCCCAGCCTGACACAACATTTCTCAACTCGGGCAGTGAAATAACAACATTTAAAATTAAAGGCTTTATGTTTACTGTGATGGATTATAAATGTTCAAGACTGTGAAACAAGAATGAATGGCAGCTAACGTCTTCTTCTGAAAAAAGGACAGGAAGCTCAGATATCTCAAATTGTGGTAAGAGGTACAGATGAGAAACAATTAAGACAACTGCCACATAATTAAAAAACAAAACTGGTAGATTTTAGGTAGAATAGCAATTAAAGGCAAAGTCAGTATTTAAAGAGACACACCCATGGCTCCCCCACACAGGTGTTTTCACTAATCTCATCTGATTAGTCCTGCTCTCAGGTGTGTACAGACTGCTTGATTGGCATCTCCCTGACTATCCTGTTTTGTGCAAATTCTAAGGCAGGACAACTTACACCTTTATCATTATTAAGCCCCAGTCACACCAGAAAGTGGCAGAGTGAAGTTTATCCACAGGTCCACGCGAGCAAATTTGCGTGTCAAATTTCAGCAAAGTTGAAGCTGACGCAAAAGATCTGCGCATAATTACTATCCCCACTCGAGCAAATCCCTTGATTGCGACAATTCATTGTAATAAACTGATTTTGAGGCAACATTTTACCGTTTTAAATGTTGGCATGGCCGAGCCTTTCTAGATTTTTTTTTTTTTTTTTCTTTTACTGCTGACATGCCCAGGTGTAATTAATAACATTATTCCATTTAGATGTGTGAGTTCAGAGTTCAGGCATGCGTGCTTGATCACTGTCATGGCTTACTGAGAAACTTTACTGGAACAGAGCCATCATTAATGTTATGTTGCACCTGTGCTTCTCCTACTATACCATGTCGTATGGTGCCTTCAAATGGGGTCGTGTTTACCGTGTTTACAAGAAGAGTCCATGTGTGTCTTGTGGTATTCACGACCTCGTAAGTGGAAATGGCCACGGAAGTTCATTTTTTGGTGGATATTAAGTTAATACATTGCAATTTTAGTCATATAGAGTTTATCTTCGTGATTTTATATGTCTGAGGAAAATGTTGATATAAATAGAAAGTAAGTCAACATTTCATGGAAAGAAGCGAAGAATGTCAAAAGAACGAGAAGTCTTTTGGCGTCCGTTGTTGCCGATGCCTAGAAGCGGTGTTATCAGGCCTTACCACTTGAACGCCAAGCATATTGTGTACACGACTCCCTGTGTTGTAACCTCGAGCTCACGAGTTCCATATAAAGGCAGCAAAAATTTGGGCATTTGGTGAACTCATGTAAATCCCAGCCTGGCTCCGCCCAACTTCAACCTGAATTAGGTCTAATTGGGCAAAATAAATTAACACACCTGTGTGGATGTGACTGTGGTGCGTAGGAGCTTTAAAACCTCCCAGAACACAACAACAAATCCCCCAAACAAACAGAAAAATAGGTGTGCATCAATTGGGACAATCTACTTTGAAGCAAAGGGAAATTAGGCCACTATGCTTTGGTTCGTCATGCAGAAGTTAGAAGTCTGCATTTGGCAGCGAGTGTAGCTGTTAAATGGCTCCAACAAATATTTACAAAGCCCCTCTTCATCACCCAGTTCTGGCGCTTTGACATAGCAATGACTATGGGTACAATAACTAATCCCTCATTAATGTTGTGTCCACACTGCTCCAGCTCACAAAGATAGAAAATCAATGTACCTTTGCCTGAAGCAAGAACTGAGAGCTGTCTATCTCCCATGTTTAAACAGCACCTACTCTCCATATTGAAAGCTTGTTATAGAAGTGAGAGATCCAGGACCTACTGACAGCAACTTAGTATCCCTAGGACAAAGTAATAATGTTTTATGAGGGGCTTTGGTGTAAGAGACTGATCTATGCCACATTTCTACTGGGGAAATAACAGCTGAGGTGATTCAGATCACGTTAGGTTGGTGTTTGTTAATTTGAGGGTAAGAAAGACAACCCCCCCACCCCCACCCCCGCACCCCACAATCCACTGGGATGGAACCAAAGACTTTAATGGTTTAGAAGAAAATAAACATTTTCTGTCTAATTCTCCCTAAACCATTGATGGGGCTTTTTCATTCTTGCAAAATTTACTGTTGATTTGAATTACAAATGCAGATGCACATTGCAAATATGTACCCTACCAAAACATCCCCATGGCACTGAGTCGCTCTTTAAAGATTCATAAATCATTTTCAGAGCCCATCTCCCCACGTTTAAGTACTCTAACTCCCAACAGAGATGGTAATGTATTGTTCCAAATATTCTCATTGCAAGCTTGTTAGGGAGTTAAAATTACAATCGTTGAGGCGTAAAGACAGTCTACAGTTACAGTCTTTCCAATTTGAGGCCTCAGCAAATAAATAAAATAAAAACTTGAAACAACTAAGGCTCTGAAAAGGCTTGAATTAATGTTTCCAGCTCATGTAAGTCCAGTGAAGCACGATGGTAGAGCAGCCATGAATGGCACCAAAGATAACACCAGCAGGCTGAAATGGCTCTTCAGAGGTCTTCATTCTGTCTTTGGTACGCGGCCGGATGATCCTGTTGGACCCCTGTGTTGCTTTACAGACACTGACATACATGCACACACACATACAGTAAAGCACACACACTGAGTCTGGCTGATCCTACATGGTGACCCTTTGTTATCTGCTCCTCGCCAGCTTTGTTTGTATGGATCATCTGGAAACTCCATTTGTTGTTGCCGTTTTGGAGACACACTAAAGGGGTAAGTCAACAAACTCCAAATGCACATCCTGACCCACTGATGTTCTCTTCGAGCGAAAAGGGCTTCTGAACCATAAAATGAACAGATGGTGCGAAAGTTGAATTCTTAACACTGAAGAATCAATAACTGTCTGTTTCAAAACAGTGAACAGCTCTGAGAATGGAGCTGTGCAGCTCTGGTAGTCGGTAGTGACCAGGAACTGGATCCACCTCTCTGTGGGGGTTTTTGCTTTTGTATGGAACAAAAGAAAAACAGTTGTGGATACATACAAGAATCCACTTTTTATTTAAAAAAAATATATTTTTTTTTGCCTACACACAGGCTGTCCAGGTGACTTTCTGGTGTTCCTAACAGTCTTTTCCTCCTGTTAACATCAGACATTTGGTCATTCTTTTCATTTAACAGCTGCTGAGAGTAAATATGGTCCATTTAGGTGGCTAACAACCTAAAGCTATCTGACCTGGGAAGGAATCTATTAGAAGGGACTGCCTGTCTGTCTGTCTTTTATTGTATAACCAATTAGAAGTGCGCTGTCAACATGAATCTGGACTACGAGCTTTCAAACTTTGTGCACAGGAAACCAAAAAATGAAATAGGTTTCTGGTGAAGAGTGCCCCAAATCTGCCTCCTCTGAGAGTTCTGCTATTTCTTGTATTGATATTAATCTTTAGTTTAATTTTCTGGGAGAACTGAAAGACCTCTATCAGCACAAAGTCACCACTTTTAGAGAGGATATAGGCTATGCATTGATCACGAATACTTGACGGACAGATTTAGGCTTGTAGCACATTTGATTGTGACTGACCTGAGTCAAAATGGTGACATTTCACAACAGAGGCATAAAGAGTAAATAAATAAGAGCAGACATGGACCAGAAAGTTATGGACCAGTAAAGGCAAGCCTTTACAAACCCTCATGAAAATCAAGTACAGTATAAAATAAAAATAATTTCAAATACTGATATTATATATAATATACTGTATTTTTGAGTGATATTATATTAAATGTATATGATAAAATAATCGGATCATATGGAAATTATATTAGAATATTATTGGAGCATCAGTTAATGCTATAAACATACCACAAAGCAGGTTAAGATCACTATAAACTAGCCCTATGAGTCCCTGTAGGAATATTATAATAACGTTTTTGTTGCAGAATTAACCATATGCCATATTTTATTAACTCCACAGAAGCCCTGGCCATGTAACCAGGCTGTTTAATGTCCTGTCCTGCACAAACAGATATCATTCTCTCCCTCCCTCTTGGCAGTGGTTCTTCCCAGCTACACTCAGCATCTCTCCAGCAGCGGACTCCAGGACTTGTGCGACCACCTCGACGCGCAACAGAAGGATCTCTTTCACAATACCGGACCGTACAGCGCTCAGGACCTTTCACTCGCATTATTACGCATGGCTCTGGCTTTGCGCAAAAGCGCGACTCTAACACCGTCTTGGAAGAAACTGATGGGATTTTAAGAAAATAAAGACAGCAACAACAAGCTATATTTTTCAAGAGATTATTCTCCTTGTGTCAATAATGATCTCCACATGCATAACTGGATATCCTCTTCTTGCCGTGTAACTGTACAGCTGTACGTGTAGGTCCGACGCGTTATCTGAAATTCTCATTTCACAGAGATGGATCTGTGGGGAGTTTATCTGTTTCATCTCATAACTCTGGGTAAGTAAAGACTTGTCTTTAAAAGATAAATAAATAAATACATTTAGCAAATGATGGAATTATCTGTCTTTAGCATGGAAATAGAATCCAACCTGCTCCATTAGGATCAAATTAATCAGATAGAAGGAGTTCGTTTCTTCATTTAGCCTTTTGGGTTAGAGTGCCAAGCTGCGTATCCAAAATCCTAATGTAAGACAAACTTACATTGTGTATAAATTAATTACTTAATAATAATTTAAGAATATGAATTTCCCGTCAGAGATCAGCTGGATTGTACAGCATTGTGTGTTGCGCTATGCAAAAAGAAGCTTTACGCATACGCGCACGTGCTTAAATGTGTTCGTGTGTGACTCTGAGCGCATGTGTTTCTGTGTGTGCGCATGTGAAAACTGCACAAGAACCCTCCTTTTTTCCTCATGGGTCATTGTGTGGATTATAGTTTTGGCTTCCTGGTTATTCATATTTACTCATGAATAATATCCCATGTCCACATTTAGGTATATTATCAATGTTTGCATCACACAACATTTATCATACATTAATATTCAATAGCTTATCACCCTTGCACAAAATAATATGTCATATTTACCTATGCATTCAAAGTTTTATACAAGACTTGCTTTATTGTTTATTCTAGTAAACCCTCCAAAAGTGACCACCCTCAGCAGTACATCAGTCATTGCAGTGAGTGTCACTGCCCTACCTGCTCTCCATGTAATTGAACTTAGCTGGAATATTGATTTTTTGTGGCAACAATCCACAGTCTTAAAAGAGGAGAGCTGCCTGTTGTTGGCTCACAGTGTCTCTTTGTCACTAAACACAAATGTGTCAATCTCAATCCTGCTGCCACATGCTAACTGTAGCTAATATCATTATAGCCACTGATGGCCATGACACCAGAGATAATGATTTTTTAATTTTAATTGGCACCAGCTTTCCTGCTTAACAAAGGCAGGGATGTGTATTATATCTTATCTCTTTATTCTTTATTAATATCCTCTTTGGAGGTCTTCATTATAGATAAATGAATGGAGGTACCAGTAAGAAATGCTGAATGGAAAAGAATACTGTTTGCTTTATGAATCAGCTTTTCACTCTGTTTGATGGTCACACATTTATTTATTTATATAGGACTTGGCAGGTAATGGATGATTAGAAACAGACGGAGACAGTGATGTACTCCAGCCATATGCCTGAAAACAACAAGTTTCTGTACTTCTTTTTGCAAACCTGCATATTTTAATGTATGCAATAACACAGTGTTGCTCTATTCAGGATAAATGACTGATGAACTGAATTTTGTTCTAAATATTATACAGTGTTTTATAATTTAGAGAGGCTGATTTGAGCCTGTTTAGCCATCGGCCCAAATCAATTAGCCAAGCCCAAACTGCAAAAGGTCAGAAACTATGAGCTGCTTGGATGACTCAACCCATTTCTGTGGCATTCTGGGCCATTTCTGTGACTTCCAAGGCTTCATATGGACAGAAAACTGAGCTCACACATTATCCAGCTCCCCTAACTGCTGCATACCTGCAAGCCAACACAGAGGGATCTCAATATCACCACATTTTTTTCCAGAAAGAGCTCTTAAAGCAAACATCAGGAGCAGAATTTCTCAGCTGGGAATGGTGGCCAGACAGAAAAATTGTTTTCGGCATTTTTTTCAAGGAAAAATGCAAAATATTCACAATTTCTTGTTCTCAGAGTGACAAGTGATCTAACAATTTGCTGCTTTGTATGTTTAATATCATTGTGAACTGAATATTTTTTGATTTTGGACATCTGGAGATGTCAACTAGGGCATTTTTCACTTTTTTCTGACATTTTATAGACTAAACGGTTAATCGATTGTAAAAATAAGTGAAAGAGTAATCCATCCATCCATTTTCTATACCGCTTATCCTCAGAGGGTCACGGGGGGCTGGAGCCAATCCCAGCTGACATTGGGCGAGAGGCGGAGTACACCCAGGACTGGTCGCCAATCAATCACAGGGCCGACACAGAGACAGACATTCACACTCACAGTCACACCTATGGACAATTTAACTTGCATGTCTTTGGATGGTGGAGCTTGGTTTATTACAGCTTGCTCATATCTGACTCTGGCATGTTGGTCCGAGCCGAGACATGAACACTGAGCAGTGCTGATGTTCAGTCCAGGGCTGCAGGTCCTGAAGAAGACATTAATCTAGCAGAGGGTCAGTTTATGCATTCAGAGGAGTTGTGGAGTTCAAACTGAATCACTGTTGCCTCCACTATTCTGAAAAATAAAAATGAATCCCCAGGCAAGTAGTTGACTGTCCAAGCTTTGATCTTATCTGCATGATAAATGTGCACCAGGGCTCACTTTGACGGATCCACACCGAGGCTCAAAATTATATAGAATTAAGCACAATTGTGCAGTGTAAGTCTTTTTTTTTTCTTTTTTTTTTTTAACTTAGATAAGCAGTTTCCTGTAGTATTAACTTGAATTGGTAAAAAGGGCACCACAGTCACATCATGACCATTTTATATGAAGGTGCAAGTCCCAATTGTAGAAGGTGATTGCATTTCATATTAATGGGTCAAGTGAAAGCGTAAGTAGGGATCTCTTGTGGCTCTATAAGATCTACTATTTTAACCTTCTTCCTCAATCAGGGCTGTTTTGTTTTTTTTTACTTGCAACAGCTTCAGGCTACCGTCATGATATATTTTTTGATTTAACGGTTTTGACATTGTGGGATATGACCTGTGTCTTTAATGGAGACAGATAAGTACTGCCAAGCATGCTATTACCTAGCATATTGGCTGGCCTCCTGTAGGGGATTTGTCATAAATCTCATCTGAAGCATGGTGAACATACAGCCCCATCACATGCACATGACAGGTCAGTCATTCCACTCCCATAAGATGTTGGCATTATGGGTGAGAGGAGATCATGTAACCTTGATTATGGGAGTTTCACCAAGACGTTAATGCCAGTAAGACAGAAACCCCATGTATTTGAACCTTCATACTCACTGTTGGTGGAGGTAAAATACTTGCTCATCACTGTTCAGTTCCTTCATGGCACTTTGGTTTCTTTGGCCCCTTGGTTTCCAAATGAGTTCCAAGAGAGAAACTGATATTTAACTGTCTTTATTTCTTAGGAACTGTCCGAGTATATAATTTGGTACTGATTGTAGGGATGACGTAGCCTGCTCATTGCCACCCACATCTCTAATTTGTTCAGAGATTCAAATGAATGGCAAAATGGCAACTCAGTCTGATTATCAGTCTAGAGAAAATGCAGTGCTCATTTGATACTCTGCATGTTTGACAATTCATTTCTAGCATAGAGAGTATATATATATATATATATATGATTGTAAATGTATAGGTACAAGCAGTCAAATCAATAAATATGGAGAATAAACTTTCTAACTACTCTCAGTTGCCAGTTTATGTCAATGAGGATAAACTCATAAGAAATGCCTCTTAGGCAGTACAATTCAATAACACCACAAACTACAGCCTCCAAAATGACCATCAAGTTGAATCAAAACTTCTCTAAAATGGTTCCAACAAAATCTGAACATTATAAACTTCATGAAAGTAGAATTTATTGCAGGGCTGTTATATTAGACTGCATATCAAATAAACTGGCAACTGACTGTATAGATTAATATTTTCTCATGTTACCATATTGATTTCTGTCAGTTTTTCTAGTAATTAAGAATTTTGCAGTTCTTTCAAGAAAGTTAATCTGGAAATGAACAGCTGCTTACAAAAGCAACTAAATCTGTCACCTAATCACTGTTAGTATTCATCATTATGTTGTAGCTGTAATCCATGTTTACAAAGCTGAGCAATACAGGTACTGTAACTGTTATTGTCTGACCAATACTAGATACTAGGGGCCAATACAGAAATTTATATAGTCTTTTTTAATAAACACATAAAACATAAGAATTTTTTTGACAAGGATTCCCAAAAATTGATTATTAAATAATTAGGACCAATATACAGTATTTACTGAGTGGGACAGTTGAACTTGTCAGTGCTCACTGCTGGACAAACTATGCCATAGACACGGTTTCTAAACAACCTCAAACATATCTGTACTGACATTTCTTGTAATGTCTCTGCTGACATATATGCAGATACCGATATATCTGCAATAAGCTGATATCAGCTAATATATCCGCCCAACTAATACCGATTAAGCTCCAATAACTGGGTTAATGTTGAGTTTGTGCTTCAGTATAAAGGTGGTTTAAAGTGTGAGTCTTAAGTACTATTTAATATAATGTAGTAAAACAGGTGAGGAAACAGAGGAAATATACTATGGATTTTGGCATAAATAATAGCTGCAGCTCCTAATGGTACCTTTACCGAACTTTTAAAATAACTGATTATTAGTCCTCAAGAGTCACTGTTGCATCTCATGAGCCTCACAGTCTACAGGAAATAAAACTCTATATAGGATATGAGTTTTCCATCTAAACCCCATCAATATATTTGAGTAACGTTCACTCGCTGGCAGAGCTGCGGGTTAAAAGCTTTAGAGACAGAATGGCTGTTACACTTTTCCTGTGGGCTGCCTCTGTTCTCCAGCCACTGTCAGAGCCCTTAATAATGCCTTTGTGTTTAATTAGTGAGGTTTTAAAATCTGCTGTTGAGCTGGCACATTGCCATTCATCTGATGTCAATCAGACTGATGGCTATGACCTTTAATGGTGACAGTATTCAATTTCTCACGTAATCATTTGCCTTTAATGTTAAACTATAATAACTTCAAATAGTACATAAAGTTTGGAGTAAAAGCTGCTCAAAGTTGAAAAGTCTAAAAGACGGAGACAAGCAATGACATTGTCAGGGCCTGCTGGGGGAGGGTTAAAGCCAAAGACGTAACATTGATTAGGCGTGATGAATGTGGGTGAAAAATAAATGAATCTGAGTTTAAAGCCCTAATCCATTAGTGTTGTCGAGTGCCTCCAGTTATATCACTGTTAACTCATTACTGAATGTGTTTACATTTGGAAATGTATGTGATTGAAGGCATTCTGTTAGGACAAAATGACCAACAACAAGTAATGGGGAGACACAGAACATGACTCCTGTCTATCTTACATTTATATTCATGTCGTAAGAGGCTTAGTGGCTTAGTTTGCCAATAAAAATAGGATAAACCCTAATTTGGAGTTACAGTAGATGGTAGAAGCTGTAAAAACCTTATTGTCTATCCATTCATATTATCACATTTCCATCCATGTCCTACTGTCTTCATGTTGGCAAATATTTTGAAAAATATAACAAGCAGTTTTATTATCATATTTTCATAAACAAGTTATGTATCATTTAATTATGAGCATCTTTCCCCAATATATTGACATTTTATAAGGAACTTAAAGCTGCTGAAATCAATATTTTTATATTAACATTGGATCAACTTTATTGTTTTGGTCCATCAGCGTTGTTTCCAGACACAGCAGGCAGCTATTTTCAATGAAAACGCTCTAAAAACTAACTGTACGCTACCCAACAGTAGGTAGACAAAGTAAGCCACTAGCTGGTGAACATAGTAAAGCATTCAGCAGCTAAAGCGTCAGCAGATAGCCAGAAACACGAAGGCTAATGTTGCTCCTTAACTGCTGGATGTGCACATAAGCAGCTGTGTGCTAACAATGTCTTAGGTGATAATATGTCAGTGTTTTGTTTGCAGCTTGTTTCCGTCGCCCCTTGTAGAAGTGCTATAAAATAAGGTAATGAAAGCACAAAACTGCATGGCTTGAGGGGCAGCTTTGAAGACCCTTACTTCCATAATCCCATGGAAACCTATGGGCAACATCACTGATGCTACAGCCATATTTTTCGGCATTAAACCTGTGCTAACAATGTGTGTATATCGATGATGTAAGCTACTGTGGATATATTAAATGGCAAATTGGGGTCTTTTGCCTTTCATTTGCCTTTTCCTCTAAATGTGTTTTAACATAAGTAAACACTCAGATGCAGTGGCTGGTTTAGAGCAAAAATGTTACTTTGTCAGATTAAGTCAGGGCCATGCAACAGCAACCACTGACAAAGGTTTTGGCAAGAAAACCCCACTGTGGTCAAAGTTGGAGGAACAATCTGGCTCATGGTTAGATGTTTTGTTTTTGGAGAAAAACCTGACACTTGGTGGTTGTAAATTAATCTTCCCAAGAGTACATTTTGTTTTGTTTGATTTAAATGTTTTCCGTGAACTGCTGAGCAACCAGTTAGTTTCCCTTAGTCTACTAGTTCCATTATTGGATGAAATGTTGTGGGTTTAGGGAAATAAAGCACACTGCAAACGGCTATAGAAAGATGATGCTGTTCAGTTCCTTGGAGAAGCTTCAGGATGAACTCAATTTAACATCTGGCATGGACATGGACATGGACATGCTATACATTCTCAATGACATACGGTATCTGCTTTCACCCATCCCCCTTTCCTTTGGCTGTCACAATATTATCCTCAATTATCATCTTTCTGCTCAGTGTCTGAGATCTCAGGTCAGAGTCTCTGCTAAATGTAATAAGATGCCCTCTGTTACACTTGTAGGTTATGTTCAAAAGTGAGGCACAGAGGCACTACAAACTGACTGTATACCTGCCACTCAGGTGAAAGAAAAAAAGCATCAGTGGTCCTTCTCTCAAGTGACAGTGCATCTGCATAACACACTGGTTGCAGATGATCACCAGGTTTAGAGTTAGAAGGTGAAAATGATACAGTACTTGCATAAGTAGGGCTTCTGATCAGACTAAAAGCTGCATCTCCTTCTCCATTAGACCTGTTAGGAAATTCAGAAAATGGCTCTGAGGTTGTAGGCATACAGTGGCCTCTAAGGGCCAAACAGAGGCTCATTAACTCAGAGTCTGTCGGTGGTTATCCAGAGACAAAGACTGTTCCAGACAAGTAGGCACAGCCCCATTGTGACACAATTTCAAATGGAGGGCTTAAGCTCCACTTCCTGCCTTCTTGTTGTATTTCTGGGACACTGCTAAATCTATTTGGGGTGAATGAAGTTTCATGAAGATGGATGGAAGCAAATGTTGGAAAAGTACATGCGACAAAGGTCCAAGGACATATTTTTCGGTCTCCCTTCTCCAGTTAGCCAGAGTGTGAAATTAGTATTTTCATTGCACACAAGGCCTACAATATGGCCATTGAGTGGACATAGGTTATTTTACTCAGACTTTTTTAAAGGGACAGACTCAAACAACGGTGTGTCATCAGCAATAAGCTGGAAACAACACTGCAGTTTTCTAGACATTGGCGAGATTCAGAAAGACGTAATCCTCTTAAAAATGATAAGATTAGCAGATGTGAGCTTTTTTTTATGTGCTCTCTTGTATTCTGATGTAATAACCTTCAGACAATTTTGAACTTCTTTTTGATTAATATAGTGAGTTTTCTGTTTCCTCTTTGACTTACTGGCATTAATAACCACAGAGTGCAGACAGTGAAGTGACTTTTTGATGAACCAGTCATCTGTTCTGTTTTTTTCCCCTCCAAATAGAAATGACATCTGCTGATATTCATTCCCTTTTACCCTTTCCAATTTTCCTGCAGTAAAGAGCTACTGTATCATACAGTGGTCAGCTTTTTGGGCAGCCTTGTGCAGCAGTATATCCTACAGTAGTAACGCTAATTACTGCTTAAATAAAAGTATTCTCTCACTTAACTTATTCTTGCCATAAGCATTGACTTATGTTCCCCCGTAAGTTTTCAAATGTGTCTTAAGTGGTGTGAGCCAAAAAAAAAAAAAAGAAATACCTGAGAGAAAAGTTTATAAACCGACCTCAAAGCCAGAAAAGGAGCTTAGACAACGATGCTTGCAAATGATGGATGCAGCAGCCTTGTATCATTGTGGTCCCAACACAGGCTTTATGACAGGCAGGATGAATGAGCTCTCTAAGTGAACGTTTTGATATCTGTAGCTGTGCATATGTACTATATGCTGTATTATTGCTATTATTCAATTAAAATAAGTGCAGCCTCAAACTTTATAGTATTTAATTATGGTTTTATTGTTTGTTTACATGCACCGGCAAGTGAATTACACTGTAGTTCAGCCAGCAAATGGAATAGTTTCTTATCAGCGTTCCCAGACTAGACCATATAGCAGCTGAGCTACGACACCAAACAGTTTCTCAATGAAATTTATTCGGCATCTTTATGCCTGGGAGGAGCTCTTCAGTTAATCAAATCAGTGAAATCAGGTTGTGGCCTCTTTGTAGCCACAATAAAAAGGAATGACTGGAAATTCTTGTTTGCACGATATAAATTGAATTATTATCCACACTGAGAAATATGAAATACAGGAAATTGCAGAGTGGCAATAAGATCACAACCTAGCAGCAATCCATGGACCCCCTCAGGCCATGTGTCCTTACTCTAAACCACGTCACTCGTATTACATCCCTAGTAGTACCGTCGTTACTACTGTGCAGCCTTCCAGGAGAAGAAACATCGGATCTTATCTCAGTGGAAATGATACAGTCCAACCTTGCTTACTGAATCTGAACCGCAGACCTATGAGGTGAGCAGTGTAATCAGTAAATCACTCAAAATCTGTCTCCGAAGACAGATGTATCCAAAACCCAGCAGTATAGCTAGGATTCCCATCAGCTTTCTGAGGATAAACAAACACATCTGTATACCAAGAAATGCCTGTATCAAAGAGGACATGAATGCATGAAATCTGCCAAATTGTCCAATGCTGTTCATTTGTGTCTACCTACTTCCAACGGCCATCCATGAGAGCTCTTTGTGGAAAGAAAGAATGAATGTATGTCTGAGCTATGTTGAGACTCCCTGAGGTTATATAAACCTAAAAATATGCGAAGTATATATTTACTATTCAGAAAACAAAAAACTAACCACAAGCATTTGATATATCAAGGATCTTTATTAATACTGATAAGAGCAAAATGTTTTTCTCAGCGCTTCTTCAGGCTCATCATCTGTGGTCACAACCACAAACACTTGTGGTTGATTTTGCCAGACTACATGTTTATTTTGCAGGTGCCAGCATCCCCAAGCTCTGCAGGGCATGCTGTATGCAAAGCTTTTTTCTATTTGTCATATATTTTATTATTCTTTTATATTTTCATTGTTCCAAATATGTGGTACACAGGCTTATTGATTATCACTAGCAAGAAGGTCCTGGGTTCAAATCCTGGTCTCTGTCCTTTTCTGTGTGGAGTTTGCATGTTCTCCTTTCACTTGTTTCCTCCCACAATCCAAAAACATACAGGACAAGTGTACTTGAAACTAAACTGAATGAACAAACACCTAAAATCTGAAGCGTTCAATTTAACAGGCTCAAACATGTTTATCCATGTAAGACTCCTGTGGCATTACACCACAAGTGGCCTTTAAGGTTTATGTAGTAGAAATAATGCAATATAAAATGCAACCTTTTATGTTTAACACTAGGAGATAATAAAAGTCTCTTTGGATTGACTATAGATTGAGAATTTGTTATTGCAAGCACCTTATTCACCTGATCATTGAAAAGGACTGTATTGAGCTGTATTGAGCTTTGGTTTGGATATTCAATACATACTGTATTTGCGTTCTGTACATTTTGTTCCACCAAGCACCCTGCTGAGGCGACTAGTCAACTTATGTTCTTCTGTATAACCTTGTAATGTGGAGATTATAGAGGCTGGACTGAGTGCTGCTGGATTCCTCCAGTGTTCCAGGAAACACGCCATTACCAAGGCAGCAGACAGGAACCGGCTGGAGGGCACCTGTCTGTGTGAGCTGCAGTGAATTTACAACATCTGCTCCATGCAGGAGAGGATGCCGCCTCTGTTCACCACTACTTGATTAATTATTTCAGACACAGGGAATGACGCAGCCAACAAATTGCAAATTTTGTGCACAGAAGATCGCCATCTCACTTTGAGCTCAATGATACTTGTGCGGTACCTCAAGAAAATAAGTTGATTGAGCCTTTGTTCAGGTGTCAGGATTGTTTGGTTTTCTCAACATTTGTTAGAACTTGACCTTCTTTTCTGAAAATGAATTATTCTGTATTATGAGCGAGTTTGGCAGGCTTTATTACACGTTTATATGTGGCTAAAAACCTAAGTGAGCATGTTCTACATTCACAACTTTCTTCGACAGTACTTCACACGTCTCATTAATGGCCAGTGTGTGACGAGATGTTGGCCTCGTTTGTAGAGGCCTTTGACTTTGTCACCACCCCATAGATCCAAATCCCTTCCCTCTCCATGCCTTGTTAGGCCCTAATTAATTGGATCAAGAGAATGCCACTAAGCGTTTGACAACACTGTGAGTGATAACTGTGAAACCAGAGTTACATCCCCATGGATATGCCTCTAGAGACGAATCACTCCATATTAGGTCCATTGACTCTGCCACATACATCCTGGGGGACTTTCAACACTGCTGCTGTGATAAGAAGCAGGAAGACCCTACTTTGAAAACCGCAGTGAATATTGAAGTTTTTTTCTGTGGTACTGTTTAATGATATATCTTCATAATCATCATAATGCTTAGCATAATAGAGCAACATCTACAGTATGTGTTCCAAAATATAAAACATGATAGTATATAGTATGTGACACTTGAAGTTGTAATGCTTAATATTTTCATGAAAACCATTTTTATACTGTATATGGTCAGCATTTTCTTTGCAATACCTATTCAATGTATTCACATTTTTCTTTAAAAATTTGTCATTTTCATCTTTTTTTGACAATGGATCAGTTTTAATTTTTGCAAAGGAGTAATGGAACAAGAAGGAGCAGTCACAGTGAGCTGCTAGATGAAGGGTTACAGGCGACGGGCTTCACACCTCCAACTACTCAGCAAGCTAACTGTGCCCTGCTATTGTGTGGTTAACTACTACTCGCACTGTGTGCGCAGCACGAAATGAGATTGCGGTTTCTCATGAAATAAATCATATTGTTGAATGATTTCTATATTTAAACAACATGAGTTTGTTAGGCTGCACTGTGAACAGATGCAGATACACCAGTTGATCTTTTCTGACAACGTAGCAGCTCAATGAGTGTTTGCTGTAGTAATGAACCACACTTGCTGTCACCAAATCAGCTAGCTTCAAGGCTCCATGAATTTATTTATTTACTTATTTATTTTTGGGCTGCTAAAACTCTTATTAGAGCTAAGGAGATCTGCAGAGTAGGGTGATATTTCTCTGTAGTTTCGTCACTATATATATATATATATATATATATATATATATATATATATATATATACACACACACACACACAAGTAGTACTTGACACTAATGATAACTACTTCTCTGATCTGCAGAGTAGGGGGATATGTCTCTGTGGGTTCTTCACTACAAGCGACATCTTTCACATTTGATCAATTGTTAATATACAAATATTTATTACAGCAGCTTTAAATATATATATTTTTCTTCAATTTTATGATATATTTTAATTTTGATTATTCTAGTATAAGTAGTACTTGACACTAATGATAACTACTTCTCTGACACAATTAACAAAATTAAAATCTGATGTAAAATTAAAGGAACAAAACTTTATTAAGATGTAATATACAATGAATGGATGTTCTGTTGACATCCTGTGATTCAAGAGCAATGAGCCATATTATAGAAGCTCTATACATACTGTCTGACGGACTAATAAGCCAAGTGTAGAAATATAGGACCCGTTGCTCACCAGTTAATAAAGGTTTTATATTATTAAGGGTCTGGGGCTGTGATCTCATGCATGGACATTTCTTTGGCCAAATGACTAATGGTGCAAAAAAATTCCCAGTAGACAGAAGAATAGCAGAGAAGTCTCAGCTTTAAGTTTTTGGCAGCATTGTTATTGCTTTTGGGATGCTGCTCCATTGCCCCGCAGTTCTCATGGTCTGCATCATAATGGGCCTCGGCTTGATATCTCTTACAGCATCACACGTTCGGCCTGCGGAAGAGGAAGGGCACTTTTGAGACAGGTTGTGGGGGGGGGTCTGTACGGCAGGTTTGCAGAACAAGCTGCTGCCTGAGATTACCTGCCTCAGTACTTTTATACATGCCCTTCGAACCTGGGAGGAACACCTGTTTGGGGTTACAGAGACAACATATGGTGATGTTGTGCAAAACAAAAGGTCATGTAGAAGCTGATGTTGCTCGCTTCAAGTCATTACAAGGCCACAAGGCTTTTTAAGCAAAGAAAAAAATGAAAAAAGGTCATTTCAGGATTAATATCCCGTCCTAAGTATCTTTGAATGCTGTTCAAAAGGTTATGAAGAGGGAGAAGACTAATTGTAATCAGAAGCTTATCCACAGTGCATGTGTAAGTCTCTTGATAAAACTAATTTGGACATATTATTTTATGGTATTTCATGTAATGAAATTATAACAGAGCAAACTTTCGGGAAATGACTCCACTGAAGTCAGCTTGACCTTTTCAAGTGTGAATGTTGTAAATTTAGAAAAGCTACTAATTGCTATTCTCAGGTCATGTATCATACATTATGTTCTTTATTTCTCCTGTGAATATTTTCACATTGTCACCATTTTCAGTTTTATCTTTACAAGACATTTAGACATTTAGGTATAGCCTTCCTTGAGTCTCGACTAACAGTGGGGGAAGTCTGATTTTTATCAAGCAGGTTTAATCACATTAATGTGCCTATATACATTCATTTTTAAACAGATTAACACACCGGGAATCCTTGAACAGGCTGTTGGGGAGTGACACACATTGCATTCAGTATGAGCTAGCCTTGATGGTCTTGGTATTCAGGGACAATGCAAAGTAAGAAAAGCAATCTATGTGATTATCATACAAATGATACAGTAGCACACAATAAAATCGAACCATCTAACCTACTGTTGGCGAATAGTTCCATAGCCTTTACCTAAGTACAATTGCAACTGAAATGTGTTGTAATGGAAAATAAGACGTAAATATCCATCTTAATTTCTCTTTCTTACTTCCCTACCATTCTTCCTCAATTGTCTTTTTCTCCATCATAGTTCCTTGCAGCCATTCAAACCCCTTTTATATAGGAGACTCACATATGATGTGGGTCTACTTAATGTGCGTTGGACCTACTCATATAAGACAGCTGTCACAAATTAATCTCTGGTCGTCACTGTTAGCAGACACTCCAGCCTGCAGTGTAGTTCCGTACACTTCACTGCTGAACCATAAATTACACTGAAATACATTGAATTATTAACAAACAAAAGCTACGTTTCTTTCTTTCCATTTGCATGCTTCCCCTCTCTGTCTCGCCCACACTTGCATGTTTTCTATTTGTCTCTCTCTCCCTTTCTCTCTCTCCTCTTTTTTCTGTGTTTTTTCCAGCAGTTGGTTAAACGACATTTAAAAGTTGATGTCATTAAATTAATTTCCTTCCCTGATGAAAAAGCCAGTTCACCAAAGCAGCATCTGAGTCGTGTAACTTCTTAATGCTTCTTTGTTGCAGCTGGAAACAAAACACAGCACTGTAGTTGCCGAATTAACTCAAAATCGAACCAGAATCCAAAACAGAATTAATTTATGTTGCACATTGTGTCAGTTTTCTCCGTTTTCTAGCTTTCACCCATCGTTACTGGCGCACGTAACAGAAATTTAAGCTCTGACTGGATGTTTCTTATCGAAATGCACATTGGGAGTTGTCTTTGACGTCTCACTTTACCTTTTTATATACGCAGGCCTTTGAATTTTCATCAAAGTACAAGATATTTTCAAACACAGATTTGTGCTTTTGTACCATATTTCAACCATATTTTCGTAGCTCTTGCCATCAACATTATTTTGTCACTTAAAATAGGGCGTTACATGCAGTTTGCTGGGAGCCCTTTGCTCCAAATACACCTTTTAACACTTAAGTGACTGCTATAAGACACTGCATAAACAGTTAAATGTGTTTCAGTAATATGTTTTTCAAATGCCTTTTTGTTTAAATGTTGCAGCACACCTGTCTCTATGTCTTTTAGAGCAGTTCTGGCAAACTACAAGTGCATAAAAGCTGTACAGTGAAGTGGGGGTGAAATTTTGATTACAGTCCACCATTATGATGGCAAAAGCAACTGGAATGATGCTGGAATTACAGCACCCGTCATGTACTTGTCATATTTTGGGTTTATGCAGAGCTTGTCATATTACTTTTGTCATTTTCGAAATACACAAAAGCTTGTTAGTCTGTCTCTGAACATTTTTGGATTCTTTGCGATTACCTTTGCAGAAACACAGCAAACATGGTTAATGAAGCCACTTATTCAATTATACTTTAGCTTCAGTCATGTTTGCCCTGCAAGCTATAATCCAGGCAGTCTGTTTGACTGAATAACCATGAATTTCAGAGCTGAAATTAATTAGGACATTGTTATGGTTTATTGCCAGTAGAAGTTAAATTGAAGTGACTGAAAAAGAAAATTGTAATAATTTCATGCACAGTATTGCTTTTGTTCTACAAACTGTGACAGAAATGTCTAATGGGTTTTTCTCAGAATAATGGATACTCCGTGTTTCTGTTTACAACAACCAGTGAATAGATGATAAAGCTGTAGAAGCTAGTGTCACAAACACTGTTCACCAGAAGATTTTGAAGAGAAACAAACATATCATTTTATATTTTGCATTTTTATATTACAAATAAGGACCATAGAACAGAACATAAAATAAAACTGAACAATAAATAATGAAATATTTATCATATAGATTAGCAGTGACTCAAAGCTTCCCTACGGCCACATGCTATGTTATGAATCACTCCTGTGACATGCTAATCAGGATACGAAAATGTTTAGGCTCCACTGTCACCCTCTCCTGTGTGTATTCCTAGTATTTTTTTGAGCATCTGACTGTAAATTTAATTTAACACTAACAGTGTTGTAAGCATGAGTGACAGCTCTGAAGATGACTAGTAGGTGCCCAGGTATGAGATCCTTGAGGAATGACTTTCACATATCCATTGCAATCATATTCAGAAGTCCCACTATGACAAACAGCTCGACACACACAGGAGCACTATAGAAGAGGGTTTACAAGAAATTGTTTGTTTAGCAGTGGCCAGCGTCAGACTCGTGACTTTAAACTTTAGATGGTGTTGACTGAGGGCTTATGTTCCTTTTGATCTATAGGCCATGCCTTTTGGAGTCTCTGATCCCTTTGCGACCTTTCAGTGGAGGCTTTAAAACAGTGAATCACAAAGGAGCCCAAAGAAGTCGTGTAACTGAGCTACTGCAGATCACTGCTGTAGTCCCACGGATCCTGCATGATTGACAGAGTCCTCTGCTCTGGAGTCTGCTTTAACAGGTTAACATCTGGTCACGCTGACCCACATTTCACTTTTTGTCATCTTAATGGTGGCTCCGGGTGAATGATAATTTCCCTGCACTGATATCCATTTATAAAAGGGGTTTTAGCATTTGTGTGCAGACAGCAATTACAGATAAAGGAGGAAAATGGAGACAAAGATCAAACTGAGATGTAAGGCAGTGGTTCTTTACAAAGGCCATGCAACACATTTCAATAATTTACAGCTAAAACAGACTAGACAGTTGTTTCACATCACCAGTGTAGTATGCATCTTGACCCATAAAACTGAAAAACACAGCAAAAGCCCCCCTAGATTTATAAGCTTAAAAAAAAACAACACGCTGTGGAAATGACCATGTTGCAACTCTTTATCACAATGGAGTCAATCAGCTGAAGCCCTATCAAGATTCATGTGTATTACAACGCACACAAGACGGGTCTCACGGACTGGGGGCATGCTGGGAGTCTGAGCAACACAGAGGAGTCTGCTGTTAAAGAGTCTCATCAGTGAAAGTGCACATCAATCATCGTATTGGAATGTGTGGCCCCTCCCCCCTCCTGTAATGACTCTTGAGTGACAGCCACAGCTGGCAGGTATTATGGCCTTGCCACAACATCAGACACGACAGAAGGTTAACACTTAATCACTTTATTAAGGCAGCACTGCTACTGTTCCGTAAATATTTCCCTGTTATTTGGCAGGGCAAAGGCCAGCACTCACACACTATTGCTCTTCTGTTTGGCCATTTTGTTTTTTGGCATCTAACTAGACCCACATACTTTGCGCTACAAACATCATTCAAACATTAAACTGTTCAGCTCATTCAGGTACTTAAACAGCATATTCCAGCGATTTTATATTAATTTTTGAAAATCCTGATTTTTATAATGAGAGGAATGATTCGGTTCAAACCTACTCAAGTTTGAAATTCAACTGCTCTGACATACGTTGGGCTGCAGTAAAACTTTAATGTTAGAACACAACTGTGTGATCTTACATTTTTTCTTATCATACTTATAATACTAGAACTACTGTAGCTGCACACTCGTACAAAAAGAATGCTTTTCTTTTATTTCCACGTCTTCCACATGGTATCAACTAGTCAGGATGCTTACTTTTTGCCTGGGACATCTAGCTTTAGCCTCAGTCTTTTAGGACGATATCATGTATGTAGCCATCAAGTGCATATTTAAGACCCCTTTTACAAGATTTCTCTTTTATAACGAATTCATTGTTCTAACGTCAGCTTAATTACCTAGCTAGCGACAGTAGTCATTTCAGTCAGCAAAAACAATGGTTTCCAGCTAGAAATAAGAAACTTGCTTTTAGCTACCCCTGTTTAAAACGAAGGACACGTCATTTAAAAAATAATAATAAAGAATTTTGAGTGTTAAATCTGCCACTGCTGCTAAAGTGGAAAGCTCGACAGGCATAGCAACGGTAACTAGGGGGGTGGGGCTCAGCGAACGCTTCTAGAACAGGTGTTCTGGAGGATGACGCAGTAAGATTCTAATCACCGTGGAGACGATTAATAGCAATGCTAACAAGGTTGGTGCCTGTTTATAAGGCATTCTGATCTCACGTGAGACATGATTGGCAACCGTCTCGCAGCGTGACAGGCACCTTTTATTTAATGAATCAGGATCCGTATGTGCACTGCGTTCTACACCCTATATTTTAGACGAACCATCACTTGTATGCCCATATGTGCTGCAGACAGCCAGCACTTTCACACTGAGAGAAAAACATGATGTGTCACGCTCTCCCCCCCTCCGCAAGCAAAGGACGATATGCTGATAAGTCAATTGCAACCATTACATACCAATAGTCGATGCACTCATAATGTCATCATTTCCAAGTGAAGATAAAGCAGTCTTTGTTGTGTGACATTGAGTCTGAACTTGACAAGCCTTCACACCAACATAAAAATTGGTGCACACACACACACACTGAACTTCACTCCTTCAGTCTTACTCCTAAATAATCAGTCTTTATTTTTATTCACATCTGGAGGAAAAAAAATAATTTGACTTGATGAAAACTATTCTGCATGTCAAAAGAAAACCTTTCGTTATTTTGTTTTAAGCAATATCTCCAATAATATCACCTTTCAACAAAACACAATTCAACCTTATTTCTGTTTGATGCCCACTGGAAGCTTTTTTTCCATTTCTCCTGCAAATACAGAATATTGTTTGTATGTTGATGAACTGCAGGATGTCTCCTCAGACCCTCAACACACTGAGCTGGCTAAATCTGACAAGGCATTTTTTTTTTTGCCCTTCTGGCCTTCCGTCCACACCAAGCTGCCATTTTTCACACCTGAAATGAGAGCTGTGTGGTAGTGATGTTTCGTCTCGTCGTGAATCTTTGGTCTGAACTGGCCTTAAGAAGTAGAAGAAATGTGTCTGTTTTGGTGTTTCAGTGTGGGCAGATATCTTCACAAAAACAACCCTAAAGGCATTTTCAGATTTAGCCAACTTAGTGTGGATGTATTCTTACATGAGATAGTCTTGTCCTGTTGACACTTGACATCAATGTAACTGCTTTGTCCTACTGTGTCTGTGTGTCTTCTTGTGTTTTCCTCAGTTGGGAGAGATAATTGTTCATTATTAGTGTTGAGATTTGCTACCTGTTAGCCCCAACAAAATGACAGTATCTGATCACTGTTCCAGGTAGCAAATTGTCTACCACAAACTATGTATTGCCAGTGGAGTGAGCCTATTCCAACAGAGTCTTTGTCCTGTAGTCTTTCTAATGGCTCAATAGGAACAAAACAGGCTGTGGATTTGTGGTTTGCTTGTGTGTCTATGTGTCAGCAGGTGGGTGGTGTTGGTGCTGGTTTGAATTCTGGCACTTGGCTCAGGGTTTTAAGACTATTTCAGCCTGCCAGTGATATAAGCCTCAGGTGGCTCAGAAAGCTTTTAGAAACCACCTGAGGAGGAACAGCTAAGGCTTTTGCAGAATACACACATCGGTGGAGTATGCTGCTTTGGTTTCAACTCAGTAACAATAACGGAGAGAGGCAAACAATGGAGTGACGGCTGAGATTTTCAGGCAGCCTCTTTTCAGGTTAGCTTAAATTTCAGTGTTTACACCAGCGCCAGTGTTTTTCAGGTATCAATGAAATGATAAATTATGTTTTTACCTCACCATGGGTTTTGCCCAGAGCTGGCCCTTCTAATGTTTCCTTGTGAGAAGTGTTTAGCCAATCAGGACCCACATAAGCCGCGTTTCCACTGAAAGTACCTAAAACTTTTAGTCCCAGTAACTACTTTTCAAGGAACTAAAAGGTTCCTTCAGCCCGTTGTTGTCTGCGTTTCCACTGCCGTCTAAAGACTCACGAAGATTAAGCAAATTAGTCCGCTGAAGTATTAAAAAGCAACGGCTGTTTTTACACATCATTTTTGTGCGTGACTACAGAACATCGGTGACACCATATAAAGTGACAGCATGGAAGAGCTCAATGATGCTCAATAAGGCCATGACTTCGTCGTTGGTCCATCTGTCATATGCTTTCTTCTGTAACTCCATTGTGTCAAAGCACAAAATTAATGACTTTGGTGATCCCATGACTTTTCATCTAGCGCCACCTGCAGGTCAATGTGTTCACTTGTCCTCTGAAATATCTCAACATCTACTTGGATTGGCACAAAAGTTTGTTAAGACATTCCTAGTTCCCACATGATGTATCCCACTGACTTTCCATCTAGTGCCACCATGAGGTTCACATTTGTGGTTCTGAGTGAAATGTTTTGACAACTATTGGATGGATTGTCATTTGGTACAGACACTAATTTCCCTTTCAGTATGAATTGTAATAACTTTGGTGACCCCCTGATTTTTAATCTATAGCCATCATCTGGTCAGTATTTTAATTTGTCCAATACTTTTGTTTATAACCAAATACTTGCAAAACCAATGACATTCCAATCAGCCTCAGCTGTGTTTAGTGCTAATTAGCAAAGTTATACCTGCTAAACATTAGCATGCATCCTGTTGAACCCCATAACCAGGCCTGTAAGCTCCTCCCCTACCCAGTCGTAATTGCATTAAGTATTTAAGGCCTGTTCTTAAGCAACAGACAAAATCAATGTCGCAAACAAAGATTCTGTCGAGAGAAATAATCTTCACTAAACGTCTCTTGCATTTTTGCTCTAAATCTTCATTCTCACCCTGTGGTTATGAGAACACTTCATCCAGGCAGTGATATGATCTCATGTGACTTCAACTGAACGCCACTGCTTGAGTCCTGTATAGGACTCATGCGATAGAGGTTGATTAATGTCATAAATTACTTAATGCTCCTTTAAATCCCAAACCCCTTAACCTCCCAGCCCCCTGTGCACACATGTTCTCATTCAAGGACTAAAACTGGTTCTCAAAAGGATAGTACAACGAGAACACACACACACACACACACACACACACACACACACAGACTCAAGCTGTTACTAGTCAGCTCATACTCCGATGAGCCAAACAAACTTTAATGCTATGAGACCTTTGCAACTGTGCCAGTCAGTCTTATAGCATCTAGCCCTTGGATCAAACTGACACGGGTGCTCACTCGAAGCAGCGATTCGAGTCATGAATAACAACCACCATCTTCGGGTGCGTTCAGATATAATCTTTTGTTTACAATTCGCTCCCTTCAGACGGCAGACCTTCCATTACGGGATCAATCTGTACATTTGTTTTTGTTTTTTTCAAACTGCACAGTGGGAATGTGAAATTCAAAAATATAGATGGAAAGTAATGTGAGGGAAAAAAAACACAGGAAAGAAACGCACTTGTTCGACAAGAAAAAATGCCTGTGTTACCACATGGTGAGCAAATGGCAACATCATTCTCCTCCTAGTAATGGAGAGAGATTAATAATTAGAATATCTGTCAATGTAAGCGCTTTGGAGCATAATTAAAAAGAGACTGTGACATTGGGTTTATTATCACTTCATTACAGTGGATTTAGCGTAGTACTGTTGAGTTCAATGCCTGGCAATCCTTGGTACTGGCTGAGAATATGTATATTTGTTATTGACTTAAATGTTCTTATGCAGTGTTTGTGTCCATGTTTGGAGACGGGGAAAGCAGGGTGAGTTTAGGCTCAGCTTCCTACAAACTGGAGGACCATCTCCTTTCCGGCCGAAGCTCCTCTGAGGGAAAGAATTGATTAAAGACAGGTGTTGGTGGAGGAGGGGAGATGGTTATCAGGGAACTAAATGGTTTCTATTCGGGACCTGATGCTATCTTAGAGACGTCACTTAGAGGAATACAGGTTTTCAGTGCTTTAACAGACCTCTGTGTCACTCTCAATCAAATGAGATATTTGTGTGTATGTGTGAATGTGATTCCGTGGTGTTCTCTGTATAAAATTTTAGCTTTGAATTAAAGTTGTAATCCCTAAGATTTCAGTCCTGGTTGATTTGGTTACTGGTGGAAACAGCAAAACGTTTTCCACACAGCAGCGGGGCACAGTGAGGAGTTGGAGGTGTGCAGCCTATCACTTTCTTGTTCTGTTAGTCCCTGCAATATTTAAAACTGATCCGCTGACAAAAGAATGCCGTAAAAGACCACTGTCTTGTTTTAAACATGCATTTTTGATGAACAGTCATGGTCAGCGCTAACCTTGGTGACAATTACATAAAGCCACCCTGTGTTTAGCCAGTTGAATGGCAGTAGGAAATGTTTAGTTTGAATTAGCAGCAACTTAATACAGCTCTGATACGGCTGTGGGAGAGTAAACGGTAAACATTAAAGCTGATATCAATGAGATAAAATTAAAAACAGTAACACTGATTACATGCATGCCTCGTTTCCCGTGAATCCCATGTGTGTGTGAAGGTCTTTCACAATGAAAACGAGTTTGACGATAAATAGTATCAAAAACAGGGTTTAATTTCATGAAAATCTTAAGGATTATAGCTTTAATGTGGCACTGGACTTGTATACATATGTTGTGTACATGTGTTGTGTAACCCTTTCAGTCATGTTACAGAATTTATGATTTAGACATATATGGTCAATGTGTATGATAAACCTTTTCCATTTTTGCCTTGGTGGCACTTGATGCAGCCTATAAAGAAGTTAATTACAGTTGCTGTAAATATAAAGTTCTCACAGCAGACATTTTGAAATTGCTTATATTGCAAAGCGTGAGTATTGTCCAGCTCTGTCCTACTGTGCCACAGTTTACTTCATACAAACATTTGGAAGAACATTTGATCTAAGTAATATGGTAGGATGTCGATTCACAAGGTAATATACTGGGCCTATTAAAGCTAGCCACTGGAATCGCATAAGTAGTCATAGACGATCTATCTCATTGGTTCAAGCAAAGCATTTAATTCATGCATGTTGTGAGGTGATCATTATTAGCTGACTTCTACAATCATCAATCACATTCAAACCAGTCAGTGAGGCAGTTTTGATAATACACACTCTGTCACTTAAGACCCTTCATGCTACTGCTGCTATGAGCCGTTTACTCCTATCTGCTATTGATCGTCCTTCCATCACCAGAGCATCCTCTGTTCCCGTTTCTTACTGCCTGCGATTAATGGTATTTCCTGCCTTGTGCCTTATGTACTGTAATTTGCATACATAAGTGATATGCGTATGTAATGATCAAGATCACAGTCTTTTCTGACAGAAGCCAGCTGCATATCCATTCATTGCCAACAAAATCATTTAATGTACGCATCTCTGACTGAACTGTTGTTCCTGAAATCATTTGCTAATGTAACAACTGTTTTTGTCTGAAGTTCTGAATGAAGAATTTATATGGCAATCTTACAGATAGCATTTTCTCTCACTAAAAGTTGAAAATAGCCATTGTTGGAAAAGGCTCAACTGAAATGATTTTTTTAAGAAGCTAAAAAATGTAATGTGTACCACATATAAGCTCCCTAGCGTATTCTGATGAGTGTGAATGCTTCTCTTTTCAAAACTTTGAAGCTAAATGACTGTGCTTTCTTGGTCTTTGTGTGCTATTTGTTTGATGTCTAACCTGAAGTATGAGTGGAGCTGACATTGCTTTATTTTGAATGTAGATGGATATTGTGCTCTCTCATTTTGCCAAATTCAATCTGCTCTTCTTTGATGTCTGAAATTGCTAATCTTGTGCCATAAAAGCAAATAATGTTGTCTTATGCAGAGTATCAGACAGCAACAATGTATAACAGAACAAAATACAGGCTACATCTTTGCAAAGACACTGGTAGAACAATTTATATTCCCTTATGCCAATAACTTAAGCTCCTGGAAGGTGTCACTGATAAAGCAAACAATGTATATAGGACACATAAAGACCTACATTACTTTCACAATATGATGAACTTCACTGTTCTCTCAAAGTGCTTCACTTAAAGAGCTTAATGTGATGAGCAGAAGATCAGTAAAGAATAAGAGCAAATTTAAAATTTGCATGGAATTTATTAATATGCCACTTCTAACCCCTTACATTTGAATGACTTTTGATGAATGCCTTTCTCCTCTCAAATATCTCTCTCCTCTGGCTCAAGTTAACACTTCAAAAGAATACACATAAGTGTAGTGAGTGATTAAAGCTCCTTTTACAACTTATATTGCTTGAAAAGCTGGAAAAGTAAAAGTGGCAAAAGGAAAAGGACCTGTAGGTAGACTAGTAATGTTACAAGTACTTTGAAAGAAAAAAAGACTCATGAGCAAATGTGAGTCATATACACATGTTCAACAACAATGTATAAATACAGACATTAATTGTTGAACTTGACATGGCCTGCTACCAAAAAATCAGTCACAGTTACATTGTGAGTTAAAGTAGACACAGCTGAATAAGCTTTCAAAGAATGAAGAATGTTATTATAACAACGTATCAAATGACAGTGTGCAAACAATGTGACGGTGTGAAATGTGTCACTCGTAGTGATGAACCCACAGTGAATTATCACCTGAATTTGCAGCTCCTATCGGCTTCACAGAGCTTTATAGTGAGTTTCAGCTCATTGTTTAGCTGTCTGGCCCACACTGTTTTGGTTCACTCTCACAGCTCTCATAGTGTCGTTTTCGGCCGCAGGGCCACGGCTGCCAAGTGGCCCAAAAAAAATCAGTTATTGCAACAACTTGAGTATTTTGGTTTTAAATATAAAAAGGAATGAATGAGAAAAGTTGCAATAATGTTTTAAATGTTCTGGCTGAAAGTATGCAGAAGTAACAGCCAAAAAAAAAAAGAAAAAAGAACCACAAGAGTACTGAAACAAAGGTGATACTCATTAAGTGCACCATACATTACCACACTCACTGCTTTGTAGGTATATAGGAGTGAGGGTAACATTCCAGCTGACTTCATTAAGTTTCATTTTCCATTTTATCTCTCCTGAAGTGGACCATTAACTCGGTGCGCAGGGGTAACTGATCAGCTAATCTGCTTGTGATTTATGTGGCAGGGAAACTGAGGACTTAACTGAGCCTCAGAACACATTGATTACTGACATGGTTAATTGGCTAAACCCACTGGTACATCGAGACAGGCTTATTGGAAATGTCAAATCAAGCGGCTCATTTGCATTCATGATGTATGGTGTCTATTCCAGCTTCTGCCCAGGCAGCACAAACTGACACACATAGTAGGAAGGGCCTGGGAACTTTGCCTTGAATTTGCAACAGACCATCTGGCCTTCCAGGACGTTGGCGTGGGTGGGTGGGAAGCCCCCCTCCCCCCTCCCCCAGCATCCACATGTCTGTATTGGATGCACTGACGTGCTGAATAGAGGATTAGAGCATGGATAACTCCTGATGTGAGTGAGACTGTCTTTTAGAGATCAAAACAATGGCGCAGACAATTTTGCCCCAGAAATACCTAAAAAGCAGATGAAGCAGGTGAAAGCAGCATGAAATTGAAAAATGTTGATTTAAGCAGATGGGGTAAGGGACAATACGAGAGAAAACAGAAGGGGTATGAATTTACAGTGTTTGGATAGTGGGATCATCTTGGCTTATTGCAGGTCATGTTTAGGAATATCTTCTTAGAATAACCTGAGAACACACACACACACACACACATACATATATATGTACTGTATGTGAGAACACACACACACAAATATATACATATATATATACATATATACACATATATGTACTGTATGTGTGTGTTCTCAGGTTCAAATTCTACAGTGATGATTTTTGAGTAGTAAAAGCTTCATGTAGTTTTCGGACTTAATTGGACACACACATATGGTGTAAAACATCATGTAAAACAACATGCCATATCACAACAACAATTATGGAGGGTAGGGCAGTAGTCATTGTACTTTTTTCAGAAACAGTATAATTAAAAAAAGAACTGCAGGGAGTGCAACAGAAGAAAGACTCAAAAGCAGAGTGGCAGCCCTTTTTAAAAATTCACCACCTCCACCGCAATTAACCCCAGCAAGTGTCTGTATTTCATGTGGCTTATGAGCTCTGTGACAAAAACTTCTCCAATGAAAATGTAATGCTGCTAATTGTCTACATTTTTACACCTGGGGTCAAGATCTCGATGTATATAATTATGTTTGTGTAAGAGCTCCTAATGCTCCATGTTGCTGTAAGTACTGTAAATTCCTGGTTCCCAACTGGTTGCAACAGAGTTTGCTTTTGAAGTTAAAATGTTGTTAATTAACGGATCTTGCAAGTCGCAAAAATGCTGATAGTGAACGTAAAATGTTCATTGACAATGTACTTCATTTGTTTTCTACTAAAATATCAAATCTCACAATACAATATCCGCTTGTAGTGACTACTGCATTATTAAACTTTATGGTTATGTTTAGACACTGGCAGTATTTGGTTAAGGTTAGGGAAAGATTGTGGTCTGGTTTAATACTTGAATCACGAGACAAAACATGTTTATCAACATTTAACCGAAACCACAATCCCTAACCTTGTTGTTGCATAAACCTAACCACAGACGGGACTCAGGATTGGCAGCCCTGTCTCTGAAGTCAAACACAGACCCCGACCACCTCCCTGCGACTCCGGTGCAGTAAAATGTGTGCTTTGTTCACTCAAACAAACGTTGCCTGTGAACATAATCCAGGCAGCGATTACAATCCAACTCAAACTCAAGATACACAGCAGGATAAAAAAGGTACAGCAGTTGATTACATTTGAATTTCACATTAATATGCTCTTTGCAAGATATAAGAACAAAGAGCCATAACATCATATAATGTCTTCCCTCATGATTTGCCCAACAACAATGCTTCAACCTGTACTGCTAGTATATACACGACTTAACATAAATTCACTTTTTCTATTCATCCCACATGTTTACCCAAAGTACTTATCCTGCCATTCGAGTCCAGCGATGCAAAAGAAAACCAACAACTCCCATCTCACCAGCTGTTATGTTGACGCACATGGTACTGCATGGGCTTTTCACCAAAGCAACAGAAGAATATATATGGTTCTTTCACTTGTTAATGTTCTCTGTATATTCTGTACATGATTCACACCTATTATTCAAGTTCCCTGGCTTGCTGAATAGACCTGATGCAGTAGAACTGACGGAGTCAAAGCTACTCAGGTAAAGGTTTGTCAGTGAATCAATGGGAGAGAATGGTTTAGCATCTGTATAAGCCTGCCACTCAAGATCTTTCACACAGCAACTGTATATAATACATACGTATTTAGCATGCATTAAAAATACAATATTTCATAACTTATACTCTGAGACATGTTAGTAAGAATACCTCAAGCAATTCAGCCTTGAGGCCACTCTCTTCACAATAAAGCAGCAAATGCAGCAGCCTGCAGGCCCGGTTGTAAGATACTGGATAGTATCAGGGCACATTATCCATTGTAATGAATTCAAGCAAAGTTATTATCAACTAAATAGAGGCTACTTGAAAAAGGACCTTGATATAACAGCTCATACAAAAACTGTTTTCACAGAGTTTAGATTTTTTTTATCTTGTAAAGATAGCGCTGATATGCTTCATACAATAGTCTGGTTTTGGATGTAAAGAGAGGACTGTATTCATTAATTTCCCAGGCTTTTAATTATCAAGGCTCACTTTCTTCTTCTTCAATTTAAAAAAATAAATAAATATATATATATATATATAAAGTATGAATTTCACATGGGTTTGAAGGGCTTCATTTTACTTCGCTAGCTGGGGCCGCTGTGGCTCAGGAGGTAGAGTGGGTTGTCCACTAATCACATAGGGTTGGTGGTTCAATCCCCAGTTCCTCCTCTCCACATGTCAGTGTCCTTGACAAGACAATGAACTCCAATTTGCTCCCAATGGTAAGGCCAGCACCTTGCATAGTAACTCAACACCATCAGAGTGAGTGTGTGTGTGAATGAGAGGCAAATTGTAAAGTGCTTTGGAAAAAATGCTATATAAATGTGCTGTTTAAATTAGTTTAGCATGCTAACATTTTCTAATTAGCACTAAACACAAAGTACAGCTGAAGCTGATGGGAATGTCATTAGTTTTATAGGTATTTGGTCATACACCAAATCATTGGACAAATTAAAACTGAAAAACACAAATGCCAACCTCATGGTGGTACTAGATGAAAAGTCAGGGGATCACCAAAGTCATGAGAATTCATCCTCTGGGGACCATGAATATCTGTACAAAGTTTCATGGCAATTCATCCAATAGTTGTTGAGATTATTTTTGGCTGGAGTCTAGATGAAAGAGGTGGACAGACAGATAGACCGACATTGCCATCGCTAGAGCTAGGCTGCTAAAAAATCCACCCTGAAAACTAAACAGTCCATCACACGCAATATCTTGGATGTCTACTCCGAGTTTCATCAGACTTTGGATGCATGATGCATCTCAAGTTTTGAAGCAACAGAGCAATGAGATGCATAAACTACACCCATTAAAATGTCACTGATTGGTAGGAGAGGAGGGCTGTAATGAGCACATACTTGTAAGAGATGCTCAATATCCCCATACAATTATTTTCCCCCTCAAAATGTTCTTTACTTTCCTGCTCTTGTCCTTTTTCCTGACATTTGTGTCTTGACTTTTCAGCTTGCTTCTCCTTTATTCCTCATTTCCGTCTCATCTCATAACCTTACACCTCAACTGCCATCTCAAATGCCCTTATCTTTCTGCTCTCTGTTGTGCTCTGCTTTTCTCTCTCGCAGCTCTGTTAGAGGTTATACTGGCCGGCAGAGACTGCTTGGTGGCTGGAGACTCATGCTCGAGTGATGAGACTTGCAGTCCACGTCTGCGGACTTTGCGTCAGTGTGTGGCGGGCAATGGCAGCGTGAAGCTGGGCCCCAGTGCCAGGAGCCAGTGTGCCAACGCAGTGTCCGCCCTACTGTCCAGCCCTTTACATGGCTGCCAGTGTAAACGGGGCATGAAGAAGGAGAAGAATTGCCTGAGCATCTACTGGAGCCTCCATCAGTCCATCATACATGGTCAGTGCTTAGTAGATAACAGCTATCTATACTGCTGGAAAAACTTCAATTTTCTATACATTTTACAAATCATAAAAATTTGTTTTATTTACATACAGTAGCTGAAGAACCACAGTTCGTTAAAAATAATACAGATGATAAATGAATGAACAATAGGCAATAGGCTTTTATCTGTGCATTTATTATAATTTAGGTGATTGGAGCCTCAGTGGCTAAAAGACAATTACAACATGAGAGAATTCTTAATATTGCACACACTTTAAATAAATTGTTATGTTACAACATTCAAGCCAATGTTTCTACATGTGTCTTATTCTTTTAGGACTCAACCTGGTGGAGAGTTATCCCTATGAGACAGTGCACAGGGATTACGACTACGTTCGCTTGGCCTCTATTACAGCTGGCAAGTTCACTGACCTTCATTAACTTTCACCTTTGTTTTATACCATTTTACCCTTTGAAGATGTTTTGTTCTTGCACCAATACATGACTCGACTGAATCTTCCCTGGAAGCATGCCCAAGGCTGTTCTTCAGACACAGTTACTCAAGTATTTACATTCATCTGAGCACAATTCCAGCATCCAAAATTATATCTTTGTCTTCAAGTTGTTGGATGGCAACCTTATTCATTTGCCAGACTCAGATGAAATAACATAATCCATGACTGTCAGTGAATACTAATCCAGGCATCGTTTCTTATAGCCTCAGGCTCATATAACAATGCAATCTCAGTGAAATGATTAAAACAAGCCCAAACTCTGAAAAACAGATTACATGTTGTGGACATAAAAATAACCACCCCAGTATTAAATGACAACAACATCAACTAAATATGCTTTTCTTAACATGTTCATCTTGTTTACTGAAGTTTACGCTTAACAAAGTAAAACAACATTAATTGAGGTTAAAATTAGGGTAAGGCAACAAAGACATAGGCTAATGTATGATAATTGTTTGTTCATTATATAAGAAAACATTTAGCATTGGAAAGCTTCTTTGCATGAGTTCAACCCAGAGTCAAAGGCACATGTAGGCTATACATCCATCTACCAATCTGACCAGAACACCTGTCAGTGTTACAAAACTACAAACGCACTGCAGAAAACTGATGACTCATCCATGAAGCAAACAGCTCAAAGAGGTCAGCTGGTTGCTCATTTACCAGGCAACATGTGTACAAAAGGCTCATTCAGAAGTTGTCACACCGAGGACCAGGGTTCACTCTCACACCAAAAAGGAAGTTGTCTTGATGTGTTTATTTCAGATCACATAACACTAGCACGCCTCTACTTACACGTGTCTTCACGTCTGATTCTAAACACAACTGGATATCAAATATTTTATGCATTTCTGAGTTTTATTTAAATCAGCATCTGTATTGCTTTCTCATGCTCTCAGTCTCCTACTGAATTGCTAGTTACATGTGATGTCAGGAACTCAGTTAATACCACAGCTGTCAGTAATGTTAGTGGACAATTAAATTATTAGGGCACAAAAAAGACTCAAAGACGCAAAGTAAATTAGCCCAAATAATCAGTGACTGGTGACATAAGCTGCAGCAACACACATCTAAGCCTGATGGCCATTGTTAAGAGGCTTTCAGACTGCTGTCACATTGAAAAACCCTTAAATTATTATCAGATTTTTGATTTTGATAAAAAGCAAATTGTGACTGTTTGTGGATCTGCACTAGTTCCCATAATGTGTGATTGGGCGCTTATAGTAATCTTGAAACAACAAATGGAGGAATAGCCATAGTTACGTAGTAGTGATTCACAGTTTACAGAGGGATTTGCAAGAGACAGTGGACAGACATCACTCTATGTCAAAAGTCTGGTACTGCAATATGCCAGCTATGATGATAATTTTAATTACTAGGATGGAAAGGCATGGACCTGGTTCTTGTGCTAACATTCAAATAATGCAAAGAAGCCCACTGGGTTATACTTTTGTCCTTAATATTAAAGAGAAATTGTTCTCTTTTCATAACATAAGAAAGGAGACCAGACTTTTCTCCTAATACTCATTTTGTTATTCTGGTCCTCAGGAAGAAATGAGCTTCCATTGTTTATTTACGGACACGTCCACCTTGAAGCTGAACTTTAATTCCAAACTACCTTTCTCAACTTTTGAACATAACAAGACAAGATTACATCTCAGCATGTTGAATAAATAAACAGAGTACATACCACAGGTCACATACGCTCATATTCATTTAAATCCAAAATTTCTTTGCTCTATTGCTTTTATTTTTCCACTGATAGCTACGCTTGTCTCTGACCTTACTTCCATCCACAGACTCTGATGTTGGCATGACAACTGTGAATCGCTGCCTGGATGCAGCCAAAGCTTGCAACGTGGACGACTTGTGCCAGAAGCTCCGCACAGAATATGTCTCAGCTTGTATCAAACCCACTGCCAAGTCGGGTCTGTGCAACCGGCCTAAATGCAATAAGGCTCTGCGCAGGTTCTTTGACCGTGTCCCCGCCGACTACACACACGAACTGCTCTTCTGCCCCTGTACGGACACAGCGTGCGCCGAGCGTCGAAGGCAGACTATTGTACCCAGCTGCTCTTATGAAAGCGTGGAAAAACCCAGCTGCATTACACAGATGAGGATCTGCAATGCTGACTATGTGTGCAGGTTAGAACGGAGCAACATGGAAGCTTTTAATTGACTCCCATTTATTTCAGTGTCAGTCTTTCTCTCTTCCTCCCATGTCAACAGTAGTTATTTCTCACTCAGCTATAGTCTCATGTGGATACAATAACATATAGCTATAATATGATCATAATCCCCAGTTTTGTTTTACTTAATGATCCACCTCTTTTCTCAAGGTATTCAGCGGAGCCAATGTTTCATCATTCCCAGTTTATTCAAGTATTCCTTGGATACAGATTTTAGATATACTCACCATACCATATTTGGGCCCATGCCGTTCAGTATTATGGCTCTTTGAAACCAAATAAACAGCCATTCAATCAACAAAATGGCCCACTGTTTCACCCTAAAGCTTTCTACCACCATTGGTTAGAACACCCCAGAGAGCCTGTTGGAATAACACATTAAATATTTAGCACAGATAAAGAGCCAGATGGATCAGAGTTATCGCTCATTGCTATCTCTGGTCATGGCCATTATTTTTCACAGCCCCATTACACTCAGAGGGCTTTACTAATGATCCCAGGTCTGGGGGATGAAATATATTACTCTTTCTATCACTTTCACATTACAGTCCAATGCTTTCTGTCTTCACCACGGCCAACAATATTTCTTTATGTCAGAGTGGCAAACTCTTAATTAAATGACCAAGTTATAGTAGAAAGAATGTATGAAAAAGAGCCAGCAAACTTTATATATAAAACAATACAGGGATCTATCATGTTCTAGCTAACCAGTGCCCGTTGCTTCTGTAGGTCTCGCCTGGCACAGTTTCAGTACGATTGCGAAGCCTCCGAAACGTCTGCCAGTGGCTGCAAGCAAGGGAAGTATGGAGCCTGTCTCCTCGCCTACACAGGGCTCATAGGTAGGTGCACACCTGAGAGGTAACACACAGAGAGAAATCACATAAAGGAGAGCGAAAATGAAATGAACAGGTGGAGGAGGAAAGAGACAATATTTGAAAGATATGTGCCATACGCTGTGTTATAGAAGGAAAGAGAAAACTGTGTAGCGACAAAGATGCAGGAGTGAGTGAAAGCTAGCCAGAGGGTAAATTAATAAATACAAAACAGGTTAAGAGTGAGTGGGAGAACGAAATGAAACTTCTAACTCTAAACCAAAAGACAAAAAGTTCAATGTGGTTTAAGATACAAAACCGTAAAAATCTCTCATTACAGAAAAACAGAGGCTCTTTACACAACGCAAGATGTGTTTCATTTGGTTTATAACAGTCCGTAAAAGAAAAAGAACAGCCACTTCTTTTCCACACACTGGAGAGAGGAGCTAACCTATGCATTTCAAGAACCTCAAATGGTGCCCCACAGCACAAACACACACTTTTCATTCCTGTCTTGTATTTATTAAAGCACTTGAAATCCCACCTCAACTATGTTGAAGAAAAGGGGGGAAAAAAACAGCCACAGAAAAAAGAATCTCAATGCTAGAGACTTCTGTGACCTAAAAGAGAGAAAATTGGAGTATTTCTCAGTGCCTGTCTATTGTATCATACGAGTCGGTGCACAGCCAGCCTAACCAACAATAGTAGAATATTATCAGCCCTGTGCATCAGGACAGCGTATAAGAAATGCAGCGTCCATTAATGTTTCAGATAATGAAGCACTATGAATACAGTGTAACAACTGAAAGGAGAATGAATATTTAATACTGATTGAGGCCTGGTGCGGTCTCTCTACAGGAAGTACAATAACTCCCAACTATGTCGACAACTCCACGTCCAGCGTGGCTCCATGGTGCTCCTGCTCAGCCAGTGGGAGCCGGAGAGAAGAGTGCGATAACTTCCTGGGATACTTCACCGACAACGTCTGTCTCCGTGAGTGTCTGTCTATCCACAGTGTACTGATTCAGGTTTTTGGGGTAGGGGTTGTGTTTATATAGAGGTATTGGGGGGTACTGCTATTTTACTGTCCAGTTTAACTGGAGTCGTGCAGTTTAAAGGGAAAGAGCTGATATGTTGGGTTTTTTTTTTCATGCATCTTTATGTTGGTTTTTCTCCAGGATACATTTAGGTCTGTTTCTGGTCATGACTCAGTCACGGACAATTTAAAACAACCGAGTCTCTTTCCAGGGAAACTAGGCCAACAGCAGTGAGACACCAAATGTTTCAAAACGTAACCAAGGCTGCAAACTGCATCATCAAAATGCAACGATGAATCAGATCAGAATTGCACTAATTTATTATTTGACAGGTTTCTCATCATAACTGTTTATCATACTAGCAGTTATATTTTACAAGTTGCATGTGTCTTACACCCTTAAAGTAATAGTTCTGCATTTTATGAAATACGCTTATTTGCTTTCTTGCTGAGACTGAGATGAGGAGATCGATATCACTCTCATATCTGTCCAACAGATGTAAGGCCACAGCCAGAATCCACTTAGCTTAGCTTAGCATAACGACTGGAAACAGCTGGCCTGGCTCTGTCCAAAGGTAACAAAATCTGCCTACAAGAACCTCTCTTAAGTTCACTAATAAACACGATGTGTGTCATGTGTTTAAACCGTACAAAAACCAAAGTGTCAAAAAGGATAAGTTGCGGTTTCGGGAGCAGTAAAATTTTTTATTTTAAGCCCAAATTAATAAGCCCAAAGCAACATAGCAGGACTTTGTAGCAGTATAGACAGGTATATAAAGAAAACCCCATCACTGTAGAGCTGAAACAAATACTGTTCCACAAATACCTCAGGTGCTTGTTTGGATTTCTGTGGTTTCATATCATTTCACTCGACTGCTCGTACAGCCAGAGTGATTTCATTATGAAATGAAATTTAAAAAAACGGCATTCCCTAATCCGAATAATTTGCACGGATAACCTGCAACAGGGGACATTCAAACAAACCTGATATGAAAATCTAAGTAAATAAGTTCTATGATAGAAGAAAGTGACAGGACAGAGCCGTTGGGATTCTGTGAGACAGATGTTTCCCAGCATGCTCAAATAGCAGCAGTATTGAAATCAGAGATCCTGAGCTTTGTAGAATTAACAGTATGCTCTCTCTGTCTCTCTCTCTCTCTTAGTGTGTCTCTCTGTTTCTCTCTCTCCCATTTACTCGCTCACTTCATCTCCTCTCGTTATTAATCATCCCCTTCACGCTGTTTCCTTGGTAATTCTGCCTGGGTGTTCAGAGAGTCACTTCTTAGTGAATTATAAGTAAGCTGGCCCTGTGATTGTTAGGTAATTGTATATTTATTAAATCTCTTCCAAACACCTGATGTACTTTTTTTTTTTTTTTTTTTCCAATTGATGAAAAAAGTTAGAGAGCTAACTCATGAAAACTTCCTTCAGAAAACCGCAGATTATTTTGGACAATAATTTCTCAGTTTAACCCTTAAACTGCATGGATATTTTGGATATTTGGATATTTTTGAAACCATAAACAAAAAACATATATAGCCTTTTATACTTTATGTTTATATACATAGTGTGCTGTGTTACACATAGGCTACTGTAACTGCTGTCTGACTGGCACCAAACACAGATTGGTCATCATGAATCACTGTCACTGTCATGTAAAATGGTGATATGTGTGTACTTTGGCACAGCGGTGCTTTGAGCTAAATGCTAATGTCAACATGCTAACAATGCTCACAATGACAAGGCTAACAGCCTGTAGTTTAGCAGTTTAGGAACAGTGGAAATGGCAGTAATGAATAAATTATATTACATAAATAATGGACACAATAACATGGAATAAAGGTGAGCACATAAGATCATTTCATAATAGGGTGCTACATCAGCCTTAATCCAGAAGTCCTACATGGGTGTCTTAATTTATTGTGTCTTCTGTTCTTCTGTCCGTATTTCCTTATGCTAATTCTCACCCTAACACCATCTTTCCATTTCTCTTATGACCTCTGCTCTGGAGTGTGAATAATTAATGGTCCTTATTATTGACCTCAGCGAATATACGGAATATCTATCATTGAACCTGTACACACAATGAGTATCTTTGCTTGGTGTGTGCAGTGAGGTGAATCTTTGGCCAGTCTTTCCTCGGGCCCCCTGCCTAGAAAAGATACAGAGAGAGGTCTCAGAGTTGTTTGGCCAGTGCAAATGGTCTATGAGTTAATGAGGTCGATGTAGAGAGGCAGGTGCAGTTTGGATACTTGAAGAGAATACTGAGTATTTTTGGTTTTTCTTTTTTTCTCTCTCTCTCGCCTCTGCTGACCACCCCAAGCTCTGGCCCAGCAAAAGCTCTCATGCTAAATTTACAATTCAGAACCGGAGGATTGAATAAGACATAAGTGGAACTCAATGAAAACACATCAAGACAATGCCACTGAAGTCTGATAACAGTTTTTTTTTTTTTTTAACTGCTATGCCTCATGTTTCAGGGAATGCTCTCATGACATTTGGAACTGAGTCAGACCAGCAGCCGACTCTCAGCCAGTCCAGTACACCCAGCTCCGGCCACAGCAGCAGAGAAACCAGTAACACCGCTTCTCCACCAGAAACCATAGAAACTATGAGGAACATTCTGGATACAATAATACCAACACAGGTGTGCAGTATTCTTCTTGTCATGGTCAGTGTTCAGCAGCTTCACACATCCAGCGGTGAACTATCTAAATATTAAAGCCACTATGTGTGGAATTTTAATGTGGTGATTATAGTTTCTTCAAATTATTTTGATGGCATGCACTTCTGTTTGTATACGAAAATCCCAGTGAAAATTGGTGTAGTTTTTTTATTTTCAGCCATTCATTCTCAGTGTCCATCGATGAATCCATGGTGTCTTTTTTGATACAACCACTGGGGGGCGTACATTTTCAAATTCTACACATAGTAGCTTTAATTATTCTACTTTTCCTTCTGTGTCACTGCAACATACAAAAGAGGTAAACCATGTGAAGCTGATTATGATTTTTTTTGGAATGCAGCATTTGGCACGACCACAGCAATATAAAGTAATGCTGAGGCCACACAATTTGTTTTGCCTTCTGACAACTTCTATGACATGTTCCATGCCGTTCGCCCATTGGATCACATAGCGTTTTCCGTGCACAACTGTCACATGGCAAATCAAATGAGGAATTATGTTTTATTCCCTTTCAGCAAAGCTGTAACAATTTGACTATCATCCTCAGGTCAGGAGCTTTATTCCAAATTAATTATACCTTATTACCCTCTGCCCACATATGTATGCTGCGCACCCACACATCCACCCCCCTTTATATGGAGTGGGAGGGAAAAAGACAGAGCCCACCTTCATTGCCAAGTGATGAATAGTTCCTAGGTTCACTTTTATTCCTAAAAACATAATTACATATAAATATTGCAATGATTCTTCAAGGTCCAGTGTGTAGTTAGCCATGTTTCTTGCCCAAGACATGGGAAGAATTTCTGACTCTATGATCAAAATGATTGTGTAGTCTGGGGGTCTTGGGACTGTTCACTGAATTTCAGAGATTCAAATAGCCCTAACTTCCAGCCCCAGTCCTTGCCTTTACCTTAGCCCTGTTTTTAATCCTGAGACAGATTATCACTAGCCTGCTTTTACATGATGAGTGATGATGATGACCTGAAACTCAAAGGGTTGTTTGTAACACACTATAATATTAGTAGATCAACAGCATTGGATTGTCTGAGTGGCCATAAACAAATCTCTCTGTCTCCTCCCAGGCCCTGGGAAATGAACTACTAGTGGGCCAGTCCACCATGCCATCCAACAGCCTCCCAAACTCTGCTTCACCTCCCAGCCTAATGCTTCAAGCTGCCTTTGGCCCTCTGTTGTTGCTCCTTCATCTGCTCAACAATGGACACTAAGGACTGCAGGGGGTGCATGCTGAGGACCCTCCTAATACCAAGCAGATGGGAGGACCAGTGCAGTTCAGAGGAAAATGGACCGTGTGGCATTACTCCTCTCTCTAAATATGTACAGCGATTCTGTTTTTCTATTTTTGTGTCTACGTGGTCCAGTTCCACATGCCAGTGTTCTCTCTCTGAGTGTGGGAGACTAATGCAGACCGAAGCCAGTCTGTACATTTGTACATTGTTGTTGCAATCAAATCAAGCCGAAATGAAGTCAGAGTGCTGCTTTTGTGGACTAACCCAGCTCTCAGCTATCCAACTGTATCCATTTTCAAGAGTTATTATGAAAATATAATGCAGATATGTATGATACAATTTCATGAAGTATGTCAGTAACGGAAGCCCTTATTTGAAATATTGTAGGGGAAAATGGTTGGAGTAAACCGGTGAACTTTGTGTCTGCTCTGTACTCAGTGATTGGAAAGCTGCTGGGGTAAATGGGGCTTTAATACCACTCTCATCCAGTGACTGAAAGAGGACCATTATTTCTGATCAATACTGGAATAGTGGAGAGACAGAGAGACAATAGGGCTACATTCTGCTCAGACATCTTTGACAAATGCTCTGATTCTTCAATGTCCATCGGCACAATCTAGAAGAGATGTGGCAAACCAGAGCTCATAAGATAACCCTTGACATAATAATTGTCCTTTCCATCAAGACTCTTGCCCTTCGTTATTGCTAAAGCAACAGTAGCTTGTTATAGAAAACACAAGTCCTTGGTCTTTATCAGCAAAGACAAGTTCTTGGACTTGAAAGGAAATAATCAGAAAAGCAGTAACTCTTTACCTGTAGCTGCTGTATTATGTGTTTGTGAGCAAAATACTCTTATTTCTCATTGTGTCCGTGAACATTGCTATTAGGGGTTTTTCATTCATTGGAAGTCAATGGTTTGACTTATCGAGTGTCGCCAACACCAGTACGGAGCCTGTTTGAGATTAGACAGTTGAATGAATCTGTATTTTATGTTCTGGGAATGTACCAGTGAATTCTGAACAGGACCAGAGGTGCTGCAAATAAAGGTTCTCAGATCATTATGTTTACACATTAGCATCATTCAACATTTTTTTACTGACAAATGCTTTGTTTGGTGCTGTTGAAGTGAACGTTCTCAGATAAGTCTTATGGGGAGACAGAAGCAACACAACTGAATACATGTTTACCTAAACTAACACTCACACGATTTCCATGAGTGCATCATTTGAAGTGAGAATATAACAGGATTTATAGCATAATCCAGCCATTTGTGACCTAAGATCTTCTTACAAACTGATCTGTCTCTCATCAAAAGTTCACCAACTGCTTCACTTCAGAGCTACAGTACTTATATCTTGCTTTTCTGGACCTCACATAAACACCTTTAATGCCAAGAGAAACAAATTTCAACCCTTAAGGCCTTTCAACATACTAACTTTCAAGTACTGTATGTGTTAAATTTTTAATTTATCCATTATCTGACAACTTTAACTATTTTTAGCACTACTTTACTAAGCAGCACATACAGACAGACTAAACACAGAAACACTGAAATCAAAGGCCAGAAGTAGCACCATGAGTGTGGAAGAAAGAGCTGTTTGTTTTAGACAGGCCTCATAACATAAGAGGCCCAATGGAGTAACGACTTCTATAGTGAAGAAACTGGCAAGAGTTTGTCCAGAATCCAGAATAACTAGAGATGAAAATAACACTTACACTCAGAAGTAAACGTGAGTACTTTAAGTGGCTGATTCTTGATTCACCCATAACCCTCCATTGTTTCACTGTTTCCATTTTGCCTTTAGTTTGCTGGAAACAGACAATTAACACAACAACCTGCATAATTAACCCCTGATTCTGACACAGGATGATGTAATTATCTTCTTGTTAGTGCTGTTAAATGTGAGGTAGAAACAAACAGCGCTGTCAAGGATCATAACTGTGTGTCAGATGGGAAGAGGAAAAATTGCGGCAAGTGAACCAATTAAAACTTGCAACAATTGCAATTTAAATACAGATCAATTAAAAAAAATTACATGTACGGCATAGGCTTAAAGGACAATGCAAATGTGATTAAGGTTTTTGCTTTTTTACTGCAACTCCTTACAGTTTTGATTACATTTACTTTTACCTTTCATACACATTATGAGATATTTGCTGTTCATTTCTTGTAAAAGTAAACTTTTTCAAATACTGCCATCTAAATACAAAATATGGTATGTTATTAGTTACTACCAAAAAAAATGCAGGTTTGGTTGACCTCATTGTGAAGTTGGTGTAGAGGTCAATCCAGTGGAGAATTACTGTTACTATTATAAGTCGGCTCTGTGAGGTTGTATCATATATAGAATCAAAGCCGTGCTTTGAGCTAAACACTAACATCAGCATGCTAACATGCTCACAATGACATTGCTAACATGCTGATGTTTAGCAGGTATAACGTTTACCATGTTCACCATCTTAGTTTAGCGTTTTTTAATTAACACTAAACACAAAGTGCAGCTGAGGCTCATGGGAATGTCACTGTCAGTTTTGCAGGGATGTGGTGGTATCAAAGTACCGGACAAATTACAATTTTGACCTGATGATGACGTTATATGCAAAGTTAAGGTGTCTCCAGTTATTACAATTCATCCTAGGGGGAACATGAATGTCTGTACTACATTTCGGCAATCCATCCAATAGCTGTTGAGTTATTTCAGTCTGGACCAAAGTGGTGGACAGACCATCATTGCCATCCCTCGAGCCACGCTGCTAATGTGGCTAAAAATAAATAAAAAGCGACTAAATCACCTTTGCAAACACTGCTACAGTACAAAGGTTGGTCATATTACACACCAATGACAGCCTTTATCAAATTGTAAAAACCTGACATATGCCTGTTATTTTCAGTTTTCCTCTTTGGTGATGTACAGCAGTTTGTCTGTTTTTGGCATATGTTGTCATGATTTTCAAGTGTTCTCCTTGACGCAGTTATTAAACTGATATACTTGCAGATTGGGTTCACACAAGTCCCTATTTTGTCTTGTGTTTTGAAAACTCCCACCATTGTGCTGATTGCCACACATTTTTATAACGTATAAATATTTGTAATTGTGATTACATTTATTATAAGCCAGCTAGAGCTTCAACTACTGGTTGTTTTCATTATTAATCTGCTTTTTTTTTATCATTTAGTCTATGAAAAGTGCACAGAATAGTAAAAACATGCCAATCACAAGTTCTGAGATGCCAAGGTGATGTCTTCAAATGTCTTGCTTTGTTCAAACAACAGCCAAAAATATTCAATTTAAAATTATATAAAACACAGAACAGCAGCAAATCCTCACAATCAAGAAGCTGGAACCAGCAATGTGTTTTATTTGCTTGGTTAAACAACTGAAACAGTTAATTAATTGTCAAAATCATTGCAGATTAATTTTCTGTCAATTAACTAATCAACTAATTGCTTCAGCTGTAAAGTCACCGTTGTAGCAGTGTTTGTAACTGAATGAGTAATTTACATTACAGTGCAAGTCCCTTTCCATGTTATGGTGACATTTTGTCTATATATTTAATTTTGACCTTACTGTATGGCATGCCTCACTCATAATAATGAAACTAAAATTATTTTAAAAAATATACATGCATGGGAATGCTGACGTCAATTCAAAGCATGCAGCACTTTTCAGTTAAAGCAGAGAAAGAAACACTGGAGTGGACTGTGGTATAAAAGTAATCAAGCTCTGCTCGGGGAGAAAAATTAGCCAGGTGAATCCAACTTGTCTGAGACTCAGAGTTATGACTCCAGGAGAGAGTCCTTACTCAGCATGGAAAAAGGGTGCAGAATGGGTCTACAAAGCTCTCTATCAAAAGTAATTCAAGAAGGCAACACTTTGTTTGCATTGTGGTGATATTACTTCATGGGCACAGTGACATTGAAATCAGTCTGAGCAGTGACTTCCAAAATACAGCACCACAGGGAGGAACTCTGCTCATTATACTGCAAGTGTAGATGAGAAACCGATTGCTGTGATGAATCTGAATGTTGAGAATATGATCTGCTCAGCTGATTTATACCAGACTCATCGCGCCATGAGTGATGCATTTTCATTTTCAGTGTGCAGCGTTCTGGAAAAAACAAACATAGTTTAGAATCATCTCTTATCTCTGATGACCCATGATACAATTTGTCAAACCGGAGCATCACTCCACTAAAACCTTGTTACTCCAATTATAACCAGCATGAAGATTTTAAAAAATCCCCCAAAGAAAACTTCATGGAGTTCATGAAATATGCAAAAAAGAAGGAATTTGATTTAAACATTTATGTTTGATAAAGGTCAAATTCACAACCCCATTCAATGCATAATACCATGTCCAGATTTGTCACATCTCATCTTTGCCAACAATGCCCTTCTGTGTACAGCTGATTACACCCAGAATCACAAAACAGGACCTCTTATCAAGTAGAATACTATTTGCGTTTCATAAATTCAAATTGTTAAAAAGTAAAAAAAAAAAAGACTGAATGACAATTGAAAATATATATAAATATAATAAACATATTTTAAATGGACGAACATGTTAATTAAGAGTGACAGTTTGGCACTCCTGATACAAATATAAAGTTCGGGACTTTGAGAGACTTGCGTCCTGCATTCCATGTGTGGTTGGGTTTAGGCAACAAAAACACTTTGGTTATGGTTACGGAAAGATTGTGGTTTTGGTTAAATGTTAATAGAGTAAACTCATCCTGTCTGGTGCTTCATGTCACAGTCGACTTTTTAATATTTAACCAAGAACATGATCTTTCATTAACCCTACGAGTGCTTTGCATTGCCTAAACATAACCATAAAAAAAAGCTTTATCATGCTTTAGTTGCCAAGCGTACATATTGTGCTAAAAACTAAATGCGTGTTAGTGACTGTTAGATACATTCAATAGGAACATTTTTTGACTTTGCAGATACATTTAATAAAAATAGTTCTTGATTATGTTGATAAAAAAACGCAATCCGAGCGGCATTACAGTTCTTTCAAAATATATTTTCTGTTGCAAATAAGTAGTAGGCTACATGAATGTAACTTTTAAGAGACAAAGTTCCTTTTTTTTTTGTTGCATGCCAAAATGTGATGTGATGTTTCGGCAATAAACTAGTGTGTAACCATTGCTTGAGCAGGAGTTCTTTAAGTCATGACTAAACTATTGCAGGCCACACGTAACACAAAATAAGTAATAATGACCACTCTGCACTCTGTGTGTAATGAAAAATTGCCTTTGACATTTAAAGTAAAAATAATAGCAGCCTTTAAAGATGCTGCATATGAAATGCCTATTGTTGACATTTATTGTTGAGATGATGTAGTCCTTGCCAATACAAATAAATAAAACCTATTTCAGGTATTTCCGGTTATGACAGAGTCGATAATAAGACCTCTAGAAATACATTCAGAATAGAGCTGAATGAACAATCAAGTATAAGACTGGAAGTCGCTACATGCAAGTGATAATGAATTATTGGCAAATTAATTGTCCAGAGTGAAGCTTTTTCAGAAACCTACATGTATATATCTTCAGCTGACATATCCCCCATACTGTATATGACTAAAGCATCATGTTTTAATCCACTGGGTGTAAACAGTTGTAAACTCCACCACTCACTGGATATTTCATGGTATGATGCTAGTATGGATTGATATTGTGAGGTGTAGGACTTCAAATATAATAGGAAAACTACTTGTGCTGGCTTCGATGTGCTTCCCTGAGCTCTGTTTCAGATTTAATATGATTTAGTGCTTAGGTTCGTCCAAGACCTTGTTTGAGGTCAAACAACTAGGTGTAGTTTTGAAGCAAAGATGGCTCACTGCTTATTAAAAGAAATATGATGCTATCTACGCTTCATTCCCTTCTAATATGCCTTTTATTTTTCTAAAACTTTCATGTGTGAGGGACTATCGCTTGGACTTATTCACCCCCATCGCCCTTGCCCCTCCATTCACCGCAGTTTCTACCCAGTGGTGACTCGGAATCCAGCACCGTTCAATAGCAACAATCAAATGTTGCTCTAGGGTGTTGAAACCTCTTGCCATTTACTACTGGATCATTTTACCTGCAACATATCAACACACACTTTCCCTACTCGTATTTTCAGACTCCATGCGGCTCCTGTGTTTTTCCCATGTCTTGTGTTTGCAAGGAAGAATTGAAATTGATTCCTCCCACTAATTGCTGTAAACACTGCAACAAAGTAAAGCCAGGGCTTGTGACATACATCAACTTAATTTACTCACTGCTTTCCTCTCCAACATAATGACTTGTTAGTGGCTGCGACATGATAAGCATGATTAAAACTCACTGCAATCACAAACAAAACCTATTAAAAATTCACTCTTAGAATACTGTATGAGCTGTAAATCAAATGCTTACTAGGGAAATGAGTAATGATGATTATTAAATAGCAGAGCGACAGGAGGGTTTGAAGCGTTCACTCCAAATGTTCTGTTGAAGCAAAACAAATTCATGTTGTTGCATTAGAATGTCCATTTTAATAGTTTTTATGTATAGAGGACAGGGATATTTTCTATAAAAATGAAAACACAGCATGACTGAATATGTTTTGAGACACATTTACTTCAGCATACGCATAAATAATGGTACCAATGACAGCTGAAATTAGCTTCAGCCCATTTAGGACGTGGCAAACAGGATGAAATTAATATGAATGACAATGTTCATTATAATAAGAAAAAGAAACATGCAGCAGGTTAAAAAAAATACCTGTGTGTAATGACTCCAAATTGTGTCTGCATATTATGCCTCCATCTTGGAGCCTGTAATCCCCAAAAAGGGGCTTGTTTACTCAGTATGGTTTTTAATCAGTAACTCAGTACTAATAATCTGTCTGAAGGGCATCACTGTGTTTCCCCTGCAAGAGTCACATCCCGCTGCTGTACGGTCCTCACATCGAGGCAAATCTAATGCAAAGTCATTATTACACTGCAGTGTGACATTTATAATCCTTTCTACTATATCTTGGTTTAAACTAAGGAGGCTGAAATAGTGCTTTGTATGTTTTGTGTAAAGTAGACTTTTCTTGGGGTAATGTGTAATTATGGCTGGAGATTTTGTCTTGTTTGATATAATCATAAAACCTACTCGCCTTCCTCCCATTGCTCCATTAATGGATTCCTCTATTTGTACATGTGCAGTAGTGCATATTTGTAGAACAAAACTGTGTGCCTTTCAATCTTTGACAAGTGTCTCTATGAGTTGAAAACAGTGCTGCGTGTTTTGTTGCGGATACTCCTCCAGATGTACGAGTACATTCACGTATGTCTGCTCACATCTGTGTTTGTATGCAGGTCTGTGTGTTCATGCGTATGTCTGTGAAGCATGTAGGCGTATGTCTGCAGACATCTGTTTTTGTGTCTGTAATCGGTGTGTGTCTATGCATATGTGTGTTTGCATGAACGCACAGGCACAAATTTTTCTTGTAAAGGTGATTTTTTGCTTCTCCCTACGGTTTGTTTTCTGACAGGAAGAAGACTCAGTGTACCTACAGTAATATACACGTGTGCATGTGTTTTGAGTTTACAGGTGTACACTCGCATGTGAGCATCTAGTCTAAAGTCTCACTGTGTATGAATTCTTGTTACACTTACCAGCAGCTGCACTGTAGAAGACACCTTAATGTCCCTGAGCAGGACAGCGTCAGAGGGGGGGAGCAGCTGGACAGTAATGACTGCCCACTATTCACCAATCCTTCACTGGCCTTTACCCCTATGAGCCCCAACTGGGGCCCCCATGGGAGCTCACTAGATTGCTCGATACTTTAATTCTCCCTGTGGAGGCCATTTCCTGAGCAAATGCCCCTCCTCCAGAGGCACTTTCATAATGCCACAGCATTTCATGAAGAGCTAGTTGGCACTTTGTGTAGAGTGCCATGACTCAGAATCCCAGTAACATGCAGAGCTAATTTCCTGCCTTAAAGGAGAGAAATGTGGAGGTTTTCTAGCCCAGTATATGAATTACGTTCATACTGGACAATTCTCAGTCTGATTCAACTTTATGGTCATTTTGTAGGCTGCAGTTTGTAGTGCTGTTGAATTGTATTGTGTTAGGCTATACTAACATGTTTCTATTATTTTGTCCACCCTAGTTATATCAATGAGGGTAGGCTAAATAACAGCAACACCTCTTTGTATAATGCAATGCAGTTCAACAGCACCACAAACTACAGCCTCCAAAATGACCACACAGTTGAATCAACACCTCTCTAGAACAGTTTCAACAACTGAACATTATAACCTTCATGAACGTAGGATTTATTGCAGGACTGTTGTTTTAGACTGCATTCATTTTGGCTAGATGTGCAACTGAGTGTGCGTCCAGTGCCAATGCAGAAAGGAAAGTAAGGGTGTGGAGTTTTGGGTGATTGATGAGCATGGATTTATTTTTTATCTTTTAATCGGAACCACCATCTTTCTCTAACAATAACCAAGTGGTTTAGTTGCTTAACCTTAGACCTGAATTTATAGATTTTTTTTATAGCGTTGACATGGCGAACATGTTAGCAAACAGTTGCTGATTTAGACATCCAGCAGACACGGATGAACATTAGCATTCATTTAAAGTTGTGTTTCTGACCACTTGATGAAATGAAGTTCAATACTCACTCTGCTTCTAGCTGAGTTTTGGTTTTTAGCTGCTTAATACTCCTCTACGTTCACCAGCTAGTCGGTAACTTTGTCTGTCTGCTGTTTGTTGCTGGGCAGGTAACGTACAGTGGGTTTATCAGAGTTTCTTTTGCTGAAAACAGCTGCTTGCTGTAGCTGGAAACGAGTTTGATGAGCGCGGTGAGACTAAACCAAAGCAGTAATGTTTCAGGCCGTAAAACCAAACAATGAGCTGAAACAATGAGCTGAAAGACACTAAAAGGGAAACTGCAGAGTCGGGTGATGATTAAAGGTACTGCACTAAGCTGGTTTAAATCCTATTTATCAGATCGTTATCAGTTTGTACACGTTAATGATGAATCCTCTATGCACGCCAAAGTTAGTCACGGAGTTCCACAAGGTTCTGTGCTTGGACCAATTCTATTTACCTTGTATATGCTTCCTTTAGGCAATATTATTAGAAAGCACTCCATAAAAATTTTCATTGTTATGCAGATGATACCCAATTGTATTTACGATCAAGCCAGATGAAACCAATCAATTAGCTAAACTTCAGGCATGCCTTAAGGACATAAAGGCCTGGATGACCTGCAATTTTCTGATGTTAAACTCAGACAAAACCGAAGTTATTGTACTTGGCCCCGAACACCTTCGAAACACATTATCTAAAGATATAGTTTCTCTAGATGGCATTGCCCTGGCCTCCATGGCTTAGTAAGGAATCTTGGAGTTATCTTTGATCAGGATATGTCCTTTAACTCCCAAATAAAACAAACTTCAAGAACTGCCTTTTTTCATTTACGTAACATTGCAAAAATCAGGCACATCCTATCTCAAAAAGATGCAGAAAAACTAGTCCATGCATTTGTTACGTCTAGGCTGGACTATTGCAACTCTCTATTATCAGGCTGCCCCAATAAATCCCTTAAGACTCTCCAGCTGATTCAGAATGCTGCGGCACGTTTACTGACAAGAACCAGAAAAAGAGAACATATTTCTCCAATATTAGCTTCTCTACACTGGCTCCCTGTAAAATCCAGAATAGAATTTAAAATCCTTCTCCTCACCTTCAAAGCCCTAAATGGTCAGGCACCATCATATCTTAAAGAGCTCATAGTACCCTATTACCCCACTAGAGCACTGCGCTCCCAGAATGCAGGGTTCCTTGTGGTTCCTAGAGTCTCTAAAGTAGAATGGGAGCCAGAGCCTTCAGCTATCAAAGCTCCTCTCCTGTGGAACCAGATCCCAGTTTGTGTACGGGAGGCGGACAACCTCCTCACATTTAAGAGTAGGCTTAAGACTTTCCTCTTTGATAAAGCTTATAGTAGGGCTGACTCAGGTGACCCCTGAGCCCCCCCTTAGTTATGCTGCTATAGGCCTAGACTGCCGGGGGACTTCCTATGATGCACTGAGCTCCTTTCTCCTCCTCTTCCTCTCCATCTGTACGCCCTCATATCCCATCAATGCTTGTTATTAATTCAACTTCTTCCCGTAGTTGTGTGCTTTCTCTCCTCTCTCTCTCCCTCCACTTCTGTTGCTTTCTGCAGGTGTTTCTGCCTCTGGAGCTGTGGAGTCTGGGTCTGTGGTTGCTGCCGCCTGCTGCCCCGTGCTCCTGCTCTGCACCCGCTGATGCTATTGCTGTTGTTGCTGTTATTAGTATTGCTATTATAATGTTGCTCTTAGTGTTGTTTCTGTTGGTGTTAACATCAATGCCATTACCATATCTATGCTGTATTGAGCTGCTGTATGTTCTCTTTCCTCCTGCTCTCTCTCTCCCGCTCCCCCCTTCCCCTTCAACCCAACCGGTCGAGGCAGATGACCGCCCACCTTGAGCCTGGTTCTGCTCGAGGTTTCTACCTGTTAAAAGGGAGTTTTTCCTTGCCACTGTCGCATAGTGCTTGCTCATGGTGGGAACTGTTGGGTCTCTGTAAATATAAAGAGTCGGTCTAGACCTGCTCTATTCGAAAAAGTGCCCTGAGATAACTTTGTTATGATATGGCGCTATATAAATAAAACTGAATTGAATTGAATTGATTGGGTTCATCACTACGAGCAACACCTTTTCACATTTCAACATCTGGGTGTTCACTTGAACAACAAACTGGACTGGTCGGACAATACGGACGCTCTGTTTAAAAAGGGCCAGAGCCGTCTCTTTCTGCTCAGGAGACTAAGGTCTTTTGGAGTGCAGGGGGCGCTCCAGAGGACTTTCTATGACTCTGTGGTGGCATCAGTCATCTTGTATGGGGTGGCCTGCTGGGCCAGTGGCATCTCTTCCAGGGACAGGAAGAGACTGGACAGACTGGTAAAGAAGGCCAGCTCTGCCATTGGATGCCCTCCGGACCCAGTGTTGGTGGTGGGAGGCAGGAGAATAGTGGCCAAGCTATCATCACTACTGGAGAACACTTCCCACCCCCTACATGTCACTCTATCAGCACTGGGCAGCTCCTTCAGCGACCGGCTGCTCCACCCGCGGTGTCTGAAGGAGAGGTACCGTAGGTCCTTCCTGCCTGCTGCTGTCAGACTCTACAATCAGTACAACTCCCGGTAATCTACACACGACTGTCGACTGTCAGTAAGCAGACTGTTTGCTACTATACTTCATCTGCTGCTGTGCATTATCTTCATGCATATATTTTATTCATGATGTTATCTACTTCATCTGTTGCTGTGCAATATTTTCATGTACATGTACATTATATATGTGCAATATTTTATCTTATCTATCTGTTCATACTTACAACTGCATTCAGTCACTTTATTATTTATTTCTGTCTGTACTGTGTACAGGACTATTTTTCTATTTATTTTATTGTATTTCTATATAGGACACTCTTGCTGGCTGCTGTAACGCTGAAAATGTCCCCGCTGTGGGACAATAAAGGCTTATCTTATCTTATCTCTCTTATGTAGTCACTTGATCTATTGCTAATATAAAAATATTCATTAGAGCAGCTTTAATCATACCGTAGTTGCCATTTGCAGATATTGTAGAAACTAAGAAAGAATTTTTCAAAAGTTGAACGTTAAAAAACATTGTCATCGAACATAATTCAGAGTTTTGTAGAATTGTCCATTGACATTGTTAGGATTGCGATATCCTTAAAATGCTTAGAAAATAAAGTGTATCCCATGTCAGTTTCTGCCTTCAAGGTTGTGAAGATTTGAGAATTTGTACTTCTTGATAATAGCCTGAAACTAACACGGGGAGTATGGCAGGTTGTCAATAATCTTTTGATGGAACATAATAACATATAGGCTGTAGGCATACACCTGCACAGTAGGCAAGCATCTCAAAATATCAAGACGTAGTGGGATTGACGCTGACCTGACCTGACCTGCACTCCAGCCTCTTTAGTTATTCTGCCATACAAGGAATAAAAACACAATTTTATCTGAATGTAAATCTATACCCCTGATAGTGTGTGATACTACAGTACTGGGATGAACAACAGATAAACCAGCTGGCATCTCTGCACTTCTCACCCCTTTTGACATTTCAAAAATGCCATCCCCAATCATCCCTTGGCTTAAATCATGTCCCACCACCATGAAGTCACTGCCGCCCTATAATCTCTACAGGACAGCTGTTTTACAAAAGAGAATTACTGTTTATGAACTGAATTTCAAATATGTGTAACAATTGAGTATATGGCCACTTCAGTCTGTATTTTAAAAACCATACATACAAATACAATAAATGTAGTAAATTTAAAATATACTGTTAAGAAAGTGAAGTGAATGAATCCAGTGCAAGTTAACGGTTACCAGATATCTAAAAATAATCAAAAGATGTAAGTGAATAATCCAAAACCCATCACTGATTCATATAGGCAATATAAATTAAGGTGTTGTCATGAATGGAGACTTTGAGGCTCATATTTACACTACATTTTAGTCATTAAACTGCTGCTTTCACCCACAGTGGCTTACAGTGAGTCAGTGTTGCACAGTGTGTGTGCAGCTGGTGACCTCAAGTACAGAAATTCACAGTACAAAATATCAGGAACTCAGCAACCTTCTGTTGAGTTACACCATACAACACTCATCCCATGCCTCGATTTTAATGAGAAAATGTGTTTTTCACCCTTTTTTGTCTTGTCCTCATGCACATCTCTCCCTTTGTGACTTAAGTGGACATAATATTTATTCAACCAGGCATCACAGCTTACACCTGGCCGTGCTTGGTGAAAAAGCCTGTCACCAGTGCATGTTTGCTTAAAAATACTTGCATGTTCAGTCCTTTTCAGGATGAACTGTCCTAGCCTTTCAGTATTAACCAGTTACAGCAAAGAAAAGCAAAACAGGCAAACGCTGCTGTGGTTCGTCTGATTGCTTCCTGTTAGAGCTCAGTGTATTCGTGGCTGGACCAATGTACATTCGACAGGTGAGTTCAGATTTTCTCCCTTTTAAAGTGCAATGGAGAAAATGGAGAAGGGTTCTCTAAATAGAAAACCCAAGTCAAGTTGAAGTGCAATAATTAAATGAAACTCTTCATCCATGGTTATTTCTGTTCCCATAGGATTGAATTGGCGGGTACTATGCTTTCAGTTTGAAAGAAAGCAGAGGCAGCAGAAGCATAGCCTCTGGTGCAATTAACTTGATGACCTGGTGGTAAAAAAAAAAAACCAGGACAATGTGGCAAAATTACTCTTGATTGGGAAAGCGTAGAATCCCATGCTAGTATCAATTCAAACTTTATTACAAAGTTTGTGCATAGGGTTTGGAATTTGACTAATCAGCATACTGTTAGACGTAACAGAGCTTAGCATGTTGAAACACCCCATTAGGCACCATACTGCCACTTTATTATACACATTATGCATAAGTCTACAGCTGCACATACACAAGCATTCAAATTTACCCAAAAAACACATTCCCGATGATGTACAGTCTTGACTTTGGACCAATTCGCTGACAGTAATCTTTCAGAGCATTTCTGTCTGTATTTCTGCTCTGCTGCTAAATGAGACATTCTGAAGGCAACAGGCTGGTGGGTTGAGTGTATGGGGATGTCAGTTCACATTTACCTCTGATACCAGTCATGCCCTCACTCAGTCACTATCATTGCAGTAAAGCCATTCAGACTAGACCAAGCCGCTATTTGCCCAGAAGAAAAGTCTCTGCATGGGCAAAGATACGGGCTAGAGGTTGGCATGTTCTCTTTCTGTCTCTCTCTTTCCTGCAGACATCGACCAACTGCTCAACAACTTTTCCACAACTTTAGTTCCAGATGTAAGTCAAGCCAACACCTGCCCATGGGTAGCATATCACCTGATCCAGTCAGCCTTGATGAAACCATATTTTGCTTTCTCCTTCTTTGCCCAAAACAACACAAGGAGTGAATATCATCACATCATGTTTTGCTTTCAAGTATTTTCCTTATGTTATTACATTCCAAACATATGTAAAAACACAGCAGACAGCATAGGGTTGCAACTAATCCGCCACTTATTTTCTAGTCGGTCTAAAATGTTCTAAAGCCCCAGAATTTACAGTTTATTATCATATATGACAAAGAAAAGCAACAACTCTTTACATTGGAGAAGCTGGAACCAGGGAATCTTTGGCATTTTTTCTTTAAAAAACAAAAACAGTGAATCAACTAATCACTCTAATCAATGTGTCTAATTTGGAGCCCATTTTGATGTTTATAAATATATGTTGTCTTAATGATATTCTACAATAAATATTGACCATAGCAAAAGTACGCTCAGGTTAGGTGGAGGTAAAAAATGAAAACCAGTATGAAGGGAGCAATTCACAATCAAAACACAAAGCATGGCAATCAGCAGAGGACCTGACACTTACTAGTCATTAGCAAATCGCTCAGTACCACTTCAAGCCACAACCATTTTGTCAGTATGAAAGGAACAATCTCATTTGCAAATCTTCTTATTCTTCAGTTCAAAACATTACTCAACTCCTCTGCTATTATGAAAAGTGAAGAAAAAGAACTGAAAAGAGGCATTTCTAGTTTGTGTAGCTCCTCTGAGAAACAGGCTTTGAGAGACTCTGAGCTGGGGCTATACTGCCCCCTAATGCTTTGGATGAGCAGTACAGCACTTCTCCAAAATTCAAAACAAAGACCCCATCACACCTTACTTGCTGTCACTGAAGTCAAACTATTGCTCTTAGTGCACTGAGAGTAAACTTGTGTGTTTTTTGCAGCGATATTGTCTGGCAGCCATCTCTACTGGAGGTCTGATACTCAGAGCTTTTAAAGCAACCTGCAGTAACTGAGGCTCTCTGCAGTCATGGCAACCCCGGGAGTCTACACAGGTGCTAAAACATACTTATAAAGAAATGTCACATTTCAGACCAAGGAAGAATGCCATCAGAAAATGGCAAATGCAAATGTCATTTATTAAGTAATCCCAATGCATACTTTAGCATTTGTCAGACTGCAAACAGAATGAAATTTACACCTAAAAAGAAGAACAAAGCTCGTTTTTATGATGATATTATATAAAGAAGAGTTGGTAAGGGCAATAAACAGGGCACAGTTCAGTGGCATTAGGGTGACGTACCGCATTGTGTTATATCTGGCTATTATACAATGACCTGTGAAGGAAAAAAAAAGTTTTCTTGCCATATTCTTTGATTATATCTTTTTTAAGCTTTTGTGCCAGACACTAGATACTGTTTGAGATCGTGAGAAATGTGAGATTTCTTCAGGCACTTTGCATGAGACATGAAGGAGACAGAGCTATGATGATTTGTAACAACGTTTTGCACATTAATTAAGGTAATAACTAACATAAGAAACAACACTTATTTGGTTTCTGTCAGTGTGCCACAACTTTCTATGCAACTGCTGGCTTTTCAGATGAAAATCCATGACGGTCCTAGTGTAAGGCAATCCGGGTCATTAACAGATAGATCAAACTAAACCTGCTTTATGTCGTACTTCCATAAAAATATAATAAATAATCTGTGCAAGGTTGAAAGATGTCAATCTCAGAGTTGGTAAGAAATGGGGCACAGTTCAGAGGCATTAGGGTGACATACCGCATTTGTCTTTGATTACATCTTTTTTAAGTTGTTTTTAAGTGACACTTTTAAGTGACATTTCAGTCCCCAGAAGTAGCTGCAGAGTGAGCGCTCCTCGCTTTCATCCTGCTCTCCGGGGTAAAATCATTCCACTATGTCAAGTCGTCCTGTCCATTCGGTGAACATGACAGGGAGCCAGCTGCCCGGAGGAAGAGAGGCCTCGCCCGATCAGGCTCCGAGATAAAATGTTGCTGCACATTTCCAATCCGTCGTTAGCGTAGTTAGCATGCATTAGCTGGCAGGGCTAACTTGACTTGTTTACTATATTACATGAATGTCGCTGTCACCCTGAACCCCATTCAAAAAATATGGCAGTTCAATAAAATGTTGCTTGAGATAGTCTATACGAGAAAAAAAAGGAACAAATAGTCGAATATTCGTATTGAACAGCCAAATCCGACTCAACTGACAAAAGTCTGAGTCGGGTACAGCCCTAATATTTTCCTTTGTACGTTACTGACAAAAGATTCTCATGTTACAAAGCTGCCAGGAACTTCTCAACCTTTCTGTGGCACAGAATAGTCAGCCGCACAGCCAAACTACCTTGATCCAAGTTCTCTCTGTCACCTTATTAGTGCTGCATCGCTGCCTCAGACCCGCTCAACCAGAAAATATGTCACCTATCTGTGTCATTATGTCTCCATTTTTGTGAAGCTCATAGTTCACGTCTCAGTCTCGCTGTGGTCTATTATCCTGTTCAAACTAGACTGCTAGAGACAGAGAGGTAGCATCTCTGGTCATTACTTACCTAATTGTTGCTCATTAACTCCAAAGCACCTGTGACCTCTTCATAACACCCTTCCTTATCAGAAAGCCCACATCCAACATGAACCAAACAGCACACAAAATGTATTTTGGCTTTAAATATAAAAGCTGAGGCAACAAATTTCAAACCCCTTGCTGATCACTCTGACGCTCCATGATTACGTGATCAGCTTTAATTAGGGTTAGGGTTAGGTCATTATTGCGTACAAGCGTAATGTCTGCAAAAATAATATATACATTACATTATATACAATACATTTTCAACTTTGTCACAATGTTTGTATTCAATTTACTCATCCAATTGATCTGAGGATCGTGAGCCCATTGTTTTAACAACCAGCCAGCAGGATTCTCAGCTCAAGTGGGTCAGCATCACTATCAGAAACCCACTGACCTAAATACCACAAACACTCATGGACAAGGCAAAAAGAGACTCTACCAGTACATTGTACCTTATAGTTATGAGAAAGTCACTGGCAGGTAGATAAACAAAGTGAAAATGGGTCAAAATATTGTATTCAAAGTGTATGCAAACTGGGTGTCATGAAATACGTGTAAGAAGCCCATAAAGTATGAATGCACTTTTACAAGCAACCAGGTGAAGAGAAAATAATAAATACCAGACCCTAGTGATAAAATGGGACCTTAAAATACAACGTTATATTACTCTTCTGAAAACACACAGACAAAGACAGAGATGTTCCATCACTTAATGCCTGATTTCACAGAAACATACATCACAGATCATCACACTTCTTAAACAGACAGTGTGTAATTTCTGCCACTAGGGGTCTCTCAAAACAAAACAATAACAAAAGACGTAGTTTGACGACACCATGAAGTAGCGTGGGATCGTGGGAGTTGTTGTCTTCATTGTATCACAACTACCATTGCCGATGAAAATCTACCTGACGTGACATGTTCACAGATGAGGAAATGTATTAAAGTTTTATTCACGTTACATTTAGTAACTTACCATTAGATGAGTCGACTACCCATACAAGATGGCAAAACTTCTTACAGCACACAACATTGTCTAAGGCAGCGCATAACAGATCCACACCTTATGTTCTTACCTTTTATAATAAAAGCCCCAGACAAATACACTGTGTATCTAGCTTACTCACTCAGAGCATTTCACTAAAAGCCAACTCAATAAAATAGCTTACACAATCATACTAAAAATAACTTTGAGCGCGTTAAACGTTGTTGTAACGTTATAACGTTACCGTACGCATTAGCTTGGTGGCTGCCATGAGCCACTTGTTATAGTAGCACATCGTAGTAAGCTAGATCTATATTGAGATAGCATATCAATAAATTAGGTCTCTACTGGATTACTGTGTTGCAAAATGACATGCAATTAATGAAAAACATGCTGTGTGGTGGAAAAAATGATGTATTACTGTTACCGAGTATAATTCTGTGACATTGTATTCCTTCCTTCTGCACTTCATCTGGCGTTTCCCGTGTCTCCCCAGAAGTTATAGCAACTAGAGGGGGTAAAGGGGATATGACGCCACTGACAAGTGACCAAATGAAACACACCGTTACCTTGACTAAAATAAAGGATTTCTCTGGGAAGGAACATTGTTGGAAACATTTGGGATAATGTAAGTACACAATTAAACAAAATATATAACATATGTCTAGTTTTTAGACATTTTAATGCGGAAATGTTACATAGTATAATTTTAATGATAATTAGCACCTGACTGTGTTCTCAAAAGTGCTAATCATCCCTCAGTTGCCGCAATTCTAGGATCTGTTCTGTCTCCGCAGGCATGATTAGTCACGACTATCTTCCCTTTTTGGTTTTTTTCCCACAACATTATTGTTGCAGTGTCTAGCAGACTTCTGGTGCATGGAAATTGTTTTTCTTTGAGGTGTGGTTTGATTTTCACAACAGCTAACACTTCAGCAATAGCTGGAAAAGGAACAATAATGTTATTCTGTACGAACTCCTTCAGAGGAAAGCAATTAAAGATGATTCTCCACGTAAGTACTGCACAGGCATGTGGCCAGTGGTGGGCACAGTAACAGTAAGTAAGTATTTCCATTTTATGCTACTTGATTCTTCTACTCCACTACATTTCAGAGAGATATATTGTACTTTTTACTCCACTACATATATTTGATATCTTTAGTTACTTTGCAGATTCAGAATACAAAATATAATCAACAAAAAATTATAATATTATTATATCAATAAGACTGTATTGATCTCCAGGGGGACATTAACACGCTACCCAGCAAAGTAATATATACAAAATATATATAAAGTAATTAAAATGAGCTCCACCTTTACCAGCTGCAACCTTAAAGTAACTTGGCGGTGCCTCCGATAACTTTTAATAAGTAAACACACAATTTGGTACTTCCCCTTTACATTAAAAGTTCGCTTTAACCTGTTTTATCACTTATTTATCCCAAAAGTATCACCTTTGCAATTACAACACAGGATTTAGTTGAAACAACAAGACTTATTTATTACAACGTCACGAATTGGCCAGTCGCAATTTAGTTAACTGGTTCACTGTTGACCTTTAAGTTTGCCCTGATAACAGTATTCAGAATCCTCATACAAGGCTCTGGCAGGTTTGACCCACAATTGACCCCTGATGAACCCAAAGAGAAAAGGTCAAATCAAAATGACAAGGAAAACTCAAGTGTCCACAGCCCACCCACCCACACACACACACACACACACACTGGGCTATTAAAATGTACATAAAGAAAACGTTGCAGGCCGGAAACAAATGGCCGCTTCACTGGGTTTAACCAGCATAAACAAAAAGGCACGTGCAAGGTGTTAGAGGTGTACTCACGAGTCCAACGACAGTCAGAGATGCAGGTGGGAGGTGAACAGGGCAGAAGGCGAGGTGCAGTTTCAGCGCAGCAACATGGTGCGGTGACCCAACGCTCTCCAGCGGTCCAGGGCTCTCCCTCTTATGGCAAATGTCCAGTCCTGAATCACATAATTCCTCTTAGTAACTAAGCTACGGGCTAATTCATGGCGAAAAACCCACAGCATGTCTTAAACAAATGAGCAATTGAGCAGGCTAAGCAAAAAGGCTAGCAGCGATTAGCAATTCAGCTCGTCTTTTACACATTACACTCAAACAGCAGCACCGAGTGCATCAAAACACACGTATTTACCTCTGGCAAGTTTCTCAGAGTTCACACACATCAACCACAGGACGACTCTCCGTCAGTCTTGGAAGTTAGGAGCGTTGTTACTTTTACAGTTTACAGCTATCCGGCTCGGACGCCGATAAAGCCGCTTCTGCCGTCACTCACCTTGACGATAAGCCCCTCCTCCCTGACGCTAAGCCCCTCCTCTGACGCTAAGCCCCTCCTCCCTGAACAAGGTGAGGACAGGACGGGCTAAAGACTACAGACATACCAACAGAGAGGAGGGAATAAAAGATCGACAATACAGGCTGACATCACGCTTCACCGCCCCACAAACAAACGTGGTCTTCTGGTATTTGTGCGGACAACCAACTATAAATGATTTTTAGAACTAACACCACTCTTTTTTTTTTTCTCTGACTTTTAACTGTATATAGAATGAATGATTTTAACACGTTGCAAGCCGACACATTTTAAACATATTTTACACTTCACGTACGTGTTATCTTTTAACAACATAAACATTTTAATGTCTGCATATAAATGTAATAAAAATAAGGGCCACAGGGCTACATTCGCATTAAATAACTGACTGTGATAAATATAGAGAATGTTTGTATTTTGAGAACAGACTAAATGTTCAAAAATATTACTGTAGCCTAAAATTAATCCAGAGCTACACCCACATTCAAGACAAAGAGCTTCTCTCAACCTCCTCTATTGGAGTAAGTCTTTCCAGTTGCCGCCAGAAAAGGCTGATATGAATGTCCATAGTTTTGGATGTACAACTATAATTGAATGTTGATGTGATTTCTGCTGTAGCTGTACATGTAACTGCCTGCCATTGTGAGTTCAGTTTCTAGTTTGCTGTGTTTTGGTTCCTACCTGTAACTAGAGTCATAATCCTAGAGGCGGAACTAATTACCGCAGTTTTCGTTATGCTATGGTCAACACCCTCAAGCAAAGCGCCAAAGGAAGCAAGTGAATTAGCCTACAAAGGGCATATAAGGATAAGGTTACAGTTACGTTTTTTAATGATAAATTTCAAGTGCATAACAATGTAATGTAATATGAATGTGTTAGCTTGTTATGCTACCCATTGTAAAGCAATATGAAAAGGCAAGACATTGCTGGAGGGAGCTACAGTACATTTTCATTTACAGTACATTGGGTATAAAAAAAAAACTACAAACGTGCAGTAAGAATCACCTTCCGAAACATGAAATAAAACAAACTTAATAATACACAAATAATAACAAGGCCATCAAGAAGAAAACTGCCTCTATTGTTTCATGTCAGATATCACTGGTGTATTATGATAATTAGGGTTGAAGGGTGCTCATTGCTTATCCTGGAACAATCAGATACAGATTAACTATTTTTAGGGACCTGGTTTATTATTGAGAATGTTGTGAAATACTGAAACACAGAAGTAATTTAAGTATTGTGTATGTTGATTTTACAAGAGTTTACCATTTTATAAAAGCTTTGTTGTCTAAATCTCGACCAGCTGCCCAAAATACATCCAGAAGATACCAATGGCCTCCTAAATATGCAGAATTCCACATATGGGAGGATTTGTTTCACAAGCACAGACTCAAAAGCAGACCACAAACTCAGGAGATGTAAAAATCAAGAATTTATTTACAACGAAAACGCTGGATACTAAGCAGTCGATCAGAACGAAAAATCACTTCACTAAAGGAAGGCTCGAAGAGGCAACTATGAAAAAATGCTACAAAAAGGTCACTAAACACTAGGCGAAAACTTCAGGGAAAAAGTATCAAAGAATAATACTTTACACAGGGCTGGAACGCTTGGCTGGAAGGACAAAGACAAACTGGCACACTAGGGAGAACTGAGACTAAATACACAGAGGGGAAGCATCAGGGTAATCACTCCAGGGCACAAAGGGGTGGGGTGCTCCAGCCGAAGCATGACAATTTGTTGTTTTGGTATCTTTAGTCTCGCATATAAAGAAAGAAATAAAGAGGATCTTATACTGTAACATTACCAAGACAAAATGTACTCACTGCACCTCCCCCCCTTTGCTGAACTTGACTGCTTTTTCTCAACTGCCAAGGTAGCCACTTAGATTATATTCGGAAAATACATTGAGCAATTGTGTGTTTTGGGACCACTGTGAAAATCATTCATTCAGTATTCTGTATCACAGCAAATTAAACAGGTTGCACTGCACTAGTGAACTCAAAGTGAACTATATTGACTTAATCCTAACCCATGACTTGGAAGAGTCCACTGCCAATAAATTATATAACGAGGGTGCTCGTTATCGTGTGACAAGCCAAACCGTATGATGCCAGGTCATTTCAATTTCCACAGACAGATTAAATGAATATCTGTCCCCATGAATATCTCATCTTGTATGGTTGTCTGGTTAGATTCCTGCACATAGATGAGGCGGGGAAACTTGCTCTGAATATATCCAGCTGGGTAGAGATTGAAAGTTTGAGATGTTTGTTCAGAATCACACACATGTAATGCCCAGAACTGATTGTATGAGTTGGCAGAAGAAGGCACGATTGCACAAAATGGTCTTTGTTAGTGTTAAAACTATTATATAGTCATACATTGAGTAGTCATTTAATTTCTTAAACTTATGTAATGTAACTTACTGTCACGTCAGCGTACGTCATGTCACCTGTCACAGTATGTTACAATACATTACACAGATGTCCAAATGTAAATGGCTACTCCACGTCAGTATTTCATGCATTCGCGCATATTCACACACCAATTTGTCGTCCAAACATTAGACAAATATAATAAAGTAACACATTGAAATGAGGTAACTAAGAAGCATATTTTCTGAGAAGTGGGATTTACTAATACACAAACTAATACACAAATAATGTTGCATTTTATACAGGAGAATGTTGTTATCATGCATGGGTAACTGCATGTATGTGTTTTGTATGCAATCATGCATCATATGACACGCACTTTATACTTCCTGTCTAGGTTTTTTTTTATAGATATTTATAGATAGTTTGTGATGCTCTTGGTCTGTGTCTTTTATTGTCCCATTTTCACACAATACATTTTTGCCCTAAGGATATCTAGTCACTTTATCAGTGTCGCTGTTGTTGCTATTGCATTCAGACCACTTTGGAGTTTTAATATGGACTGGGCCACGAACAACAGGAGTGCAATTTGATAACTTGGCTTGAAAGACTTCTCCAGGTCCCATTTAAATAAGTTCAAGCAATCACTAAGTAACTAACTCTGCTGCCACTCAATGAAACTTGTGTTCTCAGTATGTGAGGTGAGAGAAAGAAAAAACGTTAGGGGACAAAAGTGAGAGACAGGTAAAAAATTAAAAGGTGATAATTGGAACATATTTGCATCTGAAATAACTTCTTACACATACTTCTGTGGCACAGTAAGGATTTTAATTGAGTTCGAAAGAGATCTTGTGCAATGGGAATATATTCACACTGATGCATGTGATAGATTAAACATAAAGGTAGATGATTGCTGTGAATTCCGGCAGACTGCAAATGGGAGTAGCATATGTGTGACATGATGTATCATATGTACTGCAACTTTATTATGTATACGAACAGATGTTTCCTCACAGTATGGAAAAGTGATGTCAAAGTTGAGATAATTAAATCCTATCTTGTGTGCATGTTCATAAGTAAAATGTAATGGAAGTGATCTCTTATTGGTCACTACGTTACCTGCTGTGCTAATAACACATTTTTCTATTAATACATTATACATGAGTCATCTTTTGTCATCTAAATGTTTCCCATGCCGTTGTTACGGAGGCTGTATTACATGAGCCCTCTAAAGACTGTGCCATCTTTAATTCAAAACCACAACTGGGAGATGCATCGCTTTGTTTCACTTTTGCATCTATGATTAACAACTATTTATGTAAAATACCATTCTTGCATTAAATATAACCTATTGTTAAGTGCTTACAGGGTCTGTTTCTGTATCATAAGCTTTTGCTGTGTCTGTCAGTCATGGCTCACGACCTTCACCCATGTGTTTTGTTGTACCTCTCTGCTGGGCAGGGATGTAAAAACTCCCCTCTGCCAACGAATTACATACATAAAAATACAAGACAGCTGATAGAGACTAAACCTTTAATTCAAGATGAGGTAAAGAGATGACTTAAAGGGGCACTCCACCAATTTTACACATGAAGATCTGTTTAGTCATAATGAGGAGTACTATCAGTCGTATAATGTCTTCTGTGGCTCTGGAGGAGTCTGAAAAAATAACCCTGATGATGTCATCCAGGTTATTGACTTGGGCTTCGAGACTGAAAGAAGGGAGAGTCTAAAGAAACATGCTACTAACTCAACCGGTTGAGGCAGCTGGCCGCCCACCCTGGGCCTGGTTCTGCTCGAGGTTTCTGCCTGTTGAAAGGGAGTTTTTCCTTGCCACTGTCACCTAGTGCTTGCTCATGATGGGAATTGTTGGGTCTCTATAAATAATAATATAAAGACTACAGTCTACACCTGCTCTATATGAAAAGTGCCCTGAGATAACTTTGTTATAATTTGGCACTATATAAATACAACTGAATTGAATTGAAGCTGCCTTATGTGAAGTCGGACGACATGTCGTAGAAACTAGTTCTTTGCGAGCAAGACCTGACCCTTAGGATATCCTAAGACAGATTTTTGAGCCATCAGTTTTGATGCAGACTGTGGCGACTGAATATACACACATTCTTCTCCTGCTTGACTGACTTCACAAGGACTGCTTGTGCAACATGTGGCACAACAGTATTTATGTGTAAATGCACACTGTACATGTGCATAACTTTAGGTCTTGTCCCTGTATTGCAGGACAGTTACATTAAAAAGTCAGAGTCCCAGCAGGGGTTAGAAGTAGTTTTCTCACACTTTCCTCCACATTACCTTTTGCACATAAAGTCAGCTTCATTGTGATTGGCAGGGAGGACATTAAGGTGTTATTCATTGGTAGTGACCCATTCCCATCTACCTGTGGGTCTGCCTGCAAGACCACTCATGCTGCAACTCTCTCACACAGGAACCACATTAACCACTCTTGGCTCTGTGTAGAGTTTCCATTGCCATATCCAAAATATTTCAGATTTTTTGGCTGCACTGCACTGCAAGAATCCCAGCTTGATGACGACCAACAAGAAAGCCGAGGTGATTTCAGGAGTCACTTTGAATCATTTAGAAGGTAAGGGTCATAAAACTGTATCAAAGCCAGACCTGACTCAAAATAGTATCAGTGAATGATCGTTAGTGTTTGTTCTGTGCTTTGTGGGAGCACCAGATGGGAGGATTGTGCCATACCAGGAAATGTTTGGCTTGTTTTCACAGAAAATTATACTAAAGCGACTATTATTTACTGCCTTGACACTGTGCAGTGGTCTGTGATTGACAAACTCTACCTATCTTATACTCAGAATGAACTCCACCACTTTTAAATCTTTTAAAGTAGTATGTTATGTCAAACTGACTGATCATAACAATATTTCCTATACAAAACTCTATTGGACTTATTGGCAAAATAAGAGTTATTGATTGAGAATAAATGAGCATTTTGAGGCAGTATCTAATGTTTTATTTGAGAAAGAATAAACTCAGATAGTGTCAGTTGATGGTAAATTTCTCCTGGTTCTTTAGAATATAATAATCACACTGCACAGGCTGTCCACACATGCCCATATTTAATATTGGACTGCAAAAAGGATCAGTGTAAGCCTTTCCATGCACTCTGTTACACATTTATAGCTCTCAGTCAGTAAAATATTGTCAACAGATTCATCCAGTAAATGTCATCCAATACTGACTTATGAAACTACTTTTGAACATTTCTGCCTTTCTGCAGATTGTAATTGAATATTTACCATTAAGAGACATTATGTTTTGTTGCTTTAATAACCAATAATGCAAATATTATGCTTGTGTTTTATGTTTTCTGATCCTCTGATCATACTCCTCAGGAGCTCTTGTGTGTGTGTGTGTGTGTGTGTGTGTGTGTGTGTGTGTGTGTGTGTGTGTGTGTGTGTGTGTGTGTGTGTGTGTGTGTGTGTGTGTATTTCCCCCAGTTATGCCTCTCAGGTGCTCATGGAGTTTGATTAATGTTTCACAGCCGACAAAGCCAAACTCATTGTGTACTTGCAATGAACCCCTTGACCACAGAACATTAGTTTATTAATGCAGCATTTCATTGCTTTCCTGGCCTCTTTGTTAGTGATGCTATGGTGACTGTTTGATTTATGGTCATACCAGCAAAGTCCACAATACATACTGCATGCACATGTATTTGTGTATGAGTGGGACAGAGAGTTAAAGATCAGTTATCTGAGGGCAATGGGATCAGTGTATTCAGATGTCAGCATGCTTTTTATTTAGAATCATACGCTGTGTCCTCTGAGTCCAGCTTAGGACACTAATTTAATTAGTATTATCTCCCAAGATGTGTGGGGTATGTATGTGTAGTTAAAAGGACAAGCAAAAATTATAAAAACAAAACAAAACATAAAGGTTCTGCTGTAGTGTGTAGTAATTTTGGAACAGGGCCATAGCCAGGACATGAGACCTACATGTGGCTCAAAAAACCCTTATTTTCAGATTTTTTTCTTTTTTTTTTTTTTGCCTGTTTTTGTTTTGAAACATGATTCACCACTTTATACTATTTGATCAGACATTTTAAAATATATATTATATAGTATATGAAAATAGTGCACAGTATATAAAATATATACACTATTAATCAAATGTTATTTTATCAATCAAATATAGTATCTGATCATGTTTTTATCATATATTTTTAAACAAACAGAAAACACATACGTAAGGCCATATTCACGACTATTTCCACATGCAAATTCCACCTGTTTCAGGTGAGAGGCATTTGGAATGAACAGCCATTACCACGATTGTAGCTTCCGTCTCCATCAGCTCTAAAGCATTTGCAATCATCCAACTGGAACATAAAAATAGGAAAGTATGGAAAAGTACAATTTGCTATGACAAACCAGGTGCACATAGAGTGAGAAATGTTTCCATTGTGTTCAATTTCACTGTCAGACTTTTAATTGTCCTCTTTCACCAAGTTAAGCCACTTCTATCCAGCTGGGACTCTGAGGTGTGTGAACTTTAAAGTGAGTATACAACATGAAAAATACAGTTTCTTATTATTAAATCCTCAACTGAGTCAGGCCCTGGCTGGTGCCATTCTGTTTCTGATAATAGACTTTGCTGCCATCTCATGGCAGACAAGGGAACAGTCATGCCTGCACTTTTAACTTTTTTGTTTGCTTTTTTTTGTTTTGTTTTTTGCCTTGGGCCAAGTTTTGAAAGTTGCCAGCTAACCCAGTGTCCCAGTTCTCTTACCTCTATAATCAACATGTAAGAACTTTTCTTATCTGGAGACTTAGTTTGTTTTGTTTGCATCTACCCACCCATCAAAACACAAGCTGCCCTGTATGAAATAAAAATGTACTGAGCACCTAAGGTGTGCTCTGTAAGTGCCTTTGATGTCAATTAAAAAGAGCCTGTAAAGTTTTATAAGGCTTGTAACTTCTAGAAAAATAACAAGCAGGTATAATGTGAGTAATTACATCATGCAATTAGGAATTCAATGGAAGGAATCCACAAGGAGAAAGTCACCAGCTTATTAAAGGACTATTTTCTTTTGTATGTAAAATGATTCCCCTGCAGACAGTCACTTGCGCTTCTTTTTTCTATTTCGCCGCCTATATTAACATTCCACCCTGGCAAACAAAATTTGTCTCCCGATTTGTCAGATACAAACACAGAATTACGATTCCATGCGTGCCAGTCAAAACAAATAAGTAGAGTTTGTTCCTTGAGGCTGAACCGAGCATTACTCTGGAGTCAAACTCAATCAAAAACATCACAGTCTGCGTAAACAAGTGATAGTCGTGTCACATTTGCCTCCATCAGTTCAGCTTCATTCAGTCAAATCAACTCTTACAAGAATTTTCAGTCTGCTGTTTGTCACTCCTGCTAGAGAGTAAAAAATATAAATAATAATGTAATTCTGATTTCAAGATGTTATCCTTATGGTGTGTACCCATTGTCTGTTCATTGTATTCTATTTACCTAAAAGATATTATTCTTATTACAATTATGGAAACAAATTACTATAAAGTGCATAATTTCCTGAGTATATTTGTATGAATGAATGAAAAATAAATCAGGAAGTAAAAGGATGTGCAAAGGTTCACAGCGTGGAGTAAAAACAATATGTGCAGTGTGCAGAGTGGAAGATTGACACTGTCTACCTTGAGAATGATTGAAATTATATTTATAGTTAAAGGTAACCTGTGGAGTTATAGATAACTGTAATGTTGCTGTTAAAGATAAATGTTTTTAAGAGTGGGTCGCTTTTGTCTTTGTATCTTGACGTTCATGCTCAGGCAATGCAATACAAAGTCTTGCAGATGATCACATGCTTTTCCGCTGATTGAGAATTGGTGGCTGTAACGTGCCAAGAAACGCAGCAATGTGCTGACATAGGCAAGAAAGAAGAAGACAAGCTAGCAAACATGGATGTAAACAATGTAGGTGTTAGATTCTTCTAAAAATCTGCTCCACAAATGTTTTATAAGGCAGGAAGGAAACATATTTAGCAAGTTTATTAGGCTTAAGGGACAAACGCAATGTACTGTATTTGAGTGAGAATGGTCTATTGTTGGTGCAAGTAATGGAGCTGTTTGAACAACATACTACAACATAGTGCACATTGGTGAAGGTAAGGTAAATATCTATTTTTTTGTCCATAATTGTGTTGCTAACACCACTATGTGTACAACCTGAAAATGTCCAACCTTGGTGTTCACAGGGCACTGAGATGAATGGGCTGAAAGTAACACCAATTTTATACAAACAGAAAGATGTCATCGAAATAATTAAAAAAATGCCATAATCACATAAAACAATCTACACATGGATATTTGAAGTAATTAAAGAAGCAAAGACAAACTGTTATTCAGATTCCCTTTCTTGAAAGTTTGCTGGCTGGAGGTTGGAAAAGTTAATTAAGTTAAGTAAGAAAAGTTTAAAAGATTTTTTCCCCCTTAATTTTATCTCCTTCCCATCCAGAAAACGTTCAGACGAGACATAAAACTGACAAATATTTGTATCTAATCCACCCAGATAGGATCCCCGACCTAATCTAAACATCAAGGTCTCAAATATGAATTAACAAACATTAAAGGAAAAGGACAAGACAATAAGAAGGAGAAAAGGAAAATGATTTAAATGATCTGACTAATTCTGAGCTGACTCAGTACAGATGTATATTTGCATTCTACCCTTGCTATATATGAAAGCTACTCACATACCACAGAGAGGACATTTGTTCTGTGATTAAGCAGAATAATACAAGTATTATGTTTCAGAAGATGCCATAAATACAAAAGCCCTGAAGCAAAGCAGTGAAATTAGTGTGTACAGACTTTACAAAGTTGGCCACAAGGCGAACTTTCTTATATAAAAGTATAAAGTGAAATCAGGAGAATAAGAGCCAGAAATCATTTGATACCAAAACACCAAACCCTATTCACTTTTTTTCTGTATTTTAAGCTACCTACATTCCACATCATATGCACAAGGACCCAGCAGAAACAAACACCCCTCTCACTCACATGGCTTCTCTTCCTGCCCTCCCCTTCCTCCCTCAAACCCATGTGCTGCTGGAAGAGGTACAGGGAGGTGATTTTACCTCAGCATGTGTGTGTGTGTGTGTATGTGTGTGTGTGTGTGTGTGTATGAGAGATATTGAGAAGAGCGGTGTTTGGGAGCAGAGACAATTATTATGGGTTGACCTTTGGAAAGCATCTCACCTAAATAACCTGGAGAACATGGAAGCCCAAAAGGTCCTCCATTTTGTACCATCTGGTAAGTTTTACGGGGTGGAGTGGGATGAGAAGGTCTTTCATGCTGAAACCTGAGCCAACTGTGTCAAACGTGGAGAATCCCTCTCTACATTATATGTGTGTGTATGTGTGCTGATAGCATCTATAACATAGTTTTTATGGCGTATATACTGCAGGCTTTCATCTTTAGCAGCACAATAATTTCATAACACAACTAGGCTATTCTCTTTTATTTGCCTGCTTCTTTGAGTACTATTTACTTTTTTTTATGTCTTTATATTCTTGATATTAAAACCCACAGAATATGAACAAGATGCTTTTATTGCCAGGAGAGCCAGAGAGTCAAAAGCAAAGGAGATGGGTCAATATTTACAATATGGCAATAAATGTCATGGGAGGTTTTTCAACCGACCTGCAAATCATTTTTTAACACTCTTATAGTACCACACCGCTTCAGGAAAGTACATTGAATTGATTTAAAAATACATATTTGGGTAAACTTCTCTATAACTTTATGCTACTATAGTGTCATGTTAACAGCGTAGTAACACTTTTTCATTTATCTGCAAAATACAACAACAACACTGGCTATCCAACACACAAGAGATGAGACAATTATTTGACAGCAAATTTATTGGCAACTGTTTTGCTAACCGTTTAATTTTCTCTAGCAAAAATGCCAAACATTAATGGGTCCAGCTTCTCAAATGTGAGGGTTTGTTGCTTTTCTTTGTCTGACGTGATAGCAAACTGAACACGATAGGGTTTTGGACTGTTGGTCGGACAAAACTTGTGACTTGAAGATGTTAGTATGTTATGATTTTATAGACAAACTATTACTAGTCAGTTAATGGAGAAGATAATCGGCAGATTAATCATTAATAATCATTAGTTGTAGCCCTACAACACACTGAGTTTAAATGTGTTTTCTGCTCGGCGCCATTAATGGGTTAAAAAGCTTTACTTGAAGTTTCTCAGGTCAAGGAAGAAGATTATCTAGCAGAAAAAATTTCTAATATTCTAATTTGGCAAAATTCAAGGCTTTCCACTCTTATTTAAGCCATTCTCTGGTTGAAGTTGATGATAATGTGTCAGTTACAGTTCAATCATTACAATGAATTGGACTGAATAAAGAAGCTGAATCAAACCTACAGTATCATCATTCTTTGTTACTATTATCTTCAGGTTTACAACCGTTACGCAGGTTTCAAGTCATCCACCAAGACTAGATTCATGCCATGTGTCACACAAACGTCTTTGATGTGAAAAAAAAAGTGTGTACTCTGGCTTGTAAAGTATGACCTGTGTGACTATGATTAGCGTTGGTCCAGTGGTCATATCCATCGTGCTGGATAAACAAACATCTGGAAGTCTCTATCGTCCGCCTTTGAGGTGTTGAAGTGGAATGAGCTGTATTCCTACTTCCTGTTATTTGCTTTATTTCGTTGTATGAATGTGTACATTGGGACTTACAGAGAACACACCGTTCATGGTACAGCTGCTCGCACACACCGTGGTCAGATTCAGCGCTGATGAGGTTGATTAAGCTTCAACAGCAGAGCTTTACATATGTTATAACATAGCAAAGAATAACATATTTTACAGCAAAGCACAAAACTGAAAAGCAGGCCTTCATATTTAAAAGAAAATCTACAAAGACGCCTTACATTCACAAACATCATGTTTCTTCTGCCTTGATGGTTTGACCTTGTACAGTTCAGCACAGAGTTCTCAGCTTTGTGGCTCGATGTACTTATTTCCAGAGACCCAACAAGGATTCTTCTGTTTCTTATTTTTCAAGGACACCCTCTGCCCACAGACAGCAGGGCGGCAGAGATTAATGAAACATGCCCAAGGCTTTAAGTTAGCCTTGTTTGTCCAGCGAGATAGAGGAATTACAGACATCAAATCATCTTCATAACAGAGTGGTGGTTTGGTTTGTCAGAGTTAAATTACTGTAAGATACCAAACAATTCTAAATTTAAACATTTTGAGAGATAATAATTTAATTTCACTAAATATCTACACTGTCTGATGCACATATTCAGCGTTACATTAACAAATAAACAATCAGTCTTAAAGTCACAGTGAAACGGCCGTCAGGGAGCCTTTATTTTGAGTATTGGGATGTATTTCCAACCTATTTCGCTCAAATGTGGACATGTCTTAACAAACACAGAGCAGTACAGACCTGTAGAGGACCGTTGGCCTCCAACCACCCCTCCCTCATCTGTGCTGTTAGATCAAGAAGAGGAGGAGGAGGAGGAGGAGGAGGAGGGAGAAATTAATAAATTAAAGACCAACCATGCCCTTTTGGGTTCAGTTTTTGCCAAATGAGATCCAATCACACGCCTCTGACCCATTATATCGCTTTGCTTTGCTAGAGCCAACGGTGAAGAGCTGTTTTAAATGAAGGGTGGGGTTAGCTAGTTGCCCCAAGTCACACTTGATTGGTTAAATTAATGTATATGCACCCAAGTTCAAGATGAGTTATCAAAAATATTTTAATGTTTTACAGGAAGAGGAAACAAAAGATATAAAATACTTTTAAATGATTTTATATTTGACATATATATGACATATACCAGGAGATATCAATTAACACAGAGACACAGGATTAGAACTTGGAAAATGTTTTTTTTCTAATTTCACTTGTCTTTAATGGAACAGCATTAAAGGAGTAGTGTCAATGTCAAAGTTGCTGCACCCCTTGTGGAAAAACTCCAGGCCTGACTTACACTTCTGTCACTGTCAATGCCACCAGACTGCACTGTAAGTGTGAGGAAGTCAGCCCACCTGCCAAAACCCACAGGCATGAGCCATCGTAACCCGCAGGCCTGCAGAAACACTGTGAAATATCCTCTCTTGATAGACTTACTGTAGCAGTCTGAACCCTTTAAAGAGTGACAGATAGAGAAAACAAACAGGTGATATTTCCCACACTGACTGCCCTGTCGTTTTTTACTTTTGAAACACAAATGTCATTTATGTCTTCACGACAATTTTACTGTTGGAACTGATGAGAAAAGTGTGTGGCATTACTCTTTAGTGGTAGTCAGTCTCTGTTGTTGATGATGCAGCTGATAAGATATAGTAAACTTGACCTTTATGTTTATAAGACAAGACTGTAAAGGTCTCAATCAGGCAGACTAAATCATCCTCAACACTCCCCGCTCTGCTGCAAACTAAGCTGTGAGGCACCCTGTTGTCTGTGCAGACTCCTGTGAAGTGGAAGAGGCCTGGGAATGTTCTGACTAATCTGCTTTGAGATAGAGCCTTGCTCGGGAGCGCCTCGAGCCAGTCTCTGCCTCAGGCGAGGGAGAGCTCATCTATACAGCTGCAGCAGCGTCTCACAGATACATGACCGCCTTTACAAACACGAGACACAGCTGGCGTCAGATTTTTGAAGGGGTCTCTTTTCAGTTTCTCTGCACGTGCCGGTTTTCACTTGTTGTGTTTCACTTGTTATCTCCATAACTGACAAACACTTTCTATCTCCAAAATGTCATTGTCATACAATGTGTCAAGTTACTTTAAAGGTGTTCAAGGTCTGCGTGTCACATTGGCAATAATGATTCAACAAGCTCAGATGTCACAGATAATTAGCAAGCTTTTAAATATAAAATCTGTCCCTTTGTGTGATAGGAGCAGCTAAAAAGGTTGCCATTTTTGCTGCAGGATAGAAACCTGCTGGTGAATGCAGACTATTTTTGCTCGTGAAGTGAGAGCTGCTGTTGCAGAAGGCAGACAAAGCAGGTTCAAACTAAAAAACATATTAGCTTTGCAATGAAGGTGCTTTCATTCATGTTTGAATATTTAAGAAGTTTTTGTGATGGCGTGCCTTGGTGGCCTCATCCGACATGAGCCTGGTTTGAGTCTGGCCGAGACATTTGTTGCATAGCGCACCCAATCTCTCTCTCTCCTCTTATTTCCTGTCACCTCTACTGTCGACTCTCTACTAAGGGCATAAAATATATTTCAAAAAGTTATGGTGTCCATGTACCCTGCAATCAACAGAAACCTTTGACCAGACACACAAAAGAAATCCTCTAAAATCTTTGAAATATTTTGATTTTTTATATTTGATTTATTATTTAAACCATAAAATTACATGATTACATTTTCTGTAAATTTAATTGACCTCCGTGATGATCTAAATGCTGTTAAAGCCTTCTTCACACTGCAAGGAAAAAATGTGGTTAGCTACTAGCTGGTGAACATAGTGGAGCATTTAGCAGCTGAAGAGCCAGATATTTCCCGCAGGAGTTGGTGGAGACCAAAACAGAGCTAAAAGCAGAGTGAATATTAGATTTGCACTAATCAGGTGACCAAAGAACGACTGCAAAAGAAAGCTAATGTTCCCTGAATCTGCTCGAACAACTGTTTGCTAATAAACGGTGATAATATATCAGTGTTGTTTTTACAGCTTGTTGCGCTGCTCCCAAGTGGCCTCAAATTAATTAATACGTCATTAAAGTCAGACTTCTGGCTTTATTTTGCAATAATAATTGTTTGTATTTCATATGACTTTAACCTTTCCATAATGTGGTTGACGATTGCAAGTCAATACAAACAATAATGAAACCTTTTAATATGAAATACTTTATAATAAACATTGAGCATGAAGTTAATGAAGTAAATATCATATTTGTCTTCTCTCCTACAGACGCTCCATCCACCGGGAGGTCCCAGAATGGATATGTTTTCCAAGAGATGGGTGCGTCCCTGCAGTAATACTTATTATATTTACTTTTATTGCTTTTTCTCAGCATGAGTCCTGCTCTTTTATGTACTTGATATGATCTGCTTTGCATGAACAGAAAACATTATTCAGATTTTTTCCCTCCAGGATACTAGGGAGAATACAGAAGTATTTCACATGTAAATGTATTGCAACAGTTATTTATGCTAATGAAAATGCTTCTCGCTGCTCATTGATGACCCATTTCACATGCTGGTGAGCACAGCCAGTCCCTTCGCTGGTGTGTTGAGAGGTTAATTAATGGGTAAATAACGAGGCAGATGATCTCTGAGTCAATGATGGGAAGAGGGAATAATTATAGCTCAAAGCTTTGCACATGAAGGGTTAAGGTTAATTCTCTAATTCTGCGGCTGTTTCTTTCTCCACTCATAAAACTTGCAGTCGAGATGCCATATTTATCTTCTATACAATTAAGGAATTTACGAGGGGCTGCTATTGTTATATTGCTGCATGTCTGGTTTAAGGGGGATTTTTTATTGGGTCTCTCTCTCTTCCTCTTGCTGTGTGCTTGTCAACAGATGGCAGAGTGGTGGGAAGCAAAAACAAATTGTCCCTTACTGGAGACACTGTTAATGTGGCTAGCATAGCATCTTAACCTTGATACAAAGAACTGGTTTGTCTCACTGTTAGGTTGATATATTATTACTGGTTATTTTACTCAATTGTAGAGTGAATTTTAACAAAGTACAGCAGCAAAAAAACAAACAAAACAAACAGTTATTCTGACGAGAGAAACTCCTCAGTTGAAATTACAGTTCTGCATGTAACATTTAAACTGAGACTTGGTTGATACTCTTATCTTTTATCCACAGAGCTGCAGGATGGGGACCAGGAGGATTGTGGGCAAGATTCACCTGTCACTCACAAGGGCCGCATCTATGACAACCAGATCCAGATCAGTGTTGCAGGTGTGTTTAAATTAGTACTAAACTATTATCATCATTATTATAGCTAAATATGAGGAATTTGTCCTAACAACAAATATAACCTAGAGAGAACAAATGCTTTCAGTCAACAATACAGATTAATAGCTCATTGCAGTGGTGTGCTATTAGCAGGGTTCATACACATTTTAACCAATAAATTCCATAATATTTTACCCCATTTCCACGACTTTATTTAAGTAGTTTAAAATAAGAAGGCCTATATATAGCAATCATAGGGCGCAATAATGAGGCTCTTACTGCAGTGTGCTATGCCCTAAGGCAGGCATTGTAGCAAAAATGTAGCACAGACTAATATTATGGCAACCATATTCTTTTGTTTTCACTAATTTTGCTTTGCCATTGCCATTGCCAAATCCAGTGTAGGTACCAGATATGCTCGGACTGGCAGATCTGCTCTGGGTCCTGTATTTACAGATGACGTAACACATTCACACATTATGACTGACTGTACTTGGAAAGTGTACATAATGTTAGACATGTTTTGGGATTTTTATGAACATATTTTAAACAATAGCCAAAATAATGTATATTCAAAACTTTTCCAAAACATTCTATTAATTCCAAACCATTTCCAGGCCTGAAAAGGTTTTTCTAATTTCATAACATTTCCAAGAATTTCATAACCGTGGGAACCCTGTATTATTAGGGTGTATCCTACTCTTGTCACTTTCATTGTCTGATAATAACTTGCAGCCTCTGCATTTAGGAAATCATGTGTGTCAGCTCTGATTCCCTAAGTCATAATAACTGAGACAAACTTCATGGACACGGACTGGCAGCTGGTGCTCCCTATTAGCAATTAATACTAGAGAGAATTAATTCTACACTTTAGTTATTTCCTAGAATAACTTAAAATGTTTGAAGGAACAGTGGGGATTAGAGCCAGGATAGGGGGGTGGAGACAAGTAGAGTGTGTACAAGTAAAATATTGTCAGTTTAAGTATAAATTTCCATGTGGCTTTTATTTGCAGATCCTGACAGCCCTGGGTTGTGGCTTTTAAATACAACAAGAAAGGTAAGATTTGGTTTTCCAGTCACCCTCTCTGTGTTATGTCATGATAATTTACGGCAGAATTACTACAGAAAAGCAGCATTTTACAGTTTCTTTTAGCTTTTTACCACTAAATATACAGCCCAGAAAAGATTAGTTTTCAAGCCGTCCCATTTTAAAGCTAAAATCCCCAAATTTCTACCCAGCTCACGCTTTATGTTTTAAATTTACTGAGAACTGTGCTAAATATGGAAGCATCAGCAGTGAGCTGGGAGGAAATGTGTGGATTTACCTGCTGTTGGGGAATATATACAGTGAGCAACATCTCACCTATTTGCACTATTACGCCATCAATCACATGTCCCTTGTTCTTGGCTCACATTAGCTTGTGAAGCCAATGAACTTCCAGGAGGAAGTGCGCGCCCACAGAGACCTGGACAGCTTCCTGACCCACGCAAGCATCCTTTTGGATGAGAACGCTACCACTCTGGACGAGGTCCTGAGGCGAATGTTAACTCATGTGGTGGAAGACGGCCATGTGAGCTGTGATGTGGACGAAGTCATGAGCTCACTGATCACAGACGCAGGATGGAAGGAGTTTGATGGTGAGCAAAACATGTTAGAAGTGCACTCTGAGGCTGCTCAACGTGTCAGTGTTAAAGCTTATTTGGCTGTTTTATGCTCCCACAGTTCAGCTTCTGTCAGAGACCATTCAGGGCGTGACTGCTAACTTCACTGGAATTCGTTACCAGCAGTCCTGGCTTTCGATTCTGTGAGTTCATCCATAATAACATTTATGAAAGGGTGCTATTTTGGCTAATTCTTCCAGCATCTTGATAGTTGCTGAGTTCAACTGACCGCACAGGGGCAACACATTGGAAAAGTCATTTTGTTTTGGCTTCGGTAGGGCGGCCCTAATTTACACCTGCCAATACAGAATGCTTCACAATCAATCATTCATACACCACTGATTCAAAATAAATTATTTTTCTATCAATTCAGCTCCAATGTGAGAAGCCTGCAGAGACGTCACGTCTGCATCGCCCGCCTGGAGAGGCCACAGAACTGGGGAGTCGGCTGCTGCGACATTCGCTTTGTCATCCTCATCCTGGCCCCTCCTAGAACGGTAAGCTCCAATTCTCAGTTCTTCTGTTCAAAACTTTCAGCGTTCTTGAGCAATCTGGTGGCTTACTTGGCTCAGGTGTTGAGCTGAAACGATAAGTCGATTAATCGATCGGCAGAAAATCAACATAAATCTGCAAATATTTTGATAATCTATTAGTCATTTAAGTCATTTTTTTAAGGAGAAATGCCAGAAATTCACTGCTTTTAGCCTCTAAAATGTGAAAGCTGATGATCTTTGGATTTTTTTACTGTTTATCGGACAAACAAGCAAATTTGAAGACATCACCTTGGGCCAGAGCCCATAACATTTACAGAGCATTTATCAGTATGTTCTGACATTTTATAGAGAGATTAATCAATTATAAAGTAATGCTTTTTTTTGCAGCCCTGAGCAGGTGCATTCTGAGAAGCCACATAGTTTTGGTTTGAGGTTTGAATGTGGCTGCTGACCAGCTTTATGCTCATTCTCTCTGTCACACTAAACATAAATGCCACCAAATGCTAAAAAAAAAAAAAAAAGTGAAAATCCGTGTTGTTGAAGTTGTTATTTTCCCCCTGCCAGCATGTCTGTGCTGTTAGAGACTGTCATAAGAACAAGAATACCAAGTGTGATATTTAGCAGAATGTAGGTTAAAAATACTTCATCACTGGAAGAATACATCCAAATTGACAATTCTCACCATCCTTTTTCAGAAAAGCACCAAGACAGCCATTGAACTCGGTAGAACATTTGCCACGATGTTCTCCGACATTTCCTTGAGACAGAAGCTTTTGGAGGCCAAGACCCAGGAGCAGTTCAAACAGGAGCTGGTGTACCAGCGACAGCAGCTCTCCACAGTCAATGAGAAGCTGGTTGTAGAGGAAGTGGAGGACTCGGATCCACGTACAGGGAAATCACTTCAGGTGTGAAACAAGTGCAAAGTCGAGGATGTAAAACAGACAGTGACATGCTGTAATCAGTGCAGCATTTATTGAAATAATAAGAAGTGGCCACACGCCTAACATGTTGTGTAACTATCAAACAATGGCAATGCCAAAAAGCATGAATCTTATACAACAATACGGAAACCTAACTCAAGGTGGCTGTTACTTGTAAAACCAACATTTATACTCTCTACTGACTGTTAGCTCTCCACATGTGGAGACCACCGTCGTGTTTTCCCACTCCATCCAGGCATATAAAGATGTGATGCAGTAAAGTAAAGTAGTTGAGCCAGATTATCTGATTATCCTGTTTCCACACTCTATCAGCCAGGCCTGAGGAATGAGAAGCAGCTGGGCAACAGACTGAAAAAGCTGCCAAGTCTGCCATGGTTCTGGCAGCAGAATGTGTGCAGCTCCGTGTAATGATAAAGTACTTCATTATGTCCAGTGTTTAAATTAAGAGGAAATGTGTGCACTCAGCAGGAGGTGGGACGAGAGGGAACACCCAAATATTGCCTAGAGAGAAAGCATGTATTAAGGTTGTAAAAGACCAAAGTTAACAACAGGTTGTGGCTACACCTGATGTCCTGAAAACAGCATTTAAGTGCAGGTTTGCTGCTGCCAAGCCAACCTTTTAACCTATTATACAATTCCAAAATTGTGTAACACAAAAATAAGCACTGATAGACACTCAGGTATGCCAGTATCTCCAGCCAGCAAATGTATGAAAATGGACTCTCCAACTAGTAACGCACCAGAGTTACAGTGTGTGTCTAAGTGTCATTTCCTGAACTAAGCATAGTCCTTCACATTGGCTGAAGTGTCCTGATTAAATGTCTTTTTCTTCACAGTGCAAAGATTTCTTTAAAGCCGGTAAAGGTGTTTATGACGACCTCCGCCGCAGACTCCCCCTCTACCCCTCAGACTTCACAGATGGTATAAACATTTTCTTGGAACACTTCTTCCTAAGTTACAAAATCGTGACATTTCTTCATTAAAAGTCTTACACTTTCAAGATAGCTGCAGGTTTTTGCTGCTTTCACTCTTCTGCTTGGTCAGGTTGCTATATCTTTAATAACCATTGAAATAATCCATCAAGGTTTAACCGGGAAGGACCGCTGTCTGCTGAAGTACACTACCACTGCTATTTTCCTCTACATTGCCATTCTACTGCCTGCTATCGCCTTTGGCTCACTGAATGACGAAAGCACTAGAGGAGAGATAGGTAAGGACTGCTGTCTTTATTGTCTTGATCTGCAACATCCTATAATATAATTAACTATTAACTATTTAATCTGAAGCATACAAAAGTGCTGAAGTTTTGCTGTTTGTTTTTTGACAGATGTTCAGAAGACCATTGTTGGCCAGAGCATTGGAGGAGTGATCTACGCTTTGTTTGCTGGCTCACCACTCGTCATTCCACTGACCACTGCACCGCTGGCCATCTTCATAAGCGGTGTGTATTGTGTCCTGCTATTTAAACAAAGAGATCAGAAGCCACATGTTTTGCTAACAGGTGAATAAATCTGTAGAGCGCATCAGCAGAAGAAAGGAACAGAAAAACTCTTACCAGACAGGTTACCTGACGTAACTTTAACTGTTCTCATACTTCTAGAGTCCACCTCTTTGGGGTGTCTGATGCTAAATAGATTTGTATTAACACTTAATCAAATGTAATGTGTGTGATTTGAAATGTGTTGGTTCACAATCACAAACCCACAGAGAATTATGACCAAACTCTGCAGCTTCAAGGTGCTTTCAGACAGCGAGTCTGACAGGCTGCTGCTGTCCACTTAACTTCAAGCCGATGTTGCTCCATTATCATCCCTCTTCATTGATCTGCCTGGAACTCAGATATCAGTAAAATCAGCTCCTGGATCGTTTCCCTCGCACTCCCTCTCCTCGCCGCTGCCACCACCCTCAGTGGCACATCTGCCGTCGTGATTACATTGAAAACAATGGAGGCGGCAGCAGCAACCACTCGCTGCCTGAAAGCACCTTTTTGGAGCTCATTATTTTTGTTTGTCAGCCTGCACATCTACAGTACAGTCTCATGGCAGACACCAGTGAACGAAGTCAAACATCTAGCAAGCTAAAAAGCTGAAAAGTTAGTGGAGAATATTAAACTTACATTCATCAGGTGTCTAGAAACACGACTTGAAATTAATACAAATGTGTCGACGAAACGTGTAAGCTGGGAAACTGTTTGCTAAAACGTTAGTCATAACACAGTTACAAGGTTATAATCAGATTCAGAATCAGAAAAACTTTATTGCTCATGGGAAGGCAATGGAAATGTGTTTTTTGACGTGAAGAGATCTGATAGTGAGGACAACGTTAATATATCAGGGCTTTGTGTCTGTCGGCTTGTTTTGTAGTTTTCCTGCTCCCTAGTGGCCAAATTGATTAGTGCAGTTTGAACTGTGTTGTATTAGCTGCATTTAATGTGGTTGTCATGTGGGTGCTAATAACAGAGTAAAAGTGTCACCATTTTATAAATTGGCTTCCAATCTTTATGGGACCTTTAAGATGTGCTTGGAAACCCCTTTTTCTGCTGCTTATACTGTAAATGAATACTTAATATTTACAGGAAACAGAATTGAGAACCAATATGGTGTCTACTTTTTATCATGCCTTTAAAAAATAGCTGTTATAAAGTATAGTTGCTGCGTTATTAATTATAATGCAATAAAATGTATGTATGATTTGGTGTCTGTGTGTGTCTTGGTGAATGTTTTATAGTCATCAGGGGCATCTGCGACGACTACGACCTCGACTTCGATGCTTTCTACGCCTGCATCGGTTTATGGAACAGTCTGTTCCTCATCCTCGGAGGCTTGTTCAACGTCAGCCTGCTGATGAAACTCTTCAAACGGTGAAAACACAGCACCGCGCTCAGACAACATTAGTTACTATGACACATCGCAGACAGAAGCCCCATACTTGTAATACATGTAACTAACCGTGTGGCCATGAGGTCACTGATAAGAGAATTCGCATCTGTTATGACTTCCTGTTTTCAGCCATAATTATCCATTTTGTTTAATGTACACTCTCGCTATCTGGGCCATCATTTCGCCTTGAATGGACTGTTATGTCTGTGCCTGTATAAACCCCCACCCCACCCCACCACCACCACCACCACCACCATTTTGATAAAACATGAATGCTTCTTTTATTCCCATTATGTCCCAGCTCAACAGAAGAAGTCATTGCGTTGTTCATCTCAATAGCGTTTGTCGGGGATGCAGTGAAAGGCACCGTCAAAAGTAAGTCAAGCCAAGGCCAGACCACATTAAACATGTTTGCATGCATAATGCTTCTGCAGCAGAGCTATCTCTCCTCACTGCAGGGGCATGTCTAAACGTCCTGCCTATCGTTTGTTATAGGTAATGTAGCCCAGCAAATATACATATCCATCATGGCGTCTTTAGAGGAAAAGCAAGCACGAAATCAAATAAGGCCCCCTGTGTGTTGTGGAAAAATAGACAACCCTATAATGTTAGTATAATGGAGTCTTTCACATTGCTTCTGTTTATATGTTTTTCACAAGGGCTTGTCACAATAAATAAATAAATAAATGGATGAGCATATGGTTGATTCTTTAGAGCTTTCTTCTTCCCTCTTTAAGCCTCAGGCTGTTGCAGTTTTCTACTAAACTACACCAAACTGAGCAAAGCTTGAATACAGTGCACTGCTTGAATGCTTGGATGTTCTGTAATGCCTGGAAATATACTGAGCATGAATACATAAAGGGGGAAATATATTGATAAGATGGGACAATATGTATGATGACACATTTTATTTTATATTCTCTACCTCAGCATTTGATATTTTTTTTACTGACATCCAAAATGGGCCTTATAGGCTTTTTTAGGACTTCAAAGATATGTTGAATGTGTCACTCTCCAAGAGCAAGAATAAATACAGCCATGTTGAGTCTCAGTTTCTTATTAAAATGAGAAACTTTTATTGTTTTAAACAAGATCCTTTTCACGTTAATAAGAATAATAAGTTAATAAGAAGATATTTTTCATGTTATTTTTACAGTTTTACAAGAAACGTCTCTTGTAATAACAACGCATCACTTTTTCTTGTTGTATCACAAAACTTTCTCTTTATTTCACAAAATCAACATATCGCATTAAAACAAACCTTTCTCGTTCTAACATGATTTGTTGGTATGTTGTTATAACAAGAAAAATATCTTATTATAACATGGAAAAGATCACCTAAAAATGAGAGCATGGTGGCAGCAATGCCCTGCTGCACAAATCAGAATTCATTTTAGTAAATAGCAAAATTAACTTTTTTCCACTGAATTTGTCATTTATGCTGCAACATTGTCTTTACGTGAAAAGGATCTTGTAAAAATGAGGAAAGTCTCTCGTTATAATGAAAAACTGAGCAAATACTTTTTTGTCATGATGGCAGCAATACGCTGACATAAGATTGTCCCCGTTGTCATCTATTTTTTTCTTTCTTCTTTCGTCCACACTCACTAGTTTTTAAGCACTTCTACCACGGGCCCACACTGGCAACCACAAACAGCACACTGGTGCTTCAGCAGATTCATGAGATTCTTGAGAAGACGAAGAACCAGGCGGGAAACACGCTCGGGGATCATAATGAGACTGTGTCACTGATGGGATATGCAGGAGGACACGCGTTAATCTTCCTGCCCGAGTCTCTGGTGTTGACCACAAGAGAAAGGCCTGTCCTCTGTCTGCTGCTCATGTTGGGGACTTTGTGGCTGGGTTACGCCCTCTACCTCATCAAGAGGAGGTATGCTCACTTACTGGACCATTTAATCAAAAATGTTTCATCACATACATACATACATACATACATACATGTGTGTACATACAGCAAGTAGTGGCACAGCCCTTTGACTTGCACCCTGGGAAGGAAAATAAAAGGGAAACTAATTGAGTATCAAAAGTATAAGTACTCATTTTGATGAATGTATTAATATTAATGATGAATTAACATGTAAGCAGCATTATAATGTTGTAGCTGGTTGAGGTGCAGCTAATTTGAACTACTTTATAAACTGAATATAAAATCTTAATCTGTAAAACAACTAGTAACTGTAGCTGTCAGATGAATGTAGCAGAGTTTAAAGTGCAGTATTTCCCTTTAAAATGTAATGTAAGCAGGTCTGGAAAGTACATTTACTCAAGTACTGTACTTAAGTACAATCCTAAGGTACTTGTACTTTCCGCGAGTATTTAAATTTTCTGCTACTTTACTCATACTCCTTGACATTTAAGGAGGAAGAATCTGATAGCTTGAGTTGAGTTGCTGTGCAGATTAAGATTTTAAAAACCTATAGAGTTTATGAAATATGATGCATTGTTATACAGTGAATAAAACCACTCCAGCAGTTTATAAAATATCTCCACCTCAACCAGCTACAACATTAAATGCTGCTTACATGTTGATGCATCAGTCATAATAATCCAATAGTATCATATACATTAATATAACTATAATTTAATTTTGAATGCAGGACTTATAAATGTACTGGAGTGTGTTTTACATTGTTGTTTTGCTATTTTTACTTAAATAAAGGATCTACTACTTCTTCCACCACTTACTTTAAATATGAAGTAGCATACAACATGTACTTTAGTATAGTACTTGAGTAAATCTAATTAATGACTTTCCACCGCTGCCTGTAGTAGCTGCATGTATCTTCATGTAACTTGTATGAAGCTGGCAGGACCTGAACAAGAGGGGAAATGTACGTCCCAGGAGTCAGACTGAAGGTTACAAATCATCAGCAATGATTTTCTCCCTTCAGGTATAATAATGTAACACATGATGAGGCAGATAAATGTGACACCTGGGATGTCATCGTTCTTTTCCCCTCGGTGGCAAACTTTCAGCACTTGACACGGATTATTTTTCTCGCCAAGAGAGTAACTACTGTAAATACAGCAGTAAAACTTGCAGGATTTATTACATCAGAGCTGCACAGTGTTGAAATTTGTGTTGCTCCCCCCCACAGCCCGTATCTGAACAACAGAGTCAGAGAGGTGGTGTCTGACTGTGCCTTGCCTATCTCTGTGCTGATATTCTCCTTCATTGGCTCCTACCTTTTCCTTGACATACAGCGTGAGTACAGATCTCTCAAATAAAAGAACTGATAGAAGAGCACCCTCGAGACTTAAAGTCACAACCTTGGCACAGAAAAGCTTTCACTGTTCATAAATCCTCTGTTGGAGGGGAAAAAAAAGGAAAATATTTGCTTCTAGTGAGCTTTCAACCCAGTGTGGGTTCTGAATCAAGGTGGGTCAAAGACACTGGGTTGAATGTAGCTTAAACAAAGCTTACTATAGCAGCAAAGTTCACCATTCAGGCATTTTTTTTTTTACTATGTAGTGTCATTGTTTTACCTTGCAAATGCTATGCTCCCATTAGTTCCTGTGTTCAGTGTCCACGACGGCCCGATCTTCAACTTCCCTCCATTTGAAAAGCTGTCAGGAATGAACACACTGAGCGCTGTCGGGCTGGGTTTCCTCCTTGCATTGCTCATCTTTATCGACCAAAACATCGTCATCTCACTCACACACGTACCAGAACACAAGTAAGACCCCGATTTGTGTTTAGTTGCCAAGCCATGATGACAAATCGCTTGCATTGTAACATATTCCCGTCACAGCATTTCTTATTCAGTGTACAAATCTCAAGGTTATATCGCATCGTCCTGTTCAGTTTTACTGGCAAACATGTCCAGCAGTAGCTCATGAAAAGAATATAAGTACAGTTGCAGTCATTCACTGACAAACCACTTGAAACTGATGTGTGTGATCGTCTGTACCAGATTGCTAAAAGGCACAGCACTCCACTGGGACTTAATGCTGACTGGCTTCATCAACATCCTCATGTCCTGTCTGGGGTTGCCATGGATGCACGCTGCCTTCCCACATTCCTCCCTACACGCCCGTCAGCTGGCCAAAGTGGAACAGCACGTAGAGAACGGACACATCTACACGACGTGAGTAAAGTTAAAACAAGGGCAAAAACCATCAGTGCTTTGAAAGACTGACTGAAAGCTTGTCTAAACCCTTTTAACTCTTTGATTGGGGGCTGATCAAACACTGGCCAAAATAACTTCATACTTATTTAGTGAAGTAAACATGTATATTATATGCTTTTGCTTCATTGTTTTGAAAAGTAATTGTAGAAAATATTTAAATAAAATGTGTGAGCGCCACTGAAAACAAAAAGAGCATAGTTTACCTTGGCCTTGGACACAGCAGCTGACAGTTATCTCACCTCAAGATCCACTTACTCTCAGCTTCTGGGGCTTTTGATCGTATAACACAGTCTTCATCCGCAGATAGATATATTCAAAGTAGATATTCAAACTTGCCACGATTGGGAGCAAATCTAGGACTTCTCGTCCAGGTTGCCTTAAAAGTTGAGCTTGGAGACCATGTGATATGGTCAAAAGCTCCAGAACAGGCAAATAAGTTGACATTGAGTTGAGAGTGTTTGGTCAAAAAGAATATAGATTAAAAAATAAATGTTTTGATGATTATTTTTGTATGGAAGCCCTGCACTTTTTTTCTGTGATATTATTATTTCTATTGGAATAGGTCTTTGGTGTAATATTTACATTGTTTTTTGATGTTGCAGAGAAATAAAAATACAGTAAAACTAACAGTATTATAAACCAAAAAATATAGAAATTCTGTTTAAAAAATATTGAAATTAAAGTTGACCATTTGATCAGATATTAGCAATGTTAGCATTCATTATTTCTGGTCATATACTGTAAGTAGATCGGAAATTAACTTGCAATTACCTTTTTCCTTTAAGACATTTGAGGTAAATCATTTTAAACCTGGTTAATAAATGCTCGATGGCAGGGGTTCCCAACCTAGGGGAAGATACACCTGAGGAGTAATACAATGATTAAAGGGATAAGAAAGAAAAACATACATTTCTCTTATACAAAATTAGGACTTATTTCTAATTTCTGTTCATTTCTTATTGTGAATACTGGATACTTTCACCTGTTTACAAATCCTCCAAATGAAACAATCCTGCCTTTGTGTCAAACAGTATTGTCAGTGTGAAGGAGACGCGTCTGACCTCGCTGGTGGCCAACATCCTGATCAGCCTGTCTGCATTCATGCTGCCCATTCCTCTGCAGTGGATCCCCAAGCCCGTCCTCTACGGCCTCTTCCTCTACATTGCAGCCACTTCGCTCGATGGGAACCAGATGGTGGACCGCATGGCCCTGCTGCTTAAGGAACAGGTGAGCAGGAAGGACGCTGTGGTTTGAGTGGTTGGTCTGTTTGCTGTAGTGGTCAGTTTGCTCGTGTGCATCTCATTGTTTGTCTTTCCTGTTTATCCATTAAACTTCACATGGTGGCAGCCCCAAATGGCAACCAGTGGCAGATGTTTGAGAAAGTGTGGTATCCAGATATTCAGTGGGAAGAGAAAGTCTAGGGTCAAATTAATAGCAACTTTACTGCCACCATGACAGAAACAATTCTGCTCAGTTTCTCTTATTGTGTTATAAAAAGAGTATTTTTACAAGTCTGTATGTCATTACAACGAGAAACGTTTCTTGTTTTAACGACACATTGAGTTTGTGAAATAACTAGACCGTTTCAAAATATAACAAGATAAAGTAATGTGTTGTTATTACAAGAAACTCATAAAAACAAGAAAATAATTTGGTACATATCGTAATAATGAGAAAATATGTTATAATGACATGAAAAATATCTCATTATAACATGAAAAAGATCTGGTAAAAATAAGAGCACGGTGGCAGCAATACCCTGCCGTACAAGTCAAAGTTAATTTGACCAAATAGCAAAATAAACATGCACACAGGGGAAATTGGCATACTTTTCCCCACTGAATTTGTCATTTCTGCTGCGACAAGAGGTGTATTTTTAAATAAAAACATTGCCTTTACATCTGTAATTAGTATTTGTCAATCTGCTTTCATTTCAGCAAATCAAAATCTGAAGCAAAATGTCACTTAAAGCAGCATTTTAACATCATACTTCTCTGTCTAGACCTCGTATCCTCCCACCCACTACATTCGCCGTGTGCCTCAGAGGAAAATCCACTACTTCACAGGGGTGCAGATGGTCCAGCTGATCATCCTGTGTGCGTTTGGGATGTATCCTCTGCCCTACATGAAGATGGTCTTCCCCCTTCTGATGATCCTGCTGGTCCCTGTCAGGTAAGATGACCCAGGCCAACAGGGGGCAGAGTGGGACCACAGAAACCAAAGCAGTACTACAATGTCTGCATAGAACTGAGTCTAGGATTCATGCCGAGTTGGTTTTAACAGGGCACTCCACTGATTTTACACACAAAGACCAGCTTACTAGTCACACTGTGAAAAACTGTTTCTTTCTCTTTCTTTCTAAAGTCTGAGAAAATAACCCAGGTGATGTCATCAGGGTTATCTCATCTTGGGTAATGCAAAACCTTACAAACTGGGGGAGTGAAAGACTTGTAATGCAGTTGTTCAGAAATGGTCAGAATTGATGTTTGGGTCTTTGTCTGAAGGATTTATACCTTTAGATACTATTTCTAATTACAATACATGTAACTGTAGTATCATCTGGTATCTCTCTTGTGTTTTATCTCAGGACCAGCCTGCTTCCTAGAATAATCGACGCCAAGTATCTGGATATCATGGACGCCCAGCACATGTAGAACAACAGAGCAACCTTACGGAGACATTCACTTTCTCCAGCTGGAAGGGAAACAGACTCAGAACTCAATGAATGTGTCACTAGCTAAATGAAATGCATTTGGACTGCAAGATTTCGATGCAAGCGCTCTGCTGGTGACTGGACGACCATTCACACCACTCATTTCCTTTCTCATTGTTCACCACACATTTATCATCAATGTAGCTGACTTAAATATGTAACATTCCTACATCTTTATTGTATTTAACAATATAGTCATGAAGGATTTTATTTCTGTTTTACTTCTTTTTTTCACACACACACACACACACACACACACACACACACACACACACACACACACACACACACACACACACACACACACACACATCTGTCTTGAGCTGGTAACTGTCATGTCAGAGACATTTTTTGTAATATTTAAAAAGAAAAAGTTAATCATTTCATTTCATTTAGACATCATGTTGTTTATAGAGAGCTGCTTGGTCTGTGTCCTACTTGGGTTGCAAATGTCAGTGTTTTCAGTGTCAAAACTACTATTTTGTTTTTGAGTAGACACATGACATGATAATGATGTCAGTATAAAGGTAATTGGTTTTGTGCATTGCAATGTTGGATTTAAATCAATGTGTTAAACAAATAAAGCCCTTTAAAGGAACTGAATAAACATTTTTTTCATTATACTGAACCTCTCTGATATTACCTCCCAAAGCAAAATACTTAACATGCACCACCAGTCACTGATACTGTAGGTAGCAGGACAGCACCTGCTCAAATACCATCACACGCAGCGTAAGCACAATGCCGTCCTTTATTGAGCCGAGGGGACTGACAGTTGTAAAGCTCTGATTGTTAAATTTCTCCAACAGATGCCAGTAGAGGCTCATCTTCAGGATGGTTTGAGAACAGGCCACTTGGCCAATGATGGATGTGCACTCACCAGTACATTACAGGAAAAAATGAGCCAGATTCATATCATCCAGTATAGGAAACTGGGATAATGACCAGTGAACAGTTTTCCAAAAAGACACCACCTTTAGATGTTTTGCTGCGTGATTTTGTTTCATTTGTTACTTACCTGTAAATCCACTTTTGTAAGCCAACAAAACCACCTGATGCTCTAATTTTAAATGCATTTTACTGCCTTTGCTGTGCTCAAAATTGTTATTCCACCTATGATGCATCAATTACTTCATTGTGACTGTTTTCCAGGCATGTATTAACTGTCTGTACTGAGTGCCTTGAATACATTTGCAGAAAAATACAAAAAAACAACCAACTGTTGTTGGTTGCCTCCTCTGACAAACAAAAGGAGGCTCCTTTTCACATTGTGCTACAATAAACCAGTGAACACAATTATCATCTGTGGCTACGTGGCTGAAAACATAATCACGAGTGCAGCAGAAGAAAAGAGTTTGTTGTAATTCACATTCAATAATTTTGAATTATATTGCGCAAAGAAAATAGTCTGTCTTTGTAAAATGAACCAGGCACCGTGTGAATGTCCTCTGAAAGCCAATATGTATCCTTTTCTTGATTTATAATGATAAAAAAATGACTGGTATGATCAGATTCAAATTGCCGGACTAGAAACACATCTGACAAGAAATTCAGCAACTGCAAAAAACACGTCTGTCTGCTTCATTTTAACATTTGCAACATTTCAGATCTGCATTGATTACTCTCTCTGCTGTTTATTATCCATTTGAGAAGTGACAGTGCAATTATGTGGCACTAAATAGGAGCATAATTCAACACTGAGAGATGTAAAAATATCTACCAATCGACCTGATAGCCTACACAGAGAGTACAAGGAAATATAAGAATTTATTTTACATGATTGTACAAAATCAAGAAGAGGCAAAAAAAAAAAAGGAAGTCAGAGAGTTTCGAGGTTGAAAGTAGACCCTGATGACCCTCCTGCGTAGCCCTTTAGTCCAGGTCTGCCAGTACGCTGAGCCAACTGTGTGCTCAAGTATAAAAATACAACCAATCCCATGACTCCGCTGAGGGACTTTTAGTTGAATGAAAGTAAAAAAAAAAAGAGAGAGGAGAGAGTGAAAGATGATGCGACTGTCACCATAGAGATACATCCAACTCTTGGTCACCATAGAGATGCTGCCAATTAATTTTCCATCACAAAAACCTGTATACTTATCTCTCTGCCACCTACACAGAACACCCCTTCCTGATCTCAGATCTGTGATGAATAATTTGTGCTCTTGTCTGGGCAGGTGGAGCCCAGCATCTCCATTAGTTATGGGCTTCCTCCACATTTCCAGAGTGTGCTCCATGTACCTGCGTTGCCTTGTCCACCTGTCGTCTCTTCCGGAAGTGTCACCGGCAGAGTCTATGTGCTCTTGATGCCCTGGAAGCCGCAGAAGTTCCAGCGTTTCTCCAGACTAGCTCCGACACCAGTCAGCTCCTGTCTGAAGGTGCAGGGCAGCCGAGAAAGAAGAGCCTCCACCTCACTGGGGTTAATCTGCAGAAAGACACACAGACACACATAACACAGGCAAGAGTTAGATGCCACTCAGAACGACTTTTGCACACAGGCATTCTCACATATCCTCACACCTCCACTATTCACACCTCTGCTCTTCATTTTCATTATGCTCACACTCAGTTCTCACACCTTCACTTAAACCTGATAAATAGGGCAAGCATCAAGACAATATGAGCTACATGACAGGATTTACGCTGGCTCACACCATCCGGGTGGGCTGAGGAAATTCAGAAAGGCTAAGGTGACAGTAGAGACAGAAATCCACTGTACGAGCTGCTGTAGATAACCCACAGCATCTTGCATTAATAACTAGGTTGTTCAAGCCCGGTGCTGATGTCAGGATGCATTAAGGTCCATCATGGAGATAGGACTGGCGTGTCATTACAGACAATGGGGCTGTGTGAGTGTGGAGCCGGTAGATAAGCAGAGAGGATCGCTTGATGTTGGGGAGTCCAGCCAGCGGTATTGACAAAACTCTGTGGGCTGCTTGATGTGCAGAGTCTGTGTTGAAACAACAGATACACAGGCAGACAGCCACACACAGACCTTAGCAAAAACTCAGACAGTCATGTAAAAAGCATGCCAAACACATACAAAACACACACATACACCTACACATATATGTCACACACATGTTCAAAGTAATAATTTGACATTTTGGGAAATAACATAATTCGTTTTCTTGCAGAGAGATCGATATTACTCATGTCTCTACGGTGAATATGAAGCTTGAGTCAGGAGACGGCTAGCTTAGCTTAGCATAAAGACTGGAAACAAGAGGAAACAGCTAGCCTGGCCCTGTCCAAAAGTAAAAATAATCTGCCTACCAGAACCTTTAAAGCGCATTAATTAACACGTTATATCGCGTTTGTTTACTCCATACAAAGACGTAAGACTAAAAACGAAGTTGTAGCTTCATACAGATATGAGAGTGGTATTGATCTCCTCACCTAACTCTCAGCAATAATCATATTTCCCAAATAGTTTTGTTGAAATATTCCTGTACATCAACATATTCAGCTCCTTGTATACCTGTCTAAGAATGACTCGCAATGTTTCTAAGTATATACGATATAATGTATATTTAGGATGTATAAGTAATAATCCCCAACATTTTAATACAAATGATAATTTTCTAAACTTAAGTGCTTGAAATGATTAGTCGATTAATTAATTACTTGATTGACAACATCTTTGATAACTGATTAAAACGTAACTGAACACCAGGCTGAAAATCAGTGTTTCAAGTGTGTTGCACCTGTGACCACACCCAACAGTGATGTCACAGTGTACCGACACACCCTGGAGTACACGTCTACATCACTGCAGCAAGGTGAGAAATGAAGGCACAGTAACACAGATTTTCACCTGCTGTGAAGTCATTTATCAAACAAAAATACCAAATATTTGCTGGTTACAGCTTTTCAAATGTGAGGATTTGCTGGTTTTCTGTTTTATATGATCGGAAATAAAATACAGTTTTGGACTGTTTGTCCGACAAAACAAGCTGTGTGAAGACGTCACCTTGGGCTCTGGACAATTGTGATGAGCATTTTTCTCAATTTTCTGGCATTCAGAGGACAACATTTATAATCAGTTAATCAAAAAGTAATTGACAGACTATCCAATTGTTTTCGTAAAATAATCATTAGTCGAAGTCCTACTACACTCTATTACAGACTGATGGTGATTCAGCCTATTCCAGTACAATTTTTCTTACATCACATCAATTTGTTTGTAAAATATATAAGAGGGCAGGAGACCTATCAGATCCAACAGAATGACACTGTCTTTAATATTACACTTTGTTGGATGAGTGTCTGGCGAGAAACCAATTACCTTTATTAGTATATCAAGATAAACAAAAATCATCACTTGAATAACATTATATCAACTGGATGTTTTCATCATGGAGATGCTGGTCAGATCTGCAGAGAGAATGAGTGGCAGAGGTAACGAGAGCACGTTTAGAAGTCAAGAACGGTCTTGGAGGGATGGTGCAGACAAAGCTCAGCTCAGCTATAAACCAGGAATGAGCTCAAACATGAAGAGAAATCAGGCTGACTAACAGCCTAAACTGGCAGTGGCAGCAGCAGCAGACAGACGCAGAACATGAATATATTTATCAATAAGTAGTGCAAGTGGAGACATGTGATAAAGTTAGAAAGCAGTAACAGCAACAGGAGAGAAACTGAGGGGCTCTAACGGAGCAAAGAAAAACTTGCTGTATATCAAAGTTCTCGCTATTAACAAGATGGGAGCAGCTAAGGCCGAAAAGGTTGAGACAAACAAGATTTTGACCAGAGGGAAGGTCAGCAGTGCTTCGTCCTGCATCAGTAATAAAACCTGGTGGGATAAACCTGTAACGCTGCCAAAACAACAACTGTGGATTTGCTCATCAATTGATGTGGTTGAATCAGGCGACCCCCAGTGTGACTGTGTAACTAGCAGGAGTGTAATACAAAGCTAACAGATACAGATAAAGGTATCTATCCATGTCAGAAAAAATATCTGTATCTGTAGTCTTCCATGTATCTTTCTGCTGCCATTTAAACTGCCCATACATATATCTATAAGTTTACCTGCCAACAAAATAAAATCATATTTTAACCACGTAAATGAATTAATCAAATAGTAAAACATGATTTGAATCACACATTCAAAACAAAAGGAAAAAAGTCTACACTGAGTCTAAAAACTATGTAACTATCAATGTTTTGGATGGAAATCAATAAAGGAAAAAAAACAGGAGGTTAGTGAAAAAAATACATGTCAGAATTGCATTGGGCCATATTGCATGCTTTTCTTTAAAAACTGGAGGCTGAAGTGTCCATTGTCATGCTATTGACAAAAAACAGGCCATATTAGCTCACAGGGCCCTTTCACATAATAATAATAATAAAAAAAGAGATTGTGCATGCAATGAAAGGAAGTCCAAACGAAAATTTCATTTGTTTGAAATGTCTGTTTAAAAAAATGAAAACGCTATTGACAAAAAGCCACCTTGGCTATTTGCATGAACTTTTGAGACGGTATTTCAGAACCTCAGTTTCCTGTCTGCTGTCACTGTGTCAGGCTTCAATATCAGATCATGAGGTAAAAATAACACTCGTGGAACATCAGTCAAGCTTTATTCTGCACTGCACAACTAATCTGGTGGAAACTGATGAAATGTAATTGAGGATGAGATTCGCTGAATGTCTGAGTATTCAACTTAAACTTGAGTGCACCTCCGTGTTTTTAGCCTTTAGCCTGTCTGTTAACATACACCCCTGGTACGTAAGTAGAGGTATATGAGTGCGAAACAGTGCAGCTTTAAATGTACATGTGTGTTCACCAACCATTGCTGAGATGAATAAAGGCTAACAAAATGTCAGGGTACCTGATGACTCTTGCCTCCACTTCAGGCTTGTTTGTCTGCCAGAAGTCTAAAATGGCACAGCAGGAGCCTGGCATACAGCAGGCCCATATGTCGGCTCTGCGGGGAAATTTAATCTATGTCACTATGTCTAGGATGTGTGTGTGTGTGTCTGCCTGTTACCTTGGTGTCCAAACGCTGCAGGTAGGAACAGATGTACTCGATGCTGGCTCCAAACGGGTGGACGTGCAGGAAGGTTGAAATGATCCCTGAGGTTGAACAAATAGGTCACGCAGACATGTTAATTAAACTGTCAAAATGCAAAGACACAACTTGTCACATAGCTCCAGCCTTCGAGTTTCTGTCGCCTGTCAAACTTGACTTTAAACTACGCCAGAATATTCAAGAAATCAGTTTGTATTGTTCTTCCTCCTCTTGCCTGACTGAAAAACAAGCAAGGATGCATCGAGTGGCTCTTCTCAGACACCCAACACTGTTAAGAGCCTCTTGTACATTGTGGCTCCAGATTAGAGGTAGTGTTTGTGGACGGCTTTGATGCTGTTATCTCTCATCAAAGCCATGTGCTACTGAAACCCTCCACAAGCTCAACCAACCCATCTGCCCTAAACTCTCTGAAAAGGCCAGGAGAGAGATAATCCTCCACCTCTGCTTGGCTTTAGAGCACCACGAGTTCAAACATTTGAGTCCAACAAAAACTTCTAAGAAACCAGCTGAGATTTGGTTGGTGGGTCACAAGATGATCTGACCTCAATGTGTGTGTCTGCATGCACTCCACATGCTAAGCACGCGATGAAGAGCGAGGCTTAACTTCAGACTTTCTACACAGAACAACAAGAGGAACTTGAAGGATAGTTCCTGATTTACTACAGCTTGTGTCTTATTTTGGCAGTTTTGGCCGACGTTGTACTCCCCAAAGTAACTGATGAGATCTGGGAACAAATCAGGTACGTTATGGTTCAGACGTGACGTCTCTCTGTTTATCTTCCCAACACACACAAATAAATAAAGGTAGACTTTCAGCATCACTCATGGTGATGAAGGAGTGGTTATCTTGCATGATGATGACTTCAATAAAAAATCATATTATGTTGTTGACTGCGCTGAGATCAAGGTAATTGCTTCAAAAATAGCCTATAATATCTTATGAAGTTATACAATTATTGCCGAATCATATCGTTTCCTCACGCCTGATGTCTTTTTATCAATTTTGTAGCATTCCCACGTCTCAGCAATTAACTTGCAGGGCCGTAACTGCCATTGAGGACACTGTGGTCATGTCTTCTATAATATTTTTGGGAATTTAAAGGGTTTGATGACATGAGGAGGAGTTTACATAAAACGATGTTACACATGTAAGGCTGATTTAATATTTTTTAGACTAAACATTACATTACATTTACATTACATTTTTAATGTTTTCAGACAAAAAACTAAAACTAAAATAAAAGGTTTTCACCATATTACCTACCTGGCAGTGTAGAGAAGGCTTTAAAGGAACATTTAGACCATAATGTAGGGAGATAAAATGTAATTGAACGGTTTAATTTTGAGATATTTTGTATTTTCTTCTAATATTGAATAAGACCATTTTCTTATGGTCTTATGGTGGTCAGGCAAATATTTCTTAGGTTGGGTTTCATTGGGGGGAATTTGGGCTGGTATTATTACTGATGACAGAAATGATGGCCAAATCTACAAAAGATGAAACCCAAGTTGTAATAAACCAGAATTATACACTATCAGTGTATAACAGATGATTTTAATGGTGTTTTCAGAAGCACAATAACAATTTCGTTCATATTGAAAAAACACAACTCGCTCTGAAAAGGCCTTTGCAGCTCAACAATACAAACAAGAACTCTTTCATCTTGTATATTTTTGCTTCTCATTTTTCTTGAAGGGAGCAGTTCAAAGATTATGCTGCTGTGTTCACGTACATTCACTGTGTGGAGGGAGAGAGAAGGCAAAGAGACTCAACCTTTTGTTTTCTGATGAAACGTTTCCCTTCAGGAGCCAAACGTCCCTTTTTTCCTGCGGTGCTCACTTCAACTTCAGCTCAGCATCAAACAAGCCGTCAAGAGGAGTGATTCTGACATGAGAAGGAGCCAGGATCTTTAACTGTGGTCCATCTCTGCCTCAGCAAACAACCAGAGTGGGCATGAACAGAGGACAAGCACCATTGACTACCTAACTACCTATAAGACAATCACATAGCCACTCTGCTACGTGAAAGAAGATGCAGGTATTTCTGGCACTGGAAGAACGGAAGAACTGGACCCAAGTGCAGAACGTGCCCAGTTCGCATTTCCTTTTTACCTCCTAACAAGCAAGTTTTATCGTTCATGCTTTGAGCCAACGGATGTCCTCCATAATTAACATGTGAAAATGCAGCGTGCCGGAAAACAAGCAGCAAAATAGGACAAGGCTTTGTTTACTTCTATAAATAATGTAGTTTATTATACACATGGGAGATAGATGTTGGTCATATTTTCCATTATCATAAAGTCACATTGTGTTATGTAATCTAATGAGTAAAGTGGGCTTTTTCTCTCTTCATATCTTCCTCCTCTCTCGCTCTAATGGCCATGTAATTATGCATAGTTATTACCTCAAAGCGACTGAAGCAAATCAGAAAAATCCAACTGCGGTAGAGGTGGCATTGGTAGTGCATGTTGTGGTTATGTTATACAAGGGACGATGCAGTACGGACTCCCTCTGTGAAACTAATAATGTTTCTGTTGAGACCACCATTTTTGAGGCCATAAGTACTGGCATTGTAATATGGGTTCTTTATATTTGAAGGTGCTCCTGTTATTTGGTACTCCTACAATAAACTAGAGCCTTATTGTCTGCTGAATTCAAATAACATGTAAAAGAACAGTGAATAATATCAGAGCATCATCCACATACGGGACACAATAAAAAACTAAAAGCAGCATAAAAAAAAGCCGGTAGAGCAGTCTTGTAGGTGAGTTTTTAGAGTTAACAAGATTAAGTAAGTCTACACACATGCTAGCAGCTCTGTGATGCTATACTGTTAGAATATTGCGGGGCTTTGAGCTAAATGCTAATGTCCGCATGCTAACATGTTCACAATGACAATACTAACACGCGGATGATAAGCAGTTAATGTTTACAGTGTTAACTATCTTAGTTTAGCGTGTTAGCATGCTAACATTTGCTAATCAATGTACAGATGGGGTCTGATGGAAATCGTGCTAGTTTTGGTTTTAAATCAAAGTTTAGAGTGAAGATTTGACCTGATGATGGCTCTTAGCACCATGGATATCTGTACCAAACTTCATGACAATCCATCAGCGATATTTCAATCTAGACCAAAGTGGTGGACCGACCGACCGACCCAAGAACCAAGCCACTACCATAGCTCAATCTGCTGATTGCACTTGGAATAAATGACTATAAAACGACTACAATTTTGGTTGTCAAAGGCACCCTATAGCGCACTCCACTGTTAAAAGTCTCAAATCGAAAACTGTTTATCTTTCCTCCTAGTCCTGAGTGTAATATAAGTCACTCTCGACCCAAAATGGCCCAATCATGATATTTACGTGTCCATCAACAGGCACATGTCCTTTCAAGGTAGACTCTTGAGGCTAAGCCAGCTCAGCCTTTGCAGATAGGTGCATCAACTAAATGCCTAAATTTTTTTCCACCACTAAATTGTATTGCTATATTGTAAATGTAGTGATGCCATGGAGATACAGTAAGACAGCATACCGACTAGTAGTGCATCCCTCTCGGAGTGAACAGGACGGGGAGGATTCTTCTCTGGAAGACGTTCCTTCTCCTGACTGCAGGACACCACTGATGATGCTGTTACATCCTGAGGAAAGACACACAAAAAAAGCCTTTTGTGTTCGAACTGCAGAGATCACGAAGCACTGTTGAAATGCAAACGCACCAAAATGTATTAATAGGCATGCAAATACAGTTTGCACTGTAAGCAAATGCAAAAACAGAAAAGAAACACAAAATAATCTACATAAAACGAAGGACAAGACAATGAGCAAAAGATGAAGGAGTGGAGGAATTAAGCCAGCAGATAGAGTTCCGACAAAGGGGCAAAACAAAACAGGAGGCAGAGAAAGTGCCAATGATGCTAATGATCAAGCTGTTGTTAGTGTGAGCCTGTGACAGCCTGACACCCAGAGGTGAGGACAGGAGAGGAAATGTGGATGTGCGTGTATGTATATGGCAGAAAAAAACATTATGTGCGTCTTGTGTGAATGACATTTCTGCAATGATGATCGCAGCGGCGCAAGGTGGCCTCCTCTCCAGAGTCTCACCTAGTCTAATCAGGATTCAGCTGCTTGTCTTCAAGTTCTTGTCTAATGTGAGACTGTGTGCAAGTATGTCTTTGAGTGTGCACATTTACTATATATGTCTTTGTAACCCAGTTGTGTCAGGGTGAGTTATTCAGTGACAAGTACACTCCCTGTGAACATTGGCCTATAATGATATTTCATGTCAGTGGGGAGGAGAGGAGAGGAGGAGAAATAAGTTAAAAAAAAAGAAAAGGGGAAGACAAACATTTAGCATGGAATAGTTAGGGCTCAGGCTTTTCCCCCCTACTTACACTGACTTGATTAGCACTCTGTTCGCTTCCTCTGTCATCTTGCTTTAATGTCTCCAGCTACAGTCAATTAGAAAAATGAGAGGAAACGTCATTGAGAGACAAGTCACCCACTAATGCAATCAGACACACCAAAACTCACTCTCCATCCCTCTCTGACTCTCTTATACACACACACACACACACACACACACACACACACACACACACACACACACACACACACACACACACACACACACACACACACACACACACACACACACACACACACACACGTATAAACACGTACAGCAGCAGCAGCAGCAGCATGAACAAGGCCTAATTTCAGAAGGACTTCTCTCTTCGAGTTTTGGAGACACAGTCAGATAAGGAAAAGTCAAATAGTTTATGTGAGTATATGGCTACACGTCCCAGAATAGCAACCAAAATAATTGGTCTTCTGCTCTGCTGTGATGCGTGCAAAGTCACTGATTTATTTAATCAAAGTTGCATCCACAGCACACAACACAAGCACTCAAAGAATACCTTATAAACACATTTGAATAGAAACATGCTGTTTAAGATGACACACTGACATACTGTTTAAAATGATTAAAGTAGCTTCTCTTTCATGGCTGAAGGCGTTGATAACATGACAACAGTGCTGACAGGTGTATGATGAAAGATGACATCTTTCAGAGAGGATTTAGGAGACTATGGGAATGATATGGTAACTGCATTATTAAACAGATATACAGTATTAGGAAATAATGCTGCACTGACGGCTACAATCCTGCATGAATGCACACAGTGAATGAGTGTTTGCATGGTTTTACATGTAATCTACCATCCAATGTAAACACTGAACTATTCAGTCACACTGTATGAGAGGAGCTGACGTCCCGTAAAATACTCAGATGTATTAGTGCATATATGAAAATGTATTTCTCCACTTAATATATACCAAGAGGAAAGTGTTACTGTTAACTTTATCCTCCACCAGATGATGAAAAAATACAAACGAGAGGTTTCAGTAAATAAATCCACACATGTAAGTAGTAACTGGCATTTTATTATAGACTCTTTTTTTTTTTTTTACTTTTTTTTCTGTATTCTTATATTTATGCTGCTCAAATTGCTGCAATTTTCCAACAGGGACTGATATTTATGATAGGGAGTGTTTTGCTGCGTTACATGATGAGAGAGATCAAGTCACAGTGACCTGATCTAATGTAGATTCAGTGCTATTTAGTGACAGCAGGAATCAGAGGATCAGCGAAGGTAAACTGATGTTGTAAGTGCTACATTTTTGATAGAATATATTTGATTAGGATCTCTTATATGTGATTATTAAAGAATTGTGAATTGTATGTACACAGCAGGACATATCAAACCTGCACTAACTGATTTTTTTGGCCACTTGGGTGCAGCAGAAACGAGCTGTGAACACAACATTGACATACATTCTTTTAGGTTGATATGGTGTAGCAACATGATCAGTCATTTGGAGTAGGGTTTGTGTCCACATGATGAATGTAAACCAAATATTCACTCTGTTTTAGCTTTGGTTTTGGCCTTTCACATTGTCATTTGTTACATTGTTATTATCAGCGTCTTTGAGCACTTGTAAAAGCGCTTGATAAATAAAATGTATTATTATTATTATTATTATTATTATTATATAAATATCAATTATAGCTTCTTTAAGTTTGTCAGTGCTCTCTGATAGACAAACCATGTAACAGCAACAACGCTTCTAAATTACTGCAGACAAATCTTTGGCATTTGTGTATTGAAGTTTCTTGTCATTTAACGGCCGACACATACACCGATACTAATATATCTGTGATAAGCTCGGCTAATAATAATGGTCCTGCCAATTTATTGTTCAGGCTCTAATTATGAAGGGGATAGTAGGAGTGTTTGCTGTGGCCAAATTCACTGGTGTTGTGCTGTATGAAGGGGCTGATCCGAGGGTGACGGCTGTGGTGGAGGATGAGGCAGTGCTGCATGGTGAAGGGATGAGGGTATATGCACATGTACACTGACCGCACATGTACACATGTAGTAGAGTTTCTCTTAGTGGTTTGGGAGTGGGTGTTCCCTGCTGCTGAGACACTTGCTGGGAAAAGAGGGGTGGGGGAGCATGATGAAGCTGTGGCTTGACAAACTCCAGATGAAGCACTACACAGTCCTCTTTTTTATGTTGACCAACACTGCTCATGTTTTTCCAAACCTTGCTGTCTCTGCCAGCTGAGCCCCCTTTTTCCCTTCTTGATGATTCACCTCTCCTATACACACCTCTCCCTCAGGTTTTTCTACCTCCTTTTGTACTTTTTTGTACTCCTCAATACACAAGAATGGGAATAAAAGACAGTGACAAAGATAGCGCTATAACTTTGTTGCCAGCTACATGAAACTTTTGTAACCTGCCATCATTGCTTATGATTACCTGGTAAACTGACCTGTGCATCCATTTTGTGTTTACAGTAACTGGCAGGGCTCACAAAGGTCTGTCAAGCATGGGTACAAAGTTTAACAAATATGAACTTTTGAATGCTGTTGTTTGCAATAATGTGAAAGCAGCTTAAGTCCAGAGGGAGGACAGTGGTGTTTTCTCTGGTGACATAAACAGCTTGTAGCCGCACGATTGTCTAATGGGATAGTCCAGAAATAGCCGGACATAAGGTGCTGTCATCTCCTTAATGTCAAGTGAGGACAATATCCTCACTGAGGTCCAGATGATGAAGTACCTCTGCTCCTATACAGCTCTGCTTATGTGGAGGGATAATCCTCCAGAGAACAGGAAGAGATGAATGTGGAAGAAGTGAAAAGAAATCCTCACCAGCAGAACAATGGAGCAACTAGAGAAGCTAAACCAAAAATCTATTGTCCCTGCAGAGAGAAAACCAATAAAGCCTTTTGAATTGAATTGAAAACCATCTTCTCCTGTATAACTGTAGTCTATTACCCATCGGCAGTCAAACCTACATGACATACCCTGGCACATAATAGAAATATTGGTAACGCTTTATTTTACAGGTCCATCATTTCTGAATAATTTACTAATCATTTCTTAGGAAGAGAGGGTGATGAATAACGTATTTATTTTAATAAGGAGCACAATGCTGATGTTGATGAACAAAGAATAAAATGAAATGTGGTAGTCAGTATAGTCAGTGTTGAGGGTGTGGCATTAGGAGATGATGTTGCGTTGCATAAATTAAACAAATATGCACGAAAGAGAAGAGCTCCCCTCTGACTGAGGTAGGGAAACTTCCAGAAAAAAATTTAGAAAATTAGGCTAATGGCTAAATAAAATTATAAAATACTGCTTGATGATGAAAAAAACCAAAAGGAATACAGTAGTGGTTTGGAGGCACTCGTTAATCTACGATAATGATTAACCTCTCTCCACCAGACTAACACTCCAGCCATTGGACGGGGGAGCCTGGAGGATCCATAATAGAAGGAAAATGGTGGCCACAAAAAGCTGAGTGGAGCTGGAGTGAGAGGTGAGTGAGGCGGGTGAAGCGTGTTAGACGGCAAGGCACATAGAAAAGAGTAAAGCTAATTCACAGTCAAATATCTGCAGCTGTGCAATCTTCCATCAGCTCACAGCAAACCAACCTGAGCAGTTCTGAGGATCACAAAGATGACCCGAGAGCAGGAAGCAAGCCGCCAGAGTCATCAGGCACCACTTGACGGTACCATTTTAGTATTATCATTATCCAATTACATAGCTGATAGCACTTGAAACTCATCCTCATGTCAGCCTTCCCTGTTACCATGCTTAGCCTAAATAGGCCAGCCAGAAATGAAAACACAAGAGGTAGTGGAGCACACATGCACTCAAATAAGATCTTTGTTGTATTTCAATAGGTGTCTTGCAATGAAGTGACATTTTTGTAGTATTTTACAAAAAATGTGGAGCAGAAAAGCAGTAAATTTCAGTTTTTTTTTTTTTTTACTTTAAGGTCCAGGACAGTTTGGTCTCTTTACAGCTTTTGTCTGCGCTACAGTTCAGGGGCAGAACAACAAACTGCTTCACGTGCATACCAACTGTACATTTGAGTTGCTCAGTATAATCACAGTTTCCTCCTGTCAGCCTATGACCAGCCTCATTACAGTTGTTTATCATTTATGTCCCTCACTCAAAGGCACCTTTAGTGAGTGAGTCGCTGTTAGACAAAGGAGATCACACACTCTCTATTTACCATTCAAGTTTCCAAACTGGTCCAGAAAAAAATCAGTTACCTTCTGGTGTGGCTTTTCTAAAATCCTCCCACTTACTGCTGACTCCCAGGAACCAGTTTGTTGTGTCTCCTGTTTTATGATGCAACATCAACATCCACCATCACAACAATGAAATGGAAGACATGGCAGTGATGGCAATGAACGTACTCGGGGATCATTTTTGTGATATCAAACCTAATTTTTGATACTATTTATGGTCGGCATTTTTTCAGCAGTAGGTAATAAGGTTATTCGTTCACGTGACACAACAGCCAAACGTTTCCTACTGCTATTAGTTCACATTAAAAGCATTCAAAACCTTGGGTGGCTCTTATTTTGAGATAGCGGTTAGCACTGACAGTCATGGCCTGATGGAAAAAGGCAGATTAGTGAATGACTTCTTTATTAAAGTAACGTGTGTTTGTTTGGCTGCACTGGTAACAGGTACACCAGCTGCAATTCGGTTGTATTTCTGACAAAGCAGCTGCTCAAAGAGTGTTTGCTGCCTCCAGAATTCTGGGATCTGTAGTATTAAACCGCACTTGCTGTTACCACGGTAACCACAGGTATCACCACGTCAACCAGGATTCTAAACTTCATATGCAAACCTTTGACACGGATTAGATTTCAATCTCTTCATGTTCTTCATGCTCTTTATTTTCTAGCCTGACTCTTAAATTATTGGTTTAATATATAATGACCTGGTCTTGCAGGTACTTCAGATGACCTGCCTTTTTCAATTTTCTATTTGTAAAGTCATGGTTAATACCAAAGATCTTGATTACTTGTGCATTATCAGTGCCTTTCGGGCAAACTTCCATCTCTCATTTACTGAGCTGGGTTGATTCAGGGACAAATCATTAGACACCACTTTAAATGCACCAAAATCTTTACTAAAATGCAGGCAGTGGTGTATTGAATCATTTTCCCAATATGCAATATTCGTCATGCTCTGAAACTCATTATGAGTGATTTCTTTCTAACTAGACCACAAATGAGGCACGCTTTTTTTTTTTTAAATGTCAATATTGCCATTTAAACATACTCACAAACACATGAGCATGACCACAAAGTTTTTCCTTGACTTAGCGTGTGTGTTTTCTTCTGACCTGTCGTGTGTGTGTGGTCTGCAGGTTGTGCAGTCCCGCCTTGAGGTTATGGATTTGGTTCTTCAGCTGCAGTTTGTCTCCTATACTCTTCTCAAGCTCTGCCTCTCGCTCCTTCAACTCGTCCCTCATTCTCAGCAGTTGCTAAACATAAAGAAGAAGAAGAAGAAGAAGAATGGTTAGATATTAATGTTCATGTTGGCCATGTTTCACCAGGCATGATCTTCTTTCCAACTGTTTTCCACAGAGGGAGAATAAGCTTGTCTGATGCAGGGTAGCATCAGCATCAGCAAGGCCCCGACCTTGGTGAATCAAAAGGTTAAATTCCTGTTGGGAAAAATCCAAAATAAGGACTCCCTCATCAGCTCCTTTTAATGTGATGCTGAACAATTCATCAGTTACAGTGGTGCTGCGCAGTTTGTGTCAAGTGAGGTGAAAAATGAGCACAGGTCTGGAGTCAGGGAGTGATTCAGCTGGTCAGTAGGGCAGACCTGCTGATAATGAGCTCCTCTGCATATCTGGGACCTCATTCACACAGAGTATTAAAAACATGTTTTCTGCATATGCTATCTAGATAATGAATGATCCAATTGCGCCTTAATATTTTTACATTATGCACTGTTACAGTCTGTGCTCTGTCTGCATCATGTTTTATTTTCAGCATACACTTCGCAGTACAGGTGGCTGACAAATAGCACAAATCTAGTAATCATATGGTGGTCCACACATTAATACATATATTAAAAATAATTAAAGAGGAAAAAATACAAACAAATACCCTAAAATATTGGTGCATTGTTGCTGATCAATTCAGAAATTTAGGTTTCTGTGTCTCAGGAAACCCTTTGATATCTGAGCTGCAGCTTGAGAAGTATCAGCCACATTATCTGAACAAACAGCTGGTTTTTGGCTCTGTTAGCTAACCAACCAGTTGACTAATTTATACAGAATATATTGACACGTTAACAGGATGACTGCGATGGTTAGCTGAATAAAAATGAAATATTAAATTGACCAGATGTAATCGGTTTTGAAAAGTACGTCCACTAAAAGTACAGTTTGTTAAAGAATAAGATCTGTTTGTCTTCCTGCAACAACTCAACCTCTCGCGAGATTTCAGAGCGAGACTTTTTCATGAGCGAGACTTTCTGTGTCTGGTTAAACAAAACGGATCTTACTCTTTAACAACAAGGTCTGTCTCTGCAGGGATCCTTTCCATAATGTTGTCAGACACTTCAAATAACAGTCTGAGCCTGTCAGTGGCAAAAACAAGCACTTTTAGTGGACGTACTTTTCACGGGCGCAGTTGCCCACAAGGATTACGTTGCAGCCATTGCAGCCCGTTCGCGGATGCCGGCGGAGGCTATCTACTGGACCAGTTCCAAAACTAATGGTAAGCATGAGTCATTTCTGCCCCAAAATTTGTAAAAAATAGGGCCCAGGTTTAAAAATACCGGAGTTTCCCTTTAAGCCTGGTATTAACTTGTTCTGGTTTTGGAAGTCTTATCAGGTAAAGGGATATATTGCACTTTGCATGTTAATTTGACAGCACATGTTGTAATCGGAATATAATTGAACCTTGTGATTGCGCTGCCTGAATCTCAGATAAGTGTTACAAGTAATCTGCACAGCAGGTATTTGTGAGCAATTATGAGCTGAATACAGAAGCTAATGTTGTCAGCCCGGCCCAACTCCTTATCCAATTTCTTATAATGATGCAGTGAGAATGCAGGTAACAACAAATACTTAGCAGTTTCCTGATGTAAATATAAGGCCCATAAACTGGGATCATAATCCAGACAACATATGAAGATTAAAGTAGATTGTATCTTCAGTTCCAGACATAAATGAGGCCTTTTATATCTAATGGGAGGGAATTTTCTCAATAAGGACAATCTTTTGCATAAATTGCAGCTGCCTCTGAGATGCTGAGGTCATGTGTGTGTTTATATCTCCCATTAACATTTCCTTAATGCAGATAAGATACAAGCTGAATTTAAAAAGTGTTAAATGGGGTTTGTTTGTCAGGGGAAGCGCATCACAGAGAAGCTTGAGGAGTGAAAAATGGAAGCGTGGTGTAAGCCCGGTCGAAAAGAGGTTACTACTTAACACATTATTAGATGTAAGCCCAAAAGCAGAACATAAATTTAGAGGCTTGACTCAAAAACACTGAAATCAGAACAGTGACTGCAGAACTGGTGTACAATTTGTTATAATTTAGACTTGGTGCTGAACAGATTATTGGCAAGCACCAGAGGCAAATCTCCACACATGCTTTCCGCCCCTCAGAGACTGAACCTTGTCACAGTGATAAACAGAAGATTGTGATTGCACTCTGAATGTGTAGCAATGGAAAAACAACAGATGTGCTCAGCCAACCTTTCATAGGTAAATATAATCTTAAAAATGTTAGCATTTGAGTTTTGGCATCATTTAGATGAAGGAAAAATCTGGCTGATGATGGTATTTTGCAGTTAAAAGGGTTAAGAGAAAAATTGTATAATGTATATTGTGTCATGTGTGAAAAAGGCTCTAGCGAACACAGGGAATAGGCTGAAATAAAGACAATATAAATGTCTTTTAGGTTTCAAAGTGAACATCAATTCTCTCCCACAGATCAAGTTGCATCATGGAGGTGCAGACAGGATACATTTATCTGCTGATAATACTTCAGCCTTTTGAAGGCCTGAGAACAGAAGCAAAGCGTTCAAATTATCAACCGATGTTTTCACATACGTGCTTGAGACACATTTCATAAAGGTGATTATGATGCACTTTGTCAAATGAGATGGAAGTAGAGAAAAGCTTCTCTGCCTTGGAAACAATATTTTCTCTGACATCTCTTTGCTTAAGGAAGAGTAACTGCAAGCTGGGGCTATTTGACAACACAGCAGGTGACCAGAAAAGTGGATTGCCGCCTGAGGAAGTGTTTTCTTTTTTCAATTGGATTACTAAATGTTCCTGAGGGTAATATTCTATTAAATATGGCCTAAAGCTGCGGTTCTCAATGCAGGTCCTCGGGACACAAAGGCTTACTGCTTCTGTTCATCTTTGCCATTTAAAGGGAATAATTTCTGTCTA